>OW569404.1:129590562-130825490 GCA_937654795.1 Cistogaster globosa | reverse complement strand
AAGCTCTAAGATTGACAAAATTAGTAAAAATATTGTTAACATAGCAACTAAGTGTCTTTCTTTAAGTTTAAATGCTTACTGCTTCTGATAAAATTTGAGTGGTTACATTTGTGGCGAAGATGGAAAAAGATTCTGCAAAGGTAGAATCTTGTAGACCAATTAGACTTTTATTAAACTTAGTTAAACCCTGTTCTCGGCGAAAAAAAATTTGCAGAATTTAAACTTAAAAGACAATACAGCACGGATTAACAAAAGCACAGTCTAGTAAATTTGGTAAAAAACATTTGGAGGAAAATTTTATTCTACTTTTTTCATTGACATTCTTTATAAGGTATTCATCATGGCTTTTAAAGAAATTATAACTTAAAAAGTTTTACAAGCTGTTAGAAATCTGTAATACATTAGTTTTAAACAAGAAACGGTATAACCTTAGCGCTCTCCAGAAAGAAAGAATTCACGCATTAAGCGTACACCTCGGCAAAACCTTTTGCTCCCCGATTCAAAAAAGTTACCAAATAACAACTCAGCTAACAGAAGCCAATTAGCTCGATTACTAGTAACCATTTGATCTGGAAAATCCATATACAAATATTCTCAATTGATGCATAAGATCCTATTCTAAACACAAAGTATGGTTATAGAAATACCTCCAGATCATTACAGGGAAATACCTCCGGCTCAGTATTAGAAAAAAAACCAAGGACGTCAAAGGAAAAAACTACGAACGATCATTGCAGCCTCCTGATATGTAAAAAATTCGTAAAAACTTAAAACACTTGAAATACATCTAAACCCGCTAACATTAAACAGATTAAACCGCCGTCTTAAATATCCGTCTAGAAAAGAGAATTAACGGTGAAATATTAGAACAATCTTATTAATATTCGAAGCAAGTACGAAAAATTAATTTGTTCTAGAACTGTACGGAAAAGTTACGTTTCACATATATATTAGTTTTCGGATTGAAATTGGAAGTTCATTGTGTCTCTATTTAGATGCAAAGTTAACAAAATTGGTTGTTTAATTACAAATTCCTTGTGTTTATTTTTTAATTAAATATATAGTTGAGACCTTTAAAAATTTAATTAAATTTCTATCTACTGTTTGTTTGTAGGAATTGTTAAACATAAAATTCAGTTTAATTATACTGAATAGTCCATACATAATTTTTCAAAAAATAGTCTGCGAAGCATCAAAGAATCAAATATTCGTTGAAACTAATTGGGCAAATGTGGAAAATATATGACTTTTGCATAAATTTTTAATATAAAAATTAAAAATGTTATAGTTTTTCTCTGTTTTTCCTTTTAGATGTTTTCAATTTCTTTCAAATCGGCTCAGTAGCATAATAAAGCCCGTTTATCCCGAGTGAAGAATTTTAAAACGAACGTTGCCTATTGCAACCAGTACCTAAAGATATATAAATATAACCGTTTCAATCGCATGGCTATTACTGACACATAAACAAACAAGCAAGCAAACTTGCAAAGAGATTTATTATAAATTTGTATTAAAGTTACACTTAAATAAAATAAAAAAGTTTCATATTTTTCATTTTTCATTTTTCACTTTACTTTTATTCTTTTGTCCCGGAAAAAGTACTTTTTAAGAAAACGTACCAAGATTTTTTTGTATTAAAGCACAGGTTTTTTGATCATCTCTCTAAGGTGTAATTTATTCTAAAATATTTAAACTTTTTTAGTTTTAAAGTATTTACGTGCTTACATTATGTTAATTGCTTTTTACTTTGAATTATTATTTTATCTACTCGCATAACAGCTTTTGTGCATATTAAATATTCACCTAATAAATGTAAGAGCAACTCTTAAAACTTAAAACACAAATTCATACACAAAGCATACTTAAAAATGTACGTAATAAAAATTTTGCCAAAAGCATGCTCGACAGACAGCCTGTAACCTTTCTATACAAGAGAATAATGTGTTTGCCTTTGTAATGCTCTTTTTATCAGCCATTATTTTTCTTAATTGTGGAATACAAGATTTTTTTTTTAATTATGTGGGCGATTTAATGAGTGTTGTTTTCAGACTTGAATTCATACAATTTGGTTTTTTTTTTTTCGTAATAACCACATTGAAAACAAAAATTTTGAGTGTTCATTAAGCAATGAAATCTCTATTTGGAGGTCCCTTTAATCCACCAAGAAGGGAATACAAATTTGCCCTTTTACAATTCCACCAATGTTATGTTAAACGCCGTTTCCTTTTTATCGCTTTTGATACTCTTGATGGATTTTCCCAAATTCAATAGAAAACTCAAACGTTTATATTAATTTTTAAGGACTTCAATAATCACTTAAATAATAAGACTTAAGTAACGACTTTCTCCTTGTATAAGCAATATTTAACAGCAGAAAAAATGCTTTATTTTCAAACTGCCTCAGCTACTATATACATACGGGCAATTCCACGTATATTACAACTAGGCCTGTAATAATTAAATCTTTTTGATATTAGTTAAAAAGAACAAATCATAGTTTGTGGAAAAGTTTATAGCAGTATACATTATTAGAAATCAAAACTAATAGTTGAAATTAATTATATTACAACAACTACATACATTATGATTAGTGGTAGTTTTTACCAGGAATTTTGTAAAAAAAGGAAGTATCAGGTAAAACATTAAAACTATTACTATCATTTTAAATTCTTAGCTAAATAAAACTGGGAAGTAAAATTCCTTACGTCTAAACACATTATACCAAAATATTTATCGTTATTGTTCGACTTTCTTTGTTTGTATTTTTATCTTTTTATGAATTAATTTCACAAAAAGTGTATTTATTGTTATTTGTTATATTTAAGAAACTGCATCAGTATATTGTTTTATAAGTAAACATACCAAAATGCACTTGCATAAAAAAGCTTGCTTCTGTAGAAACAAGTAAAAATAGAAATGTTTTGCTTGTAGTTATATGAAACTGTTGTATATGTTGTTTGCCTATGTTGAGCTATAAAATGTGACATTTTTATCTGTCAACAATAATATGTTGTTATTGCAAATGGCAGACTTGTTAGCAGCACAAGGGAGTCTGCTTTGTTTATGCAACAACAAAATGTACCAAAAAATATATTTACAAATGATTGAATGAATGAAAGGAAGAATGAATAATAATCGAATAACAGCACACAAAGAGTACATTTTTATCTATGTACTCGTATATCTGTGTGTTTATTTGCCTATCGTACTTGATTTTTATTTTTAAAATTTAAAAAGCAAAAAAGAGTTCTAGAAAAAGAAATGACTTGTGACACATTTTCCTAAAAAGATTTTGACATGAATCTAGAGAGTTTCATAAATATTTTCATTATCGTATAATAATGCGCTTAGGGTAAAACTTTAAAGTGTTTAGCTATTACTGTTTCAGATATAGATTCCTGTGATAAGCGGACAGACATTGCAGCAATTTAGATTGGTTCACATTTTTGTCTTCTCGATACAAATCCTAAAAACTTAACAGGTTGAAAAGACTAAATGTCAAATTAAACTTGAATTTTGCAATTAATTTAATTTAAATTACTATTTATATGAGCATCAAATAACTTTGATTTAACGCTTAAATTTTTTCAGGAATGTTTAAATATTTTCTTCTACAACATGTTTTTTTATTATCTGTTATATTGTTCACAATTTTGTACTTACATCTTGTTAATATTCGCTTGTTGTTTTGATAAATTATTCCAATAGTTATTTACTTGAAGCGACAGTATTTTGTGATACCTTTACAAGCATAAAAAGGGATGTACTGTAAATGAAAGACTCAAAATTAAATAAAAGAACTCATTTATCCTTGTATTAAACTTCCTTTCCAAAAAGTGAGGTGCTTAATGATTTCTAACACGTCCAACTTATTCGTTGTTTGGATACGTACTGCTACAGTGTTTAAAAATGTTGATGCAGTCTTTTTCCTTACTGATGTTTCACTTGTCACTTTTGGTAGTGGTTGTGTTGTTTAAATTGCTGTTGTTACTGCCACTGCAGCATTTGATGACATGCACTATAAATACATGCAATCTTCATAAATAAACAGGAATAATTAGTGAGTATCTGTATTCCATAGTAGAAGTGAAGTGACGATTGTGAAGTATGTGACACTGCATACACGAAATAAGATCTTATTTATATTTTGGTTCTTCAGAGGTTGCAAATTAAAAGTATATTAATTCTCATTGTCTTACTTAAACCAGCGGTTTTTTTCAAATAAGCTGAATTTATTCAGTCCCTTAGCAAAGTTTACTTACTGATTGGTGTCACCCTCAAGAAATTATTTATAATAAAAACTAAGTTATATAAATATTGATGGAAGCCCTTTAGTTGTAAAAATATCATTTTATCCGTATTTTTGTTAGATGGAAACATTAAATGAAGAAAAAAGCAAGACTCGAAGTATTAAATATATTCGGTCTAGATACAATGTGAGCAAAAAAAAAAAGAAGAGTAAAAACAATCAATGTAGATTTTATTTATGGGCTGTAGTTTAAATTAAGTCAATTAAGCAGTTAAAAATTAAAGTTGCTTTAGTAAAATTTCAAACTTTGCTCGCTTACAGAAACAATTAATCTGTAAACACAGATTAAAAAAAAATTTAATAGAATGTTTAAAGAGAAATTTAAGTTTCCATAAAAACTATTCGTGTTTGTTTTCTTCTCCTTTAATTAGCACCTAAAAGCAAATAAACGATTCCCTGTTCTGCTCCCAGTTGATGGTTAGGCCAATAGCCAATATGCCCATTTCGCGCAGCAGAATCTTTTAGTTGTGAAGACACGCTTTTACTCACCGTTATGTATTAAATGTTTCTTACGCAAAAAAGAGATAAGTGGTAAGTTTAAATCAGGATAAGAAAACAAACAAAACGAAACGTTTGCTTTCAATTTAATTTGTTCTTTTTATTAAGCAAAAAAAGAATATAAAATCCACGCACAAAATTTAGCCATTACGTTTGAATTGTTTTTTTTTTTTTTTTATACAGAAGAGAAAAAAAATTTGAAACTATTCAGAAACGTTTGCTGATTGATTTGAACGTTATAGTAGAAAATCCATAAGAGGTTCAAAAGAAACACTTATTTCTTAGCAACCTACACAAAGTAGTTGTACTATTGATTTGATATATCAAAGCAAGTACATGACTGAAAACTAAATTATTTATTTCCCATTTTTTGTAGTTAATAAAACATTGTTTTGATTTTGCTCGTCTATTTAAGCGATTCTAAAAAATTTTAATATTGTCTGCATGAAACGTTTGTAGCACGTTTTGTTCATTTTTATATACTGTTTTAAACTAAATATTTTTTGCTACAGTCCTATCCGCATCCAATTTTTATAGCACTACAAGGAAACAAGCAGACAACACTTGATCGAATTTGTACTGCTCGTGGCATCCCTTAAGTACATGTTACCGAAATTATTCCTAGTAAAACAAATGCTGTACCCTGTTCTTTAATTTCGATATTTATATTTCTACTTATATTATATTAAACGTCTATTAAAAAAAGGCCGTAAAGTTTAAAAGTGAGAGTTTAGACAGAGAGCTTGCAAATTTATAACTAGAGATGACTCAAATTATCAGATAAATTATTTTTAAAATATTAATTTGCAAAATATATAATTCAAATAGATGAAAAATAAAATACATAAGGTTTTACCATGTTAACATTATTTTTGACCACAATAAGTTTATAATTTATCATAATTTAATTTAGTATTTTAATTATTATTATTATAATATAAAGTTATTTTGTATTGAAAACAACATGATTCTAAGAATGGCAATATTATAATAATTATCATTGTTTATTACAATAAACTCTTATAATTTAACTATAAAGTGTTGCCACTATAACATGGTTAATATAATTAATTCCTTCTTCACTGACAAATAACTGATAAGACTAGCTCTGGAGTCTTGTCAAAATGAGAATTTTCGACTATAATTTACTTTTTGTACATAGCAAATTACCAAAAAACCTAACAAATGATGCATTTCCACAAACATAAAAACGCATTAGTTTTGTTTACGCATAATTATAAGTTTCCAGAATATATAATTCTTGTCTACGGTAAATATAGTATAATTCGTTCCCATAAAAAATAAAAATGAAGTAATTTGTCACTAGTTAAATCGTTAAAAAATAACTTACTCGCAAACCATGAATTCATAAAAATAAACTAAAATAAGTTAAGTTATGTTAATTTTATTGAAAATTTTTTGTTGAAAATTAAGGTTACAAACTGGTCTTATAAAAATTCATAGGTTAGAATTAAGAACTTAGAACTATTTGTATGATTCTAATCATGTAAAAATAAAACCGCGACGTGCTATAAGAGAAAAATTGGATATTCAAGGCTGACAAGATAAAGCGAAAAATGTGCTTTCTCCCGGCTCTAGATTAATAGGAAAGTTAAAAAAATAAACTAAAATAAGAATATTTTAATAAAAGAATGTGATAAAAAGTTTCGGAAATCCTGGGTATCCCACAGCAACAGCAGAATTTATAACAACCATAAAAACAGAAACAATCTTTGTTGGGTTAACGAATTAGCGAAGAGTTCTATTAAAATACGCTCAATGTACCTTAAAATGCAGTGCTAACAGAAAACAATAGTTAACTGTTCATCACAGTTCTACTAATTTTTTTAGAAATCTTATGGAATAGAATCGTTAGGAATTGCAAAAGGAGGGAGATGTAATATCCAGCTAAGGCCACTTATTACTATCTTCCACAATTGTGCGATTCATTAATTTAGAAATATTGCAAGAAAAAATTTGTTCAGACGCACCGTAACGTATGAAAGACCCAACTCTATATGTAACTTTAATTGTGCAGAATTTTTTATTTATAAAATATTATTTATTAATATACACTATCCTAGTTTAAGGTGTGTACCTTTTTACCATTTTTATAGATCAAATGACTTTATTTTGGTTTGGTCTGGCATTTATCTGTACGAAACAAAACAAAAAATAAGAACTTAGTCTTAAGATCAACAAAACGCCTTGATGGGCTTGGAGGTACAAGGTCATACACTCCTTGTGGTGATTGCCGTTGAAAGGCTTCTTGTTTGATCTTGGCTGTTGTGGGAGGCTGGCTTATATGAAGCTTTGTGCGACTAAACTTTTTCTTCTTTACTGAGTCTTTGAAAATATATCTGGGATTGACAAGAACACCTACTAAGAAGTGAAAAGGAAGGTCTGTTTAGCAACATAGATTCTTAAAAGCCTATAGATGAACAGAAAACATATAGTCAAAACTATCGCGAAAGAAGTGGGTGGGTCAATCTCTTAAGCACTCCTGCGGCAGTAAAGCCTTAATAGAATGTCAAGAAGGTTGCTTTTATATATTTAATGTACATTAAGATAAATAAACACAGAAACAGGTGATAGAAACTTCAAAACTACCTGGCCAATATGAAAATCGCAGCAAGTGACACTTGCAGACTGTGACTGTTATAGGCTGACGTAAATATTTAAATGATGTTTAAGCACTGGTTAACCTTGAGTCAAGGGCCCTTAGCCTTAAAAAAATATTAAATAATGACGAGAGATTCTGTAATAAGAAAGAATTTGAAGAGCTATCAGCCAACAATATAAAACGACTGTAATCAATTAAAAGCGTAGCAAGAGGCAATCATGAATATTACATATCCGAACAAATTATTGAGTACGAAGTGGATCGAAGGGGTGGTAAAAACAATGTATCTAACTGCCTAAAAAAATTACCATTAAGTTAATATGCTGCTGAAATTAAATAAAACTTGTTTCAGATTCTAGATGAACTGTGCTTTACTTAAAATAAAAAAAAATAACAATAACATTATTTTTGTTGTTTTTTGTATCTGCCATGAACTTATTACTGCCCATTTATGTATGTTGCAGCAGCACTGTAAATATTGATGATAAGAAAACTTAAGGAAAAAAAATATATCAATTTTTTTTTTTTTTTTTGTTTTTTTTTTTTATTTCTTTTGTTTAACTTTACTCACTGGTCCCTGCAAACAATGTTGCTGTCTACAAAAAAAGTATATGATTTTGCTTAATTATGACACTGTGAGCTGCAATCAGGAAAAAAATTAATATATAAAAAGCACCATCCGCCAAAAAAAACTACGATTTTTTTTGTGGTAAGGGAAATGATTTAATGTGAGAAATAGACACACAATGTGTAAAAACTGCATTGTTACTAACAAGATCAAATATCTAAGGTTCTAAAACATATATTGTGAAACACATAAATGAAGATAAAATGCTATTTTGTCTAAAAATTATTAAGCTGTAAAATAGAAGCTTTAACATTAAAAAAGTATTTTACATATTTTGCCTTTTCTTGCATATGATCTGCCTAATCTCATGCATTTATAAAACAGGTAATCTTATCACTTTATAAAAGTTTACATACCATCTTCATGAGAATTAGAATAAGACAGTGAGAAGCTAAAATTAGTTAATTAAATTAGTTATTTTTTTTTTTACACATAAATTTGCATATTAATATTGATTCTTATAGAGATTGGAACACCTGAATTGTTTAAGATTACAAACATTGCCAACAGTGTAAAAAAGTGCCGGTCTCCAATCATCAACTACCGTTTGTTCTTCTACCACAGCCAGCTGTAGCTTTAATACGTATTGTGTAAAGATAGTTTTAGCTTTTTTCTATCCTAATACTGTTTTGTTTTTTTTTTTTGTCACAGCATACTACACTTTTTTTTTTGTTGGAAGATAATTAAAAATGATGAAAAATAATTTGTACAAAAAAAAACCTCAACACATACTTTTTACAAAGAACGGCACTATAAATTAAAAAGATAAAGATAAGCAAAAGGTAAACGAAATTAATTATGAAAGAACAAAATACAGCTAGAAAACTAAGAAACAGTTTCAGCTGAAAATTAAATTTTAGCTTAAATTTTATTGAATTAAAATGTTATTTTAAACCATAAAAAATTTATTAAAACAAATTCAAACAACAGTCAATGCTGGTACTTGATATTAATAAAATATTATTTAGCATTATTCACGTAAAGGATTCAGTCTATTGAACTTTTTTTACATTTCTTACAGCATACAAATATATCGTTTAAAACTTTTAAAGTAAATTTTAGCAGCCTAGACTTTACAATAAAGTCAAAAGTTCAGTGACAAAGACACTTAATAACACCAAACCAGATGCCAAAAAAAAAAAACATTCTAGTTACCAATTGTATTCTTTTGGGCTCGCAGCCTACTCGCTAGCATATATTTTAAATAAAGAGCAAAGAAAATAATACAAATTAAAACAAACAACGCGTAATACGGCGCCTTGTGAATTTTTAACACTAAACTTTACACTTTTATACTCAGGCAGTCAAGCAAACAGGCAGGCAGATGAATTTCAATACGGAATGACGCTTTGCCGCTTAGGCAATCGAAATAAAAAAACACACAAAACACATAAAAACAACACAAAAATAAAAACACACCAACCAGGCACTAATCCAATCCTTTAGCAGAAACATAGGCCAATTAACGATGAAATTTAAAATAAATTTATGTAAATAAAAGAATAAAGTCTTAAATATAAAAACAGAAAGCTCATAATATTAAAAAAGAAAATTATTTATTAAAGAATTAATTTTTTTGTTAAATGAAGGAAGAGATTTTTTTTTAAAAATGCCTTTTTTAAAAACAGAACTTTTTGTTAAAAAGGTACCTTTTGTCTAATTCAATTTTTGTCTAGCACTTAAAGTAGTATTTGTTAACTGAATAACTGCTTTAGCTATGCTGTGAGGAAGTATTTTTAAGGTACTTTTTGTAAAAAGAATATTTGTTGCTAAATAATTTCAGGTTTTATAAGATAATTTTTTTAAATAAATATGTTTTAGAAAAAAGGTCACTATTTGTTAAAAATAAGCAGGTCTTACAGGTTTTATTTGCGCCTTTTTCCATATTTTTTGCTAAAAAAAAACTATAGTAACCACTGTTTTTGATGTAAAAGGTACTTCTTTATTTTAAAAGTACTTTTGCGGGAAATGCCACTTTTGCTTTTAAGATACTCTGCATGGGAACTTAAAATTTAAATTAAGATTAAAAATTTTTTTTCGCATCGAAAAAACAAATTTACTTAAAAAACATAAATTTTTCATGCGTATTCTTGGATTACAGAAATATTTTTTTAACGAAAAGGAAGTTTTTCGTAATAAAGTTTTTTGATTTTTTTGAAGACTAAAGCTAAACAATATGTAAATAATCAATTTTAATTAGAAAACAGTAAATTTTTATTAAGAATAATAATTTTAAAAAAGTAAAGACATTTTTGGATATTTTTCTAAAACACTTGAAAAGGTTGTTAAAAAAACGTTACTTCTTGGTTTTAAAGGTTTAAATTTTTTGTGGAAAAGTTATTTCCTGAATAGACTTTTTTACCTTTTACATTTTACTTTTTTTATAAAAGATACTGAATCTCTATCAGTAAAAAGACAAGTTTTTAAATCTATTTATTTAAGACTTTTCGCAGTGTGTACTATTTGCCATATTTAAAAAATTTCAGTTTGAAAATCTATTTTTAATAATAAAATAACACATTTTTGATTTTTGTGAGAAACTTCACATTCTTGTGGAAAAAGTACTTTTTCATGGAAGAATATTTTTTTACTTTTTCGTGGGCATACATATTTATTTCATCCTTTTATATGACTCCTTAAAACAACTGGCTCAATAAGCCACAATTCGAAAAATTTGCATATTTTATACGAAACATTGAACTGTATTTTATAGTTTGGTTTCGTACTGCTTGCTATATTTGCACCACAGTAAGCAAGACCTTGCTAAATTGATGCCACGATTGGATTCTGTTGCTAAAATTTAATTGTTATTTGTAAAGTTGCGCGTATATAACCAAATTTGTTTTGAATAAATTAAAGGTTTTTTATAACTAAACAATTGGTTTCTTTGATGCCTGTGCGTATGTATGAATTTATTTTCGCTGTTTGCTGCAACTTACAAAAAAAGAGAAAACAATGAATTTTTTCTAGATGTATTGTTATCATTAAAAGACACACAATTTTGTCTCATTTTACCCCAATGCAATACAGGGAATTATATTGCATGACAATTAGAATTATAATTCACATTACAATTGCGGGTCGCTTTTATTAATATTGGTTTCGTTTTCGAATTGGGCGTTTGTTTAGAACGGAAAAACTTTTATATTGCGATTTGGATTCTTCTTTTAAAATAGGAAAAAAAAAAAATTAATCTTTATTTATAAAATTGTTGTAAAACTTTTCAAATTCTTTCCAAATTTCGGAGTAAAGTTTGTTCTTTTGTACAATTTTTAGTGACACATTTAAAAACAAGAAAAAAATGTCAGTTAAATTAATTCCAAATTTTTTTACACAAGAGCCTTTTGCTTATTTCGCTTAATTAGTAGAAATCCTGGAATCTATTTGTACTGCTCATTGTCTCTGGTTTTATTTATCAAAATCGACTAACATTATATCGAGCTAAGGTTTATATTCTATTCAGTTTTCATGTAGAATGCTGTCTAACTACATATATAAAAATGTGTATGAAAGATGCATTAAAAAAATATTGCAGAAATATTTTATTTTTGTAGTGATGAATTAATGAAATGTTTCTGGCAACATTTCCCTAAAGTTTTGGAATAAAGCAACTGAATATTATATCCTGTGGTGGTTGTCTGTCTATTATATCTGTCCACTAGCAATAACAGCTTAACTCGTTTTTTTTTTTTTTTTTTTTGAAGGTTTTACCAGCATTTTAAATTTTAATATTGTCTAGATTTATTGTGTAGATTTTAAGGTGAAAGTACTCCGTTTTTTAGATGAAATTTGAGTGTTAGAAGCTGTTATTGCTTGTAGACACAGATATACGCTTAGCGTTAAAAGATATTAGTAGCCTTTAAATAAAAATATAAAAAGAGTTGTTTAAAAATTTTAAATTTAAGTTTTTGAAAAAAAAAAACAAACAATGTATTAAAAATAATAAAAACGTTAACTTCTGCCAAATCCTTTTTTGTATTTTTTTCACGCTAATTAATTTGTGCTAATGGCATTTCGCACGAAATGATAATTGGAAAACCATGCTTTCCCCTTTATAAGGGGATCATATTTGTCACGCTTCAAAAAAAGTCTAGTATTTTTGTTTTCAATCGAAAAAGCAAATTAATTCAACTTACTATAATTAAATAAAACTTCCCTTTCAAATAACTAATAACATTGAAATATTATTCGCGGTTAAAGAAGGGAAAGTTTCGCGATTCAAGTCTTCAATGTTAATGTCTTCAAACTTATTTATTTATGAGTCAATAATACTTTTTTCTATTTTCTTCTTTATTTATTAATTGTATTTTCGTATAAAACATGTGTTGTGATGGTAACAAAAGGCATCGATATATACTTTACCAAAAAAATCTCTGTTTTAAAAAGTATCAGGCATGTTTTAAAATCCGCACGAAATTTTCGCTTTGTGTTTTCAAGGCATTATTTTTGTAAAATATAATTATATAGCAATAATGCCTTAAAAAATATAATGTGAAAATTTCGTGTGGACTTTAGAACATATTACATTCTCAGTTTGAACCTTTTCAGTAGCGTGATTGTCTTCTAACATGCAAATTAAATTTTAGCATGGAAAATTTGGGAACAAGTGAGAGGTAATTAATAATGGGTTTCATAGAATTAACAAATAGAAACACATGTCTGACAATATTTAACAATTGTCACTTACAAAGTTTTAAAACAAAACAGCAGGAACAAATCGTGAAAAGCATTAACTGGCATTCAATTTTGTTAATATTGTTGTAACTATTATTGATGTGGCACGCTTTTACAGTTGCATGTGCGTGACTACTAAAAAAATAAATAGTCGTTACACACAATAGGCGAATATTACTAGAATTTATGGGTGCAATTCGTTTGTTTAGTCTAGACAAACTAACAAGAAGTTAACACACCACCTCCAATGAGTTAATATTTTTCATCCCAGTATTAATTGAAGTAACATTAGTTTGATTTCCGCTAAAATGAACTAAACTACAGCTCGTCTAGAAACACATTGTTGAAGAAAAGCTAGAAATGATTTATATATTAGACTTCTTTAACTACATAAGAATCATGTTTTATCATTGTATGATTTCATACCCTTGTTCTTAAAATTTATTTGTTCAACACGAAATCACCAAAGAACAAAAAATATATCATAGCGCGCAGAGAGTTTTACACTTTCTCAGTTATTTTTGGCATACTGCTAAGTGATTTGGTTATTAACTAAAAAAAGTATTCGCGTTTAAAAAATAATAACATAAACACTCTAGGTGGAACAAGATTAATTTTAAAGCAGAATGTTTACTTAACACCCAACTAAATTTTATTTTGTCTTGACCTTGTTCGTTTCAAAATTTTATACCCAACATGATTTTATTTCTATAAACCCATAGATTTTCAAAAAATTTAAGTTTTATGGAACAATTTGTGATTTCTACATAGTATGCCACCTACACGGAATTTATAAAAAAAAAACACCTCTAGATTTTAAAAGTCGAAAATATATTCAAATTTTGCTTTACTTTTGATTTCGCTTTACCATTTTCGATTTGCGACATAAAGAGAATATTTTCAATCTCCGCATCCGACAGTTTTTTATAGAATCTTAAGAAAACTCTTTATTTTAAAATTTACCTATAAATTATTTACCATTGTTCTAAGAAAAAAAAATATAAACAAAATTTTTTTAATTTACAAAACCACACCTTGTAATAGACACGAAAATTTCCAAATTGACATGAAACATTTTCTTAGAAACAAAGAACTTTAATAATTACTAAAACGAAAGATCTGCTACCAAATAACACGTTAACATGCTATGAATACAATAAATCTCTAACAAATTTTCTTTTTTTTTAACTTAAAATTACTTTACAATGGATGTGACGAAAAAAAACTGAATTTATGTAAAAATTCAACATTTATGAAACAATGATTAATATCACCTCTAGTTTTCATTTTTGCACACACGTTACATGTCATTATAAATCAACAAGCCACAAAAATCAAGAATAACAGAAAGTTAACATGCTCGCTATACTAATAACTTACAGTTAACGTTTTGCTTTTCAAACATACTCGCACACAAAATTTTTATCTCGCTAGTTCTTTAGCAGAGCTGTAAACGAATAATTCATATTTGGCTTTTAACTCACTCTGAATCAAAAAATTTTAATGCATTTGTTTGTTAAAAAAATGAAATGAATTTAAATTTGAATGCATTCACAATGAATTAGAATTCTTAAATGCGTTTCACACGGCCACACAAAATACGCGAATTTGCAATTATTCTTTTTATTAGAAAATTGTACAGTGTATATAACTACATCAGACACGATAAACTCTGTAGAAAAGTTAAAGCCACATAATCCATATTTTTAGTGGAGCAATCAATTGAATATAAAATTACAAACTGAAGACGACATGGTCCCATTAAAATTTAAATACTGTATTCGTTGATCATATTTTCTGTTTTTTTCAAAGACATTTTTTTTGTAATATAAAATCAACATTTATTTAGAGAAAACTAATCAACATTAAAGTCAAAGAATTTTTTAGTATAACACGTGTTTTTTTTTTTTTCTTTTTATTGCTAGCACCAATTTGAGGGCAGATACTTTTTAGAAAACTGTTACAAAGTTTATGAATTAAACGTTTTTGGAAGGGTATATTTTTTTTAATAATTAAAAACAAGATTTTTTAGTATACCTTAATAAATAATAAATATATAGGTCATAATACTTACTTACATATGTAGATACATTTTTGGTCAAAAGTCTGTACGTAATCATACAACAGTGATTCTTTCGCATGTTTAAAAAGACTCTGATTGCCCGATCCTTATCATTAATAGTTAGTAGATCATATCACTCATATTCTGTAGCTTGACCCCAACCCCTGAATGACTTGGCTGTGTGCTGATTGCATACTAATGGCAAAAAGAAGGTCATTTAATTAAAGGCAATAGAGTAGGAGAAAGACCAAAAACTCGTGGTACTTTTGAACTTATCATAAACTAGTTTAATGAAACTCCATCTTTAAAAATTACACAGAATTGTAGTAAATTTAGAAACTTAAATGATTAAATGCAATAAGTGTTGACAGCTTTTAAGAGAAAACACAAATTAAAATTGACAGATCTTGGATAAGTACGCGATGTATTACCAAATCAATAGATCTTAGAGGTAGCTCGCAAATAGTTCTAAGCTTTGATGACTGTTATTTTCAAAATAATCAATTCTGTGTTGCAACTTTTAATAACTAATGGCCTTCTAACAAAAATTCACATGTTTGTTGTTACATCACTTTCAACATAAAAAATTTGCCTTCGAAACCACTCGGCTTAAATTCACAGAGTAGCCAATTTCCCCAAATTTAAATAAATCTCATATAAGAGTTAACCATGTGTTTTTTTCAATTATTCTTCAAGCTCAGGTTTAACACGTCGTTAATTTAAAAGGCCTTTAATTTAAAATTAAAATTAAAATTAAAGTAAAATACATAAAATTATTTTTGAAAATCAATGACACTACAAAGATAAATTTTATGCTTGAAATTTTCAATATAATTTTGGCATGTACTTTCACAAGATTTTCAGATATCAATCGTCTTTTATTAGTAATGTGATTAAATAAGGTGACTTATTCCTTACTAAAAAATTAATTATGGGATCAGATTGCACGATCGTGTTAGCCAATTAACGTTCATCATCATCTTCATTAGCTAATCAAATATTTCTTTGAGTTAATTAATTGTTTGTTTTTACTGACATCCTTCATAATTATATTTTTTATTGTATGAATTTTATTTTTTCACAATCATTGTATTATTTAAGTTCTAATGACACCTTAAAAAGTAAAACCGTCTTCATTACAATTTAATTTTTCAAACTTAAATTATTTATTTTTTGTAAGGAAATTTTTAAATAAAATTTTTACTTCATAAAAATCACTATTTTAACAGAAATAAGTTAAAATTTCTTCAAATAAAAATCAATTTCCGTTACTCAATGTAAG
Source organism: Cistogaster globosa (assembly GCA_937654795.1). Lineage (NCBI taxonomy): Eukaryota > Metazoa > Arthropoda > Insecta > Diptera > Tachinidae > Cistogaster > Cistogaster globosa. The sequence goes on along the minus strand of OW569404.1, from coordinate 130,809,414 downwards.
TAATAATTGGTTATCGCATTTTCTTGCTTTCAGAAAAAAAAAAATTTAATTTTTTATAGATTGTTTCAATAGAAAATTTCAATAGAAACCACTCAATGACAGAATTTTGTTTAAGTATAAGTTTGTTTTTTTTATTTATCTTTTTTTTAATTTTTTTTTGTTTTTTTCTTAAACCCGACGTCTTAACTACTTATAAGCAAAATGTGTAATGAAAATCTTAAGAATTCTGTGTACCAAAAAAATTAAAAATTTAAACTGAATAAGAAGTAAAGAAGAAATTTTTTCGTTACATTTTCGTATAAAATTTTTTTCAACTTATTTAACCATTTGACTATCATATAAATATATTTACGTGTAAAGGACGTTCATGACGTATAAAATATTTCGCCAGCCCTCAAATGAAGCATTGAATTGCAGTAATATTTTTACGTATTCCTTGAAATTTAAATTAAGTGCCATGTGTTTTTTTTTTATATGCGCAGTTATTCAAAGAGTATTTTAATCCTTGTCTTTCTTATTTTATTCATACATATTCTTTATTAAGAAGAATTTTATAAAATATATGCAGCCTGTAAAGTGAATCGTAGAAATAAGATTTCCATATTTTACAAGCATTTAATGACTTTTCCAAGCAATTCCTTAAAAAGATCATACTAGATTCTTGCAAAGTAAAAAGAAATTATTAACCTTAAAACGTGTCCCAGTAGAACACATGATTAACATATTCAACCATTGCGGCAATATACTCTAAATCTATTAGCATTTAGTAATCCAACGTAATTATATTAAAAAAATGTATCTACCCTGCACAAAAAAAAAAAAATATAATATTTTTATTAAAATACAAAACAATATTGTCAAAAAAAATTAAAAAAAATTCTATAAAATAAGTAAAAGTATTTTTTTTCTAAATGCCTACTATTGATTAATATCATTATTAAACTTTTCTAATATCAGAATTATATAGTGTAAATCTAATAGATTTCGATGTAATATTAATACACTCTTGGATTCGATTCAGTAATATTTTTCATAGACTTCGAGAAAGGAGAAAATTTATAATAAATTATAAATTTATTTTTGAACCGATTTCGAAGATTTAAAACAAAAGTTCATAATATTACAAACTAAGGAATTTCCCCCATAAAACATATATGATTCTTATATTTTTATTAAACGGTTTTGGACATTCATATACAATTTTGATAAATTAATTACTTTGGCTCACAATAACACAAGTAGTATGAAAATAGTCTTAAATCTTAGAGGGTATCCACATATAGGATTTTATCTAATTTATATGGACTTATATTTTGAATCATTACAGACACACAGTTTTAATTTACACAGAACATATCCACTATATGTATATATAAAATTTTGAATATAAAAATTAAAGTGTGTCCCTAGATGCGAAACATTTTGTTTATATTGAATAATCTTTTGAATCGATATGGTCGGTCTTTTCTGCACAAGTTATTAAAAATACATTTTTTGAAACATAAAATTTTTTGACACTGCTCTCAGAGAAGCAAAAGTTTCCAATTAAAAGTCTTTATAGTCTTTATCAATAAAACGATAAAAAGGCTTGTGGAAACACCTGCCTTTATTACAAGACAAAAACTTTTTTTCTATTTCTATAATCTTTTTATTCATGCTTGTTTCAATAGTGCTACCATGTGTACTAATTTCTATCTATTGCTTATTTAGTTTCCCAGTTTCCAAATTTCCACTTGTATTATTTTATTTATAATAATCTTTTTATGTCAGAACTTCTTAAGCACAACACATATACAAAATTTATTTTGTATATAGAATAAAATTTATTTATATATTCATTGCGCTTAAAGCTTCTCTCAGGAGGCATACAATCATTTATAATAGATCTTGTTTTTTAAGCTAGTATTATTATTCAAAACGAGTATTCCTCCTATTTCCCAGTTTAATTGAATTTAGTAAAATAATAAAAATTCTGTTTACTTGTTTCTTCTATTTAGTCATAAGGTGCGGTCAGATTTGTTGAATATTTGGCCAAAAAAGCATAACCACAATTTTGAATATAATAAATTTTTTTCTCCATAATTTAGTGAATACATTTTTGATCAAATTCGTTTATTAAGCCTTCGAAGTGCTTGGCGCAACAATTAATATTAGCTTTTTGTTGTCTTCAGGTAGCAAACAAAAATAAATTTCTAGCAAACTTTTTGGTTGACTCAATGAGAGCTTGTGTATTCGTTAGAGAGTTCCGGTTGTAAAGTTACCACTAGTACTACATGTGGCCAACAAGACTTATGCGAGCAAATCATCAAGACTGACGAGAATTCAAAACATTAAAAATGTCCTTATAATAGGCGACTGTTCTTTTTAAAGGAAGTAGACATCATGATATTAAAATTGCTTTTTGAACTTCTCATTTAGGTTTGAAATCTAAAAAATAAAAAAATAATGAATACAAAATAAAAAAAGGATTAAATTAAAAGCAGAAGCGGGATTTAAGATACGTTATTTTGAACTAAACTTTGTAGAATTTATTTGTCAATTAAACATTTCTTCCCTAACTGGTTCAAACAAATCATATTTTACTTAATTTTTTTTTGCATGTATAATTCTTTATCTGTAAACTGTAGATATGGGTTGAAAACATTGCTTTGAAAACATCTCAACCAAATTTATAACAAAGTTTGTCTAGTATGTTCGTATTTCATTATTGCTTTTACTGCTAAATTTTAAATTTAATTTTTATATCAAATGAGTATCCGACAAATAAATATACATTTTGCACTGTAGTTTTCGATATTTATTTTCATATTTAAAACCGAAAGAATAACAAAAAGAAATAGCATGAAATACAATATATTCAATTATAGAAATAAACACAAAACAAACGCATTTAAATGCAGCTACAGTTTGCTTTCATAAATAACTTAAAATAGAGCATAGTAAAACTGCTAGATGTCTTTTACTTTGCTGCTTCTGCAAACCAATATTTATTTTGTTAATATTTGCTCGACTGGATGCACGAAAGTGAGTTTTTTTATATAGACCTCTGAATATAAAAGTATGTGTATATTAATATAAGCCCTGCTCCCTCCCCCTTCTATGACATAGAAGTATAGCTGCAATAGTACGAGTGCAACAAAAAATAAATTTAAATAAAAACATTACAAAACATACACACAAATATATTTATGGATTTTTTTGCATATGTAAATATTCAGATACAGTACATCTATAAAAACTTTTTTAATATTATAATTTTATTATCAGTATGATTCAGGCAACCTTCATAGAAAAACTGTATAAATAATGTAAATGTTATCTTTTTTTTCTATTATTTTATATATAATAATTTTATATCTCGTATTCAATTTAACTTAATACAACTGTATAATTATAAAAATATTTATGCTTGAAGAATTTTTTCTTATGTATTTAAATTTTAAACGCTAACTTAAGGCTCAAGCACCCAAAAAATATGTACAAATATGCAATCACACTCATGCTCAGACTTAGTTATTGGCAAAATAGTGCGGTATTTATTTAGTGAGTTAAAGATTAAATTTGGCCTGTTTCTAACTTATTAGGTCTTATCATATACTCGTATTATATAATTGCACATTAATCTAATCATAGTTTAGCATTAGAATACTTTTAATACTTCCCAGCAAAAACATAGACATTATCTTAAAAAGTACTTGCCATATAATGACTTACTTTTGTGATTGCCATATTTTGTTACTTGCTTACAAAACACCTTACATTACTTCGCAAGTAAACGAAGTAGTAATTTAACAACTTCTAAGTTAAAAAAAGAACACTTTAAAATACATAATTATAATTATTATTATCTTCTGCATTAGTCAATATAATCAATTCTCAGTAATTGATTATAAAAGTCTCATTCCTTATTAAAATCATTAGGTTGGTAATCTAGTTGGGAAATACTTCCGCCAAAAATGCATTATTCCACACTCGATTACCTTTTGAAATTTTTTCTGGATTCCATTACTTTTTATATCTATAATCATTGTGTAGTCATAATTGCAGTCATTGTGTGATCAAAATCATAAACTGGGTGCATTCTAGTACTAATGTATTCTAAGTCTTGCAGAAATCTATGATAGTGTGGCAACAGTTAAATTAAAGTATTATCATATTATAGTCATTTACCTATCATTGTCTGGTTGAAATATCGCCTTTATTTTTCTAAAGAATATTTAATGTCTGGTTATAAGGTATTAATATGTTAGTATTAATCTAGGCATATTCGTTTGATAGCTAAGACATCATTGTCTGATCTTAATACAGGTTTAGAATATTCACAGTTTTGGTAAAGTCGTAGTCTACTCACAGTCATAAGCACTATCTAATCATTGTCCAATCAATGTGCAGTCATAGCCTAATCATTAGCATTATCAAGGACCCAAATATATTTGTCGGAATCAAATCATTGCCCAGTTCTAAATATAGTTTAGTTATAGAATCGCCATAGTCAAGTTCATAATGTGGTAGCAATCTAATCATAATGCACTCATAATCTATCAGTCATTGTCGAGTTTTAGTTGCCATAGTTTTCCTATAGCTAAATCATGGATGATTTACTGTCATCATAATTAAAACTTTCTCTAATTGTAATCCAGTGATAATATTCGATTGTTTGTTTTTGTTTTTCTTAAAGTTTATTATATATGTTTTCCTTGTGCTAAGTCATTGTACGGCTAAATAATTCTAGTGAAATCTTGGTTATTAGTACTTCACTGAGTTCACATTGAATCAATGTCTTCTCATTCTCTTGTGTCATCAAGCCATTTTCTAGTTTTGTCGGCTTACCGTATTGTTGCGAAGATGTTCAAGCCATAAAAAATAATAATAATTTTAAAAACACCTGAAATTGGTATACAGAAGTTGCCTCTACACAAACCGACTTAAAATTCTGTATAAATATTTGATATAGTAATTTTTGTTCGCAATTTAAGTGGGTAAAATTACAATCGAGTATTTTTTTTTAGCAATAAACGCCAATAAATGAATAATTGTAAAAATGAAGTGTGCTTTTTAATTAAAGCTTGTCTATAAATATTTTGCAATAGGAGAAAAAATATAACAATTCTTATGACTGAAAACAGCTAAAGAATACTTCATTTTTTTAATGATGGTATAAACCATCAAGTCTGAAAGCTATCATCTTTAATATTTTTTTTTATACCAAATATTAATTCCCTTCAAAACTCTTTTATGAACTCTTTATGATCTCCTTTTTATGATCTATCGCTTATAATATAGTCATGCTGTAGCTTAAAGCCATAAATAATAACCAAATTCTTTGAAAAAAAGGACTTGATTCGAATTTTTGAAAAATTTCTAAAAAAGTAGGAGTAAATAATTCTTGCTAAGATATATTATAATTCTGCCTAAATAGTTTGTTCGTTGATCTAAATACCATTCAAAGGTTTAACAGTTCAATTCGCCTTTTACCAAATAAAATTTCAGTCATTTTTAATTACCTGAAAATATTTTAAACCTTTGAAACCTTTTTTTCTTTTTAAGTGAATCAGTATTACCATAATTTATATGAACAGTAACACAGTTATTGCCATCCTTTCGTTTGTATTGGATGAATGAATTGTGTTTTCTTTTTTTTTTCATTGTGCTTTTGACAACCACAATGTAGTTCTTGGTGAATTTAAAATTGTGAAAATTGTAAAAACCAACTATAAATTGTAATTTGCGTATTTCTATATTTCTACCAATATCTCGTTGCACACAGAAAAATAACAAAAACATAAAATAAAGTTCAAACACACTACCAGACTAGAGGGCTTGGGATTTTGTTCAATAAAAATATAGATTTTCATAAGTTTGTTTTCGAATTGTTTTATATTTTAACTTTTGCGAACTTTTCCTCTTGCTGCTGCCGTTTGTTTGTTGTTGTCTTAAATTTGAAATAAAGTTAAAATTGAGAAAAACCGTGGTATGTTTTATTTATTAAAATATAGTAGTTGTTACAGTTATATTTCTTTCTATTTGTCATTTAATGTCAATAAAATTTTAGCAAATTTTTCTTAATTTACTTAAATATTACAATCAATCCAAAAAAAAAAAAAACAAAAGAGAGTTTATAAAAAAAAACTTTTTGATTTGCACCTTAACCCCTTCACGCATACAGTGACAATATAGTACTTATACTAATTTCAAGTATTCATTAGGCTTCTGTTAAGCAACAAATTATAAAAAGACAAACAAAAGTTATTTTTTCTGCAATATCTTAGGTGGGACATATGTGGCCTTATATGATCTATGGGGGTGCACATTTAACTGAATATAATTTAATCATTGTTTGATGTATTATATAAAATATAGTTATAGTATTTAATAAAAAACAACTTTATAATAGAATTAAAACACTTATTTTATATATTTACTGATAATCTGCCAAACGATCTTTCTTTTGAATGTAAAACATAAATGAACTTGAACAAACGTCCCTCGTTTGACTTTCGATATGAGCATATTGAACACATCTTTTTCCTGTTTTTGCCATTATAATAATATAAAAACGAATTCCCCTTTTTTAAGCATATCCGAAACGCTAAGCTGTTGTTACTTCAGGTGGAGGATTTCTCTGTCAAGACGAAAAACAACTAACGAGAGCTCGAACAGCACTTGTCTAGTCAGAAGATTATAAACAGCGTTAGTTCTGAGGATAAATCAATATTATTCAAAATATTGATTCAACATAATTGTATTTTGTTGGCCACTAAAATAAGGTGCTGTAAAAGAGTAGTTAAAAACTGCAGTAGAATTTACATTCTTTTCATCAACAACTGGTAAATTTAACGTTACTTGCAGTAAAATAGCAGATTCAATACCAGCAGTGGAGAGCGACAAAAACTTTAAAGCTTCTTCTACTAGCAACAAAGCATAATTTTTCTTAAATTTCATCGTCTTTTAATAGAAACTACGTATGTACGTGTTTAATAAATAAAATAATTAAGCTCCATTGATTCATATTATTATTATTTTAATTTTTACTGTTATTAAATTTAAAACAAATCAATAAAACTAATAAAACACTAAACACAAATAATAAATTAATACGCTAGAATTTAAATTGTCACAAAATTAAAAAGAAGAAGAATTTAAACAAAGTTTTCTCTAATTATACACCAATTTGTTTCTACAATAGGCCTTCAAATAAAACGCAATCTATTTTTCGATTTAATCTGCTACATATTCATATTCGCTTCTCTTTTATTAATATAAATTTATTTAATTATGAAAATTATAAAAAAAACTTTGCACATAATAAAACTTTATGCCATCTTTCAGTTAAATACAAAAACAGTCAGCTTAACGTCTAATGACTCTTATTCCATTTTATAATTTTCAAAACGAAAACTCTAAGCGGCTAAAGTTTAAACTTTTTTAAATTAATTATGAACTATTTTAGTGTTAATTTATGTATTTCGCTTTCGTAAAGTTTTATGGTTTTTGTTGTTTTTAATCGATAACGAAAAAATATTCGTACACCTGAGTTTACACATTATTAGCTTTATACATTTTTAAAATAGCAGTCGGTTGTATATAGATTTTTGTTTAGCATTTTTTTTTTTTTTTATTTTGGGTTTATTGTGAGTTTTTGAAAATTTTCCTATTCAGTTCATTGTTTTTATTACTTTTTAGGGATATTTACGAACATTGTCAGGACAAAAGTTATTGTATATTGGTTGGATATAAATTAAAAAGTTTAATAAAAGCTTAAAAACATATTTATATACTAGTTTTGTTGCTTTTGTTTTTAAACTGGCTTAAAAACCAAAATAATAGTAATCTGTTGCATTAGCGTGAAAATTATGGAACATTATTGTTAAAAGTATTTTAAGTTTAAATGGATTAAAATATGCCGCAATTTAAAATGCTTTTTACTATATCAAATGTATCAGTTAAAAAATAAGGATATAAGACAAGAAATATATTTATATACAATTTTTAGGTGTTATGATATTTGTCAGGGATGGCAAGTTCAAATATAATAAACGATTTATATTTCAGGATCTAAATAATAAATAGTTATGTTAAAGATAAAAATATATAAAAATTAATTATAAATTACTGGAAAAAATAAAGTAGAAACTATGAAACCTTCATTAGATTAAAAAATAAAAAATATTTGGTATTTGATAAGCAACAAAATTGGGACATTACTGAGAGTAAAAACGAAACATTGTCATTTGATGTTGAATTTTAATTATGTGCTCAACAGTCAATGTGCCACAATCGAAAAAAATAAAGCGATTTTTTAAATCCTCGATTGTTTCAAAGGATATTTGGTTAAAACTTAAATCAAAAAATTAAATAAAGTTAAAAATTAACTCTTTCCTTTATTTTATTCTTTTCTGTAAATGAACACGATCATAGTCATCTATGGAGGAAATGACAGCATCTGTTTTCAAATTAATATATCTTCATAACAATTATTATAATATCACATAATCATCTACTGTGTTTTAAAGACAAAAGTATGAAAGAATAAAATATAAAATTACATACCTAGATAAACAGTCAAATAGCAGAACATAAAATCAAATATATGCAACGATTTGTAATGATAAAAACGAAAAATGCTTTGGGTTGCGTGTCGACTTCTGCTAACTAAATTTTTATTGACTGAATATGAATATATCTAGTATTCTTATTTTCTGAAATAGATGCCATTAATGCTAATACGAATGTAGCGATCCGTTATATATATCGCAGTTTTACTTGTTAAAACTGTGCCTTTTATACCCGAACGTGGGTAGCATTGAGCGAATTAGACTACTGAACGAAGGGGCATTTTACTGAGCGTTTTCAACTTTGTAAAGCATCGATCGAAATTGTTTAATCTTAACAAAGAGAAGCTTTTATTCTGCTTAAGTTGACTTATTTTTAAATTTATAAATTTAAATTTGTTAAGAAAGAAAATGTATGTAAAAATGTCTGAGTAAATTTTTAAAGATCAACAATAAAAATGAATCATAAAGATGAATTCAATTCATTTGTTATAATACCAAGCAGTTCAGCTAATGACGTTCATATGGTACGGTACCATAGGAATGCCCATATTTAATGTATTTATAATAGCACGTTAACTACCATAAATATGCTTTATATCTATTATAATTTGTTTGGTCTTTAGATATCTGCGCCAGGGATGAATAGAATAATCTTAAAAAAAGATGGTGATTTTCGCTAACATTTTTTAATAAAATAAAAAGATTTTATAAAATTTTTTCTTGCTTTCATTCCGGTAATGCTTAAGACGGTTGTAGAGTAATTATTTTATTTCTTTCTTATAATTATTAGTGAATATTAAGAGTAATAATTATGCCGGCTTATTCGAAATAAACAGCGATGTTTTATACATTTGTGTCAATATAGTTTCAACCACGGCCACCAAGTCAAAGCTACAAATTCTCTTGCTTAAGACCAATATAGAAATAAAACATTTTATTAAGAAACAATCTAATTTTTAATAATTATTTCTCCACGAAAAGCTACTTAAATAACAAATTCTGCAAACTATTTTCTATTCTTTAAAATGTTTAACCTTTTTAATTAACGTCCTTGATATATGTATTCAAATTAAACAATTTTGTGGTGGCAGGCAGTGTGTGGCTGAAAATGTTGTTAAAAGAAGTTTTCTTAAGGAAATTAAAGAAGTAAATCTGCATTAACATATTGAAACATTAAGAGAACTAAGAGAAAAAAACAAAGAAAACTTATTATCAAATATAAATATTTTAAGAAAACTATAATACTGTAGACAAAGTTTTTTACATTAATTTCTGTAAAATTGTTGTTTACGTAAAGAAGCCAGTTGTGAATTTGGCGATGCCACCAAAGTAAATAAAAAACATACTTGAAAACCGGATAAGAAAATTCAGAATACACGTTTTAACGAACGGGAAAATATTTATAAAAAAAATTGTTTAACAAAAGTAGTGAAAAAGAAGCTTATGGCAAAGTTATTATCGAAAAAGAGGTTAGATTTTATTTATTTTTTATTTTAACTATTTCCTGAGTTCTTTCATTAGCAATTTTATATCGAAAGAAGTTCTTCATGAAAAAATATTTTTTTTTAATTTATTTTCTTAACACTAAATTTTTTGTAAAACTAGCTTTTACTGAAAAGGTGCTTTAATTTGCAACCTTACAACTAACCCTTCCGTAAGAAAAAGTGCATTTTACTGGAAGAAACATTTTTAACTAAAACATAAGAATTCCTCCTTTTCTAAAAACGGAAATACATCTTAAGGAAGCAAAGTTTTTTCGCAAAAATTTATTATTTTTAAAATTTATGTTCTTACAAAAAACCTTATGATTAAAAACAAAATTTAAAAAAAAATAAACACTTATTTATGTAAAAATAGACGATCTCCGAAACAAATATTTATTTTGTAGAAAAAGTTTATTTCTCATTGCTCTTGCTAAATAAAAAAGGTACTGAAATTGCGTCTTTTTAAAATAGATTTTTAGCCTTATTTTTTTAAACAACAATATCGTAATAAATTGATTTTTTGCTAAAAAAAAATAACAAAATTTTTGCAGAAAAATTTTATTTTGGGAAAAAAATAATTTTAATTTATTATATTACTATTTATTTATTTATTATATTTTGCTATAAAAAAAATACAGTTTATTTGTTAGTTGGAAAAATATGTATACATACGTTTTTCGCCAGTTCTTACTCCAACTCATCTGGAAAACATTACCAAAATTTTTTGAAAAGACAAAAACATTCTTCTGTCAGAATAAATATTTTAGAAGCTCAAAGAAAAATGTAAAGGCTTTAAGAAGAACTATTACCAAACAAGCCACTTTTTAACTTTTTTGTACCTTACCGTCTGCGTTAAGTAATTAAATGCCGACTCTTTATCTTAAGTAAAATAAAAGCTGTAGTGTTTTTATCTTACTAAAGTTTACTAAAGTTTTAATTTTTGAGGAGAAGAAAAAAAAATTGCCAACATTGAGTGTTTGACATTTTGCTAAGAACAAGCTAAGTCTTTGGGACTCTTTAAAAAACTTTTATATTTAACTTAATAGGTGAATTATTCTTGAAAAAAAGACTATCACAAAATAGCACCTTCAGCCAAAAATATTGTCTTTTTCAACAGTAGAGATTAGGAGATATTAAGTGTCTATTTAGCATATTAAGGGCTAGTGATATATTATTAATTATTTTTTTTACCGTTTCTATTTTCAAGCGAAAGCGCCATATGAAATATCGCAGAAAAAGTAGTACAAGATAATACATGTATCTTCTAGAGTTAAAAGTTTCTTTGTATTTTTTGGCTAAAAACTTGCATGTGATGTTTTTTTCTTTTTTAACCCTCTTAATATCAAAAACAAAAAAAGCCAATGTTGCTCTGCAAAGTATATTTTGTATAAAAAAGCCTTTTATTTACATACTTTTTACATATTTTATATTCACTTGGTTTGACTAGAACCACTTTTGTGTAAATGCTAACAATTTCGAGCAAGAAAAATCTTAAAATTTAATTTGAAAAATAAACAAAAAATTTCTAAAAGCTCAAGACTCATAACAGCAACGACAAGAAAATTTTATTACACGGTTAGTATTTTAACATTCAAAAGGAAAAAATAAAACAAACGAAAATTAATTAATTTGCTTTTACTGCCACGATAAATCTCGGAAAAGTTAAAAGAAGATCTTGAAATATTTGATAATATTTAAAGGAGCAAGAAACACAACCCACAATTTTATTGCATCTTTTTTTATTACTAGAATATATTTTTTTAGAATTTCTTGAATTGCATTTAATGGTTTAAAAGGAAATTTGTTTATTCTACTGTAGAGGCGCATCAAATATTAAAACATTTATTTTCCATTTTTTGGCCAAAAACAGCATTAAATAATAAATTAATGTTTGTTTATCGTAATGCGGTTTTTTTTTGTGGAGTTTTCAATTTAAGTAGATTTTTATCATTTTAGGTCATGATTAAATTGCAATTAAAATGCATAATAATTATTTAACATCCATAAGAACTTTGCAAAAATGGAATTAATTATCACCATTTTTTGTAAATAAATTTTTGTTAATAAAATGTAATTTGGTTTTATTTATTTTAACTGCTAAATTTATATTTTTATATATAATAAATTGTAATTGCTAACACTAAAAACTAAAGTAAAACCTTAGGAAATAAATAAAGTGTGTTTATGGATCTTCTTACATTATTTTCTTCATATAGTTTTTAAAATACTCTAATAATTTATTTCATTATGTTGTAACTAAGAAGTTTCGAACTATTGCCAACTAAATTTGTTTGTTTGTGGATCAGTCATAGCTACATGGCCTAACCGGGTTTAAGCGTATTGGGAAGATCCTTCTATGTAAGGTGCAATAAGCTTCATCTGTTTTTAAAAAACTTAAATAGAAAAAAGGGGATTTAAATGAATATTGTATAACAATGTGATTCTAGTATGTTTGGAGCAGAGCCATAGAAGAGACAAAGATTACAATCCATTTTTTATCTTATTTAGCGCTAGATAACTAATATAAAAAATTTTATCCTAAAAACATTCCAAAGTAGGTAAATCTAAGAAAACAAAACTTTTTCCGCTTATGCCAGAGTTTTGATTGTAGAGAAATTAGAATTATATATGCAATTCAAATAAATAATCTAGGGAATTGTGCGCACCGTCATCTTGCTTATTTTTGTTAATGATTAGAAATGCTGCATTTTTCTAAATGTCTTACTATTTATAGCGGATTTTAAGATTGACGCATCGTTGTCTGGTTATCTCAGCAGCTACAATTATCATAACAGCTGACTAAAAAAACAAACAAAAAATTTAAAAGGGCAAGAAGAAAGCGCGTTAGTTCCCTGCCTGCATGAACAAAAATCTGACCAAGAAACTTTATGCCTTCTACTTGAGAGCGTGACACCTTACAGTAGCATCGTATTTGACGAAAGTTTTCATTAAATTTTTATTTGGCTCATTTATATGTTTAATTAAAAAATAAATATACAGTTTTTAATTAAATTAATAATTGAATTAAGTTCAAATTGTATAAGATTTTAATCTGAAAAAATATAAAACATTTAATAGGCGCAAAGATTATTTTTTATAAGCACGAGCGTATTTACTACTTTCACACTTGATGCACAAAAACACAAAGAACATCCTATCTACAATTAAAAAGTGATTTCTTGAATAAGAAACCTTTAATTTTATTTTATTTCTTTAATTTAGTTTTTCATAAATCGTAAAACATTTTAACCTTTTTCTAAAGCTACTTTGCGCTGAATCTTAAGTTATAAAATTAAATAAAACAGTTGTTGTCGAGTCATATCTATAAAACAAAGTTCTCCTCTATTTCTATGTGTTTGTTAATTAATTTTCGTTTGATGTAATTTAATTTTCGCTCTTCTTAGTTTTCTTGCTTCGTTTTTATAGTCTTCAACATACAGTATTATCAACACTTGTCTACAAAAGTCAGGAGAAAAACTTTGTTCATGTGTATTATGTGTTGGTTTTCTGCTTCTGTGTGTTTATGCGTTTATAAAGTTGTTGAATTTGTGGTATATTACAGCTATTTGTGTTAACTTTATCTAAACTTTTGTAGCGTAAAGATTTTAATAATATTCATAAGAAATACATATGAGTAAAAAAAAAATAAAATTGGCAAAATAAATAAATGAATTAATAACTGATTCAATAAACGAAAGAAGGAATTAAAAAATTTTGCACATTCAAGTGTTTTTCTGTGCACAGAAATATATTTAACTACCATTTAAAAAGTGGCATGGCTTTGGTTTATACAAGAAAACTGTAAAAAGTGTGAAAATAATATATTAGTAAAATAAATTCAGATGGAAAAAATATAATGCTAAAATATTTAATGCTTCGGGAAATGATTTTAACCACAAGTTGAAAAAGTTTGTTGAAAAACCTTTACTTTTGAACATATACAGGGGTTGTCAAGCATTTTAAATCCAATGAGGAAGTTAAAGTGTGAAATAAGCAATTTTGAATTTTAATAAAAACTCGTCAGTATGGACTTTAACATTTAATTTTTTGTAATATTCCTATCGCTTCTGTATTTTATATTATAAAGCTTGACGACAGATATGTGTTTGCAAGTTTTTATTACATGCTTAAATATATGAAATATTAACAGTTTCTTGTCTAAAAAATAATTTAACAAATTTGGCCTAAGTTGTTTAATGTTTTTTAATTTTTATTGAGAAGGAAAAATAAATTTTAAAATGGACGCAGATTTTTCAAAAGAATAAAAAAAAAAATAAGACGCCATCAAAATGTACTTAAGCTGTCGTAGGCATTCTTTGCATCCCACTAATCGGCTAATTTTTTAACTAAGAAAATGGGGAAGATTTTACAAACAAAACCTTAAGCTTGTTTTTCGTTGTTTTCTTTTATAAATCGTTATTTATGTTTCCTATTTCCTTTATAAAACGTCCGTAACATTTTGAAAAGAATTTTTATTTCTTAATATAAACTCATAAACTTGAAGTGAACTTAACCTGAAATAATTTATTTCGTTTGTGATAATATTGAATAGTTCAACTAAATGTTGAGTAACTTCGTAGTTGTTATTACCCTAAAGTTTTAAAATTAGTGGTATTGCCATTGCAAGAAGTATATATTTTTGTAGTTAGTAGCAGGTTCAAGCTTTTTCTTGGTGCATATTTTTAAATTAAGACATAAAATTTAAGATTCAAAATCTTATCGAAGACTATTTTTTTTTATCAATGGTCAATCATTTACGAGATTTGTCTACTTTGCACCGGTCAAAATTTTTTACTTTTTATTCCACTTCCGTCTTATAAGTCATGAAATAAGGGCGATTTTAACTATATACCTGCAGGGCAATTTAACTATATACCTGAAACACTTTGAAATGTGAGCCTATATCAGCTGATAGAAGCAAAAATTTCTTATGACGGATACAGCAATCCAGAAAATGTTGCAATACAATCCATTGTTGTCTAAGTTTACTAATTTAAAAAAAGAAAATTAAATAAAATTAGAAATTAAAATAAACATGAACTTAAAGTTATATTTTCATATAAAGTTGCCTTGAAATCAGCGTATAAAAATACATTTAATTAAGACAAAAAGTTTAGCTAATGAGTATAATATGATATTTTAGAGTATTTTTTTTTCTGTAAAATGGTAAACTTTGAAACAAAATTTTAATATTATTAGTTTTTTCGTATTCTACTTGAAAAATATATTCATGCGAATTATTCGAGCAGACTTTTATTAAGGTTAAAAAATTTTATTCTACGGTAATTTAGGAAAAAAAAAAAACACAAATTTTTAAAATTATTAATATTCATTCAGCGAGAACGGTGCACTCAAGTCATGAGCAGAAGTTTTAGTGAATTAAATTAACATATGATAAGAAGAAAAACTTTTCCATTGTGATACTTTAAACAATAAAATCTAAAATATGTTAAAATCAAAGTGAGTTTCAAAAGATATGTTATTTCTAAAGGCTGCGTATTAGATAATTTGAATTGTTATCCTCACAAAAAGTCAGCTTTTGCATTTAGGATTATGATTTTTTGAGAGCCTATGATGTTGATACTTTTAAGAAGTGTATTTAAAGCAAATGCAAAAATCTCAATAACGAATTGTCAAATCCAAGAACAAAATACACTTTGGCAAAATCTTGATTTTGTTCTGGCTTAGGCACTGCGTTTTCTAACTAAAGTAGCTTAGATCAAGTCACAATGGATAGCGAGTTATTAAGAGTGTATTATCAAATTATATAGAGATTCTTTATATTTTAATTTCTGGTTTTTGGATTTTAGTTAACAATTTGAATTTCGATTATCAAATTTTGTTACAAAATCCTGCTTAAGGTAAATCTTTTATATTATGGGTAAGAAATAAATTTTAATTCATTTGTTATAGCTTTTTATTTGATAAAAAAAAAGTATATTATTTAGCTTAAGTTGTCAATATTCTTGCAGCTTCTTTAATTTGTCGCGGTTGCGTATGACTTTAACTCAAGGATCGTGTAAAAATTGTTTACTTAAACTAATTTAAAAAAAAAATCAGATTCTTTAACATCATATTACTTGTAACTCGTTTTCGTTTACTTCAACATACAACATGAGCTAAGACATTTTTTTTTGTAATTCCAATTAGTGAATTAACAAAAATAAAAAGAAGTTTAAACATTAACCAAACAGAGATTTCAATATATTAACAAGTCAAACAAAGATAAGATAAACACAAAAATTAATTAGATGAATAAAATAACTCAAAGGACTTCTTGTTCAGACGACAAATCAAAATACTATTAGGGCATTTTAAATTACTGATCTGGAATAATTAGCAAATAAGTTGTTGTGTTTAACAAATGTGAAGTAAAATGTAAAAATGAAAAGAGTCAATAATTTTGCACTAAGATTAATTTTTTTTACCATTTATTTGTTTATTTTTTTAGTTAATTTACATAATATATATTTTTAGTTTAATGCTTTGATTGCTTTGTAATTATATTTATTTTTCTTAATACCAGCACAAAATCTTAATAAAGGATAAAAAAAAATTATTAACATTACTCCAAGATATGAAAGAATTTCTGCAAAACACAGTTTTATTATTAACTTAGTTTTCATAATAATCTCAAAAAATATTTACGATTTAAAAAATAAATACAAAGAAAAAAAAATAATAATAAAAAACCTAACATTTAATTTTTTTTACAAATTTATCACTTTTTAAACGAATAAAATTTTACTGAGCAAATGATGCTTAGGATGGCAAACATGCCTTGCATAAGTAATTGCAACTAATTCGGGCCATAAAACATATTTTTTTATTATGTACAAGATGAAGTTTAAAACTTATTATATTTTCTGTGGATAAGTGCAAGATAACAAAACAATAGAATCTTAAAAACCAAAGGAAATGAACCTTTGTTGTCTAAGCAACAAAAAAGTAAACTGAACTAAAAGCAGATATTGAAGCAAATTGCAAAACCAAATAACAAATATAAATATGAGTAATAAAATAAAAAAATAAGAAAAGGGAAATAAAACAAAATTGACTGATTAAAGGGAACAGAAATGCAACAAAAGAATTATAAAATCTGCTTCAACTTTGAAGATCAACGGAAAAGGAAATAGAGAAAACAGACTTGTTAATGCTATGGAACAGTGAAGACAGCAATAATATTCTTCTCAATAAATAAAAGACAATTTGAAAAGAACAAAGGCATTTCCTCATTTTTTTCTTCTTACCACAACTATTGTAAGTTTATTTTGAAGTTAAAATATCTTAACGAGTTAAATGAAAATAAGAAAACTGTGACTCTAACATAAAAATAAAGCAAATCACAATTGTAGAAACAAAGTGAAAGCAAAATAATCTTAAAAAGAATAAGTTGTTTGTATGCAATAGACCATGTGGAAATAAATTTGGACATAAATATGTTTTTATTTAAATATATTGTTGCTTTAGTAGTAATATTTTGCTAAAATATTATAAAGTGTTTGTTTAGGAAAAATAAAGTTCCATCAAATTATATTTAAAATTTAAAAAATTAAGAAGCCGTATATATTCAACTCCCGTAGCGAGCCCAATAAAAAACTCCTTTAGAATTTTAACTTATATAAAATTAATACCAACTGTAAAAATTTAATAAATACAGATTCCATAATGCTCATAATCACACAACTTCTTATTGGCTTAAACAAGTAAATTCCTATGTACGTACGTTTGTTATCATAAAGCAGACTTGTGGTCACATTCTTTATATCAGCTACACTTTTGTACATCGTGATACGTATTTGTGCAAGAACATGCAATTTGCTTAATCAACTTTTTTTTTATTTAAGATTTCAAATTGGAAACATTGAGCATTAATAAATTATGGGAATGTTTTATGCGTTTTAAAATAAAACTTATTTTTTTCCTGAAAGAAACCTTTAGGAAATATAAGGTATTTATTAGAAATTTGGTTTTTTTCACTGAAATTTTAAATAAAATGATAAAAGTAAACTATTTAGACGATACTAAATTCCAGATTTCAAGTATTTTTTTTTTTTTTTTTTTTAATATTATTTGCTTCATCAAAAGATCAAGCACGTGTTCAAAAAAAAGCTGAATTATTTATCAAATTCAATAAAATTTATTTTAATAAAAACCATGACTATCAAAAAAATATCAGGCCAGTAGCAGCATTAAAAAAGCTAAGTGAAGGCGTGAAAATGACAACAAATATAAGTTAAGTATATCGGCAAGTCACAGGGGGACGTGGAAAATCAAGAAGTGAAGTAAGACCATTCGGCACCCATTGTATCATTTTGTTTTTTTAATTAATTAATATATTAATTTATCTATTTTATTTATTTATTTTTTTATTATTTCTTTATAGTACAACTAATTTGGCCATTCGTTTCTCAAAGGCAGATTTTGTGTGACTTAATACACTCCCTTCCTTTTTATTATTATCAGTTTACTCCGTCTCGAACAAAGCTCCAAAAAAAAAACCGGATTGACCTGGAAAATCAATACCTAATTCATTAAAATTTCCCCGTATAGAGTAAAACTAATCAACAATCCTTGGCCTTATTGCATCTTATTTCTTGGCATTACCATCGGTGGATATCGTTACCCTACTATAATCAATAACTTCATGTTTTTTGTATATAGCTTTAATCAAGGCAAAATGCTTTTAATAGAAACGCTCTACATGCCATACGTCGACCGCAACATCGATTTATTGAAATAAAAATTATGTAATACATTGACTTCGAGAAATATTACTGCCAATTGGCCTCCAAGCTCGTACAGTTTGCCGCTTCCCAATTATTTCCTTACGAATTAACCATTTTAGACAATTGACGCCTTAAAGGCGTATTATTTAAGATATCAATTAGGAATGTTTGAAACAGGACGTCCGAAATTGACTTCATCAAAAACAGTGATGATGGCCACACCTTCGAAATCATGTTTGGAGCCTTTTTTTTATAAAAAATTATTTTTATTTTAGTTGTTTTTTATATATGTGTATCCTTTTGAAAAAATTTTGAATTCAGTGTAATTATAAATTCTTTTGCTTTTTTGCCTTTAGTTTTCTTTTGCTGCTTATTGCAAAGCTTATAAAGTTTTGCAAACAAAACCTTTTAACTAGTAAAAGAAAACTTGAAAAAAAGTTAGAGAAAAAATACAAACCAATAACCATAAAAATTTGCTTTGTAGGCCTAAGGTAACCAATTGTAGCACAAAATAGGAAAAATTGCTACAAAGAAATTTGGCAGCATAAAAATAAAGAGAAAAAATAAAAATTCCTAAATGAAGCAATAACCAACACGTAAGAGAAGGAAAATATTGAACATTAAAATTCGATTAACAAAAACACAATGACTATAGGCAAAATATATTTATGATTAAAATAGAAATTTTCGGCACCAGATTTCATAAGTTAATATTTAGAAAAGGAAAAGTCAAATTGAAGTGATGAAGAAAAAAAGAACTTGTTTTCATTATTATTTGTTGCATCATACATATGACTGTTTTTGGCCTGAAGTTCTAATTTTTAATAAAAAAAATTATGGGATGTTAAGCAAATATTTTGTTTTATCATGCAAATCATTTTACATTGAAATGTGTGCCAAAGTGGGTAGAATTAAATATCTAAATAAGAATTTGTTTCCTTAAGGAGTAGAAAAAGCTTTTGAACAAACAATATATAAGAACAATTAAAAAACCAATAAGAATAACAACAAGTACAGGTTATTATATTTTGCATACTTCAGTTATGATATTCAATATCTACGCTTCACAATAACAATATTTCCCACTCATACTATCGCGGTGTTTAAAGACTATGTCAACAGGGCTTAACTTTTCAAGCAAAAAAATCACACATATAACCACAGTGAAACAAAACTGTACCTAATTAAGGCAAACTTAAAGTCTTTTTGGTTAATTCAAGAGATGTCTTTTGTAAAAAAAAAAATTATATTAAAGGAATTAATTTAGTGTGACTATTTTCGCTTAGTTACTCAATAAGCTGTTTATATTCCTCTTTTTAACCATTTTAGCTATAAACTAACTTCGATGCACTAACTGTAAAATATGTAAAATCCTTGTAAATAAAATAATTCGTTTTGTTTTTGTGTTTAACCAGACTTCTCAAATTATTTTTTTAAACTTAACTAAATTTTCTTACTTTGCAGGATTTTTTAAAATCTATGTGCCTAAAATTCCGCCTAAAAAACAAATCTTACTAAATTAGTAAATTACAATAAATTTTAAATAAAGTCAAAATGGCCTTTAGGATTTAAAAACATTTAGTAAAATAAAGGAAAATTATGTCAAGTTAAACTGATATGTAATTCAATTTAACTTCCGTTTAGTATATAAGTTTAGCTAATTTTATATGCTCTTACGATGTATTACCACTTTTTTTCACAAAAGTTTTGTTCAATTAACAGAATTTTTCTAAATTTTTAAATATTTTTTTTTTTTTTGTCAGATTTAGGGATTGTATGTATTAGACAGTATTCTTTACAAAAAATGTTTGTTAATTCGAATAAAAGATGCTAGTTTGATAAATCTTGTATAAATATGACAAACTTTTATTAAGGATTTAAAAAATTTTGTTATTAATGTAACTTATAAAATTTGAATCAGTTTATCAGTCATTTCCAACAGGATGCTATATTTTCGACAAATAAAAAGGCCTGCCGACTGTTAAATAAATCACTTCTACCGATATTTGCCATCATTTGGTGAAGGTACACATTTTGTTTGCTAAATTTCTGATCGGTACTCTACATTAAAAAGTTGAAAAATAAACAATATATAATAAAAATTTAAAAATTACCAAGGGAAAAAAAGCAATTTAAAAAAATTTTATTTAAATCGAGTAGAGTTTATTTAAGAAATCACTAAGGTGACAATTAAAAAAAATTTAAAAACTTGTTACTAGTTACAAGCACTGTGTTGAATTCTAACATGACAATAAGACTTTATTGTTTCAGCTATAAGAAAACTTTCAAAAATAGGTGTTTGATATCACATATCGATTATTATCTACATCAATACCAAAACTTTCAAAAAATATGTATCTCATGTGCCGGAATGACCCCGTTAATATTTGACTATATATAGATATATAAATATTCTTTATATATTTTTTTTATTTTATTTTATTTTTTATTTTTTTTTTTTTTTTTTTTTTTTGTATTTGTTGTTCACCAGTGTAGATTATATTTTATAAAATTATTTAACCTTGATATAAAATTTCTTATAGTTGAAAGTAGTAATAATCAATATAATCATGCATGTGCACGTTTCTGAACGTATGGATAAACTTAATATAAAAAAAAATGTAATATTCGCATAAAAGAGCATATTTAGCATATATTTACTTTTATACACATTAACACACACTATAAATATAATGTATTTGTTGAACATGCAATGAAAAATTGTACTGTATAATTTATGTGAATGCATTTTTTAAGTTTATGTATATGTTTGCGTATGTGTTTATGGCAAGAAAATATGTGTGTATATATAGAGAGTTATATTGCATACAGTGTGTTGTCGATTAAATATTTGCTTTAAAAATTAAAATATCGGTACCGTGAAAAAACTCGCCCACGGTCCGGCTGAAAGATTTTCTCTTCTATGGTATTTTAAACACCGGCTTCGCTAACAAAATATTTTCCCCCTTTAACCTTTAGGTATGGTGTAGAAGTAATTTCATTTTTATTAATTCAAGAAAACTTTTAGTAGCGAAGCTGGTGTTTGTTAAACCACATAGAATAAAATCCTTCCGACCGGCCGAAGGCCAGAGCTACACAGACCGAGATGGCTCAATGATCTCTCTATGGTATATGGAACAGCGGCTTCGCTCATATATCTATGATATATGGTATGATATCAAAGTTAAGGTACCTGTTATACCATAGAGGTTAAAACAGTTAAAAAGTGCCGGGTGCAAATTTTTATTGGGAGTTATTTTTGTTGGGACTTATTTTGTTTGGGAATTATTTATTTGTTTTTAATATTTTTATTTTTAATTAACGGCTAAGTTTTTGGGTAATATTTCATTTTGGCGTTGGGAGTTGTTTCGTTTTTTTTTTTTTTAATTTGAGAGGTATTTCATTTTTTCTGGGACTTATTTCATTGGGAGTTATTTCATTTGAAAGTTATTTCATGGTACATAAATCAACGGCAGTCATGAACGTAAGGAAGTCAGGTACATTGGAAGTTAATAATCAAATAGACCAAATTTAAAATACAAGCATCTCTTTTACATATTTTGCAGTTTTTAATTCAATAAAACTTCAATAATATGATTAATATTAAATTGTATTTATAAAAATTTTGAAATTTTATGTTTAAAAAAGTATAACTAATTTACGTAAAATGATACCACGAAGTTAAAGCAATGTTTTTGTAATCAAACGTTATTTGATGTATGAAATTTTTTTTATTCAATGAGAATTCATATAAAAAAATCAATTACAAAATATTGAAGCAAATTTAAGTGTATATCTAATAAGTAAAACAGAAACAATATTTTTGTTTTAGCATTTTTAGTGTATCATTTATTCATTAAGTAAAAATAGACTTAAAGGAATTCCTTAAAAATTATTTAATTCATATAAAAAAATTATTTTTAGTTTGCAACATAAAAGAGGTAGTAATATCAATATTGTTTTGTTTTTAAAACGATTCAATGTATTTTACTTTCACCTCATTATGAACCATTATTTGTATTTTGTACGTGTCAGATGCAAAACAAAATCATACATTTCTATGGAATTTTTTTCAATCTTTCAAAAATAATTTTATTATAATTTATGATAACAATTATATTAATACTAAATTATAATAAAAAAATATAAATATGTTTCCATGAAGTGAGTTTGCTTTTCCTGTTTTATTTCACATTAAATATTAAAACGAGTCAAAATATATATAGAGCACAAAAAACAATATCAAAAATTATTATTGCAAACGTAAAAATGTATTAGCGGATACAAAAAAAATTAATTTACACTCGTTCGCATTGAAATGTACTTTAACTGAAGCATGCAAGAGTAACTGTCAGTCTGTGGGTTTAAGCAGTTTAAGTGGAAACCTGTGTTAGTTAATTTCCTTTACAAAATTTTAATGAAAGGAATAAATCAGAGGAATATAGCTTTTACGGATTATTTTAAATTTTGATAATTGTTATGGAAGGAGGGTGCCGCCGTTGGAATTGTCGATTGCACGAACTCGCCAGTCATGATGTACTGGTCGAGTAAGCATAGCGCACACGCGCGTGCATCCCATTTTTTTGCCAACGAGGCTTATTTTCACCTAAATGGCCACGTCAGCAAGCAAACCTGCAGTTGCTAGTGTCCATGAAACCGCAACCCTCGATTGAAGCTTCAAAAACCATTGCCCAGGGCATTTTTTTGGTTTGCCTTTTTTACGCATTAAATAATTGGACCATTCTTTTCTGAAATTGTCAAGGCCAGGCGAGGAAGGTCAATGGTGAAAATAATCACCACATGATTATTAAGTTCTTTTTGGCAAACCTGAAATGTTATTCAACATAACCTTCACAAACGTGCTTCCAACAAGATGGGTTGACTGCGCACGCAGCCAGATCTTTCGTAAATTTGCTTTAGGAAAATTTCTCCCATAAAACTAATAAGTCGCTTTGGGTACATCTAGTGGCCACCGAGGTCGCCCGATCTAACTCCCATGGACTTTTTTATTGGGCTACCTCAAAGAGAGGTCTTATAATGACAATTCCGAATCTCTTGTGGTTTTAAAGATTCTTCGAGATTGTGTTTTCCTTTGGAAATAAACTAACAAACAATAAATTTTTTTTTGTGATTTTTACTTTAGATACATATATTTCTTATATAAGTTTATTTTACGACGTGACAGGATATCAAGAAAGCAGAAAGCATCAACGCACAAAAATTCATCTTAATTAGAAAATACAAAAAAGTATTAAAATTGCACAAATACTTTTTTATATTCTTTTGAATTTGTTACTGGAGAAATAATTTTTCAACAACAACAATAAATTGCTGTCAGTTTGCTTAATGGTTGAATGGTTGCAAGAGCCACAGTAACATGAAAAAAACAACAACAAAGAAAAACAGAAAATATTCTAACACAATATAATATAAAGTGATTACAGCAGTTTTTTTATTTTTACATTATATTGTGTAGCAACATTATTGTATGCAACTACAACAGGTCATCTGATTATAATGATGATTTCGAAACTGGTGGCGTATGAGCAGTATCCAGTGCTGTTTTCTAAATTATTTTAAAAACTTGAACAACAAGACATCAAAATAAAACACAATGATGGTTTTCAAAAAAAGTAGTAACTTTTAAAAAAGAAGAAAAAATTGTTAACATGTTTTTGCTTACAAAACTGTGGCTGCTCTAAAAATATAACATCGCAAATATTTTGATCATTAATATTTGTTTAACAAGATGCTGTTTTGTAGCCCGGCTGGTGTTAAATGAAATTGTGTTTTAATAAATAACGGGTAATTTTTTCAGCTCGAGAGTATTTTAGATTGAAAAAATAACACAAAAAATTAAGTCTTATATAAAAAAAAAAATCATAATAACAATACGTGGCATTAAAATTTAAAAATGATTGTTAAAAAAGCCCATTCTGGACACGTTTGTCAAAAGCAACGTGAATAATAAGGCATCAATTGTTGCAGCATAAATGATTAAATGTGGAAATCAATTGGACGACATTGGAGGCCAAATGTCAGGTTCATTTTTTGAGATCAAGTTGTTTTGATTTTAATCACTCGATAGTTCTGGTCGTAGAAGGACATGTAGAGCTATTCTGTTTAAACCATCCATCCTTAGATCGTAACGCGAACGGCAGCATAATATTTTTAGAAATAATGTTCAGCGATGCTACCAGCGCATAATCCGCACGAAATGGGTAATTTTATTGGACGTAATGAAGGTTTTAAAATCTGCTGTGTATTCATTTGATTCATTAGCGACAATTTCGCTGAAAAACTAATTCGTAAATGATTTTCTAAATAAATCTGGATAATTTGATAACGCAGTTCAACTATTTTTGTATTCAGTTTATTTTGCCAGATTATACTGATCATAATTGTCAGTGTGACAGTTTATTTAACACTTAAACCCTTTACAATTTCTATTGGGCTTAAAAAAACACCATACAAAAATAAAATTTGAACTTGTTCATTATTTCAACTTACAGAATGCAATCAACTCAAACATAAGCATGATGTAAGTTAAATTAAAGAATATTTTTAAGCAAGTGATGAAAATAGTTTCTGTAAATAAATATTTAAATAAAAATATTCAGAACTTTATTTGCTATAAAATTTACTTCTTGAATAATACTCATACGTTTCAAGAGCTTACAATCGCTGTAGTACTTTAATTGATTTTAGCTTAAAACAAAAAATTCCTTATGAAGTACGTGGAACTGCTATCGGTTCCGTTGACACCACATTTCGTATAACTTCACAGACACTCTCTGCTTTACCCTTCTCGGTTTCAAAAATTAACACCGTGTTGGCTTATGGATTTAATTATAAAGCACGAGTCAGCATTCTAAATTGTCCCCAAATTTTACCAAAAAAAATTTTGTCAGGCATAACAGAACATATTTTATTTATAAATTTATGTGTGTTGTAAAAAAATTAAATATTAAACTAATATTTTCAAATTTCACTTATTGCTTTAAAATTTTTACTATTTGTCCTCCACTCTTTATTAAAATTATTAAGTTTGATTATTTTGCTCATCTTTTGCCCACCCATAATTTTCTATAAATTAACTTTTAAATAAAGTTTTCCATGTTCGAATGTATTTGGTGCAGTTTTACGAATTTGCGTGCGCGCAAAAGTATTTAAATGGCAATCAACTTATTTACAATGCACAGTGGGGCAGAATCAAAATATTTTGGAAATAATTCAGCCATTTGAAAACGGCCAGGCCGATTTATTCAAAATTTAGCACGAGCATAGTGGAGGAGCACTTGAGCTTAAGTTTTGAAGGTGGTTACTCTCCACTTTCCAAAGATTGCGCTATGTGGTCTCAAAGTTGGACACCTCGCTCTTGAAAATTTTTCTAACGCTTGGCATTTCTTCAATTTTTGTCTGATTTTAAAATATTTTACATTGTCTTAAAGCTCTCATAAATACCTACAAAACGGTGCTTTAAGCTGCATGTTTATGTTTAAAAATGATCGAGTCATAAGCATTTTAAAATTAAAATTTTTAATTTTTTCCATACCCGGGTCCAGTTTTTTCGAAATATTGGGTACAATTTGCAGCAAATTTGTTTGAATTTTTTACCGTAGATAGCAAACAAAATTTAAGGTTTTCTGAAAAAAATTTGAAAGTAATATCTTTTCTGGCTTAAAACTTATACGATTTTCAATTTAAAAAATCCAAAATTATTGCATTTTTGTGTATTTTAGCCTAAAATGGGACACTAATCTAATTTTTTAGATAGAAAAAAATTTTCTTAAGGTTTTATAAAAATTTTTTATTTTTATTAAAGCTAACTATATGTGTGTACGTTTAAACCAAATTTCGTATAAACTTGACCTATTTTACATCGAAATTTTGACTTTACCCCATATTTTCTAAAATCCCAAAGCTGGGATCGGAAAAAGAAGAATACTATAAAAAAGCTATATATACTCCAAATTGTTTCAGAAAGTATTTCGTGAGCCCTAGTCCATATGTGGACTTTATGGGCAAAAGAGTAAAAAATTCCAATTTTGGGATTTTTCGACTTTATTTTGGGAATTATGGGATTTCCTTTAGCTTGATGTTGCAGATTTTTTAACCGTTTGATTTTAGTTAACAAACTACATATGCACAGAAAATTTTATCTGATTTGCTTAATTAATAAAAGTTTTATAGCATATTAAATATTTTTACTTTTCTCAAATTAGACCGTTTTTTACCATAATTTTTCGAAATTTTCGGAGCTCAGCTATGAATATTAAAATTTTGTTCCATTTTTTTATTTTTTTTTATGCATATGAATAAAGATGACGCAATTTCCTATTAAATAAAAAAAGATTCACCTCAATATCATTCTTACGTGCAAAACTATGCGTTCTTAAATATGAGTGTTTCAATATGTATCTCACTTTTATACATTTATGTTACGGAAGTAAAAATTTTCATGCCTGTGTAAAAAATTGTGTAAAAAAACAATTATACCTGAATAGAGGATAACCAAGAGGCATATCTTAAATTGATAATCATTATAAAAAACATCAGATAAAAAATAAAATTTTCTGTTAATTTTTATTTACGAAAAGTCGTTAAAAGTATTTTTTATTTCCTTAAAATTATTATTTATTTTCTATAAAATAATCTGTCATATCATTATGCATGTCTAAAAGATAAAGTAAATCCTTTAATTCTGTTTTGTTAGAAGGAAGAAGCCTCATAATTAATCGAACGTTTTCTCATTGATGAGAGTACAGGATCAGAAGATAACAATAGGCTATAGAAAATGTCTTCGTTTTGTGACTGCCTAGAGAACTGAATATTTGAATGTACTTGAAATTGCAGTTTCTTGCTTCTTGGGCTTCTTCTGTTACTTCCCCAAGAGGAAGAATATTCGATTCTATAATTGTTTTACCATGACATAATATTTTATGTACTGTGGGCGTCATATCCCTCCATGGATATAGGGAAACGAGTAGCTGAGATATTTTTGCTGTATATTCTCCAAAGCGAAAAGAATTAATTTGAGTTTTGCTATTAATTGCCATTAAAACTACGTTAACCATTCTAAGCAACTCTTTGTCAATTCCAGTTATGTTTGAAGTAGTTTCAAAATCCCCAAAAAATTTTCTTGCAGTATTTCCGTCGTTAGTGTTTCCTCCACTACGAAGAGGCTTATCAATTATTAACCCCGTTTGTACTCTAAACTCTTCTTGGATTCTACTTTTCTCAGAAGCTTTTAGTTCATCATTGTTTTTTGTTTTTTTTTTTTTTTTTTTTTGTTATTGAATTTTCTGTCGTATGCAATATGCAGAAAATGCTCCAAAAATCTTATTCTAGCATGAAGGGGGGATATTCCGAAGGATAGAACTTCTTCGTTGACTACGTTGATTTTTTTTATCCGAGAATTCTGACTTCTTCTGATCACATATGGAACATTTCCAATAAGAATATGTGTTAGTTATAGCGTTACTAACTTTTCCATCAATCATTGTTAAACTAAGTTGAAAGGATATGTTAGCACAGTATTCTTTTATTTTTATTGATATTGGTTCCAATGATCTTATTTCGTCTTTGATATGCTCGACTTATTTTTTTGTCGTAGTATTTGATTCCTTTACATACTCAAAACAAATAGGCCTACAAAAATTTTTGGATCCTGGGGTTGTGTTTTTCTTCAAAAGTGTTTGCACGTACTGATGAAGATGCAACCAGTGAGTATGAACGAATTCTTAGTGGTACTAAGGATGCCATGAATATGCTCTTAAAATCTATTGTATGTTTTTGTTTGTACTCAGGAAGGGCTGATATTCCATCACATCCCCACTTACACATTAGTACTACATCGCGGTTTTTAACCTTTTCTAGTTGGTCAGTAGAAAAATCTGAAATAATTCGTGACGCCGTATTTTCTAGCAAAGATATAGTCCAAAAGAAGCTTTCGTTTCATCAACTGTTATTGGAGATGGCATAATCGCTTTCTTTTTTTCTTGAATAGACTTATATGACGGTAATATTGCATGTCCTTTCTCAAGTAAAGCTTTTCTCAAAATTTGGTACTTATTTCGGCTTATTTTCATTTCCAACATCAGAGCAATAGCTTCTTCCTCCGTAAAATTTGACTGCGATGTCGGAGTAGGTATGCTGTTAACAATTCGTTTCAACCGTTTTGGAGATGTGCTGGGAAGAATATTGGCGATGTACACTGCCTCGGAAGGCTGATTTTCTTTTTTAACAATTCTTTGAACGTATCGGAAACTTCATCTTTTGAAACTGAAGAAAGTTTTTCGGTTTACCTTTTTTTCTTAGACTTCGAACATAAGTCATCATAAGATTTGCAGGGAGCTACACATAATGCGATGTAGGTTGAGAATTTCGCAACAGTATCCATCCAAGTAAGATACTTTACTTTAAACTTATTTTTGTTTCCGCGAACTGATTTCATTTTTTGATCAAATTATTTTAAAAAATTTTTCCAGTTTTGCAGTACAAATGACATCAACTCTGCAGTTGTATGTAGCCTTAATAAATTTTTTCATGGCCTTAATTCTATCAAGTCCTTTTGTAGCATCAGTCCACAAAAAAGAACACAATGTCTCAAACTTCAATGTGATCGGCATGATGTTTTTTTTTAAATATGATATCTATTGTATTTATGCAAATATTTATATGCGTGTTCAGGTCATCGAACAGTTGGGTGCCGAAAAAAGCAAAGCAGACATAATTAGTCATAGGTCATCCTAAAACGAACACCTGCACCATTATTTTTAACCCTTACATTTTTAACCCTTTTTCAGGTATAATTGTTTTTTTACACAATTTTTTACACAGGCATGAAAATTTTTACTTCCGTAACATAAATGTATAAAAGTGAAATACATATTGAAACACTCATATTTAAGAACCCATAGTTTTTCACGTAAGAATGATATTGAGGTGAATCTTTTTTTATTTAATAGGAAATTGCATCATCTTTATTCACATGCATAAAAAAAAAAATAAAAAAATGGAACAAAATTTTAATATTCGTTGCTGAGCTCCGAAAATTTCGAAAAATTATGGTAAAAACGGTCCAATTTGAGAAAAGTAAAAATATTAAATATGCTATAAAACTTTTATTAATTAAGCAAATCAGATAAAATTATCTGTGCATATGTAGTTTGTTAACTAAAATCAAACGGTAAAAAAATCTGCAACATTAAGCTAAAGGAAATCCCATAATTCCTCAAATAAAGACGAAAAATTCCAAAATTGGAGTTTTTTACTCTTTTGCCCATAAAGTCCACATATGGACTAGGGCTCACGAAATACTTTTTGAAACAATTTGGAGTATATATAGCTTTTTTATAGTGTTCTTCTTTTTCCGATCCCAGCTTTGGAATTTTAGAAAATATGGGGTAAACTCAAAATTTCGATGTAAAATAGGTCAAGTTGAAAGTCTTACATCTTCTACAAGAATGATCAGTTTTATACGAAATTTGGTTTAAACGTACACACATATAGCTAGCTTTAATAAAAATAAAAAATTTTTATATATTCCTTAAGAACATCTTTTTCTATCTAAAAAATTAGATTAGTGTCCCATTTTAGGCTAAAATACACAAAAATGCAATAATTTTGGATTTTTTAAATTGAAAATCGTATAATATTTAAGCCAGAAAAGATATTACTTTCAAATTTTTTTCAGAAAATATCAAATTTTGTTTGCTATCTACGGTAAAAAACTCAAACAAACTTGCTGCAAATTGTACCCAATATTTCGAAAAAAACTGGACCAGGGTATGGAAAAAATCAAAAATTTTAATTTTAAAATGCTTATTACTCGATCATTTTTAAACATAAACATGCAGTTTAAAGCACCGTTTTGTAGGTATTTAAGAGAGCTTTAAGACAATGTAAAATATTTAAAAATCAGACAAAAATTGAAGAAATGCCAAGCGTTAGAAAAATTTTCAGGTGCGAGGTGTCCAACTTTGAGACCACATAGCGCCATATCTGGAAAGTGGAGGGTAACTACCTTCAAAACTTAAGCTCAAGTGCTCCTCTACTATGCTCGTGCCAAATTTTGAATCAATCGGCCTGGCCGTTTTCAAATGGCTGAATTATTTCCAAAATATTTTGATTCTGCCCCACTGTGCAATGTGACACTTAATATCTCAAAACAAAACAAAACAAAAAAATACAGTCATGATCAAAAAAAGTCTACATCAACCACACAAATGAATATGACGTACAATAAATGACAATATAAACTGTCTTTAGAACACAAAGAAATGAAATGAGCCGTTTATAATTCAACTAAGCATATCACGAAAAAACAAACAAATGTAGGCTTACAATGTTTACTATTTTTGTCACTGTTAACTTTTTATAGCCGAGTTCCTTTAAATGCTATACGAGGGTTTGTTAAACAAATTTGTGAACAGATTAGAGGCAAAAATATAAAACAGCACTGCTGGAAATCACACAATCAACTTTGGGAATATAATTATAATTACTGAAATATTATTTTTAATATTGCTAACAATTAATTAAAAAATTAATATTAACCGAATTAAAATCACATTTCTGCTTGCACATGGCAGTGAAGAGCAGTTAAATTCGTAAGCATGCTCTCGGTGAATACAAGCTAACTATTTAAATTGAGAATGTCATATTTAAAGCTATACATACCAGTTTCCAATATAATCTAGATAATAAAAGTAGTATTGCTTCTTTTATGAATGTATCTTGTAACTAAATATATTCGTTTTTGAACTGATCTAGTTAACAGTTACCAATGGCTCTATTGAACAAGACAACTGCGGTGAGAATAGCGATCAGACTGAACGATATCATTTACTGAAGAATATAAAATTGACCTCTAATCTTCTGGACTACAGCACCAACAAAGATCCCTCACAAGAAGCTTACACTTCTCAATGTCATCTTGTCTTTTTTTATTCGTAAGACGGTTTTCTAGCAGTGTGTTGCAGTGCTATTCAAAAATTAATACACCTTGATGATAGAATAGACTTAAACGTCACTAGGGATCAATAAAGTCACAATATATCTACTGTAGTCTGTAATAAATATATTTAAATACATTTAGTTTTGTTTTTTCCCTGTTATCACAGAATACAATGGACACACACAAGCATAGACATAACTAAACATGAGTGTGATATTAAGTGTATGTACAAATTTTTGCTTAAAATGATATCAATATATTTATATCAAAACAGAACTCAACAAGGCATAAGCCTGAAAAATTGTTTTTGGACAGGAAAATTCTTTAGATGTTCTCGAATTTTTTTTTCTTGTATTTGCGAAAATACGAGATTTTTGTTTTTCTTACACAAACAAATGCCTTTAAATTGTTTGTTTATTGAAAATTGATTACAGAACCTTATAAACGATTCATACATTGTTGCCAAATGTAAGGAAAATCCAGAAAGGGAAAAAAAAGGGGTTATAGTATGTTTTGAATTTAAAAAATAACATCTGAGACACAGTAAAGGAATAACTTCCTTATAAAATTCAGTAAGAGAATTGTAATTTTTATAGTGATAAAATATTATAAATTCTTTCTTTTCTCTATATTATACAATAGTAAATAATTTTGTTTTGTTAAATTTATACAATTTATTTGTATAATTTTAAGATGTAAATTTTAAAAAGACGACTGTAAAATTTTAAGAATAACTGTATTATTTCTCTTTGGCATTCGGCTGATTAAGAAAATATTTGTAATCTTATCGACAAAAAAAAAAAAAATTAAAATCATGTTGTCAACAAACAGTTAAATACTTGCAGAAAACAATAATAAGCAGAATAAAGTTTAAAAACAAAAGACATAACTGAGTTTAAATGTGGCTATTTATCCACATTGTGTTTTTATACAAAAGATGCAAAAAGGCACTTCTGTAATGCAAAAAGTTACTTTTAATTCTATAATTTGACATTATGATATAGAAAGACGCCGCTTTGATACAAAAAAGATGATTTTAGACTAAAAAGGGCTAAAGTAATTTTATTAAAGAAATTACTATTGGAAACATAGGCATGCAACACTTCTGATGTATTAGTAACTTCTAAATAAATACATTTTTAATTGTTTGATTTTGAAAAAAAAATCGTTTTTTAAGTAAATCAATTTGCCTGATGGGTTTTAAGGCCACATTAAATTAAAAATTTTTTAATTTCTTCGCTGTCTCTTCTTTAATTTTAAAAGTTTTAAAATATAAAGTCGATCATTAAAAACTTTCAATTTCGACTTAAGAAGAATTCCTTTTTTGTTGCTTATGAATTCCACTTTAAAAGTTTTTTTTTAAATCGAATTTAACTTGAGTTACTTTAAGAAGTTTAATTATTTCTAATTATCTTTTGCATTGCACACTTCGGCTTTAAACGATGTAATAGTTAATAATAATAATAATAATAATAATAATAATATACTTCTTTCTAAATTTTTCTTTATTTTTATCAACTTTTCATTCAATTTTGCTATCACTTCATTAACAATAAATTGTTGAAGATAAAAATAAGAGTAAGAAATGTATAACTTTTTCATAATCTCAAAACAATGGAACAGCAAATTACATAACTAAAATTATAAAAATACAAACATAAGATTAATACAATAAAAAACAAACAAGTCGTAAATATGCCATTAGGAAACTTTTTATAAGAACTCATTGTAAGCTGTTTCATTCTTCTCCCCTCATCCCGCTAGATGCAGTCATTTCATTAAGTACCAGGAAGCAAGAGAGCAATCGATTTAACAAAATGACCACTAATAATTAGCTTACTTTGGAAATTATACTTGTGTAAACAAGAGATAGATAATAATAATAGCACTTTCTGCTGTAAGTTAATAATTAGTAAAACGCAAATTGAAGAAAGCACAATTTCAAGATAAGTTATGCGATAACTACCCAAAAAAGCTACATTAAAATTTCTGTTTTACTTTCTTAACTTTAAAAATTGTAATCTTTTGCATAAGTTTCTTTTATTAAAAAATTATATTATTAAATAATTAGGCATTTTGGTGTTTAATCTAAATTTAAGAAAAAAAATTGCTTTTTATACTGTTGTCAAACGTAACACTCTTAAAGAAGAATTTATTAAATTTTTATTTTTTTATACTAAATTCTTCGCTCAAAAAGCCCTATGCTTAATGTAAAAAGAACTTTCTGGTGCTCAAGGTTATCTTTCTGCTTAAAAAATTAATTTTTTGTTAATTTTTTGTCTAGTGCAACATTGTAACTTTTTGGTACAAAGATTAACTTTGTGGTCTTTAGAAAATAATAAAACTCCGGTACAAAAAGATGATTTAGTGATTCTGGAGCGTGACTTACTGAAGCAACAGTGTGATTTGTTTTGTACAAAAAAAAGTGACTGTATGATATAAATATGTGAAAGTTTGATGACAATGGTGATTATTATTTACGGAAGAAATACTTGCTCAAGCAGACAACTAATTTTTTGTATGAAACAAAAACCTGATACAAAAAGTTTAATTTTTTTTAACGGTGACTTTTTAATGCAAAAAGATAAATTTAATTTCAAAGAAGCAAAGTTTTTATGTAAAAAGGTAAATTTTAACACAAAAAGGTTAATTTTGAAACAAGAAGGCTTTTAAAGCAAAAACGGTACCTTTTGGTACAAAAATACAACTTTTTTCGAAATGGAACTTTTTTTATGAAAAAGGTGTTTTTTTTTTAACAAAATATGATTTTTAATGCAAAAGGATGACCTTTGATAAAAGAGTAGAATATTTGTAAACGAAAATGTGTTTTTATAGTAAAAACCCTTTTGGTAAAAAAATATTAATATATTGATGCAACATGGATTTTTCTTGAAAAACTAATTTTGTTCAAAAGAAAAACGTTTTAAGTAAAGTAAGTAAAATTGTTCTATTTTAATAACTAATTTTTGAAAAAAAGTTTCACTTGGGGAATAAGAGAATTTTTTTTAAGAGACTTTGGTCGAAAACTTAAATTTTTGGTTAAATTATGACGTTTTAGTTAAAAACAAAATTTTTTGTTAATAAAACTTTCATGAAAGAGATAATTTTTTAGAGAACCGCATCGAGATATTTCCATAAAATTTTGAAAAAAAGATTTTAATCAAGTTGTAAGTTAAGGTCTAAAATTTCTTATTTTAACATATAAATTCCCGGAATGAGACTAAATGGCCCAAAAGAATTCTTTTATTTTTACAAAAAACGCTTTTCTACCCAACAGTAAAAAAAAACAAGTATGTTAAGCGATAAAGAATAAAAAAGTAAGAAAAAAAACATCAAGGGAAAAAATTGGAGATTTCCTAAATTTTCCGAGTTATGGGCCTCTGAAAAGTACGATTTTGCACAATATTTTTTAGATATTATTATTGGTATCATTTTAAAGTGTTAAGAAATATAAAATTTTTTTAATAATGCTCCACCCATTAAGAGCCGATAGTGTTTTTTGTAAATGTATATATATGTAGTACTTAAAAATTTGTTTTATTATTTTTTAATTCTCTGTCACTCTAATATTTGCTTTTTGATTCCTCACTAAACTAGATTTACACAGATGGTGAAGGGTATATAATATTCGGCATAGCCGAATATAGCACTCTTACTCGTTTTATTTGCATTTTTTAGAGATTGTTTTAAAAATATGCAAAATGTAAATATTACCTTTTGCGGAAAATCCTGCAAAATACGGCTTTTTTTATTTTCTCAATTTTTAACTTATTAACGAAAAGCGCTATCAGAAAACAACTTTCAGATAAGATAGTTTGTACTAAACTTCATAAGGAATATAGCAAATTACTTAAGTTAATAATCCGTTTATTAAAAAGTGAAATAGCCAAAAATACAAAGTTAATGTCGATCAAAATTAAAAAAAGTTTTAAGATATTTTTAAGCCCTTAAAAAACCTAAAATTTAATTTAAGAATAAACATTTTATAGCATTTATATGACCGAGGTACCTAAGTTTTAAGGTCTTTCCAGAAACCCTTTTTACCCAAGGGGGCCGATCTTAACACAACTCTGAAACACTTCCACTTTGTCATAAGGATTTCGTCTAAAATAAATTATTTTTAAATCATTGTGCCATTTATGTTATTTATTTACTCAAAATATTTAAAATTTATGTAAAATATTAAAACCGATTTCGCTTATAAAATTTTTTCATTATTATTGCGTTTTTTGCTTACTCTTTATGTTGTTTGTTGTGGTTATTGTACTTAAAGTTGGCTGTTCAAGTGGTAGATGGTCACGTGAGGCATATGGGGACGTAAGTTCTTGATAATATTTATTAATTAGTCACACTCTACAACAGGTACTCAGTGTTGTTAAATATAAAAGACCACGTATATATTTGAACACATTCTCAAATACAAAAAAACATTTATAAATATAATAACGAGAAATTGTTCCACAGGTAGAACATGAAACTGATTTCCATAAAATTGTATTCATACCGTAGTAAAATGAAACAGATCCCGTTATTTGACTTGGTCATATTTCTGAAGAAAAAAATAACAACAAAAATATTCAACAAAAGTCGTCATGCGTTCGAAAAATGTAGACACTGGAATATCGCACGCATACACACCCACATACAAATTACTACAATGAATTGTTGCTGGAATGTAATAGTATTCCTATATCTTACATTTTAACATTCACATTACAAATAGTTTTTTTTGTTGCTGTTCTGAATTTATTTGTAATTGTTGCTGTTGTTTGGATTTTGCTGGAGTTTGTGGTAGTCTCCAAGCAACACACAGCAATCAAAACCGTTAATGCGTTGCTGTGCTTTTTATGGCTGAACTTGCTTCTTTTCATATTTTCGTAGGCTGTTTGTATTTGCTACACTTATAGTGTGAACAATGAAGACAATGATAAACGAGCACTTGATCCAACACGACTCATAAATGTCGACATAATTGTTGCCACATGTAACGTGTGTCATGAAATATGAGATTTACCTTTATTTAATGTAATTAGTTTTTACCTTTAACTATATAATAAGGAATGGACAACATTTTTTGGTCAAAATTAAGTATTTTTTGGACAAAAAGTAGATTTTTGTGCGGATTTGTTAATTTTCTGAAAAAATAACTTTCTATAAAATATGAGAAAATATTATATGTAACATTTTGTTCACTCTTGAATATTTATGTGAAACAAAGTATTTATTATCACATCTGGGGCACATTTTAAGTTTCGATGTTGTTTTAATTTTTTGTAGTAGAAAAATTATTTAATTTACGTCGAAATCAGATATAAGATGGGTCACCCCTTGTTTACTGCTTTCTTATAATGCTTGATTTTTAATACTATTTTTTTTCTACCTAATAGAGCAGCGATCTTCATAAATTTTAAGTATCTTCATTTAATGATACACGACAATGATGCGAGTTGTCACGGGTTGTGGGACACCCCTTTAATTTTAAATTGTATCCTTAATACTTAATGTTATAGTGGACAACTTTTAAAAGTGATAATGATTGTAAAGAACTGAGTAAATAACCATCTAAGCTACAGCACTGATTTTCTAGCGATCTTTAAGCATAACGATATATTATGATTTGACTAAGGTTACGGCAACAATTTATTTCCTTGAAGTTAGGCGGAATAGAAGCTGAACTTCTCTAAGATTCCGCAAGCTTGAACTTAGAGTAACTGTTAACAATAAAGTAGTAGCAGCCAAGATCTTACATTGGCAATCAGAATGTCTCAAAAAGTAGCAGAGGTCTTGCTAAACTGATACGTGAAAAGTGCCTAGGCAGGAAAGAAAGAAAAAATATTTTATGATCGAATAGAAAAAGTCATGGTTAAAAAGGAAAGCTCTTGATAGGACAAAACAACTTCAATAAGAATTACTACTAATCTCAAGTTTTTCCTTTACAAAATAATAAAAATCATTTTGGAAAAATTTTATGTACCTGTGTAAACATTGGAGTTTTTAAATAGAACTGTGATTTCAATATCGTGACTTTTGTTTACCACAGCACTCATACATGTTTTTACTTTCCACTAAGATCAGCAACTGTGAACTCTTATATTTGCTAGTGTAAGGAATAAAGATTTCAAAATACGAGCTCAGGTCATCAATAAATTAACTTGGTCATGCTACATCTTGCGTGGGAATGTTATGTCTGTGTATATTCATGTATCCATTAAAGCCAGTTAAAACGCCAGTTAATCGTTCAAGCGACGATATGTAATTTTATAAGAGAACTATGATACCGATAAATTATGAGCATACGTATGACTATGTTAGCTTGTGTAAGTGTATTTTATACTTCAAAGATTAAAGGAAGTATGAGCTTCTTCATATGAGAAAAGTCAATTTATTGTTTCCATTTTTTGGTTTTTATTTTTGTACAGAGAAAAAATCACAAGGACTAGTAAGTGAAAAATATGGAATAAATATTTCAACCTTATGTGGGGTCTTAATAAGACATTCAGTGAATTGTTGTTATATGTATATAGGTAACGTATACAATTCTAACAAGGAGTTTTATAATATGAAGGGATTCATATAAAAATTGAATAAAGCAAGTTTTAAATGGGATATAAAAAAATTTTGTTTGCTTTTATTCTGATGACCTATAAATAATGTAAAACGAATGCGCTTCTTTGAGTAATGGACTTAACAGAGATATAATTCATGATGCGCTGACGAAGGTTGTAGCGAATTAGAAAGTAATTTCAGTGTGTAAATGTAACTTCATCTCTATGGAACGATATTCTAGGCGGATATATGTCTTTTAATTTTCACATCTATTGATTGAGTGTCTTGAACGCGAGTATACATCTGAAGTTAACTGCAGATCATACTTTCTACAGTCTGCGGATTTTTTCTAACTTTATGAATCTCGAAATTGGTTATAAAATTTAAGCATTAATGGTAAGTATCGATATCACATGAGAGTGCAGAGTTAAATGACAAATGTTGTCAAAAAACCTTGTAGCGACCAGAAATATTTTAATGTAAAATTATCTTAGCAAATTCTTAGATTTGTTTATTAGCAAAGATCTGAGCTTCGAAATTTCTGCTTCCTTTTTTAAATTTCACTTAATTTGTTACCTAAAACCATCCACATTTTGTTTTAAATTTGGTTGCCGTTTTCACTTTGTCTGAATGTATTTTCCAATTTAAAAGAAATTCTTTCGTTAGATTATTAAGTTATACTCCCATTTTTAAATGCAGTTGCTTTCAACAAGTCGAATTAAAGAAGATGATAACAATAATAATAACGCACACAAGTGTCTTTTTAACTTAAACCTTGTTTATCCAAACTAGTGTTACAGTCGAAAGAACTTTAAAAAAAAATGGTAAACTATAAAAAACGAGCGAAGACAGCAAAAAGTGTTGAAAAAACAAAACTAGGAATAAAAACATATTTCTTTGTACAGAAGGTCAAAACACATTAAATCAACAAAAAATAAAAGTCATTTAGCAATGAGTTAAACTGGCAGCAACAGAGATTTAACGAATGCTATCAAACATATGTCAGTTGTAATCTGTATCACTTGCTAGAACTGACTACTGAATACAATATATGTGATGAAAAGCGATCGAACAAAAGTAATAATTTTCATACTTTTTAAAAGTTGTTTAATTTTGTTTGTGATTTAAAATCGCTAGAAATAAATCACATACTCAGAAACCCTGATCCCACAAAGCTTTTTCCAAGAAACAGCAATAATTAAAATTATGGTTTCTCCAACATTTTTCTTACTCCTATTTAGTTTAGAGAATAATAAATATCTAAGTTTTTACTATTGGCTTCTATGTTTTCGAAAACAATGGGTTCGGATTAGTTTCTCTAATTTAAATGAGAAATTTCTCATATGAAAAAAATATAATCACATTAACTTATAAAGGGTGAGATGTAAAGTCCACAACAAATATATAAAGTAACGAAAAAATGCATTAAAAACTCTAGCTCACCCTGTATAAAACAAAATGATATACTATTTTCAAGTGAGATCTTTATTCACTTAAGTTACAGAGACGAGGTACATGTATCCTAAATATTTAGACTTATAATAATCTTGCACTTTTGTGTAATGATCTATCGATTATTGTTATTATTTGAGTTTTTGTTAAATTCAATGTTTTTAAAACGTAGGGTCATTTGTATCTGAAGTGAGAAATTTCTCACACGAATTTATTTCAATTACCTTACCTTACACAGCGTGAGGTAGATTTCATTATGAATCTAGTTTTAATATGCTAATAAAACGTTGTTGATGAACTCTTTTTCATCCGGTGTATAACAATATGACTATAATATTTTAATGTTACAAATTTCTTACTTAAGTTACAGAAACAAAGTACAAAGTACCTTATATATGCAGACCTATGTTCTGATTTATATTGAGCAAAGCTTATTTCTAGATGTTAAATTGATGACGTTAAGTTGAGAAAATTATATCTCTCCTATGACCACTTTGTCAGTTAATACACATTTAAAGATTTATTCTTATATTTCAGCTTTCAGTTTTTTGTGTTTATTGAGGGATTTAAAAAGGTGCATACGAAGAAGTCTGTTGCGAGGACGAGGAAAGCGAAGACAAAAATAATGCCATGTTTACATAATAGACTGAGAAATGACGCTACGTTCTTTAAAAAGTATCGCTCCAAAGTATGTGGTTCCTATCAATTTCCTTCGTTATTGAATTTCTATGCGGCACACAGTTAAAAAAAAAAGTTTTATACACTGCCTTTATTTCTGTAGCTGCTCTTTTATACATTTAAAAAAGTCCAGCTGCATATTTTATCTTTTTTCAAGTGAAACTTTTTGATTGCATTTTTGTTAACACACTTTATACAACTCAAATTCAGTTACATATATCCATGCACGCATTTCTTTTTTTTATCCATGTATATGTGGCATGTGTTGAATCCTTTTGATAATCAAATAACATGAAATAAAAAACGTGCATTTGTTCTTCTATCTACAAAAAAATATATTTATTTTTTCATACTTTGAAAGTAGATTCTAAGAGCCTTTTTCAACTTGTTTAATATTATGTAACATATTTAAAAAAAAGAAAAAACTTTTTTTTAATGTGCTAAAGAGCATGAGCTATCGTTTTTAATAACACTAAGATAAACAGTATAAACTCATATATTTGTAATTCTGGACAGAAAGTTTAAATTCTATTCAATATTGTGAAAAGGGTGACACAGGAACTTGTAGAAGTTCTTTTACTGAATATTTTATACGACTGTCTTTTATAGCATCATTTATTTGCAGTCTTCCGTAATAAAGAGAAATTATCTTGAGCCACTTCACAACGTACAACAGTTGTCTTCAACATATGTGAGCTGCGCTTTTTCTATACTTACACACATGAACTGAGTGCGGGAGGGAATTGGTAGCGAAATCTTTAATATATTTTTGTTATTGAATGGCAATACCTCTAGTTACAGCAAAGCATTAAATGCGAAAACGTATGAGTGCAGGGTAAATTAAAATTTTTCTGTAGTACCCCTCTTCTTAAAAAGTTTTTGTTTCGTATAGGAAATGGCACGCCGATTTTGAGTTAAACTTTCACTACATAGATTTTTAAGTCCCGATGCACAGAATGCTAAAATGTTAGCTTCTTCTCTTTAGCTAGACTTTGAAGATGTTGTAACTTCTTTGTCACTAGACTAAAATGGAGCAAATAGAAATCGGTCCATCAGGGGTAACTTAAGAATTCTCAAGCAACTGAGGCCTTAGCTTATCATGAGTCAGAGCTTCACCCTGATTTTCCTGCTTTTTTAAAACTTTACAGTGAGGAGATCACACACAGCATTTATAAGATAAAATTTTTGCTTCGTGACGAATTCTCGCCGATTTTTTTCTTGATAAAATGTTATTAAGCGCATTTTGTATAAATAAGAAAGTTCTGTAATAGCTGGCATTGCTTAAAAATGAATTAATGAATAATAGCAGTTCATTCCTTTTAGAGTGTCGATTAAAAGAGGAAAACAATTGTTCTGCAGATGAGTTCATGCCTGTATATTTGCATGGTGCCTGTACGACAAAAAAAAGCAGAGCAAAAATGACATAAAAAATATAACAGTGTGTCGCAGATTTAACTGAGTAGGATAAAAAGAGTCCTGTTGGGTAAAACTCGAAATAATAAGTTAATTGCACGGGTTAAATGTATATGAATGTTGTGGAGTGATTGGCTGCGTAAACACACGTTCAGGGAACAAGAGATCGTGGAAATTACCAAGTCAAAACTAAGGAGTAAGAAATATAGATTTTTTGCACCTTTAAATTAATAGTAAATTATTAAACATAACAAAACTGCAACTTCGGCAAAAACGCTGGTATTTAACTAATGCCTATAATAGACTCGGGTTCAGTAATTCCTATGTAATTTATTTTACTGTTGTTTTTCTTTCCTTTTACAAAATACTAAAAAGCAAGCCATGAAAGCATTCGGTTCATTAAGCGTGTAGTGAAAAAATAAAAACCGCTCTAAAAATAAATTAGATTTTATGAACGGTGGCCAGATATTTTTTCACTTCTTCCCTTAAATCGAATATAAAACCACTGAAATCAAGCTTTTTCAAATTAAGTCCCCTAAACATTTTTGGCACTTTTGTATTTTTATAATTCAAAAAAGAGATAAAAATTTTATATTTAAAAATTAATGAAAATAACATATCAATCTTATTCTGAACAACAATCCTCCATATCAAAATCATAAATTTCCAGAAAAATTACAATTCGATCCAACAACATGTAACGATGAATGTTTTATGTCAAATTGTATGAAAAATCCCAGTTCCATTTAATCCTTTTTTGCAAACTTCTAATTGCTTTTAAATCAATTATTAACTTAATAATTCCTAATTTCTAGATTAGTTTTAAAATATTCTTGGCAATGCCAAATTACTCAAAGATCTTACATTAAAAGAATAGCGCATTATGTAGTTACTATAATGGAGTTAAGCAAAATCGCCTTTGTCACGATTTGCAATTTAATTTTTTATGTGTCCACGTATTCTCTGCTTTCATTATTGACAATAAAGTTTGCAAATGGAATTACATTTCGTTTGTATTAACTAACTCAAATCCGTACATACATGCATAGTTTTTTTTTTTTTTTAATTTGATCCCTGCAGTGCTAAAATCCAGTTTAGAATCACTTTCACTGGTCACATACATGACAGTATTATTACATGTTTTAAAATCTCAGCAGTATATGAAAAGTAAAAATTAAATATTTTCAAGCGATCGGCTTTAAAATCAAAAAATAACAACAATCAGTGATTTACAAAGCACAAGAATAGAGTCAGAAAGTCCTTCACGTCCTGTATGGCTCAGGCATAAAACGAGCATACTTTAGTTTTTTAAATATACAGTTAAGGAAAAAACTCTACATACACCCTATTATTTTGAACTTCTAGAAAACTAGTGATAATATTAAACATAATTTTGATGTCAATGTTTACGACATCAATATTTAAAAATGTTGAAAGAAAAAAGTTTGAATATATTGATAATTTAAAAACTATTGGCGATAAACATAAAAATCCGTGGGAAAAAAGTCTACATATAGTATTGGCAACTCTTAAAATGAAGAAAATAAAGGGAAAAAACCGTTAGCTTTTTTGACTTGCTTTATTTTTTAAACATTACAATCAATTAAATTGTGAAAGCGATTTGTAAAACAAGTGTTTACTTTAAAAATGGTTAATAGAAGAGAAATACAACAATCAGTTCGAAATTTGGTGGTTAACCTTCGAAAAGAAAAGAAATCTTACGGAGAAATTGCTAACATAGTAAAATTAAGTCGCTCTACAGTGCAAGCTATTGTAAAAAATTATCAAAACACCAACAGTACTGAAAACAAGCCACGTTCTGGAAGACCGAAGAAGCTTTCAAGACGCGATGTTAGTAGTGTCCTTAAAGAAGTACAAAAAGACCCAAAAATAAGTGCCCCAAAATTAGCCGAACACCTTGCAAGATGTTCGAATATTACTGTTTCATCAAGAACAGTAATAAACGTTTTGCATGATAGCGGCTTTAAAAGTAGAACAGCACGCAAAAAGCCATTTATTTCAGCCAAGAATCGTCAACTTCGTTTGGACTTTGCTAAGGCACATTTACAGAAAGGATTGGATTTTTGGAAAAAAATTATATTTACCGATGAAAGTAAGTATAATGTTTTCGGGAATGACGGTCGAAACAAGGTTTGGCGAAAACCGAACACTGCACTTGATCCCAAAAATATTATACCTACTGTGAAACATGGTGGAGGCAGTGTTATGGTGTGGGGAGCTATGGCGGCATCTGGAGTTGGTCGATTGGTCTTTATTGAAGGCGTTATCGACAGATATAAGTATAAGACAATATTAGAACAAAATCTGAAACCATCTGTAGAAAGCTTGGGCCTGGGAAACCAATGGATTTTCCAACAAGACAATGATCCCAAGCATACTGCGCATATTTTTCGAGACTGGCTCCTTTATCATGCACCAAGGCAGCTCAATACACCTCCCCAGTCACCAGACCTCAATTCAATTGAGCATATTTGAGACGTTTTGGAAAAATCTGTGCGCAAACATGATATCAGAAATCGTGAAACCCTGAAAACTGCCCTAACTCGCGCATGGTCGGAAATTGCGCCCAGTATTACGGAGAATTTGGTGATGTCTATGCCACGTCGTCTTCAGGCGGTTATTGAAGCCCAAGGTGGTCCTACAAAATATTAAAAATATATTGTTTTCTTTTATTTATTTAAAAGAAATTAAATCTGTGTCCACAAGCAATAACAGCTAAAGTCGAGTTAAGAAAAAATTGAGTTATTGTTAATATTATACTTTTAACACTCGAATCTGTAATGCAAGTCAAAATTCATCTTTGTAGCTTAAAAACTGAGTATTTTTTATCTTCAAATCTAAACAGCTAAAGTCGATATTCCCTTATTTAACGCCAAAATATTAAAATTAAAAATGTTGTTGAAAACTTCCAAAAAACGAGTTAAGCTGTTATTGCTTGTGACCACAGAAATATTGTATTGCTTTATTAATTTGCCTTA
Organism: Cistogaster globosa; assembly: GCA_937654795.1. Taxonomy (NCBI): domain Eukaryota; kingdom Metazoa; phylum Arthropoda; class Insecta; order Diptera; family Tachinidae; genus Cistogaster; species Cistogaster globosa. The sequence continues at coordinate 130,764,597 of OW569404.1, read as the reverse complement.
CGATTATCTTAAAAACACAAAATAGGAGGGTGTATGTAGAGTTTTTTCCTTAACTGTATTTTTCTTCTGTTGGTGTGCAAAAGCTCACACACAAATACATATAAGTTTATCAACAGCAGCAGAATATCATTAGAATATTTCAAGCTTATATAAAAATGCTTACAAAAATTTGAAATCAACAGTTAATTTTACAAAAAATAAAAAAATATGACATTGTCATGGTTAACAGTTTTTTTTTTTGTTTTTTGTACGTACTGTTAAATGTTCTTTCTTTAATTGCATCCTATCTTTTAACTTAAATTCAACAAAGTTTGTGTAAGATGTTATTGACAGTTTTTATTAGTTTGAAATGCCTATAGATGCTATTAAATATGGAATATGGCATCGCATGAGTCATCCGATTCCGAAATTTTTAATTATCTATGATAATATTGCATTATTGCTAAATTTTACCGATTGCATAGAGTGCGTTGGTCATCACACACTCTGTGTTTTGTGACTTGTTTGCACCACTCTCGCCTTTAATTTTTTTTATTTGCAACAAATATAGTTTAGTAAAGTTACTCCAATAAAGAAATCAAATATATGGGGCGATAGAGAATTAGACAATAAAAAAAAAAAAATAATTAAGTAAAGAAATCAAGGTTCGGACATATTTTTCGAATTATGGGCCTCTGAAATTTTCATTGGAAAGTACGATTGATCATCTTTTTTTAAGATATCAATATGGGTATCATTTAAAAGCTTTTGAAAATATTTTTTGGGAAATATAATTTTTTTCTTTAATTCCCAACCCATTAGGAGCCGGTGGCATTTTATGTGATATTATATAGAGTAATAAAATTTTTTTCTTATATTTTAATTGTCTGTCACCCCAATATTTTTTATTTGATTGCGTTTATTTCACTAAACTAGATTTACATTCTTACTTGCTTTTCTTAATTTTATTCTACTAAGAGCCGTAGTATATTGTGGTCTAGATTGTAACGCAAGCACAATGCGTGGCAGAGTAGTAACAGTCGTGCCAAGGTAATTAAGTTTTATGGCGTAAGTTAGTAGAAGATATCGTAAAAACAAACTTAGAACCCTAATGTACAAAATGGAATACGGAAACATGTTATCAGCGATTGAAATTTAAAAAAAAACCTTTTTAATTATTCATTTTTGTGTACCTTAAGAACAAGCTGTTATTCGTATCAGTTATTTTAACTATTTCCTTATTGAATTTTATTTATTTCCAAACGAATTTAAGCCTTTATTATTTTAGATTTTTTGCTCTAATTTTTAAGAACGAAATTTTTAAAATTCTTGAGGTTTACCTTAATTCTCCTCGACGTGTATATTATGTTTTTTTTTTAGAATGTTTTGTAATTGAATATCCTTTTATCTTCCCTGTACTTTCTTTAAAACACTTAAATTTGCAAAGAAATACGCTGAAATTCTGATGTTTTATTTAACTGTTTTTCTAAAAAACAAGTCAGCATAAAGCCAAAGACGACAAACAGTGTATAACTACAGTGAACAAAACGAAATGTTTTAACACGGAAATAAAGCTGCCTGTAAGGCATGATTTTCGGTGCTGAGAAAGTTCTTTTCCACTCATTTTATACCAGCAACACATCCAAAGAAAACTAAAGAGAAATTTAAGCTTCTTCTTAGTTTCACTTGTCAGGCAACTTCTTCCAGTTTAGGCTCAGGTTTTTTTTTCGATTTTGTTTTTGGTAAACAGTTTAGGCAGGCTTTTATTTGTTAAACTTTATCTTTCACCACTGCAGCAGCAATTCATTGGAAAATGTTCAAATTTGTTAAAAGAAAAAACTTTTGAATTTTGTTGAATGCTTTTTGAACAGACTTTTCGTTGCTGTTTAAGTTTAGTTTTGCTAACTTAAAGTAACTTGTTACAAGACAGTAAAATATTTTAACCAAGCTTGATGACAGTTTTTGTACTGTTTGTATGCTAGTGGTTTAAATACGTTTCATCATGAGTGTTAAAAATTATTTTCAGTTTGTTATTTCATTAATAAAATAATATTTCCAGAAGCGAATGGAGTCCTTGCATTGATGTATAAATTAGATCCTCGATAAGTAGAGACGTTAAACAAAGCTGTCATGTTAGCATTCGAATATATTTCCAATATAAAATAGCAAAAGAAAAAAAATTGATCTCGCAATTAAGAAATTTTATTTATGGTAATTCGGAAAGAAAAGTCCCCTTTAGCAATGTATAAATTGATGGGCAGACATGATATTGAAGTCAGAACAATTATAAGAAGCAGCGATATGAAAGTTAAAAAGAGTGAAAAATTTAATCAGTAAATGTTGAGTACATAAAGTCATGTACTCCTCGCCAATTAACTTCATCTTTCTGTGTCTTTCTTTCTACATTGTAAAAGTGGGCTGATTAAAAAAAATCTCTCAATAGAAACTTCACAAAAAAAAAACTCATTTTCAACAAAATTTTACCGAAAAAAGTTTTTAAATAAAACTATTTTATAATCAAAAATTAAATGTTATCATAAATAAAAATTTACACCATATTAGGGGTAATTCAATTTATTTAAAAAATATTAACAAAAAAAAAAAAAATGAAAATAAAAAATTTCATTAAAAAGAAAAATTAGAAAAAAAAATATCAATGATAGAAAACTTGCCGAAAAGATTGTCAATCGAAAATTTCACCAAAATATCATATTTTGAACAACATTTCACAAAACATTTGATAAAAAAATATCTGTATTCAAAAAGTTTGCATTTCACTAATCCCGTATTACTTTAAAGCAGACTTACTTTGTGTCTTAATTTAGAAACTAGGTATATATTTCTAAAATAATAAAAAAAAATTGCTTTAGAGCATCCAGGCTTTGGAATGCACCACCGTTTACAAGTTGTAATAAATATTTTTGATTAAGGATTATTTCTGTAATTTTTTACAATAAGAGTTGTCTTGTGCTTAACAATACATGCCTTATTTCAAATCTTTTTATATTTGTTAAAAAATGTACGGTTTTTGTAAGATTCGGACACATAGTCTTTGAAAGTTTGTTGTGATTTTTACTTTCGTTGCGTTTGTTATTTGTGGCTGCATTAACTTTGGCAATGGAAAAACAGCAATTGTTACTGGTTCTTGACATCATCGTTTTAGATTCAGTATAACGTTGTTATGAATTATGAGGCAAAAAAAAGAAGACACTTTAGTGTTCACATTGCGAAAGCAAATTTTTTAATAAGAAAACAAATTCAGGACCGTGGGCTGGAGATGTGTTTCGCTACACTGCTTATTGTAAACTAATTCACTTTCTGTTTACAACACCCATTCCATCACCGTAAATAAACAATAGCAAAATTTTAAAAATTTATGTAAAAAATTTATATAAACGTCCCAATATTTATTTTAGTGACAAGAGAAACAAATTAAAATAGCGTCTACTTAAAATAAATGCTTATGTTTGCCATTTTTTTTATAAATCGTTTTATTATTATTATTTTTTTTTTCGTAAATTTGCAGCTCGAAAAAAAGTTACTGATTTCTTACAAAACTTCTGCTTAAAAGCATTTCCTCTTTAATATCGATGTCCTTAATATGTCCATGCTCTACGTTTTGTAATTAAAGTACACAACTTAAATTATAATGAATGTTCAATTTAATTTAAATTGCATTCGTTATTAAAAACAATTACATTTAATTGCTTTATTATTTATAACACTTTTACATTTTAGTCTGTCTCTATCTCTGTAGCCGCCACTACTATCTAATATTCGACAATTACAGCTGACACAAAATAAATATTTCTTTTAGTTTAGGCCACAAAATTGCACAATACAAAAACACATATTCGTAATAGAAAAAAAATTTATGCAATAAAAACCCAAAATTATATTGACTGCCATCTGGCAGTCGTTAGGGTGACAACAATAAAAATTTGATTTGCGTGAAAATTACTCAACTTGACAGTAATAAATTAAGAAAATGATACCAAATTTTTAATTCACAAAAGAAAAAAAATTATCTAAACTCTGAATACTTTGAAGCTTAAGTAAAAGAACTTAATTAAAAGAAGCTGTATTCTTTAAACTGATTGAAAAGTAGAAAGTGATTGGATATTTTTAAACAGCCAAGTCCAAATAGGACTTTGTCCATGATCTTTATTCCTATACTCTAATTAAGTAGACGATACCTGGCAACATCTTATGCGAGCCTGCTTTATGTAGCTTACCACCGCCTTTTTCCAGTTTTCTTAAGGTCTCTTTTTTATTGTCTTTTAACTTATTTGGTTTCACGTTGCTTTACATTCGGAAAAAATCTCTCACAAATTCCACAGCAAAGACTGCTGCTTCCTAATTGGCCTTATGATCTGGTTGTCTGCCAAACTACTTACTTTGATGGGATTAGAACTCTCAGGGTGTAACCTAAAACATCTTACTTGGTTTGCTCACTTACGGACAAGTTTATCGCTTATTGACCTGTTGAGTAGATTGAACAGCTCACTACTTAGTTGAGAGTTTTTCTTTTCTCGGTTTTTTTTAGTCGAATTAAACTTTTTTAAAGAAACTTGCCACTGTTCAAGAAACAATTTCAAACAACGAAGAAATTAAATTGTTTTATACTACTATATGTACTGTAAGTAAATAATTTTTTATTCTTTTGTAGTGCAATATACATTATTAACATTTTTTTTAAATATTCAAATAAATTTATTTTTCTTTATTCGTTCGAATATTCAAATAAAATTTATATTTTATTTGTTTGTTAGAATAGATAAAAAGTTAAAAACTTTTATAATTTGACAAAACTAGTAGATACTCTATTCAAAGCTATAGATATACGCTTATTTGCAAAAAGGAGAATTATATGAAAGTAGTTTATTGTATTATACTTTATTCGTTATAATTAATTCTGATGCCACACAATCGCAAACGCAATGTTTAAATATATAACAGAAAAAAGAGAAATTTAACCATATAATTTAATTTCTATTTTGTAAATGTAGTAGTGCGACATATAAATACTGAATGCATTTAATTTGGAAAATTCTGTTAAAATATTTAATAAAATAAATTTAATTTTATATCCAAAAGAATTTAGTTTAATTTTCGTAGTTTTATTGTGGTAGACTTTTTTTATACATGGAAGTTTTGTGTTTATTATTTTATGCAACCGAAATATAAACGCCGTTTGTGTCACAGTTTTTAAGGAGTCGCGTGAGTTTAGATTTTCTTAATCATTTATCAAAGTACAATATAAAGTATTAAAGTTAAATATATAAGTCAGCTGTAAGAAGCGGCTATGGCTGATGGTAGGAGCGTAAAAATTGTTGCACAGAGGTATCGTTAGGTTAAAATGTTTAATCATTTTCATATGTTGCTCACGTTGCATGGTAATCTGTGTTTACCGTATTTGAAGTTGATTTTAATTACGTAGCAATTAAGAAAGATAGTGTTATGGTACTACAGCTGGAATAAATGTTTAATCCATATATAATTATTACAATATTAATATCCGACCCCAAAAGTATATACATTCTAGGAAATCGATTTAGAGATGCCTGTCGTTTTGCTATCGAGGTAATATTAGCTAAGCCAAAAGCCCAGAAAAAATGCGGGAAATCGTTTCATATATAGTGAAGATATATTAAAAAAAAAGACGAGAGAATCAATTTTTTAAAGTTTGTTGTTTTTAATTTTTTTATGCTATTTTTGATTTTTTTATTAATTGTATTGGAATTAGGAATTTTATTGAACGATCGAAATTTTTCCAAAATTTTGGCGAAAAAAATTTTTATCTTAAAATTATACAAAACAAATTCTACCAAAAAATCAGACTTTTACTACGCAATCGAAACTTCATCAAAGTTTTACAATTTCATCAAGAACTATAAACATTAAACCAACGCTTCAGATTACCAAAAAAAAAAACAAATTTCACTTAAATTCGAAAATATAAAAAAAGCTAGAAATGGAATTTTATCACAATATCAAGTTTTCACAAACAAACAAAAAATAATTTTTTAAGAAATTGGGGTTTAAAAAAATTTAGGTTTCATCTATTACTCCTCTGATTTAGGCTTTGCTTTCTTCTCAGCATTCTTATCGTAAGTAATAGCCAAGCTAAATGAGATCACTCTTTAGTCAACAGAGGTGCCGTATTTTTATAGCAGTAGAATCGATTTTTTTTCATAAATAAGGATATGCTGTAGTCAGGTTGGATCCATGGGTTAAGTTGGAATTTATTTAATTTTATATTACTCAATTCTTAACTCCTTTAATAAATGTCACACTTATCACCAATTTTTTTTTCATTTCATACAGTTCATTGTACGCATGAATGTAAGTATGTGTGATTATTTTATCTGTAAATACTTCTTTTCTTCATTTATGAAACTTTTTTGCCTACAGTGTTTCTGTCAGCTCGCGGTCAATTTCGTAGCTTGTCATTTCATTTAAGCAACAGAAATGTAAATATTTAATAAACAAACAAACTGGTTTGAAGGCTGATTACAAGAATTGTCATTTATTAAACCTTTTTTAAAGCATTTTCCTTTTGTTCTTTTAGTATTTTTACGCAGCAAAATATTTTTGTAAGTTGTAATAAAATTTTTTGATCAAATAACCAAATTTAATTAGTTTAATTTTTTAAAACGACATTTTTAGGTGATTAAAACAAGAAATATTTGAACTAATATTGGATAAAAGATTTACAAATATCATATGACACTGGATGAAAATTATTTAAAGACATGGCAGAATAGTAATTAACTCTACTTGTGTAGAAAGAGTTTTTTGCTACAATGAATTCAATCAAAATCTTTTAATTCCAGTTACTTTTCACATGGACTTAAATAATAAATATCCTTATAAAAAAGCATTACAGATTTCAAGGTATGGAAACCAAACCCAAAGAGCTAATGCAAAATATTAAATACAATCATTGAGTTCTTTTATTAAATTTTTTGGCACGTTGTCATATCAATTGGTTCTGAAATACAAAGCAAGATTTTTCGCCCTAAGTTTAATCGGAATACAGGACTTTTTTAATCTAAACAGTGGCTATATACTAATACAAGGCTTTTGCTGTGGTTGCTGCAGCTTGGACTCTCTTTATAAAGACTAAAATTATATATAATACTCATTCAAAAAATAATACTATTTAAAACATGATTTATCCAAAGAGACTATGAACGCGAATGATTTAAGTTAAAGTACTTTTATCTTCAGCATGTTGTTAGTTAAAAAAATTATTTCTGGGGATTTTTTGGAATAACATTTTTTTTCCAAAGGATCATCTGAAAAGAATTTAGAAAGCCTATTGTTATGCTTTTTGTGAACTTACAGTCTTGATTGAAAAGTTTCTTTTCATAGGAAAGTTTCTTATTTTTTAAAATACGAAGAGAAGAATTATTTGCATTTTTCTTTAAAAGCTCGAATTGTCAAAAAATTTTTACCAATTTAGTCATATCTGTTAACTATTTTGGTGCCTTGAAAGTAAGGAGTCGATTAAAAAAGATTCGTCTGATCTTTTAATATTGAGGGGGCTTTTCCAAGGACCCTATTAGCATTTAAAAGTTTGTAGTATTTTTGTCCGCTTTAATTAATCATGATTTCTTGAAAATTAGATAAAAGTTAACTTAACCTTTTCACTTTAATCTTTTAGCGTTCCCTTTTTTTAATTTCTTGTTGGCTTTGAACATTTGCATATTCTGTTTAAAAAATTAATTTAACGATTTCCACTCATAATAATTGTATATTTTATGCATTTCTGTTGTTGACAAAATTTCCATTCATTTTTATTTAAATCAATGTTCTTGTTAACAAAACTTCAGCAAAAAAACTTTAACATACAACGACGGCTTTGGAAGCATAACTCTTTCGTTCTATTCTCCTTGGCCAACATTTCTATAAAAAAAACAAAACTAAAAGCTTAGTGCTAGCAGAGTCACGGATAAGAAAGAAGAAAAATATAAAACAAAAACAACAGAGAAAAAGTTTTCTTTTACTTAAAACAATTAAAGAACGACAAAAGAACTCCGTTTTAGTTTTAATGAAAGTAGAAAATCAAGACGAGACTTTCGAACTCTCATAAAATGAATAATTGTATTATTCGTTAAAATTAAATAGAAGTAAAATTTCAGAATCCTTACGAAATATATTTTAAACCAGCCAGGAAAACTAATGCAATTGAAATGTTTTTCTTTTTTCTATGACGTTTTGTTATTAGTTTTGGGTTGGCAAAACAAGGAATAAGTTGAACAATTTATAAATTTACTTTAAAAGTTAAAAAAATTGAGCAATGGTTCTAAGAGAAAATATATCTAGAAAAGATATGAAAAAATTTTTTTATAATCTCTTTAAAGTTAGAATCTAATTTCGTACTTCTCAGTTAAAAAATCCTTCTTTAAGAAACAGGATGTCAAATATGTAACAAATTTAATAAAAACCTGTATTAATTTCTATTTCCTCTTCTAATCAATATATTGTTAATTGACTGACAGCAAGATGATTTTAATTTTTGGTATAGATATATTGTTCCACACAACGTTTGATTTTTTCTCACATGATATTGTTACGTTTACTCGTTGAAAGTCATGGCGTTTTTTCTATATTCTAAATATATTGCTGGTGTTGTGTTTGTTTTCTTGCTTCACCATATATAAATGCCATTTACGATACCGGATATTTGAACCACTGTTATCAATTTATTCCTTCTTTAAGCAACTCATTTAACGCAGCTATTGGGTTTTAAACTCTCAATATGATATCTAAAAAAAAACAAGCAGTCACCATAATTTAAATTTTAAATCCGTCTTCTTGTAGGACACTTGGTTATCCAAATAAATATGTTTGAAGTTTTTCAGATAAGAAATTTTATGTTTGGACTAGCAGGATGCATTTTTCTAGCATGTTATCGAAATAAATGGGTTAAAAGTCTTTTAAAAAAATATATACTTTGGGCCAAAACTTAAATTTGTTTGTCAAAAAAAAAAAACTTAAATAAATTAATAATTTTTTTTTTTGATAAGAAATTAAAGCCTGGGGGCAAATTACTGCATCAAGTGCAGTAATTAATTTAGTCAAAAACTAGATTTTAAAGATTAAATCCAGTTTCCTTGTTAAACGCTAGCTTTCAGATAAAAGTTTAAAGTTTTTCATTTTAAATGTTGAATAATTTGGTCGAAATTGAATTTTTTGTTCGAAAATCTAATTGTTTTATTTTTTATTTTATTTTTTAGGATGCTTTGTTAGGGAGATAAATGGATTTGAAGTTTTTATAAAAAATGAATTTTTGGAACAAGAATTTAATATTTTGGTTAAAAACCAATTTTTTTTATTTAATTTTTTGATGATCACAATTAAATTTTCCTTGTAGGACCATAAGTTGTCCAGATAAATATGCTTATAGTTTTTCTTTTTAAAAATTAAGATTTTGGGCTATAATTTATTTTTTATCATAAACAAAATTCTTACATTTTGTAATTCATCACAGATTATGCGTATGTTCCCAGAATCCTTAATACATTATTAGTATTAAATAATTAATATTGTAAATTTTTCCCTTCGTAAATGTAAATTTAAATGTACAATACATAAAGAAAATTAAAAGAAAATTTTCCAAATAACATAAGGAACTTATTTTCCGCCATGAAGATATGGAAAAAGACAAAGTCGTAAAATAACAGACAGCAATTAAATCAACCTAACAGCCTGGTAACAAATTTGCCTAAAAATAAACAGAAAAGTATAAAAAGAATAACAAAAACGAAATCGTTTTTAAATAAGAAATAATGGATTAATGTTCTGCAGCTCTAAAAGGCAAACACCAAATGTCAACAGTCACAACATTCATTCATTTCAACATTCTTTACATTAAATATCCAGTAATTTGATATTAAAAGTAATGCGAAAACATTTTCTTTACATTTTTTGGAAAAGCAAACAACAAATACGCAAGGAAATAATAAAGTGACTTATATAAGGAATTCTGTAAAATTTGTAATTTACTTAAATTAATGTTTAATTTTAAAGTTAAATATACAATATCTTCATGGGAATGAATTTTAGAGAATACAAATATATAAAATTGGAATAATAATAACATACAAATTTGTATTCAATTACATGACTTTACTTATTTTTCTGCATGAAAAGAAATCATTTTTAATTTGGAAGAATGTATTAATAGATAGGAAGAATATTAAGGACAGATGCTTTAATCATTTTATGTTTTATTGTTGTTGTTTTTTTCTTTTCTTTGAATGCAAAAGCGCTTAGTAAAGTGCTCTTGATAAAATTGCTTTCAAAATATTTTTTCTTAAAGTGTTTTCTAGAATAATTTTTTATAATTTTTAAGGTACTTTAGTAAAATACTCACCTCTTTTTGGGGCACCTTAAAAAAATTGGCAGTTACTTTTTCAAACACACTTTCTTAGAAGATGTTTTTTTCAAAAGAAGTTCTTTAAAAGAAATTTACTTTGTTAAGTCTCATTTAAGTTTTTCCAGCATTTGTAAATATCTTTCACTTCATTTAAACTCAACATTGTTTTAACCCGTTTAAATTATGTATGTTATTTTTACTGCTTAACGTAAACGTCTAGTTTAACCTTTTAGCATTAAAACTTAAAAGGAAATTCTACTGACCCCGCTTTAGTTTCTTTGAGGATAATGGCGATGTTATGAAGTAATCATGCAGGTAGCTGAGTGGAAAATTAAACAAAAACGAAAAACTTAAACAAAAAAATGTTGACTTTCTGCATAATGACCCTTTATAATATTTTAATTATTATAATGTTTTAATTCATTATATTACAATTACGCATGCATACAAATAAACCCCAAATATATATTAGGAGGGAATTCTTTTTAGCATCGAAGAATAATAATTTTGTGTTCATTTCCTTTTTTAATTTTAAAGAAACTTATTTTTGCTGCTATTGTCCATTTTAGAAAAAGTTGTTTTTGTAGGTTTTGTCATTGCAGCGCAATGCTCTTATTTAGTAAAAGTTTTGCTCTTGAGAAAAACGGTGCAAACAAAATAACAAGTCAAAAGCATCACTAATGACATCTTAATATTTTGTGAAAAGTACTTGCAAAAGTTTTGTAGATTTTAGTGTTTTTAATTATACCTAAGTTGTCCTTGATTCCTGGCGTTCATAAACTTAACACCAAAATATAATTTTATTTGTTACATGCAAAACAACAACAAAAAAAAATGTTACATTTAGAATTAATTATAAATAGATTAAAGATTTTAATATTATATTTAAGTACATAAAAATGTTTTATCTCGATTAAAAAAGATTTGAAAAAACTTGATAAAATTGTGCAAATCTTGATTTTTATATGACAGATTTCAATTTAAAGTTGAACTAAAATATTGAGTTACTTGATAAAAATGTATATCCTCTTATATATGATCATCGGAAAATCACATTAACATAATCAATCAAATAGTCCTCCTTTGCATAAAAATAGACCAAAAGAATGCACCAACCAGCTTAAAGAACTACTCCATGAAACTCCACTACGCATACAATCAGAAATTTTAAAAAGTACATTGCTAACTTCTTGTGAGTGGTTTGTAAAAAATGATACTTAAAAAGCTGTGTTGCTTTCAGTAAACGTTAAAGCAACAGTCCCAGTTTGTTTTACTCTTCAATATGCGGGAAAAAAACTACTCTCTTAAATTAAAAAAAAAAAAAAAATCTTATTGTGCAGCCTGGTGCAGCCAGTAGCAGTAGCAGTCTATTTATGTTTTAATGGAACAAGACAAGATATGATATGGATGACATCATGACTTTTTACAAAAATCGTAAGATTATCATTTTATGCTTTGTTAAAAAATCGTGAATACGTTTCAAACATTCTCAATTGCCCACGATATAAATTATTACGACAGATCAATAATAGCATTCCAATATTTAAAGGAAGCTATAGGCTTATGATTAGGAAAGACGGTTAAAAAGAAGAAGATTTGTGTTAAACAAATAAAACTGAACACAGATGTTGATGTAATCTTTTTCGAATTTAAAACGAAATAATATACCAATACTCGGAAACTAAGCATCATGTCTTACACTTGAACGTTTAATGGAAGTGAAGAAATCGCAAATAAAATTAAATACCTTACAACTAAACTGCTTTGTAGGCAGATATTCTTTACTTAATTGAGAATACACACTTTTATAACGATCTCAGCTATCTGGCGTTGGCTCTCATTCAAACTTTGAAATATTAAATTCGGTAAAATAATAATTCCACTAATGATTATTGCAGTCCGCCGTACTAAGAAAAAATACAAACCCTAAGAAGTTCGTATTATTTGTTAGGCCCAAAATTGTAAAACATTTTACAGAGCCTTAATAAAATGAAACCTTGAAACACATAAGAACCCCTAGCCCGTGACATATAAGACATTCATGGTTTTGCTTCGCTAAGAAAGATGGAGATTATTTTGGTGATTAGCAATTTCTTGTCTTAATTAAGAATAATTGTTAGTTTTGGAATTACAATAAATAAAGTGTAGGACTGATTTAAAGTATTTTTGCTTCAGTTAACTGCTGCCTTAATTTCACCTTTCGTCGAACTATAAATTTCGTTTATGCTATTTTAAATCATTCCCATCATATTTTTAAGTTTAAAAACCAAAAAAAGACCTCTTTCACACACCTCAACTCCGCACTTTGTTTGTTAGTGTCTTACGTCATTATTGAAATTGTGATTGGAGTTTTCGCTCAAAAGAGACCCACTCATTCTTGCTACCAAATGTAACCTATTTGAGGGGTATTGACTGAAATGGCTAAAAACTTTATACAAGGCACAAAGTTCATGACTTCCGTGATTTTCCTTTTTGATGGAAAGCTCACAACAAGCCTTTTTCGACTTAAGTATATGTCTCCAAAAATAAAGCATTCTCGTTCTTTCAACCTTACTTAACATTTTAGATTCTTCATCCTTCAGTTAAAAATAATTACTACATACAAGATATCCAAAGTGACATTTATAAATTAAGTTTAATATTTCTTCCGTTTTTCATCACATCACCAAGATTAAAAATAAAATGAAAATACTGCAAATTATTATATATACATATATCAAATATGCTGCAACCATCACTCCGTTATAACTCAGCATAATTCAGCGACTGCTACAATTAGGACCAAAATGGCTTAATCTGCTTAACCGACCATAAATTACAACTAAAATAAAAGCAATTACAATACAACACCCACAAGCCACTGATCCCAGTCCAGGCGAGATTAATTGCTTATTTTTTACTGTACTACCATAATTAACAATTTGACAGCTGTTATTTCATTCGAAAAATAAATATTCATGAATTTATTTATTTATTAATATAAACGACTGTATAAAATGTGAGTTTTCGTACACTCTTGATAACAACAATAAGAACATTTAGATAAAGTTAAGAGAGAGAAAATGAAAAGCTTAATATTGAAGATGATGCTACTCAATTATTTTTTTTTTTTTTATTTTGCTGGACTTTTAGTTAACCTGTTTGGTTTTTTTAATCTAGTTTTCTTAATTTTTTATTAAGTTTTTCAAACAAAAAAGCGGGCTCAACTCCTACTTTCAGATAAAATGGTTTTAACAACTTGTTCTTAACAAAAATAAGCCACTATAGATAAGAGGCAATTATATGAAAAGGAAAACGTTTATACATCTTTTACGGTTTTAATGCGGTATTTAGATCTTGTATACATACAAAGTTGCGAAACAAAGCATCAATTTAAAAAATGATGCGCTGGGTGCTCGGTTGCAACGTTTCTAATACTTGTCTGCGACATTTTGGAATGTTATGCATTGTAAACATTTAGTATTACGGCATTATGAAACACAATATATTGTTCGAATACAAAGCAACTGACGTTTTAGAAGTCAGCCTTTTATTTAAATCTTTTTTCTTTTTATCTATCTTAACGTGCCTAACAAAAAACTTATTTTCTTTTTGCAAGTGTAACCAGCTAAGCAAAGCGGTCAAAAATTGTGCAACCAATCTAATGAAACAAGTCTTATTTTATTTCCTGTTATTTTTTATTTTTTTCTTACAGATTTTTAAACAGCGACAACTTTATAATTTAGCATAAAAAATACTAGGTATCTAAATTCATTTTTTAAAAATTTTATTTACTTTTATCTTGCATATTACGGTACTTTATTTATCCAAATCGGATAAAATATTCCAGAATATCCTAATGTAATCGCTTTATTAGCGGTACCATATACCATGTGATAGAGAAAAGCTAGCAAATCAGTGATAAATATTAACAAGACTTTTTTCTATTGATAATACGATTTCATATACAGCATTTATTCACCTAAAAACTTTTACATTTTTTTTTTTTTGACTCATGTGGTCGTTGGTGTAAATATTAATGGAAGAGATTTTAAATTTTAAATTTAATAATGAGCGAGAATAAAAAGGCTTAATTAAAAGCAGCATTTTGTAGGTACATATTTGTGCTTACCTTTTATAATATGTTTTTACTATTGTCGTTGTTATTGTATTTAGTATATGTAATCATAATAATTTATTATTGTATAAATTTTATGGAAAATGGAATTCAATTGTAAAGTTAATAATGATATGATAATTATCGCAACAATTTATTATAATCGTGTTTTATATGAACTTTACAATGAGAATAATAAATGCATGTTTGTGTGTATCCCTACGCTTATACTTCTAACACAAAAATAAAGGGATTTCACAACGAAATTCTTTAGCCTTAAAATCAAAGTATAAATTGTGTTAATAGCCTTCAAAATTAAGAGTTTTTTTTTAATTTTTATTGCTCTAAAACTCATAAGAATTGTAAAAGTGTTTTTTGTTTTGTTCCCTAGTTTGGCAGGGAAGTTAAACAGTGCTGCACAAACAAATAAATTATTTTACAAAAAATTAACGATTTCTACACGCCTTGATCTATTAAAAAATGTCAAATGGCAGTAACAGAAAATACTCAAGCTTAAGTTTTGTGCTCGACCCTTATAGACCTGTCAGGTTCCGGACAATAGGCTGGCTGCATAATTGAGTCGTCTCCGAGATATAAGACAATATATTTGGCAACTTATATATAAAAATTGTCTGCACCACTTACACTTTTGTTCATATGTTTACTGAATTAAATGCTTCATGAAGAAAATTAAAATGTCGGCAATCACAACCATTTATAGTTTTTTCCGTCCTTTAAAAATTTATTTATCTTAATATAAAATAAAGAAATTAGAAACTTAAACATTTTTTTTCTTAAATTTTGGTAAAAGTGTACAAAACATGGCAGCTCTGAGAATGAGTTAAAAAAATTTATATAATATATAAGCTAATTTAATTTAAGCTTTTAAAAAGTTAACATTCTAACAAATGCTTTACCACCAACAATTATATATTATAACATAGATTGTTGCATCAATGTGGTGCAAAAAAGTATAAAAAAAGTTCTACAAGTTATGTTTGTTATACAAAAGGATAAAGTAGTACAATCTCAAATTTTTGCCTCAAATTTATGCTAATGGCTTTTATTTCAATGTAGATCTGAAAGTAATTGTATTGAAATTTTATGAGCTTTTGTGCAGACACTTTCAAGAAACAAAATTATTATAGAATGTTATATGCTGTAACATACATTTTTTATACAAATAGACGTAAAAACACACTGGTAATTTTGTCCCCACAAACATTCCTTTAAAACCAACATCATTATCTATATTTGTGTAAAAGATACACTCAAGAAGTTTAAACCAAAAAACCGCAAACTTTAATGGTTAAAGCATAACACACACTTTGCCTTTTCACCAGCACTATTATCCTCATTACCAGGATGATGGAGATAATTAAAGTTTTTAATGATTTAACTTTTACTGTTTTAGATTTAGCTTAAGATTATAAGAATTTCATTTATTTTTTCAATAATAAATCACTTTTAAATTAATAAATACCAGTATATATTGTTAAATTATATTACGTTTCAATATTCAAATTTACTAAACAATTGCTACTCTTTGTTTAATGTTTAAATAAAATGTTCTAGCCTTTAATCATAAAGAAGTCAGGTAGATTTAAATACCTCTGGAAATCATGAAAAGAAGAAATACAGTTAAAAGTTGACATACAATACTAATTGATGATGGCCATGCAAATGATAATTACACACAATCTAGACATATAAATAAAATAGTTTTTGAAATATTTTTTGAAAACTTTGGTGTTGGTGTATATAGTAATCGATATGGAATATAAAACACCTATTTTTGTATTTTTTTCCTGTCTGTCAGTCTGTTTGTTTCTTTTGCTTTCACTTTACTTAAAAAATGCTGAAATTTGAACTAAAATTTGTTAAAAGGTCCCTTGGGATAATGGTTACAATATAGAGCACATTTTTTACAAAAAATAAGTTATTTCGTACAGAAATCCCTATTGTCTCTAAATATATATTTTTTTAGGTTTGAATTTTAGGAAAATTAAAAAAGACAAGCAGATAAAGTTGTGGGCACTGTTGGTATCTAATAGAAGGCTTATATAATTTTTACTGCACTTGGCAATTATTTAAGTGTAAAATGCTTGCAGAAAACTTATGTGGACTTAAAATTAATATTAGATCAATTCCTAAGTCTACAAAAATGTGAAAATAATGGAGTAACACCGGCGTCCATAAAAGGATATATTGGCATTCGCTGATCTATTTCTGCAAAGAAAGAAGACTAAATACTTTCGTTCTAATTGAATGTTAACTGTTATTACTTTTAAAACTTTTTAAATCACGGGAATATTTTTTTAATTTAACTTTAAACTTTAAAAATCGTGCTAATTATCCCGACCGAATTATTAAAATCACCGATATTGACTATTGAAGGTGAAAGCACGTTTCGATGGCCATTTCGCTACCGCTTACTTAGCTCTTCAGGAAACTTCTCACTTACATTTTAAATAAACTAAAGATTTTTGTCCAAACAATAAAGTAAAGACAAAAATCAAAGTTTAAGCAAAAACAACAATAATCAACATTGATTTTATTTTTCTTTATCCACTGTATACGGCTGACTTTTTTCGGCTCTTTTATACAGTTAAAAGATGTTGAAAAATAAAATGAAAACAACACGATTTTTAAAGTTTAAAGTTAAATTAAAAAAATATTCCCGTGATTTAAAAAGTTTTAATTATTAAATTGCAAGTGCCCGTGTAAAAAACAAAACTAAATTATCATAGTGTTGTATGATATTTTATTGTTGTTTTCATTTTATTTTCAACATCTTTTAACTGTATAAAAGAGCCGAAAAAAGTCAGCCGTATACAGTGGATAAAGAAAAATAAAATCAATGTTGATTATTGTTGTTTTTGCTTAAACTTTGATTTTTGTCTTTACTTTATTGTTTGGACAAAAATCTTTAGTTTATTTAAAATGTAAGTGAGAAGTTTCCTGAAGAGCTAAGTAAGCAGTAGCGAAATGGCCATCGAAACGTGCTTTCACCTTCAATAGTCAATATCGGTGATTTTAATAATTCGGTCGGGATAATTAGCACGATTTTTCAAGTTTAAAGTTAATTTTAAAAAATATTCCCGTGATCTAAAAAGTTTTAATTATTAAATTGCAAGTGCCCGTGTAAAAAACAAAAATAAATTATCATAGTGTTGTATGATATTTTATTGTTGTTTTCATTTTATTTTTCAACATCTTTTAACTGTATAAAAGAGCCGAAAAAAAGTCAGCCGTATACAGTGGATAAAGAAAAATAAAATCAATGTTGATTATTGTTGTTTTTGCTTAAACTTTGATTTTTGTCTTTACTTTATTGTTTGGACAAAAATCTCTAGTTTATTTAAAATGTAAGTGAGAAGTTTCCTGAAGAGCTAAGTAAGCGGTAGCGAAATGGCCATCGAAACGTGCTTTCACCTTCAATAGTCAACATCGGTGATTTTAATAATTCGGTCGGGATAATTAGCACGATTTTTAAAGTTTAATGTTATTACTTTTATTAAGAAAAAATTTTTTTCCAACAGGCAACATTGTTTATTTTTTTATGCAGTCTTGGTAAAAATTACTTGCAAAGCGGACACTTTGTTACGTAGTTCATACAAATAACTTTTAGTCATTGTTTGTGAAAGTAAATTAGAGAAAGAAGTTTCGTCGTTTTCTCTGTTTTTCTAATTAAAAACTCTACGTAAAATAGGTTATGAAAAATTATCAGTTATGATAAATAAAAAATTTCTTATGTATAAAAATCGTAAAGTAAACAATTTTGTATAAATTTTATTTCGTATTTTCGAAATAGACATTAACTTTTAGAAAATTAAAATTAAATTTAAGTCTAAACTTTGGGATTTTCGACATTTCACTTTTTGGGTACACTTTCTAGTACTTCTTACTAACTTTAAAGTTACGTATTCTTTTCTTTTACTCTCAAATATTGTCACGTTTTCGTTACTGAGCCTCCTATAAATCTCTAATAACAAGTTTTAATATGAAAAGAAACAAGGATAAATTCGATTATTTTCTACTTAAGTTAAAAAGTTGATTGCCGTTGATAATGGATCTCATTATGCGCATTGAAGAACTTTCGGTGTTAAGTTTAAACTGTTTAACTGTATCGTTTCACATTTTCACATTTTTCCAAAGTAATTTAGTTGCTGTTCTTTGTTAAAAAAAACATTTGAAACAAATCACAAAAGATCAAATGCTGTTTTATAATTACATGAATAGCAAGAGCTTTACAATATGAATACAAAGATGAAATAGTCTGTAATATAATACAATAACTTTGACATTTGCTACAACTATAGCATTAAACAAAAATTTATTTGAAAAAGAATCACCCATTTTATGAAGAAGAAGCACCCATCCTCCTATTTGAAAATTTTATTCTAAATAAACAAGCAACTCGAAAATTACGAATTCAACTTAAACTCTTTCTTTCTTAGTTACACAAGATTCTTTTTCTTTGTATTCGCAGACAATAAATTCTTTCAAATTTGTTTATCTTATAGTGCACAATTTTCTCATTTTGCAATAAATTTATCGGAATGCATTCTTCTTAAATGTTCCGCTGATTTTTCTATAGTCTTTTAATAATCATTGTGTTGTTTGCACTGGCGTAATTATTGTACTATTATTATTATTATTATTATCATTATTATTTTGCAACAACCTTCCTATTGTGTTGCTGTGGTGTATGTTCTTTATTTATTTATTTGTTTTTTTTTTTTCGACTTTAATCAAAATACTGCAACATCGAATATTAAAATTGTATGTGTATGTGTACGGAGTAAATATTTTCTTCTTTTCAAGCCCGCATCCTTGATATTGAAAGTTATTAACGCCGTTTACATTAACTTTCCCCAAAGGAACAAAAATTTCTTTTGAAGCGAGAAAATTAACTACAAACCTTAAATTACAATTTCACAATTTTTTATAAATACTCGTAGTCATCCCATACACCAGAATACTATTTTTTTTACCATCTTTATCGCAAAAAGATACCTTCAATTCTTAAGAAAATTTATAATTTTCATTTAAATTACACATTATCACCAAAAAGTCACTTCGTCAAACAAAATGTTACAAATTTCCCTAAAAACATAGTAATCAAGAATAAATTCAGACCGATAATTTCCCAGGTAACATCCATTTTAATAACCAAAAAGTGGTATTTTTAAATACTTTTTATTTCCACAAAATAATCATCACAAACAAATGGTAAGGAAACTTTTCACTATTATCTAAGATTTACAAAAATGTTTCATCGCCATAAAGTATTTATTTTTTTGTCAAATTCCGGTTACATATTTCATTAATAGTTAAGAACAACAGAATGATTTTTTCTACCACAAATAAAATAAAATTATTATATTTATTTGTTTTTTTTTTTTTTTTTTTGAAAATTCCTACATTTTCAGCGAAGAGCCAATAGTTCAGTTTTCCCCAAAAAGCTCAATTCATCAGTGAAGTATTGATACCAAAACGATCAATTGTAAGCCAAAGGTACACATTTTCAGCCCAAACCCCACTTTGGAACAAAATAAACATATTTTCATTTACCGAACACTTCACCTTTTTACAAAAAGTTCACTTTATCGCTAAAAACTTCACTTTTTCACTAATAGATAATTTTTTCACTAAAAATCTCACATTTTAATTTAAAACTAACTGTTTAATCAATAAGTCGTTTTTCGTTTAAAAAGTTCATTTTTCAAAAAAAGTTAATTTTTCATCAAATAATTTATTTGTCACGAAAAATTTACTTTTTTATTATTAAGTACACTTTCCAACAAAAACTTTACTTCGAAAGGTATATTTGATAATCAAAATCTTCTCTTATTCATTTAACAGCTCACTTTTTAACTAAAAGCTCACTTTCTAATAAACAAGTTTCAGAGGGAGGATAAAATGTTTGCTAGCAATTTAATTTCAAAGAAAATTAAATTTATTTCAAAGAAATTTACTTTCTTACCACCTAAGAAGTCCAAATAATCATATCTAAAAAAAAAAGATCAGTTTTTCACTCGAAAAATAACAAAATATTTCATCATTTTGATGCAATAAATATATACTTTTTTAGATATTCTTTATCCATATTAAAAATCATTTTTTATATTTTTTGTTTTCAGAAACTTTCATTTCAATTTCATAGTCAAACAAAAAGTCAACTAAAATCAACAAGTACAAACAAAAGCAGCAATATAAAATATGCAAAAAATTTTTAAAAATATTTTAAAAAGAAACTAGTAATTGAAAACAAAACAAAAAGAGCAGCAACAACGGCATGAATAAAAACAGGATGTAGTTTGTAAAAAGGAATGAATACAATGCTCTAACAAGTGTTTATAAAGTTACACTCATTCGCTTTGTATTCATGCTTGAAACAAACAGGAAAACAATACCAGCAAAAATAATTTCTGTTGAAAAACAGTTTACAAAATTTTTTTAAATTTTGTTTCCAAAATTGTTGTTGCCCGCGCCACACGCTTTTAAAACGGCCTGCTTTTTGGAATGTTTCTAACTTTTATTATGTTTTTATTATTTGTTTGTCTGTATTTGTTTTCTTTTAGAAAACTCGGTTAAATGCTACTAATTTAATTAAGATTTAATCTCAAAGCAGTGACAATAAAATAAAAGAGCTGACTAACTGTACAATAATGAGCCATGAATACAACTTGAAACGGTTGTTTGTTAAGGTTTCTTTCCGTTATTGTTAATCTTTTTCTGCTTTTGACTTAACTCGCAGGATGTTAAAAAATAAATATAATTTACAAATACCAACATGACTGTTAACAAATATTATTTAACGAGGGTTGTCCGTTTTAATGTAACGATTGTTTTTTTTAATTAAGTCGAAATAATATTAAAAGAAAAATAAGTTTCTTAGGTTCTTAAATTTATATGAACTACATTCGAGAGTAAGTCGGTTTCGGTTTCTTGATCTTGAAATTTTAGGACAGGTCGGCTATAGTGAGAAATTAATTTAATATAGATATGCTTAAAAAACCGACATTTTTTAAATTCTAAGAGGACTGTTTTATTTTAGAGAGTCAGAACTTTGTTGAAAACTGACTAAAAACAAATGTTGACTACTTTTTGGAAATAAAGACAAAAAATTTTTTAATAATTTTACTAAAGTTTTAAAATATTACTTATTTTTAATTCTTGTAACATGAAATCTTACAGTTTAGTAATACTGAATATTGTCCTTAAAATCACAAAAATATTGTTAAGGCTTAAAATAGTTTCCATCCATAGCATCTCGTCATTGATACTACCTTCGATTATGAAAAATTATCAACGACTTTATATACAGTTCGGCTTTTAATTACATATATGAAAGTAGAATAAAAGTAATATACAACTTTTCATTGCCTTAGAAATTTCTGAATAACAATAATTATGATGGCAGTACTAATATTTTATTAGATATTCTGCCAGTGAACGTAAGGTATTTGTACATTTAGAATACAATATAAGGCCTGCCCGCAATATTCTATATGACAAATTACGGTTATCGGTGTAAGTAAAATTGCATAATAAAATTCAATTTAAATATATTTCTCTTTAAAATTTTCTTTTGTTTATCAAGAATAAAGGCAAATGTTAACTTACTATCGTTGTAAATTATATTTTAATTGTTTCGCTAAAAGTGTGAGAAACAATAAACAATGCAATTAACACACCTGTTTCAGGGCCCATCAAAAAATTAGACATTACCTTAAAAAGTACTTTTCATATAATGACCTACTTTTTGATTGTCAGATATTATAACAAAACACATTATATTGGAACTAGTAATTGAATTAGTTGGTTGAGTTAAAAAGGATATCTTAAAATACGTACTAATGATCATTATTATATTGTTAAAATCATTGGGCTGGTAAGACGTGCTAAGTTGGGAAGTCCTTCCGCTAAAAATGCTTAATTCCTAACTCGATTACCTTTTCTTAAATTTTTTGCTGCGAGTAGTTAAAAAAATAAGTAATTCAAAACTTAATTAGATGGATACAAAGTTTAAACAAGACTTTTGATTTCAAATTAACTTGGATGGTTATGAACCAGGATGTTTCTAAACTACATAATTCTTATTGGGAGAAGTAATGGCAATTAAAGTACACTGTCCGGTTCTAGACCAATAAGCCGAAGTTGTCAAGTGCTACATGAAAAACTTTACACCTCTTTGGAAAGCAATGCAAAATTTCTTCTCATTATAAGAACCTAAAAAAATTTTAAAAAATTCCCTAGAATTATAAAAATTTCTTACAAATACTAAGGACTAAGAGAAATAACTCTGTATTGAAAATTTTTTGTCAATTCGCAACCAATTTCAAAAACCGCAGGTCTCTATATTATTGAACAAAATTTGTTGGTAAACATTTGCTACAATATATAACAAATTTTTATATTTATTGATTGTTGTAAAGAAATGACTGTCTTTCGAAATATTGTTTAAAGATCAAAATATTGTTTAAAAAATGAATTTTTATTATTCTTCCTACAAATTTATCATTGAGCAGAATATTACAGTAGATGGTTCACAAGTATTCTGGTTGTTTTTTATACAACCTACAATTTATAATAAGAAGTAAATAGGAAAAATGTGATAATTTCGTGATTAATAACCGTGTTTATTTTACATTTGTCATGTATTAAAGCAAAGACTAGTTTGTTTTATACGTAATTTACAACATCTTGAACATCCTGTAGTTTGATTTAAAAACCAAATAACAAAATTTTTTATCCAAAGCCACCCATCCCATCTTAAGTTCATATTTACACTAAATAAGTTTTTTTTATTTAATCTTTGATCATCTAAGAGGCCTTAATTTTTATGTCAGTAACAAGGAAATGGGCAAATAAGTGAGCAAAAATATAAACACACAGACAATCTCCCCCTCAAATATATACATTAACAATAAACAATTTTATGTGCCTAAATAATTATGTCGTCAAATAATCCCATGAATGTAAAAAATAAATAAAAATAAACAACTTTTTTATTACACACTTTATTTTAGTGTTTTTTATTACTTTTTGGTCGGTGTTGGTTTATTAACAATGTAAAACCATGCAAAAAACCTAAACGACTTTTTAAAAATTTTTTGTAAAGTGTCAACAATAACTTCAAAGAGAAAATATTTTCCTTTTTGTGTTGTAGTAAATTCTTGGTGTTTTTAAGTGAAAGAAAAATAATAAGTTTCATTTCCTTATGGATATTTTTAAATCAAGTTTTAACTTTTGTCGTTGACAATAAATCTTGTTTAACTTTTATAAATAAGTTGTGGTCCAGAGTATGAAATTTAACTTTTCTTCTTCTGGATTTTTTTCGTTTCTCAATTTAATTTTTTTCTTTTTTCCTTTTAAGTGTATATTGAGAAATAATTTGAAACATGCATAAAAACTGAATAGTCACCGAAAAAGTTTTTACTTTAAAGAATAGATACAGCTTAAAGAAGGGCAATCTTGTACACAATTTACACAACACATGCTGAAAATTACAAATAAGTTAGTTTATTATTTGTTTTATTTTCCTATTATTTTGACTTGCTAACAAATACACTGAGAAATAAAAGTTTATAAAAATTACGTGATGTTTCTTAGTTTGCTTAAACATTTCGGCAAAATATAATTAATATATATTCTCATTATTTATGGAACAAGATTTCATTCAAGTGACTGCCGCATAATGGTTTCATGGTAGTTTGTCCTGTCAGTATTACTTTCAAAGACTTTGTTAACGGTTCTTGAGTTTACCTCACCATTGGCTCCTGTTTATAGCCTTAAGAGTGCTGATTGTTTCTAGATAACTTGCATTTCATCCGTGTTAATCCGCATCCCGCACCACCGTCTCATCAGGAGACGGCAAAAGATCGGCCAAGTCTCTTGTTGTAGCGTGCGGTTCTTCCGATCCCAAATACAGTTAACGCTACAGTGTATATAAAGGCCAACAGCAGATGGAACTTTTTTTTTCGATTGCTGAGTTAATGGAACTGCGCAAGTGAATAATCCAAGACCCTTAAAAATATGTTCAACATGCTTGTGAACAAAATTAATAGTCCCTTACACTTATTAAAAGTCTTTTTTTAACTCAGAATAAAATTAAATTACGTTTTTATTTGAAACAATTTTTATTTAATAAGGAACTTTGCTTTCCCTTTTTTAATTAAATAAGTTGCTAATTTAGTTTTTTATTTAATTACAAAATTAGGTACTTCAATTTCGTTTAAATAAATAATTGATTCAATTAATAGTTAATTTATAGATTCAAGAATTTTTTCGGTGTCGAAATAACTTAAAACTTTATTAAAAATATAAATAAACAATCTTTTGGTATAAATCTTATTTACATGCAAAAAGAGACCAAGTGAAAATAAGATTAAATAAGTTTTTCTTTCCTTTGAACAATAAGTTAATTTTATCAAATAAAATTTTAAAGTTATTTCGAGAATAAAAAAGTAATAAAAGAATTTTATGAAAGTTGGTGCTTTTGATTTTTATATTGTTTTTTATTTTTTTATTTGTTAGCTGTTTGTCAGCAACATTTGATTTGGTTGTTATTAAGTTTTTCTGGTTGCTTGTCTACAAATGTTATCGTCTTATGTTTATGTAATTTTAATAACTTATTACGCTTTTGTCACAATAAAATAAAAATTACAACCAACCAGCAGAATTTTTATCTAACCTGCCAAAGCAAACGAGTTCATAAAAGTTGTTTTATTGATCTTAACATTATGTTGTATGGATAAATGCAAAATTTTATTTATTTGAATTTCTGAAATTGCATTAATGTTGAATTCAAATTTTAATGTAAAACGTTCGGGTACAAGCTTCGTTTTTATATTTAAAAAAATATTAGCCTTTAAGGCAGTCGTCGCCATTCAGAGAATCTGCTCGAAATCAGAATGGTTTGCTAATTTTGCACCGAAACATATACTTAATTAAAATATAATGATTAATAAAATTAAATTGTCATTTCGTTTCACATTAAAGTATTTTTAATGTTTAAAAATCTTATTGATTTTTATAATTATTCCAGTTTAAAAATATCAACAAATGTGTATATATTCAAAGTGTATATATATGCCTTTTTTGTTAAATAGTAGCAAATGTATGTGCAGTGTAGCTTCAGCTCCAGTCTTTCAAACCAACAAAAAAAAAAAAAAACGGGCTGTGCGAAACAAGAATATTTCGCAAAGCGTAAACATGCTTATATTTTAGAATATTACCGAGGTAGAAATTTCTCTGCTGTCCATATTATCAATTGGGTACCACTTCCTTCACCACCATGTGAAGGAATAAAAATTTATTTAAAAAAATTTTGTAAAATTAAAACAACAACAAAGAAATATAAAGTAAAATTTTTACTAATATTCTAAAACTTTAAAAAATAAAAAAGTAAATAAAAGCAAAAGCTATAATCATGTCAGCTTTTGCTTAAAAACTTTTTAACCAAAATTAAAAGTGATTGATATGGCAACTTTTCTTTAAAAGTTTTACCGATATGAAGGACACACTCTACTGAAGCCATGTGGTAAATAGACATAAAGCAGGTAGCAAACCATAACACAAATATAGAAAATATTGAAAACAATATAATGAAAACAATTAATTAATAACAATTTTGTAAATAATAATAACAATCAGTCATGTCCATATTATCATAAATTATTAAGAAACAAACAAAACGCAGTGCAAACCAACACTTCCGCAATTCCTTGTATAATATTCAAGCTTTTTATATCATCATTCATCAATTATAATGCCATTAATTTGTGGTGATATTTATCATCACCTTAATATTACACATCATTCTTTCTTTTCTCTGCAATTTTGTTCCATCTTTCCTTTCCTTGCCACCCTAAACCACGGCATTCATTTACAAAAACAAACGGAAGACGATCCCAATATTTACATAAATATTGTTGTTAACATGAATAAAAAATAATTAAAATACTTTTTAACAGCAACATTCATTGCGGTTGTTATTGATAAGTACTCGCGTTTACAGTATTCAGCCAAGAAATTGAAACTTTTCAATACACAGAGAAAGTTTTTGCGCCTATTGAACATTTTATTTGTTTTGACATAAAAGTTAGAAAAATTTTTATTAAATCAATCATTTATTTCTTTGTATATCCTTCACCACAGGTGGAATGAGGGCATATCTTATTTTGTCAGTCTGTTTCTAATTTCTGCAATATAAATTTTCGACCCCATAAAGTGTATATATTCGGATTCCTTATGCATAGTGAAGTCTGTACGTCCACGTTGGGATTAAATACAACGTTGCAAGGTACAGAAATCAGCAGGAACGGTCCATTTCCTTTAAAACAATGTGAAAAACATTACGCCTGCTTCTAGTTTTTCTATATCATTTGAAAAACATTTAGTTAAGTAAAGTAAATTTAATGACAAAATCAAATATATGGATCGATAGAGAATTAAAAATTGAAAAAAGTTATCATGTGTAAAAATTGATAGGGGCCTTTGAACTTTTCATGGAAGAGATATCATTATGAATATCATTTTAAAGCTATTAAAGAGATCCCTCGAAATATACCAAAATTTCTTAAAAATGCTTAGCTCATTAAGCTCCGCTGACATTTTCATATAAAATGGTATGCAGTACTTATGTGCAGTTTCGATGTTGCAATCAAGAGACTCTTTTGCAAGGTTTTTATAAGGATCACTCAAGAAATTGAGTGCTTTTTATGTTTTCAATCTTTTAGTTTTAAGCTAGTATTTCATTTTATTGTATTTTGATCCGATCTAATGAAATTTTGCATGATTCTTTTTTTTTAGTTCCTTTTGCGGTCGATATCAAAAGTTTTATATTGATTACAAAATTATTTCTTTTTAGATGACATTAAGGCATTGAAAACTATTTATTTACGTTTTTAAAATTGATTTAGTTAAATGAACGAAAACTTATTGAAGTCAAAGGATAATATATTAATATATATAAAGTGTAAATTTTTTCTATATGGTAAGTTTAACTACTTTTTAAACACATCTTTTTTTACACTTAACTGATTTTTTTAATTCTTAACTATTATGTAGTCAAATTAACGTATTTAAATAGATAATATTTTTTAAAACGATATGATTTTATTCACATAAAATTTGTTTTTATTCTTGAGATTTTATTTATATTCTTCGCTAATATTTCCTATAATATTTTGTTCAGTGTAAATCTTCGGTAAAATCTTCTATAAGATTCTCTTAAAGCTGGGCCTATTAAGCAAGTAAAATATATACTCCCGTAATGTCTTAATGCGTCTTTATTTCTATCCTCCACAATGGAAAACTTTTTTGGTCTTTGAGCAATATTATTTTCTACGCAATGGAAACAGCATTAAGGCCAATTGTGTTATTTGCAACAAGTAACTTTCAAAAATTGTTATAACTAAATTTACGAAAAAATCTTAAAAAAGTACTCACTCAAAGTCTACCAATCCTTTTGAAAACCCGTTAATCAATATATGTTTGCGTGTATGTGAGTGGCAAACAGTTTCTTAATTTATCTCATATTAACCATAAAAAAATGCCATACACTAGCATTATATTTTTCTTTTATAACTTTATAAATATTTTATAATATTTTTCTATTTGCTTATAAGTAAGAAATGTGAAAATATTAATTTTTATTCATTCATACACATTTTTTAAAGGACGCGTTAAACTTAATGTATTCATAAAAATAGCAACGCATTCTAGTTAAATTTAGTAAAGAGATGTTCGTTGAAAATTAAGGGGAATGAGAGTCTTTTATGACATTTTTGAGCTATTTTAGGATAAAACAAAATAAATGAATTTTTGTTCGACTTCAATTATCTCTGATTTTATGAAAAAAAAGTTATTTTTAATGTTCTTTAGAAAACAAGGTTTTTAAATAAATTTAAAATTGCGTTATTTTTTATGGTTTTTGCGATATGTTTATGTGATATGATCTTTTTTTTATATTTTTTATTTTTTTTTTTGTTTATTTATTTATTTATTTTTTTTTATTTTTATTTTTTTTTTTTTTTGTGATACACATATAACTTGATGCATATACAAAAAAATGTGCTTTTGGATAACACAAATTCAATTATTCTTATAATCATATGAAAAATTGTGTGACAAAGGCAAAAAATTTGTGTTTTAGATTTCGGCAATCTTGAGAACTTTAAAACAAAATAGTTTATATATATATGTCTCTTTATAATATACCAATAAGTGACAAATTGATACCACAAAATAATGCAATAATTTTTTGGATAATAAAGTGACCAAAACCAGTTTTGGATTTTTCGACGGCACCCAAATATCCAAGAGATTGTTATTTTACTCCAACCATAGATTGAATTATTATTGCAAGCAGTTTTAATAACCAAAACAACAAAACTCTGCTATCGACACATAAAAAACATTCGCCAAACAGCGCTGTGAGTTTAAGTCTTTGTTGTTGTATTATTTTAAGTGTCGTTAATATAAAGAAGAGTGTCCCAGTAAAAACTAAAAAAGCTGCCAGATCTTTTCGTATTAGAAAACTTTAAACGATTTAACAGTAACGTGAATACTTAACTATTGCTATCAACAAATTTATACACTGCAATTAAATGAAGCCAATAAATATATAAAACGATTTTCTTCAATTTTTGGTACCTTGAAACCTGTTTAGGGAGCTTAACCTGGCTCAAATTTTAAAGGAACATCTCTTTAGTGTGATAAATAATATTGCATTCCAAATAGTTACATTTATATAAGTTGTATGTATTTTTTTTATCTTTAAAAGGAATATAAATGGTACTTGAATTTACTTTATAAAATATGTTCTTTTATATATTTTCTTTTCCCTTTTTATACGTTTACATACATTCAATATCATTTGTCTTATGTTAAACTTAGATTAAATGGATTTTTGCAAAAATATCGTACATCCATATGGAAATATATTTCGCGGTTTGTTGGGAAAATTCATAATTCATGTTTCCGCATTTTATAAACATAAAAAAATATTCAACTGCTGACTGTAAAATGCCGAAATACCAATATTTGTTGCTATGTTTGTGTTTTTTATGCTTCGGAAATACAAAACGTTATTGTAATGTTTTGAAAAATTACCTTAAAAATTTATGAATAAAAGTAATAAATATATTTCAGTGTTTTTGTTCTCTTATTTCATTGCTTCTATTAAAATTTAATTTTTACATACTTGCGTGCTTCACAAAAAATAATAAAATAATAAAGGAGGAATATGTGAAAGTTTTTTAACGCATTTTCAGCTCTTGTAATATATATTGAGAGTTAAAAAATTAATGGAGAAATCTCTGCCACAGGTTTTAATTTTTTGCATCTATAAGGGAAAAGTGCTTATGGAGTTTTCAAAAATTTTTGGTCGTTCAATGTCGCTCATCGGAGGAAAATATAGGACAGGACTTAAATAGAATCCTTTAAAAAAGTGAAATTTAAATGGTATATATTGAAGAAAGGTTTAGCTGTCCATTTTTGAATGAAAACAGAAAGAAAGGTCCCTTTTTTTGTAGAAATTATTAAGGATTTTATAAAAATATAAAGCTAAGATTTAGAGTTTTTTTGTTTGTGAAAGAAGAATTTCTAATAAATAATTCTTGTTTATTTGAATAACGTTTTTTAAATTTTAAACTTTAAGCCCACTCTCTTATTAACAATTTTTTACTCTTCAACTTTTCTTCAAACACCATTTATTTTCAATTTTTAAACTTGCAAGCCAAAAAAAAAACTGAGGGATAAATTTTTGTTTGTTTTTCCTTGAACAATTTTTATACTAAAAGAATAAAATTAAAGACTTCCTTTTGACCAAACTTTTATAAATTGCACTTTAACTCCTCTCTTTAAAAACCTTAGCATCGATAAGTAGCCATCAGTATTATAGACGAAGAAATATAGCCATTCCCATTTTGGCAAAAAACCAATACTATACAACAACTCACAACTTTAATGACTCTAATGATGTTTTAAATTAAATATTAACAACAAACAAAAAAAAAAAAAAAACTGAAAACAAAACGCAAATAGCCAACCTTCTTCTTTAAAGCAGGAAGAAAAAAGTTAAGAACAAAAAATCTTAAGAAAATTATATTTATCAATTGAAAACTTTTTCCTGCTGAGTATAAACAAGCGTAAGTAGTTTACAATCAAAAAGAAAGAAAAACAATACCAGATCTAAAAAACAAAAACATTTTAAATAAAAACTTATTGGTTTTTCTTTTTTTAGTTTTAAAAATAAACCTTGGCCAAAACGAAGGAAATCTGGAAGATTTAAAAAATTTATAAGTATATTAAAAACCTTTTAAATTAATATATCCTAAATTAAAAAAATGTATTTTATTTTTTTAACTGAATCAACTATTCGTTGTAAAAGCAGCTTTATTTGTTTGTTTCAAAATAGCTGGCTGTAATTTTTTCAAACTGAAAGCATTTTTTAGACAACACTACTCCGTGAATTTTTCTTTACAACAACATAATTTTTTATAGGTAAAAATATTTTTCTTAAGCTGGATTCGCCCATTTTTTTATATGTAGTTTGACGTGTTTCTTTTTGAGAAAGAGAGAGTGAGAGAGATAAGAAGAGTTAAACTCACTTCGGAACAATTTCAGCTTAAATTGGTTTAATTTTAATTTTTGTTCCGAAACAATGAAATTGTGCTGCCAACTACTTTATTTTTTCAAAGAAAATTTAACTGAGCAGCCACAACATATTATATGTACATATTAAATGTATGTATATGTGCATAATAATTTAAAAGGTAAAACTGCTTGCAAATTTAAAAAGTAAATCTGCCAAGCAACCTGACTGACTTCTTTTTTGAATAATTTTTTCTTTAAAAATTTTAACAAATTTGTAGTAAACAATTTCTTAAAAAGTGAAAAAGAGAAACTGGTGACAACTGAAAAAAGTGAAAGCATCACAGCCTAATTATTGTGATAAAAATCTTTCAAGCAAAATAATAAAAAAAATATATATTTTACATCCTTTTTCGTTCTTTGTTTGCATTGCATTAATTTGCTGGTATATTTATTATAAAATACAAAATAAAATTAATTTAAAAAATTATGTCATGGAGCTTAAGAAATCCCTTGCCTTGAAGCTTATTTCAGATATGAAAAAGCCGGGTAGAGAATGCTTGTATGACTTGAGCAACAAAAATTAAAAAAATAATCACATTAAACAGAGTGTGCGTTCGCCAATAGCAACGTCTTTTGGAATGGGAAGTAAGTTTAATTTTTTAATGAACATCAAAACCATTCAATAAGTTGTGTTTAATAAATTAATAATAATAATTTTACTTTTATTAATTTTTTTAATTATGAAAGTTTTTTTAATTCAGAATTTATTTATAACAAAACCAAAACTATGTCTGTGACACAAAAAACGCAAAACAATGGCATTCTGTGATTTCAATCTTCTGCACAATGCTGTCTGCTTGTAAAGTAAAACATCTCGCTTACACATATGTTTTATATGGTAGCTTTGTTTTTCTAGAAAAACTGTTCGAAGTGGGTAAATCAAAAAACTAAAATTTTTTCGGAACAAAAATCCAACTAAAGGGATTTTATTTAGGAAAACTACATTAATTTAATTTATTCTTGATATGGCGGACATGTTTCTGTGAATCCATTTTGGACATAAGTTTGAATACATAAAGTACTTCAAAGGTTCATGAGCTCTTGAGACGTTATTTATTGAGCAACGCGCTTAATCATTTAACCGAAACATTGGGTTAACTATTGTCTTCCATTAATTGGAATCACGTAAACTAAAAGCAAACATTAATTAAACATTTATTAAAAACGAAATTACGTAACTAATTTTTTTATTAGATTTAGGAACTGAAGCCCATTGAAATTATTTCATTAGAAAATTTTAAAATTAATAAATATCCTTAGATTTTATAATGAATATATTTTGGATAAAAGACTAAAGCAAAATATTATGTGCTAATAGCAAAATGCTATTTGAGCTTATGTATGTTTGAGTTTTCTAAGCCTCCAAAGCGAGGCTCAATAGTGGCCTAGACGTTCACTCATTGTAGGGCTTTTAAATCATATGAAGGCCTGCAAAACTAAGTATAAACCCTATTACTATTATCTATAGTTATGGACTTTCGCTGATCTAGACATGTCCTGTTCGGATATTTCGTAATATATCTCACATTTAAATCTAAAACAAGTTTTCAAAAGCCAATGAAACTCTTAAAAAATAATAATCTTATGTTTGTTAATTATATTTTTGTAATAATAATTTTGTAATAATAATTTAAAAGAGATTTTATGTTTTCTTAATTTTTTTCTTTCTTGTCACTACAATTATTAAATTAAAGTTTTAATCTTATTATTAACTTTCTTTCTTTTTTATTCCCTCTAAACTATTCCTGTCTAATGAATTAACTAATGAAAACGTTATAAATGATATGTATGCGGTTTTAGGCAAACATTTATAAGAGTACAAAAATTTTCGTACTTAACGATAATTTGCTCATTGTGAAATTTCTATGGAATCAAGTTTAGTTTGAAACTTTAGCCTAGCGCTCTTATAATAAAAATTTAATAATAACTTCAAAAGCTAGATCATATTCCTGTATTTTCTAAGCTAATGAAAAATTTTCTATATAAACGTCCGAATATTAAAAGAGTGAGAAACTTATCGGGTTCTTTATTAAACATAATTTTCTCATATGAATTGAAACCAGAAAAATACACCATCTGCTGCGGTTTGCACATAAAAGGCATCATTGGACCTTGTTTCTTGAAAACTAAAGCTCATGTGACTTTAGTTGAAGATCGTTAACGCTTTATTTTCAATGATATTTGGGATGATAATTTGTATTCAAACTAGTTGTAGTATCAGCAGAATGGCGTTAGATGTCATACGGGGACCTCAATCAGCGTAATCAAAATTTGTTAGTAAGTTGTTTCAAGAAATAGACCTAGCAGATGGTGTATTTTTCTGGTTTCAGTTCATATCAGAAAATTCGAAGGTCGTACAATAAAACATTTCTTGATTATTTCCAACATTTTTCCTTTTATTCATAACATAAAATCAAAAAAAAAAAAAAAAAAAATCAATGCTTGCAAAATTGTCCCAAAGTTGGACGCCTATACTGCTCTTCGTCAGTAATAGCTATGGTGATACACGCCCTAAAAAATATGTAAAAAGCGAATTTTAAATCGATGTAAGTTATTGATTACGGTTAACTGTACTGCCATACTACATTAAAACAGTCAGAAGATTAGTAGGTAGATATTCTTGCTAGAGTTGATCTTTATTTAAAAAAAATAATTTATCGTAAATTTATTTATTGACCCTTTTCTAAAGTTTAATTGAAAGTTCAGTAAAAATGTCTTTCTCATATATTCTTATTATTTTCTTGCTTATGTGTATGTTTGTGTGATTGTTTTATAAACTTAAAATTCTTAAAAGTTTTAATACAACCGACAGTAGGGACTTTTACAAAACACATCGTAATAAATTTGGATTTCAAAAACTGCAGATTTGTTGTATTTGAGACTTGCAATGACTTAAAAAGCTAGACCTTACAAAATTTGTACTGGAAGCCTTGTAGCTTAAGCTGGAACTAATGTAGAATGTTGAAAATTTTACCAAATTAAGGTTTGTAACTTTATAAATGTTATCCGTTTTTAAAAATTTTATCTTATATGATTTTTTCTCGAAAATAAGAAAATAATAATTTTATATCTTTTTTACTGTAACTCGCACAATTTAACAGATATTTGACTTCAAAGAAAAATGTTTTATTTATTTATTTATTTATTTATTTATTTATTTTTTTTTTTTTTTTGTATTATTTTTATTAATATTTTGGTTAATGTTATTAGTGCTAATAAGTACTCTACCATGAAAAAAAAAATTATATTACTAACGTTCCATTTCATACATAAATCCAATCAATAGCTTTTAACTTTCAAATTCTATTACCATTTATTTTGTGAAAAACCCCACTGTGTAACAGATTATAATGTTTTTGGGGTTTAACAATGCGAATCAGAAATAGAAAATGCAGCACGTTTTACAAGTTTTTCAATATTTTTTTTTTCGTTGTTTTTTCTTCCTTTCCACTTACAACTTAAACAACAAGACCGTAAATAGCTAATGGATTTTGTTCTTCGTGTAAACCGGATAAGAAAGTAATGATAACTGCATGGGTACTTGATATGCAGTTAAGGCAGCAACTTATTTCAAAAACTTACGTTGCTGGATAGCTTTTGTTTTAAGTGCAAGCAAACTTAAATGCATGATCTGGAAGAGTTTTAGAGGGATAAACAAATATCAAGATTTGGATTTAATGTTTTACTATGTATTCGAAGCAGCATATCATGTCATTAATAAAAAATAAAAAAACATGAGTGCAAACTTAATGTTGATCTTCTTATTATTCCTCAATGTTTTAAAAATTTAAATAATTTAAAATGATGTGCTTTTTTTACTTTCTTTTTACATTTTTTAATATAAATATATAAAATGTAACTTTGTATTGTTTTTTTTTTTTTTTTTTTGCAATTTCACATATTACGACCTACATTCAATGTCAAGAAGCAAAAGTATTCTTGGAGTGTATATCTTATTTATATTTCACTGCTTAAATGCACTACGTAATGCTAGGAAAAATAAATTTAATGTAACTAAAGACGAGTAAATTCTGAAAATCTTCCACCGACAAGGACATACACTAGACTATAACATAATGTACAAGAGACAAGAAGCAAACAATGATATGCTTTAAAAGATTACAAAAAAAAAAAATACTAACATCTCACCACATGTAATGTGCGATTGTTAAAGATCTCCGAATTTTTCGCTCATTGTAAAGATGA
The DNA here is from genome assembly GCA_937654795.1 of Cistogaster globosa. Taxonomy (NCBI): domain Eukaryota; kingdom Metazoa; phylum Arthropoda; class Insecta; order Diptera; family Tachinidae; genus Cistogaster; species Cistogaster globosa. Next base: position 130,729,258 of record OW569404.1, on the reverse strand, counting down.
TACTAAAATTATTTTATGTGTTGAAGGCACAATTAACGTAAAAACTCAAATAAACTGATTTTTTTCAATTATTATAAAAACTTTGTCTATATAATCCGGTGGGATGTAATTTTTTACCTTAAAAACCGAGTCTAATTTTAAAAGATACTAGGTAATTAAATTTGTCAAAACTAAGCTCTTTATAAATTTAAATAATTGTTCACTCTACGTTTTACAAAATGTTTATAAATTGAAGCCTTCAATTTCAAATTCTAAATAATTGAAAAATAGTTTTAAAACAACGTTAGGTTAAATCCACAGAAAGCCTTCACATTGAAAAATGACCATATAGTTGTGGTTCATAAATTATAATTGATTTTAACAATAGTTTAGTCTCAATAGACATTATTGCTTTGAAATATATTACTTATTGCCAAAAATCTATCCACAACCAAGTTTTTAAAAGTATTAAATAAAATAATACTTTTGATAGGTATGGCTTGAAGCCAAATTATAAAAAACAAGAAAACTGCAATAACAAATATCCGGAAAAATAAAAAGCAACATATTATGAACATAGTTATTTATAATATTCTTATGTTTATTAAATAATTTTTCGAGTTTGAGATCTTAGTTTATATTTTTATTCAGGATAAATTTATTTACCAACTAATTTATTTAGGTTCTATGAATTAAAGCGAAAACCTTAAATTTTTTAAACATCTTTTTTATTTAATAAATTAGTTTTCTTTTCTCAGTGTAGAAATTATTTATGCAAAACAAAAAAAGATTTATTCGAAAATTTTTATGTATTTATGACATTAAAAATGTAGATATATTTTTATGTACGTAGATAAATCAAGAATAAGAACATTCATGTGGCGTTTAATTATCTCATTTTAAGAATAAAATTTATAGAAAAAACAACAATGAAAAAGATAAAACAGTAATAAATAATATCACTCATAGGACAGGACAGGATACTCTTGCGAAAGTTGATTCATATGAAAAATATTAAATTAACAAAAATTAAAAATTTAAGAAATATTTAAGCACCTGTTAAACATGTCTTTAAACAGTCTTCAACTACATTTTTAAAACAATGTCATAATTACATTTTACAGTAGTGAATTCATGACGATTTAACAAAAAAAAAAAAAAATATATATATCACCTAAATTAAGCCAAAAGAAAAATATAAAAAATAATAAATAAAATAATAATGTTTATAATGTCTTTGTCCAATGAATCACAATGGCAAACAACGATATGAAGCTGCAAAACTTAAATAACCATCTCGAACAGAAAACCTACACTTATTTATTTTTTCTTCCTTAAAATATCTTCATTTTATTATGATTTTTTTTTTCGCCACAATATTGCGTATATTGTATGAGAATTCTTATTGCCATGTCGCTACATAATAAAGTGTAAACGTTTACACGGAAACACTTAAAACTAAGATGTTCATAATAAACTCTGCACACTACTGTCACTCATGCTGTGTTGATTGGTTGCTTCGTACAAAAATTGCCAACACCTAGAAACTATAAACGCAATAAAGAAACGAAATATTCTTTTTATTTTGCATCTTTATTAAGACATTATTTTTTCTTTATCTTCTAAATAAGGATAAATTTACGTCTTTAATGTTTTGAGAAAAGAGAGAGCTTAAATTTGGTTTCTTAATAAAATAAAAAATAAATATCTTCCTTCGAAAAAATCTGTGTCCAAGGTATAAAAAACATAAATTTAAAGAAAATTTAAAAATGTTAACTGCAGTACCAATAAGAATGTTGAAAGAAATGCATGAAATTAGTTTTAGAAACAAACTATTAAAATCACTATAAAAAATTAGCGCAAATTTATAGAATATTAACTAAGTAAGTCTGTCTGAAAAAAATTGGTTTAAAAAAACAATTCATATTTTGTATCGTTTTGGTGCTAAATTATTTCATAATTGACTTTAATGTTAAACATAAACATAAGACTTCAAGTTATATAAAAATAGTCAAGCTTGTGGCCGTTTTATTTTATATAATATTATTATTATTATTTTATTTTTTTTTTTTTTTTTTTCAATATTTCGATATGCCTCGGATATTATTATTAGGGAATCGAGTAACAATTTAACATAAAAAAATATAATTCACACAGTTTTCACATTAAACATATGGCTTTAATATTCATGTATGGTTTTGCAAACATATCGAATTTGGCAAGAAACTTTTTCAACATTAGCGGATGACCACAGTACAAATAATAGTTTAATTGAAAACTTATTGATTTTTGTCGGGTAATTTCTTCAGAAAATTGTCTCCAGTTTTTAATAGTTTCTTTTTAAATTTGAAACTCTTTTATTAAAATTATATTACTAAATGGTTAAAAAAATTATGTATTTACTTGAAAGAAAAAAGTGCTGCAAAATAAAATTTTAAATTTTAATATATAATGTTTTTGTATTGAGAAAAAAATACTGTAAATAAAAAGAATTGCTTGATCTTCTGGCTAGATTATATTTAGCAGTTGGCTTTCAGCAATGTAAGAAAAATATCTATTTGAATAGTCATTAAATTGGCAACCTTGTCTGTCTCTCTTTCTCCCTTTATACCCATACACACATCCACATACATTTAAAACAATTGTTTTACTTTCCAGCAATTGAAACAATAAATTGGTTCAAAATAAGCTCAGGCACAAACATAAGTTTAATTTTAATTCGCTTTTGACTGTCATCCTTTCCAGTATTTTTTATTTCGTAATACATAAAAGCAAGTTATTTATCCTAATTTTATGCCATTCTTTAAGAACGCTTTTATAGGAAATATAAAATTAAAATAAGATAAGATATTAAAAAACAAATAATCGCCTAAAATATAAAATTAAATTGTATTTTACGAGGTCTTGTCCCTTCATGTTTTAAGGTTGACTGGGCTAGAAAAATGTTTTAAGTCGGCAGGATTTGAAGCGTTAAATCCGCTAACTAGTCAGTATTCCTGACTTCTGTGTGAGTAAAGTGTAAGAAGACCAAATCAGAGCTAGGTGGCTAGAGAAAATTGAAAAGTCACTCGGGCCGTTTGGAGTAGTATAGATATAATAAAAAAAATGACTTCTGGGCTTGTACAGGAGAGTTTTAAATGTACTTGAAGGTATGATCACTGGGCATTTTGCTATTAAGATAAAAGCCAATACATGGTTTAACGGTAAATTAGATTTCTGTAAAATATAAGAGGATGAAAAAGAATTAGATAAAGATAAAGATAGATAGGCTAAAGATAGGCGCTATCGCTTATTATAACATGGTTTCATCAGGGATGAATGAAATATGATATTTGGAGGGTATAATAGGGACCAGAGGGGTCTTTGAGCGGATATGTTACTTTTTATAAGAGAAAGCACTTAGAATAGCAGGTTTGAATTATCATTTATGTGCTTTGTGATATCGTGCTCATGCGAAAATGGACCAAAATATTTGTATTAAATTTTAAAACAACAACCAAAAAATAAATGCTTTCAGTATTTATCATTATAATAAGTTTTTAAAGGTATCTGAACTCTGCCTTCAAATTCAAATAACTTGGTAATCTATGTGCTTTTTTATCATAAGGCTTAATTAATCAGATGAAATTCATATGATATCTGTGAAAGTATCTAGTAACTTTAGATTTAAACTTTCAAAAATTAGTGATTTTCAATATGTATATCTTCTTTCTTAGAATTTCATAACTTATGGAGATGAATGCTGCATTTTCTAGATCGCTGCATTCATCTTTAAATTTCCAAAAGCTTCATTTACTTTTTTGTCGTTGTAATGCAATTTCTTGCATACTTCGCTTAACTGTTTTAGAGTTGTCCAGAACACTGTTACGAGTTTTTGTTTTCTTTTGACTATATTTTTGTAAATACCTAACAAACGGATATTCTAAAAAAGTACTCTGTATAATTTAAGCTTTATCATTAAAAGAAGCCATTTTTTAAATCTATATGAATTTTACATTCACAATAACCACTCCCTTGTTAATTTAATCCAGTGATTATACAAATTTTTACATCAATTTGCCATTCAATTATTAAAAAATAACTTTATATTGTATAAATTGCATAATTCTAATCGCTTAATTTCGTGTACTAAGAAGATTTTAACTAAAAGGCAGTTGAATATGTAGTCTTCCGCATAAGCATCAAGAAACAAATGACTTTTGTTATTCTAAAATTTTTCAAGCGTTTTTCTTGTAAAGTTGTTATTAATTTTATCTATTTTGTTGCTTAAAAATTTGCATAAGCAGCTCTTAACGTTTCTATTATTACATTTTTCTACATACTTTACACAATAATTTTTATATTTTCTTATTAATAAATGCAAATATAACTAAGAAAGAATAATATTCTATTGAATTTATAATTTTTTAGGGAATATAAATATATTAACAAGATTAATTGAAAGCTTCGTGCGAAACACGTTTTATATTGATTAAAACGTTAAAAAACCAAAAGCAAGTAGTAAGTAGGCACCAAAAAATCTCTTATTACGCCTTAACGAATATTTTATGTCCTTTACTACATAGATTAAAATTAGTTCTTGCCGCATTCTGACTTTTTGTTAGGTCTTCTTTTTGATTTTTTCTTTAAAAAAATTTAACGCATTTAAACACTTTAATATAAAGGATATTTGGATTAAAAAAACACGCCAGTATTAATTTTAATTCTTGCTAGATTTATTCTTATATACTTAATAAGGTTTGACACCTATCATATATGCAAATTCATCGAAAGCATTATTCTTTATTTCTGCTGCTTTAAATTAAAATGAAAAAAATATTCTTGAAATTGCGTGAAATTCCTCTCCTTCAACACCAAAAATCTGGCGTGAAGCCAGTATACAGCCAAATAATTCAACTATAAAAAGAGCCATTGGAAGCTGTATTCATAAAAATTAGTAGAAAGCTACAGCTTAATAAGTTTCTGTTCTATGGTTTTTTAAGCGACGAAAAGAAAATTCATTTGGATCGCTACAATTATTAATTTTATGACACGAGAAAAGAAGAGATCGTTTTAAGTCGCACAAAACAGTGGGGGTAGAATAATAATCTGGGGTTCAAGACAAATTCTCACACCACCGAATTAGAATTTTAAAGTGAAAAAAAAATAGTGTTGATATTTTTGGCCTAATCCTATTGCTTATATTGCTTCTTTACATGATGCCGGACATGTAAAGGAATTTAATTTAAAACAAAATGTGCGTTGTTGCTAAATTAGTTTGGGGTTAGATTGTGCTAAAGGTTTATTATTGAATGGTTAGAAACCTTATATTTGCTGAGACAAGATTAAAAGGAAATTATTTTTCCTCCTATAAAAAGAGAACTTTTAAAATACTGCTGCATCAAAATTTATATTTTGCTACTGATAAATTTCGAACTCTGTTAAAGTGTTTTCTAGAGTAAATGTAAAGTTTTAGCAGCCGAAAAAAAATGATCTACTAAAAACAGAATTTGAAGCTGTATACTAGAATTGAGAGAAAATTATTGCTGTTTTAAAGACAATTTATGATTCTTGTATTCTTTAAATAATTGAGTATTGCTCCCAATTCAAATCCTTTTCTAAAATAAGACATCCACCCAAGCGAAAATTAAATTAATGAAATTTATTTATTTTTTTTTTCTCTTCCAGAGTTATTATTATTTAATAAAAATCATTTAGCCAACCTTATTTGCCTTGAATAAATTTCATTTCATCTAAAATCATTATTAAAATTATGTTAATGTTATTAAAATTTTTTGTCTCAAAAAAACTTTCGTTTCATTTGGTTTTCATTATTATATCTCTATTCGTAAGGATTTGTTTCTTATATTCTATCTTAAAAAAATATTCAAATCAATTGCCTTGAATATTTCATTCGATAAATTGCATAAAAATTTATTGTTACGTTTTTATACAAAAGCATATTTTTATTCATTTAATTTTTTTTTTTGCAATATTCAATTTCAATGCAGTATAAAAAAGGAAATATTTTATGAAGTAGCTACAATAAAACAGTAGAAAAAGCCTCAGCAACAGTAGTTGCTGACAGCAGTTGCGAACAACTTTAGTTATATTGCCAGTTTATTTATTACTTCAATGGAGTTAAATGCTAAAAGCTTTATTAGATTTCTTCTTTTTTACATTGTCGCTTTTCAGTAACATATTATCGACCGCTTTGCTGTCAAATCATCGTTTCATATACATAACATATAATGATGAATACTTCCTCTTATTTTTTGTTATGTAATATATATATATATAACAAAAAAATAAGAGGAAGGAAGGAGTATAATTTATTTCTTTATATTATTTCAAACTTAAAATGCATTTATGCTAAAGAAATTATAAAATGTCATAAAGTCACTGATGGTAATAATAAAATAAAACGTGTACGAGGTCAGGACTAGAATTTCACAAACTATCCGTCTTTCACTAGCTACTGCTTTTACGATGTTAGCTGTACTCCCTACTTGCTTTATTTACATATGATAATATAAAGTAAGAAATAAATCTTTCTAAACTGCAATAAGCAGACATTTGAAATTTATAGAGAATATTATGTTTTATATTTACTAGAAGGAAACTACTTAAAAAAATAAATATTATGGAGAGACCCTGTGAAAAGGTGAAGTACATTTAAGTTACCTAATCTCCTTAACTCCCTTACATCAACGTAAAAAATTTATAAAGTGAATATATATGATACCAAGTGTGAAAAATGTAATAAACGGTGTCCCCACAGAGAAGTTGTTTTTGCATATACATCTCTATTTCTTAAAACGCCTAAACAAAAACCTTAAATTTAAACAGCGTCTGCAACCAAAAACAAAATGAAAACCCTTAAGCTGACCTGATCCTATTTTTTATGAAACAATTTCAAAAATATGAAATAAAAACATACAATTCGTGTGTGAATTCAGCTCATACCCAGCTGATTTATAATCTCTGGTTTGAAAGACAGTTATGTCGCTTGTGCCATACACAATCCCTTCTTTTTTATTCTTATTTTGTTAGTTTCTTTTTGATCATATTTAATATTGTAGGAATTATTATTCTATAATTTTATATATTTCTTTTGTTATTTTATTATTATTATTTGTATTAACAAAACAAATTGCAACAGAACGTTGACAATAACTAGAATGTTTAGAGAAAAGCACACATAAACAACAACATTACATTCTGCTTGGAGTACTTAACACTTACATTTTAATAAACACACTCACACCCACTCATATGGTTCTAAAAATAACATATTCTTTAATCTTAGCTAACAGTAACAGAAAGAAAAATTCTCTCGCACATTGCATGTTTAACTTTAATGGAAATAATTTTTAGAAAGTTAAAAAAGTTAGAAGTAAGGTACACCGATACAAAATTTAATTTTATAAAGAACATATTTTTTATGCATATATACATAAAGAACATATGCAAAAGAAAAACATTAGTAAAAATAAGCAAATAAAATTAAAAATAAATTTAATAAATCCCTTAATTAAAATTATTACAAATTTATTGTCCAAGAATTTTCAAGTAACATAGAGAAAGGGATTACATAGACAGTTTATAATTTTATCATGCAGTATCAGAAGAAATTCCACTTTATAAAAATTCTGGTTTCAAATAAAGAAATGTAGAAAACAAAAACAGTAAAAATAATAATGATATTAAATATTAAAAAACTTATTAAAAAAAAATAATAAAAAATAACAGCGTAAAAAAAGTTACGATGTTCATAATAAAAGAAACACAACACTACACAAGAGCTTTCACACTGCGCAAAATAAAGCTAAACATTCTTTGTTAGAACAGCAGACTTACTCTGAGTCGCACTTTACTGTAGCTACCTGTTGTAGGTAAAGCTGACATCTCATTCTTGTAATATTTTAAGCAGGCAGCACAATATAAAAATCTTTGCCAATTATCAGAAATTCTGATTTGTCTTTTCGCACATCATATCCTCAGAGGTCTTCATTACCTATATGTTAACTGAAAGCCAATTTCGTAGTGAAAAGGCATGATTTGGAATCCTGTCATCTGAAGAATTTAGATGCGTAAGAGCTTTTAAAACGTACACAGAATTCATTTTTACTTAGTGACAGGCAACTTTAATTTTATTTAACACGAAAAAATATTTAATTATATTTATATTTTGCGGGGAATTTTTTACATTAAAAATATTTTGATTATTTGATTATTATACAATGCAATTTGATCAATAATTATAAAATATTTGCCGAATTAAGTATATTATGAAATGTTAATTGTTGGCGTATGAGTAATATCCGCTTAAAAACAAATACAAATAACGCTCATCCGCTATTAAAATTTTGGAAAAGTCCCTACTTTTCCAAAATTTACAGTAATAAATCTGTAACTCTTAATTTAATGATTACATTTATCTAAAACTTAAAGCGTTTGTTGAGAGGCCTTATAAAACGTATCTAATTAACTTAGTACCTTGAGCACTTACGAAGATACAGGTGGCCAAAGTTTACCACCTCGGTATCAAAATAATGACGTTTGTAAATTTTTAAAAGGCTATCCGATTTCTAAAATTTAATTTACTTTCTAGTAGAAAAGTATTTTTGCTTTTCTTAGCGTATAAAGCAGGATTTTGTACCTTTTTTTAGGTTTTCGGTTTTTTTTTTTTTTTCTTAAACTAGAGTTTGACGCAACACTCAAAATTTTTTATTTTATCCATCTTTCGTAGTTTTCTCGTTGAATACGTCTTATTTACTAGCCTTGCTTTTGATGCTTTTAGATAACTTTTTAAAATATTTCAAAAGTGTGCCAAGGTTTCCTAGATTGCAAAAAGTTTTAAAGTGAACTAGACCCAAATAGAGTTAAAAATACTAGCCAAGCTGATTTTTCTAGGAATTAATTTGAAACAGCAAAAGAGATAAAAGTAAAATATTCTGCATAGAAAATTAAAAAAATGATTTGTATTTTTAGGAAATTTTGTGATTTGCGTATGTTTTTTTCGACTTAAATTTATTTTTCCCATTAAAAAAAATTATTAAATAATTCATTTTATTATAAACGAACTTCCTTAAATAATAGCGTGTACTTACCGTTATACTCAAATATGTTCACATTCAACTTATCCAATTAAGAATAGCAAAACTCGACTTAATATTAAGGTGACTACAAAAAACAACTACACAAATAATTTATTCAACTAAGCAACAACTAAACAACAATTAAAACGGAAAATGAAATAAAATGAAATAAAATGAACAAACAAATTAAAGTGATACAAAAAAACAACAGTGTTAGCAAGAACAGCAGAGTAATAATGCTAGGGGCCAAGACAACAGAATACATATACAAATTATTTAATACACGCTGTATGTTTAATAGTTGTGTTGCCAAAAACATACACATACATATAAAAATTCTTTATTTTTCATATCCAAGTCTCGACAGTTGTACAAGCAAAAAACAGTTTATTATAAATTTTTAAACAAATTTTGGTTTTATTGTAAATAATATGACGAAAATTGACTTCGTATAACTAAATTAATAATGATTGATTATGAACAGAATAGGAAACGGTGATGTAGATGCGAAGAATGCTGTTGTAGGATGTATTGATCCAGAGAATGCTGCATTACATTCTGCTAGTGTCTCACTTCTTCTGTTTTCTTTGGAACACATCCGCTAGCATTTGTTAAAGTTTTTGTTTAAAATTTTTAGATAGTAAAATAAAAAATTGATTTAGTACTGTCGTTATTTTTTAATATTTTATTATAAATCAAGAATAAAAATTATGCGGTTTAAAAATAACTATTTCAGTATTTTATATAATCGCATTTTTACGAATTTGCTTTTGTTCCATCTGGGGATCTTCTATTGCAGCTTTTTTTTTATTGTCTCATGCGTATAACTACATTATAAAGAAACAACTAGATTAGATTGACATATTTTTTTAAATTATAATAGTTCAGTCTTTTTAACTTGTAAATAAAGTGACGCAAAAAAATTATTAACATTGTTTTATTCTTACTTTATAGAACTCAAAGAATTATTAAATATCTTAATTTTAATAGGTTTTGCTTAAAGCTAAAGGGGTTTCTCCTTCAGAAACCCTCTTCTTATCCTTAAATACCTAAAACAATGAAATTCCAAAGTTTCTACTGCGCGTTCGCTTATTCTGTTTCGCAAATAAGCAAATAAAATTTTTAAGATAACAAATTAAATGCCAATCTTTTTAAACTGCTATTACATTTAAAGGTTTCGCAAAAAATGGAAAGTAAAATACGTTAAAGAATTTGAGGCACAGAAATAAAAACTAATATATTGAAAATATATTTTGGAAAAACCAAAAAAAAACTTTATTTTTTAAGAGTTGTGATTATTCATATAAATCATTAAAATTAATTTTAACATCGTATTAAAAAAATTATATCTACACATTAATAAGTAAATAAATTTAAACAGTGTCAAATCGTAATTTGTATTAAAATCATAATTTCTTACTGATATTTAAATATTATTGAACACAAAAAAAGAAGTTTCATTCCATTAAATTTAGTTGCTCTTAGTAATAGACGGTTGTTGATTGTTGCATTTTGCGGACTGGACTACAACAGCCTCAGCTTATTCTTTGGTAGTAGAAGATGGTATAAGTTGTTTCAATGAATCGCTAACATCAAGTTTTTGAACTGCGTCTGCTACAGCTAATCTTTCAATTTACAATATCCTTTCTTAAGCTTGCGACTTCTAAATAAATTTGTTCATTTTGCTCTTGAATAATTTATGGTTTTTCACCCGAAATAGGCAAAGACTGCAAACGCTTTACTAAGTCTTCCAAACTCTCATTTGCGTAATCTCGACGATTTGAGGCGTGAAGCTAACAATTGTTATGTCGGCTTCGATTTTGTACAACATCTTTATTAACTGCTGTTTTGCTGCGTATAGTTGTTATATTAACTCTTTCATTAAGCTCTTTAGAAGCAATACTGGGGCAAAGATTTTAGTCTATGTAAGAGAGCAGCATTAACGAGTGTTTCTTCAGATTCTGGCTTAAAAGCTTAACTGAGCTTGTGTTATCCTCATCTAAGGACAGAAAAGTATTTGGCGATTGAGCTCTATATGGGCCATCCAGAATATCATTTTTTGCCAAGCAAATCGCTTCCCTCCATCATCACCCTCAATAATATTATGGTTGATCTGCCCTTTTTTGGCATGACAGTTTCTTCGTTAGATACCTGACCATCCGAATTATTGGCATCTTGTAATTTACGCCTGGCGAATTCATGACGTAAATCACTGCATTGCTTTTGACTTTCATAGCTTTTGGCACTTAATTGGAACTACAATACTCCAATTCATCCTTGAGTAAACTCAGCAAGCGATGCTTCTGCTGCAACTGATAACGTAAGATTTGCTCTTTTGTATGTAGTTGACGATGATTGTGCTGCATTTTACCAACCAAATCCCAGTTTTTTCCAACTTTAAACAAACAGAACTCAAGCATTTATCTTATTCGTTAAGACGATAACTCAAATGGCTGTTAAAAGTTTTAAGGCAATTTGTCTCCTTTACTAAAGACTTTTTCTCCAATATAAGATCCTGTTATGTTGTGAAGTTGATGCATTCGTTCATCGGTTATTGAAAGATTCATAAATCATTGATTTTTTTAAATTTTTTTATTTTGATGAGTCGTCATCAGGGTGGAAGTAAAGGTAAATTTGTTGGTGAGAGTATAATGAAAAGAGAAGAAAAAAGTAATTGATTAATTTTGATACAATTTTTCGGCGATGATTTTCTTAGTAATTTAAAAAATATGCAAAGAAACAAAATGGAAGCGTTCGCGCTATTTATTGAATTAAAATTTTACTAAAACTCAGTTAAGAAATAGTACACTTCAGATTCTTTCGGCAGCACAACACAAAAAAAAAATCTGCCAATTGTAAGTTGGACTTACATAGGAAGTGTTCCATACAATTACAGGCCATCCTTTAGCTTTAATTTTATTTTTAAAAGTTTTTACTGCTGAATTAATTTAAGTTAATTCCCTGACAGAATAATTTAACTTTTAGCCAAACTTTTAATGTAAATTTAATTTTAATTTAAAAGCGAACTAAGCATTTATTATGCCCAAAATTATAGTCTAGTTTCAAGAAAAAGCCTTATATGTAAAAACTGCGCTACTATCATTTAATTCTGTTTTTCCTTTTTACTTCCTCTTATAGCAGACAGAGCAGTACATAATATCTTCAAACATAAGGTCGTATTAATCAAAATCATTACTTCTGTAGAAACACACTTTAGTTTCTACATTTTTTGTTCAAATTCATCAAATCATCAATTCGAACTAATAAGACTATTCAAGAACTATTCAATAAACACACTATGTTTCGTTTTTAAATAGCACTATATTCAAGATTTAAAATTTATTGGTATTTTAATTATTTGAAGGAGGAAAACAAGTTCTTTCTTCTTTATTTTTTTTTTATTCGATTATACTGTTCAACACAGATTTGTGCAACAAAACCGAATTCATAACAGGCAAACTAAAAGATAGGAACATTCTTTAATTTCCAAATTTAAATTTTGAACTTGCTATTATGGCTTTTACTTAACTATAATCGTAAATTAAGAATAACTTATTATGACATAAGTCTGAGCTGACCTTATACTTGAGGACTTATTTTTCGAATTTCAATAAAATCTTATATAGTTTCTTAAATCGGTTCGAGTGTATGAACACTCCGAAGAAAGAGGACAATTTTTTGCCCTCCTTATCCACCATTTGAAAATATAAATATACCCTATTTTACAAAAACGACTGAGAAATTAAAATATAAGTTAAGATAAGGATAGATTTTTATTTAAATTAAAATTAAAAATTTTTTTTAATGTTTCTAGAAGTTCATGTTGATAATTTAGTTGTATTTGTTACAACATACTATTTACAATGGGCTTTGAGTTAAATAATAAAATAAAGTTGTTAAATGACATCACTTAAACAAAAAAATCCTACAACAATTTATTTATTGTATTTTAATACATTAACACAACTGACACAAAAAAGAGACACTTGTCAATTGACAATTACTTGGGATTCAAGTAAAAATTTAGGTTCAAGGTATACTTATTAGCTTATATTTAAGAGTTGAAATAAGCTTTAGAATATGAAAAATCCTCGTGTAGATTTTTTTGACAAAAACTAAGCATTCTAAATGAACAATTTTGATGGTGTAATTTATAACTTCCTTCTTCTTAACAGCTGCGAAAGAATTCGTAATTAAATAAGTAATTATATGTATCCAAGATGTAATAAATATAAAGTCAATAAAAATATAAAAGTTAACAACATATTAGAAGTAAACAAAATTTTTTCAATTAAGAATTGGACTTTGCAGTCATTTATTGGAATTTAAGTCTGAAAGTAATATGTAAAATACTTGCAAAAAATGTAGCTTGGAATTTTTGAGTGAACAAGAAATAACTTGTTGCTCTTTAAGTAATCTCAAAGTTTATAAAAAATGGAGCTCAATTGATTTTAAGTGATAAAAATAAAATAAAGCAGAAGAATTTAAATTATTCGGCTTAAAATTATTGAAAAACATAATAATAATTTTAAGCTACTTGAAATCTTGAAAAAAATCTTCTCAGGCGCATTAAGGCCTCATAAAGCTTAAGCAACATAAATACTTTTGAAAAAGTTTACAAGCTACAATAATATTCGTTTATTAAACACAATATATGAGTTGCCATATTTTTAACTTGTTAAATATTGTATTTCAATTTTGAATTACTTGTTATTTATTTCATATACGACTACTTAAATTGTTACTCACAGCACTAAGAAGTTTTTTACTTTTCTTTAAGAAATTATAACATGTTGAGACAAAATCGTCCATTTAGCAAGTGTTTATTATTTAAATTAATTCACAACATTCATTTAATTTTAAATTATAACATTTTATTTTTTTTTTTTTAGAAAATATTAGTTTTCTTGTTATCTTTTTTAGAATATGAATTATAATGACTATTAAAAAGTATTTTTAAAACTCTTATATTTTAACACGGACTATAAACATTTGTTTTTTTTTTTTTTTAATACTTAAAACTTAAAGTTGAAAACATTTATTTTCCTTTTTATTTTCTTTTACCTTTTTTGTACTTTACTCATTTTTTTTCTATTGCTAAATTAAATATTTATAAGGAACTTAAAATTCGATTATTTTTTAAGTGGTTTTTCATATGAATCAATTTGTTTTCGTTTAATAAAAATATATACTAAAAACAAAATACTTAAAACTATACAGGTTTTAGGAACATCAATTAAATTAAATAGCTACCTTGAGTTAAGAATCTTTACACTGTGTTTTGTTGACGTCACGAAAGGACAACATAAGCAGGATGGTGAGCAAGTTGATAATTCTAAATAAGAGGACGATGTTGTGGGTTGTTGTAAGGAAATGGATTTCATGGAAGTTTTATTTGCTTGTTGTTTTACAAATATTGATGTGACTTTTGTTTTAAACTCTTCAGTTCTTTTCGCTGCTGTTAACATTACTTGCAGACGACTCGATTTTTCTCTATTAAAATGAAACACTATTTTATCATGCTGAACTTTTTGTAATTTATGTATTGTATCTTCATTCTGTTTTAGCTTTTTATCAATTACTTTTTCACAACCTTCTTCCTCAGCTAAAGCATTGCTTATATTGTTGTAACGTTTCCTTGAACGTTTTCTTACAACACGTAATACATTATTTAAGTAAAATTCTTCTAAACAACCTGTTGTTGTTAGTAGAGCCATTGCTATTAGAAATATAATTGTTGCAGGTTTTATATTTATAGTTGAATCCGTTTTATTGGCTGCATTTGGTTGAATGAAAAACTGTAAAATTTTGGTAACAAAACTTTCCCGCCATGACATACCTTGTACGGGATCAGCACGTGCATTACTTGCATACGCGGTCTCGCGTGATTCTAGAACAGGAGCTTTTTGTGGTAGATCACCTCCGACAGATTCTTCATTGCTGCGCCAGTAGAATGTTGACAACGAGGCTACACACTGAGAAATAAAATATATATTTTAAGCGACTGGTTAAAAATTTTGGAGAGTTTTTTATATATATTTTTGTGTGTTTTGTTTAGGAAAATTTTTGTGAGTTTTTTTAGTTTATTTTTCTACCATCATTAATAAATTAAATAATTGTAAACAGTGAATTAAAGTGTAAAAGCACTACTTAATTTTAAAATTATTCCTTTTAATAAGCAGAGTGATTTTTATTTATTTGTTTTTTTTTTTTTATTTGTTTAAGAAAAAAATAAAATGCAGAAAATAATCTTAACTTACCTTCAATTTAATATCGCCATTACGAAAATGATGCTGCTCCACACGAAACTGTAAACCCAAAACTGATGTTTCTAAGCTCTCACGACCTGATATTATCGTATCGTATTTGCGTAACGTATGAGGTTCAGCCGCTTCACCATTTATGAACCAAGATAACTGAACTGCTGGTTTGGAACGACCTGCTGTGCAATTAATTCTTACCCAATCTCCAATTTGATAGCGAGGACGACCACCATTTATTTTTGGAGGGCCTTGATCCGGTAAAGCTACAAAAGAATATATTAAGTATTTGATTTAATTAAAATAATTTTACAATATTTCGAAAAAAAATTATTTTTACAAGCATCAAGAAAAACGATTCTCTTTATTTGTAAGACAATTTCTGAAATAATTATCATTATTTCCCCCAACAACTCAATTTAAGTTCTATAAAAAAAACGATAAGGGTTCTTAGCATAAAAATATGATTTTTGGAATATGGCCACCCTAAATATTCTTGACGAATAGCTTTTTGGACGTTTAATGTTCGGCCAGTTTTTCAAACATTGTTGACAGTAACTCTAACTGTCTCTAAAGCGACAATTCTAGCTGGTTTATTAGCATTAATGCGAGCCCATTTTTGAAGAAATGATTTGCCACCATTGTGGGAGCCATAATAAACGATGGATTTTTTTGAATGTCAATTAACCATTTCTTACATTCTATCGGTCCTAAGAAAACACCCGATATTTTCTACTAATATTTTATGTTTATTTTGTGGGTTGATAATATAAATATATGAGAGCTACTATTTATTTTCAGAAATACCAAACGTTTTTAAATAAAAATGACATAATTGTTTTTGTTTACTTTTGCTGTCGTGTAAAGCAACTGTTATAACAGTTTTATACTCCTCTTCTTTTAGTCCAAAATATAATTTTTGAACGCTTTAACTGCTACTTCTGTGCTTGTTAATCGGTGACCATAAAATTGATATTCAATGACTAGTAGTAGTCATTGGGTGCCACGTCAGGACTGCACCGCAGATAAGTCATCAAATCGTAGTTTTGATTGTTTAAAAATTCGTCTTTGGGAAATAACTTTTCAAATTTTTCTGAAGATTTCCGGCAAACAAATAGTTTTATACCACTCAGAATGGACAGTTCAAAAGACCGATTTTTTAAAAACTAGGTGTTAATGCAAAGTCAAATGTTTGAAGTGGAATTAATGTAAAAGGATGCCTCTATCTCACAATGTGTCACAAGACGATCTTGCATTATCAGTTAAAGCGTTGCATCGATGATTTTTGACACAACAATTGATTTTCAACATTACAGAATTCATTGTCGACCAAACAACGACCACGATCCATATACTGTGTTCTTGGATTATGCTTTACCTCTATAAAGAGAACTAAGTTCATCGACAATATTTTGTTGATATTTGTGAAAAATAATTCAGCGAAAACCTTCCATTTTAATTTTTTTTTTTTAAATTCATCTTTTGAACTAAATTCAAACAAAACAAATAGCACTATTGCGTAAAAATTTTGTATGTTCGTTTATCTTCAGAAAATGTAAAAGTTTTTGGGGAGTTGCCGAATTTTAGCTGCCGGTTTCCGAAATTTTAGCAGCTTCCAACCATTTCAACTTGGAATCAGAACTCTCTGTTTGGCTTGTTCGATTTATGTTTATTAAAAAAAAAAGAAAAAACTTTGTAAACTCTCCAGAGATCTGCAAGTTTATTACTTTAAAATGGGTTTTAGTGATGACAGTTGTTTGATGTAAAATTGTTTTTTGTTTTTGTTAATTTTTTTTTTTGTTGTTAGTAAAATTAATTTTCTTTACTTAATCAAAGTTATAGTTTTTTATCCTTCTAAAGCATTGTCCAGTGCAGAAAGAGTTTAGTACATAAGTACATAAATAAATATAAACAGTGATACTTTTTGAAATAATAAGTAACTTTGTACTTGTGCAAAATTGGTTTTGGTTTAATTGATGTTCTATTTGCTTTATGTGACACAGCAGGAAATAAAAGCAAAATAAATGATATATACTAAAATAACGCTTTTTTGAAATTTTAAAAGAAAAAAAGAAATTCAAAAGAGACAGCTGGTAGAAGGATATAATCGCAAAATAATAAAATATATTTTTACCAAAAAAATTTTTTGAATAGCATAGGCCTCTCAGCCATTAAGCTTTGAAGCATCTTCTACAATTTGTGAAGCGTTAACACTTAACTTAATTTTTATTTATTATTTCGCTTTAAAGACTAAAGTATCTGCTTTATTTGCTACTAACACGATATTTTATATTAACTCTTTTGAAAATATTTTTATTTTTGTTATATTTTACACTTTTATTATAATAAAATCAATCAATTAAATTTGTCTACTTAAAGGTTGATGATTTTTTTGATTTTCATTATGAATTTAAATTTAATATTTCTTGTTATATGAAAAAGTTCTATAATTGTTTTTAACAAAAAAGAAAAAAATTATATCAACACTTACACACAACCACCATGTCTCCGTGTTCTGTAACAGTTTGAAATGATGGGGCTTCTCCAGATACTTCACAACGAAATCGTCCTGATGATTGCAGATTGACTTCACGTAACGTTATAATGGCATCACTAGAATTATGAACCTAAAAAATATAAAATATATTTACATTTATTTTTCCAAATAATTTATGAGTTATTTATGCAAAAGAAGTGAATATGTGGATCAAGTCTTAAATATATTTTCTTTTTTTCTAAAGTTCGTGGTCACTGTTTGGTACCATTGTAAAGAAAAATATATAAAGTAAAGAACTAAATGGTGTACCTATACCCTAACCCAGGCTTCCTTAAAATTTTTATTTGAATTTTAATGAATGATTTCTTTTGTATTCTGCAATCATTATAAATGTTATTTTTTATGAGTGCTTCTTCTTTGTTTTAAAATTTCTATATAGTTTATTTCTATTTTTTTTTTCTTAGCAAATTGTGATAAGACCTGTGATTAAAAAAAGGTTTGTTGAATTCAGTTAAACAATATTTTTTAATTACGTCCTTGATTTTAAATAACAAAATTTAAGCACAAAGTAGCTTAAATGTGTTTTAAAACTGTAAAATGTAATAGTAGAGTACAAGCACAACTACAAATATTTTCCTGTTCCTTTTCCCCCATATTAAGTACATAAATCAATCATTTCTAATATTTGCTTAGCAACTTAACATCAAATCAATTTAAATTAAATTGCATCCGGTACATGAAAGAAAAACAACCAAACTCACAAGTACTATGGAATAAACTGCCAAAGACTTGTATTTTTTTGAAATAGAAATTAAAAAAAAATGTTTGTAAAGATATTTCTTTTTATGCAAATAATACATTTAAGGGCCAACAATTGTATAAATTGCTTGATGTATATAAAACAAAAAAAAAAAAAATAATAATTTTATGGAGTAAGAAAAATTGCACACTAACCAGCTAACAAATCACTGTATTTAGTGCATATTTAATACGTGTAACTAGAAGCCAGCAATTTTAAACGATTATTCTTTATCTAAGCTACAAAAAAAGCCATCATGATGTACATACAGCGAAAAAATATATAAAATTGAACTAGAAAACTAAAGAGAAAAAAAGAACAGTCTTTATTTACCCATGAAGAATAAAACAAACAAAATCAAAAATTCTAAAAAAGGAAAAAATATTCAATAAATATTTATTCTTTTAAAAGAAACCAGTTTCCCTGCTTTTATACCCTTTATTACAAAAGGTGAAAAAAAAGGTTTGCCATTCCGATTGAGTGATGTACGCCTGTTCGTATGTCCGTCCATGTTAGTGTTGAAATCAACTTTACCAAGGCACTAGACGAGCTAGAAAAAAATTAAGTATGCCAATCTATTAGACACTGTTTCGAAAATTTTGCTATTGAAAATCACCAACATTAGTCCATGTTCTTCGGGGCAGCGCACAAAACACCACGCCTGCCATATCATTTGATTGTGCACTACATTTTTAAAATCTCAATATGGTTATCATTTAAAAGTTGTTTAAGAGATCTTTCAGGAAATCCTTAAACTTTCTAAAAATCCTCAACACATTAAAAGCCATTGAGGTTTTTGTTTAAACAATTTTTTTCATTTTATATTCTCTGTCACCCCAATATTTCTCGTTTTGATTAAAGTTACTTCGCTTAACTAAACTAACGTACATGGTAAATGGTGTTTAAGATTCGGCAAAGCCGAATATAGCACTTTTACTTATTTTAAATTTTTAATTGAATTATAAAATATTTTTAAATTTATCTTTGAAATCTATTTGCAGATACCTACATTCCTCTGGGGTTAATTTATTTTTCTGTTGCTAAATCAGCCACTAAAAGTTTAAAGTTTTAAATTTATTGCTAAAGATTTTTTCCACCAATAAAGTGGTATTCTATAAAACTTTGTGCCATTCTTATACACATCTCAACATATTTTTTTTATGTCTAACACTCACTCTCTGTTTAGCATTACTTATGGTAGTAAAAAAAAATTAAGCATAGACAGCTAAACGTACCATCATATACTGCTGCCTTCTACTGATATAAGTGCAGAAAAAAATATAGTAAAAAAAAAAACAAAAAAAAACGGATACATGCCTTTGAATTATAGCAGTGAACTTTGTAACTGAAGAAGAACTCTGTGCATCATGTTCATAAGCATTAAGTATTAAGCACTAACTTCTAATCTGCTATTCTCTGTAAGTTTTCTATCCTATATTTTAACTAAAAAAAAACACGTATTCGGATGGATTCAAAGAAAACAACCAAATAGGAAAATCAAGGCTTTAACTGCAGAGTAATATAAAAATTCACATATTTAAATTCGAACACAATATTATAAAGTATGGCATTTCCATAACATCGTACTTAACACTTGTATAGCTATAAAAAGAAATAAATTTTGCAAATATAGAAGTACCCAAAAAATATTAAGTACATTAGTTATTATATTATGCTAATATCCCAATTAACATTTTAAATAAAAAGACAATTTATTCGTTGGTTGGAAAAGCAAGTATCGATACGTATTTCGCTGGTTGCTCAAGCCAGCTCATCAGGAAACCTTTATCCAATTTTTAGAAAAGCTAAAAACATTTCTATTATGTATAAAAACTTCAAAAACAACATGAGAGTTATTTCAGAAGCCAATACAAAAATGTTAAAGCTTTAACAAAAATTACCAACAAACCACGTTTTTATTTTTTCTTACATTCCCTTCTGCAATAGGTTGGTTACATGCCGACACTTAATGCAGACGTAAGGCGTATTTAAAATAAAAACAACAAAGTTATTTTTTTTTTTAAGTACATTATTTTATATTTAGAAAAGAAACTAAAAACATTTTAAGTATTGCGGTTCAAAATATCCTACATAATAAGTATATACGTTTTACGTTATATAAGCACAGTTAATTTTGAGGCACAACTAAAAATATGCAAAATAGAGGGAGCAAAGGGAGTTAACAAATAGTTTTAGTCCATCAAATTTGAAAAAAAATAGTCTTTGGATGATTTTATATTGAAGTATTTTTTGTAAAAAAAAACCCGATTTCAAAACAGACAAACCTAAAAATAGGAACAACCTTTAATTCAATTAAACATTCATATTTTATACTTGGCGGACTTAATAAAGGTTCTTTGTAAATTTCAACGTTCCATATACTACTATTAAAACGTAATGCCAAATAAATGACCTATTGGTGCAACCTTTAACTTACAATTTTAATATTTATATTTGTTATTATAACGATCTCCTATCTGCTTCTTAAGCGTTTATCTATAACCGTTCAAAGGATAGGTTTATTTGTGCCATATATCGGGACACCCCTTAATTTTAAGGTTTATTTTTGTATTAACTTTTGCTATTGGGAGCCTTAGTGACATGCATTTTTTTCTTCATTTTAAGTGGTGCCCTTTTCGGTTTAAAATACACGGAAGAAACAGTTAACTTTAATCAGAACACCTTTTATTCTTTTGTTCTGTGGGACTTTTTTTAAGTAGGTAATATCATTCGTGACAATAAAATGTTTTCTATTACAATATATCTTGCATGAAACTTTATTTTCGGAACACTTATGAACGATTACATACAAATGACGTAGACAAGTATTGTTTTTCCCAACGTAAGTGACAGAATAACCTCGAATCGAATATAGATTCCACTAATCGAACCCTATTTTTCTCTCCATTCTTGAATCTAGTTCATAGTTTTACTACCGTGCTTTAAAAATGTTAAAAACTTACGAATTTATTATTACTTTCACTTACTAAATTTGATATGATTTTCTTCTTTAACTTATTTTCAAAAGTTTTCAAGTTTTTTTATTTTTTTTTAAACTTGGTTAACATATTCATGGAGTTGCCCATATGTTTGCTTCTGTATAGTGTGCACAGTGGGATAGAGTTCTTGAATAAATAACAGAATTTAAAAATTTAACTTAGTTTTAGGTAGGCTTAATTTCATAATATGATATGGCTAATTTTATTACATTTTATGATGAATAATTTGAAAAAAAAAAATTAAAGTTAGTACTGCAAATTTGTCGGCATTCTGATACTACAGTTCTAATCCATTCAACCAATTCAACAATATTTTTTGCATTTGTTCATGTGTGTGAGTTAAAGCATCAGTTAACATGTTAAAGAAATATATCACTATGTATGTACTTACATCAACTGAAACACCAGGTAGTAAAAAGGTCTGTGCTGGCGGCATATCCCTGGGCACATATCGATAAAATTCATTGCCATCCTTGTACCATTTTACAGAATATAATGACTCGCCATCCAAATCGTAAATGCATTCCAGTTGTGCTGTTGAACCTTTAATAACGTAATTTGGTATTCGCACTTCCACCAAACGCAGGCTCTGGCTGCAATCTGTAAATAAAAAAGCGTTGTTTTTGGTAGTAAGTTTTTTTTGTGTCTGAAGTTTTTTACACCCTTTAGCTTTAGCTAAATTACTTCAGGTAATTTTTTTTAAGTTCTTTTGGTTAAAAAGCCATGTTAGATTAAGAGTGATCTGTTTTTCTGTTGCTTTTTTTTTTTTTTTTTTTTTTTTTTTTGATAAATTGTGTTTCTCATTTTTCGCTAAATATTTTTTACCAAAATGTTTTTCTTTGTTCTTTTTATACACTTTTAGTTGTTTACAGATTCATTTAATTAAATTAGCAGTAATGATTATAAAGTGGCTTAACTATTATTTCATCAAAAAAAAAAGTAATGGGGTGAAGTATAAAAACATGTTTTAAGTTGATTGTAAAGGGCTTTTTAAGTGCTTTGGTATGTCGGGATATGTGTGCATGAACTTAATAATAAGATTGACTTTTAAGGGAACTTTAATTTCAACACTCTACCACATATTAATCTGTATTTTAAAAGTTTAATTGGTTTTGGTCTTACACGAGTTTCGCTTTTATACTCTATGGAAAAATGGTTTTTATATGTGTTAATTCTTTAAAAGTCTTTCAACTGTAACGAAATAATAGATTGAGAAATTAGTGTTAATCTTTGAAATAACTTTCGAAATGTTATTAACGGAACATTCGGCTAATTATTTTCTGCGTTTTTTATTTTATTCATGCTGTCATAAGCTAATTATTAAGCACTATTTTGCTTAAAGAAACTTTTTCAATTTTCAGAGTAAACCAACATTGTACTCTCGGTTTAGATATTATAAGAGTCTTGTAGAAAAATCAGCTTTAAAGTTGATAGAGTGGCACAAGGTCATCATTTGATTTCTCCTGTAAAGATAATAGCAGCCATCGCCACATATTTTCATTCAAAACATTATGCTATGTAGTCTTATTGGTAATTGGTTTGATAGACTGAGATTATCTCACAGCCTACGTAACATCATATTTTTTAATATTTACTAGGTCATTGCGGCTCTGTCCTTCGCCATTATTTCTCTACAGCATTAAGTCTTCCGAGTTGTGTGTACTGCTTTTATTTACTGCCTATCTCCTCTGCTACTTTACTTTTTAATCATTATTTTCTGACTGTTACTACTCTTCGTAAAAAAATTATGTTTGGCCAAAAATATCAAATTTGCCAAAACATCGAAATTCCACTACTATAATATAAAATTGTTAATTTTTGTAAATCTTTGTAAGTTTTTTTCTGTGCGCCGCAATCACGGCTAAGCGACTAAACCAATCTTAATGAAACTTAAAGCACGGTACGATATTTTTCTTTGTGGTATATTATTTAGAAGTGAAGAAAAGTTTTCATTTTTTAAAGAACTTTTATACGTCCGTACCGATTTACTATTTATAAAGGGGCAATGGAACATTCTTTATAATTTAAACGTAGGTCGTTCTCTTGATTACTTTGCCCTATCTAATTTGAACTTGTGAGACTGGAGCTCTTCAAGACAGGAACCAACGCTTTTTTATGTTTGCAAACCGGAATCTTTAACTAACTAAGTAGGTAAAACAATACCCTGTTATAATCTTCTTCCTTAATAAGGCTTCCAATTAAACTATAGACGCACTTAAATCATTTCGTCAGTAGTAGAAGCAACTTAACCATCTAATCTGTAGTTATTGCATAGTCTTTTAATATGTTGTTCTAATATAAAGACTATAACTTAACTAGTTTCCGTTTATAATAGATGCTCCGTGTGTTTCGAACTGATTTTTTATTTATTCGCTTTTAAAATGCTTACAAACGATAATTTTTCTTTCTATTAAAGACTCTGTTAGCGTTTGAACCCAACATTTTTTTATTCTTTTTACACACACCACACTTTATTGGTGGTGGTCGTAATAACAGTAGTGCTGAACTTCAGAAATATTTTCTTCACTGAAAAGACAGAGATTTTTCGAAGATACTTAATTTGCTTATACTTTTTCATGTGTTTTTCTTATATTCACAAATTTGCGCAGCATTTTTTTATTTAATCTTAACAGGGTACTTCGCATGCAGGTCCTAATAATAGTATCATAAATTATAATAAATTTTTACTTTTTCATCTCTTATTTTTATTTTATTAAAATAAAAGAAATATTTTTGTTTCCAAAAAGAAGCAAATACATCTTTCCTGTGATTTACATGCATAAATATAGATGACAATTTAGCATTTTTCCAGAAAAATTCCTTAATTTGAAAGCAAACACAAATCAGATATGTATGTTTGCACATAATATTTTAAAAATTGTTTTTTAAGAGCTTGGAAAGTTGGCTTCTTAATTCTTTGAAAATGTTTTTTTCATTCCTTTTGTATAGTTTTTGCTTTTTGAAACAAAATAAATATTTAATAGTAATAATGTTTAAATATGTATGAGTGTGTTTGTAAGTATATCTAATATTAAATGTCATTCAGAATAACATGTTCATACTTGTAGAGACAACGTAAAACATATACATATCTAAGCGGAAAATATGTTTACAAGTTTATTTGTGTGCGTATGCTATTTCTTGTTGATTGCCATGACAAAATTGTATTGTATTTGGCAAATGGAATAGGAAAGTAGTTTAAACTACATTTTAGACAACTAACATGTACATATGTTAATTGTGCAAACATTCATGGCATAAGTATCTAAGCAAGTATGTTAACCTACACACATATATACGCAAATTTTTGCTATTGACAATATTTTTATTTGCATAATACTGACCAACAAGTGTTACGCAATTGTATATATCTTCGTATTCCGTTACAAACACATAAACATCTCTATCTATCATAATATGCATACATTTAAATTTATATTTGTATTTCTAGCCATTGCTCACAGAAGGCTACAACATAATACATATTACTGCGCAGCAATATCAAACGCAAGACTTAAACTACGTTTAAGTCCTATTTTATTAAATATTTAATTTTTCTATAGAACTTTTTATCTTTCTTTATATATGCATACATATTACAAATATTTATAAGAAATAAATTAATCGAATTTACATTACGCTTTGAATATAAATTTATATAAATTTAAAATAGTTTTAATTATTAAAAAATATTTTTGTAAAAACTCCTTGTATCTTTTGATTTGAATTTCACATCTCACATCTTTAGTCTTTTGTTTCATATTGCAACATTTTTTAATATGTAATGGACTCTTAAGTTTATAATATGAACAAGTTTAGGGAATAAAATCCACAGCCTTGATCCTCATATCATCTAAAGCCTAGTACTCTGCTTGAGTTTATAAAATATGTGCTATAATGTAAATCTACTCTAATTATGCTTGATTCCTTCAAATACAAATATTTCAAGTTATTTTTATGAAATATTTATTATTAGAAATAAAAAACTAAAATTTATTACTGCGGAGAAATCCTATCCATACTGCTCATGTAGTTCATTTTAGGATTCTACCCAAATTTTGTTTAAAATTTTATAGTCTTATTTCTAAAGCTAAATTGATTAAATTAGAATTATATTCTACCAACAGTGTTTATGTCTCAAAAGCTCCTGAGCTTTTGTTATACCTTAAAGTTAAAAAACCCCGTATCTCTTTGGCTCCCAATAGCACAAAGTTATGCAATAAATTATTAAAAAAATTAGAGGGTATCTCCATAGGATTATATGAATATTCAAAATTATGAATTAAAGGATGGCCATACTATTGAACAATTGTAGACACACGGTGAAATTTACAAAGAACCTGTACTGCTTAGTTCGCTATAGAAAATATCCCAATAGTTATTCTCTTTTAATTTATGTGGCCAAACTTTTGAACCGTTATAGACAGATATCTGAAATCTGTTTTGAAGTCGGTATTTTTTTGCAAGAATTTTATTGTTGTATTTATAAAATGAACATAATACTACTGCAATATTATTCGATTATTATTTTATTTATTTAATTTTTTAATATGACAATTAAATATTGAACATTGTAAGAAATTTATTTACTGACTAAGGAGTGGAAAAATTGCGTGTCTTCGCGCCTTTTTGTTAGAATTTATATATTTTAATTGCCGGTTCGAAAGAGTATTGCAGTCTTGTAACAAGTAGGGTTTATGTGTATATATTATTTTCTTTTTATTAATTTTTGGTTTAGTTTAGCTTGGTTTCGTTGTTATCACATCCCATTTCAAAATATTAATTAAAAATTTGTCCCACTGACAATAAGAAATTCACAATTTTTTTTAAGATTATTATTTTAAGTGTAAAAAGTATAAAATTATAACCAATAAAATATTGTCAGACTTCAGTATAATGAACTGCCTTTTGCATTTTAGTATACAAGTTTAAGTTTGTCTTTTTATTTTAAAATCGTCCAAAAACAGATAATGATAAAAAAATGCAGTCAAAACCTTTTCGTTCATTTTTTACCATTTTGCTTATTATTTTTTTTTTCTTTTTTTAATAATCATATGGGACTTATCACAGCTAACACATCAACCAAAGACAAAAGCCAATGTACAGTACATTTAAAATTATATAAAAAATTAAGTAAAAAAAAAATAATAATAATTCATGAGACCAAAAATATGAAGCAAAAAGTACAAAAAAATGTTATATAGAAGCAGGTTAAAAAAAAGGTTGCCCTAAAATTCAAGTCTTTAATGTGCTACTGTTTAGTTTCATTAATGTCTACTATAGTTCTTCAAAATACGAACAGAATATTTAAATTTAACTTCATCAAGTATAATCAAAGCAACTTGCGAAAATTTGGAGAACTCGAAATACAAAGCATGCTAATATCTGTCCATCAGCTATCTACTTGCTACCTTCGCCTTATACTTACTTCAGACCTCTTGAGTAACACTAGCTGAATTTATTTTATTAAATAATATTAAACCAACTTAATAAACTGAAAATCACATTTTTCATCCCACTGTAACATTTTGTCATTTCTGCAAGACAGATATACCATGTCGTTCTTGATCAAATTATTTACTGTGCAAGGTACTTCTTAGATGATTGAAATTGGCTCTCAAATCAGTATATCAAAGTGCAGTCTTGGAAAATGTGTTACTTTGAAGGCTTATAAATGAAAAACGGCCTACTACAAACTAGAGTATAGATTAGAAAAGGAACTTAGTTAATGTGCTTGAACGTAAAAAACAGGGAAATTGGAGAAGGAAAATAATTGTTGCGTGGTTGTTATAAAAAACTAAAAAAAATGCAGTGTAGCCATATGGTGCAAGTATTTTTCAAATCACACAATAAAATTTACTATTTGTTTCAATTAAATACCCAGTTGATAACCTTTTTGTAAAAACTGGGAGACGCTAAATAAGTTTAGTTTTGTTCTCTTTTTTAATTGTGTCTGTTTTTTTTAAAGGAAATTCAAAAAATTCAGTTAAATATTCGGATAAAAACTTTAACTCTTAAAACCGTGAATTAATAGGGATATGAAAAATTTGTATAAATTAAATGCAGCTCTTGTTATATAAATACAAAAACACTCTGAAAAAATAAAAAACAGTAAATAAAAAATCAACAATTGACAATTCAATGTATTTGTCGCTTATGGTAAAAAAATTCTCCGTGTCGTTATATTTAGAAATATCAAAGTCAAACTTTCATTACTTAATTGCATCTTAAATGACGACACAGAAAAAGTTTTTTTCGCTCCTATTTAAGGTTTTCTTATTTTCAGTTTAATATTTTATTAAACTTTTAATTAATTAGCAAATTGTTTTTTTTTTCTATTAAAAATCGATTAATTAATTAAAAAATTTTATTTATTTATATTTACTTAATTATTTAACTGTTATTTAGTTAGCAATCTGAAAACAAATAAAAAGACATTGATTTTAGTTTTTACGTTCAAAGGACATATTGAATCCTTTTTAATGCTTCTTTGATTAAATAAATCATTTCTATTATTATATCATTTTTCAGCTTCTTCATAAGGCATTCAAACACTTCCCTGTTTTATTTTGTTTTTTATTTTAACCCACCCTAACATTGTCGTCGGAAATTAAAAAAAAAAAAATAATAATAAAAAACTATTTTTAAAACTTTAATAAAATATAAACATTTGCATTGTGCTTCTGTTGTATGTTTTATTTATGTACAAAATGACAATTGACCAGTGAGCTTAAAAATACAAATATAAACGAAAACGACAATTTCACAATTCACAATTGCTGTTGAAAATCAATTGCAACTACAAAAACACAATAAAAATCAAAATAATGTAGGAATATAACGTTTTAAATAAAACTAAAATAGCGTGAATAAAAATTGCTTCATAATACAGTTATTGAAGTGAAGATATTGCAATTTTAATTTTTAAATGTTGCCAAGTTTGCTGCTGATGGCAAATAGTTAGATGTGTTTGTATAAGGAAATGGACATCATGTGCAAGTATTAATGGGAAAGTTGAATTTATTGCAAATAATTAAATTCCCGAACGACCATGTCATTTTTTGTGAAATACTGAAAAAAAACTTTGTTGTACAGAATGGATATTGGAACGGCCTTAAGATTTTTTTTATTAAATTCAAAAATTTTCAGTTAATTTGTATTTCTATTTGTTGTTGCTTCCGCTATGTTAAACAGGGTGAACTAGAATGTTCCATGAATTTTATAATAAAAAAAAAGTTCTTTATTTTATCTAGCTCACCCTGTTTAAAACAAAATGACTTTAACATTTACACATGAGAAAATTTTCACTTAATTTACTAAAATAAGACACTGATTTATTGAAAAGATTAAACAAACTTTGTCCTAAATCAATAATCCTGACCTTAATCTCATGCGCTACATTATTATGTCCTTTAAGTCTCCCCTTAAATTAAAACTGGTGCTTTAATTCAATTACTGTTTAGCACAGTGTTTAAAGTATATTCTAATAGAATTAAAGTTTACTGTTTCATATTTCCTTAAATTTTTCAAGAGGTCATATTTCATCCTGGCCTTAGCAAATGTAACATAACAATGGGCATCCTTCGAATTAAAACAAGGGTGATTTTAGCTTAACGAAACAAATATAAAACCACCAAATATAACAAAGGTTTAATATGTGGCAGAGTAAAGTCAGTCAGTCATTCAAACACATTGACACATTCAAGGGCTGAGGCCAAAAAGTACATACACACACGTATACAAAACACAAACAAAATAAATTATTCTATAAAATTGGCAATAAAAGGCCTAGAAAAATTCATTGAGCGTGAAATAAAATAATTACTTTTGCGATAAAATTTATAAACAAAATAATTGAGAATTAAAAAAGAAATAAAGAAAAAGAGATAAATTTAGCTAACCTTAAGAGCATTTGCAAAAATTTATATACAGTATTTATCAGGATTATAATATATCCATCATACGGTGAATAAACATCTCTAAAAAAATTTTAAATTTGTCTTTTTTTGTTAAAACTAAATCTTTTTAAAGAATCAAGAAGGCTTAGCATTAATCTTTAAAAAAATAATATTGAATAGAAAA
Organism: Cistogaster globosa; assembly: GCA_937654795.1. Taxonomy (NCBI): domain Eukaryota; kingdom Metazoa; phylum Arthropoda; class Insecta; order Diptera; family Tachinidae; genus Cistogaster; species Cistogaster globosa. Next base: position 130,699,562 of record OW569404.1, on the reverse strand, counting down.
AGAAATGTAATAAAATTTCATTGTTTTAAAGAGAATTAAAGAGGTTTTCATGAATTTTTTTTTTTTTTTGAGGGAGATTAAATCGTGAATATTTTAAAAGAACCAATAGAAGTTAATAAAATTTTTTTCGGTCTTAATTTAAGTTTCTCAATTTTTTGGCTAGTCTAAAGAAATTACTGAACTATTTGGGTGGTCGTTGTCAGCCAGGAAGCAACTGTGCCTGTGCTGGAACAAGTAAGCGTCATGTTTTTTTACCTGCTGCTGTAGTGGCCTCGGTATTAAGGTTCAAACCACGTCTCTACGGGAACACCCTCTTTGGCAACCACTTTTACAGTGAATGATTTAGACATTACCGTTTAAAAGATGAAGCGATTTCCATTAAATGCACGTATCTATCCGCATAGCCTTTAATTTCTGTTATTATTTGATTGCTACAGCGAGAGAACCTTTATAAAAATTTGGACTATCTATTTAGAAATTGCGTGAAAAATATGTGTTGCATGAAAACATTCTACTGCTTTTAATTTTTATACACTGAGGTCAATCGACCCTTGAATGACAGAGTTGTAACAAATATTAAAAAATGCAGGCTAAAACATTCGATTTTCACTGCTTTCATAATGTGCAGAGAAACAGAAGCAAATACATTAAATCAAAGTTATGAATTTGATATCGAATCATTAGATCATTATCGATTAGTAATAACATCTTAAATCTATTAATAATATTTAATTAAATCCAGTGCCATACAAAAAAAATATATCTTACGGCTGTTGTCATCAATTTCAAATTCTTTTTATGATTTTGAGCTTATAAAACCTGAACAGGAAATTACAAAATAACAAGTGGTTCATCTGGATCACCAAATTGAAAGTTTAACGCCTAAATACCAAGAAGTTTTTCCTTCTGACTTGTACTGTCTGCATTATTAGTCACTTAAAACAAAGTAAAAATTAAAAAATTAAAATAAATTGTCTTAGTTCCGTTCTGACATTAAAGCACAAGTAGGAAGTTTTTACTAGGTAGGCTGTGTAGCTGTGTTGCCACATTGTTGGTCACTTTGTGTTACCTGCTGAAAGAAGAAACAGAGGGAAAAAGGAAAACAAAAACGTAGTAAAAGGAGCTGAAGATGGGCAATAAGAAACAGAAAAAGAAATAACTGTAGACATAAGAATGCAGGGAATACTCGGCCGGATAGGCTCTTTGGAGAAAGTATGCGCTCATTCTACTGATTGAGTCAGAATAACCGATTGTGTGAACCTCCTGCTGTACTCCAAGAAGTAACTGATCTACCCGGTAATAATGATGATATATATACCAGTAGGCTGTAGTTGTTTAATACAGAGTTATAAATTTAGTATTTTGGCAAAAAATAAAGAACTTAAATAATTTAATGTAATAAAAAAAAACGAATAATTTCAGCCAGGAATTAGTTTACATGCATTTTTTTCTTAAAAAAGAATATATATTTTTTTATTTTTGTGCTTATTTTTAAAGAAGACATCCAGAATTTTTCGGTAAAACATTGCGACTAATAATTAATCTTAAATTAAAAAACTAAGAAACAGAAATTTTTTCTTAGCCAATTATATTACTTTTGTTTCTGTTCTTCACAAATTAAATATAAGAAGAGTTTTATTGAAGCGAGTAAAAGAGGGTTAAGCCACCGCCCATAGTCATGTTGTTCATTGCTCTCTTCAGCTTAACAGCAAACCTTTTTAAGAAATATCTTCTATTTAAAAGTTAACTAAAACCAATAATCAATTGTGATTTATATATTCTACTTTCCTGTCTGCACTACCAAATCGAACCAAAAGCTATTGCATCACTTATTGAAGTCAAAGAGGTTTTTTATATTATTGTTTATAATAAGTTTTAGCCAAGAACATATATTTCAATTTGAATAAAAAAAAGTCTTAAAACCAAAGCTTATACCAAAAGGGTTGATTCTAAAGACTGTTTTGGGACCTAAAAGTTTTCCTCATAGTACAAGATTAGTCTTTATTAACTTTTCTTTCTTCTTAGCTCATTTGCTATTTCTTTTTTTTAACATTTTGTTTGCCATTTGCCAACCAGCAGAAACTTTTCCTTTTAAGAACTTTGTCCATATCGATAATGATGTGTTACTTAAAGAAAAAACAAGAAACACAGGCCCACCCGCAAGGACAATAAACCTTGAGTTTTAAAACCCTTCAGTTTGAGTACCAAATAAATAGCAATAAAAACAAATCATAAAGTGAACCTTAAATTAAGTTTTGCCACATAATTTGTGTAAATTTCAGTGTAACTTTAGTTTTATTATTCTCCTAATAAAACATGTTAATGATGTTGCATGGTTATCCGTTTGTGGCGATCTACTCATCACACTTAATTTCTATCTATTAGAATTTTTTTGTTTGTCTGAATGTTTTCCTGTATTTCAGTTAAATTATTCCTCCTTAATAGATTCCAAGTGTCAGTGTTGTTAGACCACCCAAATTCTTCAAACAATTGGTATAAATGACCATCCATATTCCTTGTTATTGGATGTAAATAAGACTAAATATTCAAGTTATTATGTGCTTAAAATTGTATTTACAAAAACTATTTTGTATTCTACCACTTTCACCATAACAATTCCACACAAGTTGTTAGTCTTAATTATTATTATTACTATTATTGTGCGTGTTATTGTTGTTGTTATGGCTGCTGGTTTTGCTACTGTTACAACTCTAACTGCCACAGTCAGTAATTTTTACGACTGCCTCGAATTTAAATTAATGACTTTAGGCTGTCAAAAGTTAAAGCATTTAAATTCAAATAAATTAAGCACAGAATATGAAAATTGCTTTAGAATTTTTGTGTGGAAGTGCGAGCATGAGCACAACTAGACTGTGGATATGAAATGAAATCAAGTAAAAAGTTCTAATAATATATTTTTTATTTTAAAAATGATAAATTAGAAAATAAAAAGAGATTTACAAATTCAATTAAAATCAAATTAGATTTTACTTCTCTTAGAATTTTTTTATGAAAATAAATTTAAGACTTAAAAAGTTAAATGACATAAAAGAAAACTTTAAGTAAAACAATTAACAGTGCTACATGCGACTCTGCCGAATCTTATAAACCATTCAAAAAACATATTAAGGGGAAAACGAAACATTTGTTCATGATGATATTAAAAAATTAGAAGCCCACTGCCTGGAAGGACATGGATTTACCCTTTTTCCAACTGTGGTTAAGGTTTTGAAAATACAATCGTACATAAGTACCTATTTGAAGAAGCTTTTTTCATTATGAATATGATAGAAAGGAAGAGGTTTAATAAGTTTTGTTCTTAGTGAGACTTTCGGGGGTCATTGACCTTCAAGCATGAATTCTTAGTTATTTATTTGTCGTTGTTATCTTCCTTTCAACGCCCTTCACTTTAATTTGATCTTAACGAATTCTCTTTTATTGAAGCAACATAAGGTCTTTAACACATCTGACCGATGTCTTCTTATACTATTACTTTCACTAACAAACGACATGATTTTTTTTTGTGATAAACTCCAACACAAGGTCCATCATTCGTTTAATTCTTATAAAGAAGACGTTATCTAATAAATCATTATGTCACACGCAATTGCATTTATTGCTGGTTTTAATGAACAATTGAAAAAGTTTTCTATTTATTTTTTTCGATTTTCATTACGCATCAATTTTTTCCAATGAAATGTTCTCGTAATATTAAATTGTTTTAACAAGCTGAAGCATGTATTTCTATTGAATTTTATTGTTACAAACTCATTTTATTGCTTTTGAAAGATAACTTAATGACAGCAGGATCGTTTTTTCTTAGAAATTATTTAAAATAGTAAATAGCAATGATAACAAAACTAAAAAAAAATAGTCGGATGGAGTTGAATCTAATCAATTTGAAGAGAAAGAAAAATAAAAAAATACTTAATTTATTTTATTCCTGTTTACTTTCTAAAAGATTTAAAAAAAGCTATCACATAAGCTTTCTCATAACGTAATTCACATTTAGTAAATCACATGTGAGGCATGATAATTTGGAATCTTTCTCGCTGAAGGTTGTGTTGATGAACTAAGTAAACAATACTGAAAAAATCGTATTCATATGCCTTTTTTACATTAATCCAATATACTGTTTTTCTTTTGATAAGTTACATTTTTTAAGAAAATTATAAATTACTAACACACTTCACCAGGTCATTAAAAACAACAAAATTATTAAGATCGAAAGCGTCAAAATCCCGTCACTATAGGAATACCCTTTATATATATATTTTCAGTTTTTTTTCTTTTTTTTTTCTTTTTTTTATTAGCTTGTTATTATTAATTTATCTACAAAAATCCGCTTAGCCTTACAGCTTGTAAGCAGAGGAATGGTAAATAATTTACTAAAAATAAACAAATTTTCTGCATTCATTTTGAACTAATCAAGTATGTTTTTACAAGTGTTTTCTTTTTGGAATATTATTTTCTTTAACTATATATAAAGGTATTGTATTCAAAATCGTCAGCAGCGTTACACTGAGTGTACTTCTTCCATAGTCGTTGCGGAAATATTCTATTTTAAATCTTCCTTGCGCTCTGCGTCTTGTGTTATGTTCATGATCGATTGTTGTTCCGGTTTGTATTATAGAACGTGTGGTTATAAAGGGTCCGCCAAATAACTTTTTTTTGAAAATGATATAAAAAAACACATTGGGTGGTCAGTTGGCTTTAACTCCTGAACCAATTGGACTTTGTCTGTCACAGCATTATTATCGGGTACACTCACTGTTTTTAGCTTTTCACGCTTTGGTTCATCGATGAGAATACCAGTTTCTTTCACTTTTCTTCACAAGATAATGAACATATAGAGCTGACGGTGCTTCGCTTCTTCCAAAATCCGTACGCAATTTTCGCACACATTCTGCAACATGAATTTCAAAGTAATGTCGCAATAGTTCCCAGCGTTTTTCAATAGTATACACAACCATATTCGTTCAGCAAAAGAATAAAACTAATTATCTGTCAAAACAGTTTTATTTTCATTTTTTTTGTAGTTATTCTTGTAGGTAATATACAAAAATTGATATGTTAAAAAGCATGGTCATGCACGAAAAATTACTCTACTATTATGACACCCTTTAATTTAAAGTTTTTTTTTTTCATACTTGCGCTACAGCAGTCGTAGCTTTAAGGACACTATACAAATCTGACGTGTTTGCTGCTTATCACAGTTAAAAAAGGTCAACATGTATTTCATGTCATTTATCGAAACATCCTTTTGTTGTTAGTATCTGCTGTTATAGCGGCTGTAATAACACACCTACTTTTTGAAAACGAAATCCTTTAAATGAAGAAAAATTACCGGTAGATAGTACAACCACGGAAATTCGATTACAATTTGCTAGACGGCATATACTTATTTAAAAAAGTGTTCAGATATAGTTGGGGTACTTATGGTTTTAGTGCCGAAAAGAATTTTAATTTTAATGGACGCTATTTTTTAAACGCGATCGAAGCACAATAACAAGCTTTTTAGCCTGGTTTTTGTATCAATTAATCTTTGTTGTTACCCAGCAAAAAATTAAACATTACCTTAAAAGGAACTTGCCATATAGTGACTTACTTTTATGATTTGCAAACCTTGTTACTCGCTTACAAAACACATTACATTAGTTCGCAAGTAAAGGAAATAGTAATTATTTTAGTTAAAAAAGAATACCTTTTACAATCAGCTTTTTAACTGGTTATTTACCCTAATAGAATATACACCAGAGTAATAAAAAATCATATAAAAATAAAAAAATCAAGATCTTTTTAATTGATAGAGGCTGGTAGTGATCAACGTGCTAAGACCGTGCTAAATTGTTAAACCACTTTAAGTTATAACTTTTTTATATATTAACAATACATATTAACATTAAAAATTATACGTTGTTGTCAAATAACTAATTTTTTAACCAAATTCGAGGAAATTTCAATTACACCATTTTGTTCTTTGTTCACGCTGCTGTCATTAGAAAATGTTCCATTCAAGGGTTTATGTACATTTTAAACATACATTTGTGTGGAGTATATGTGTTTCGTTAAGAGTTTTTAAATTCTTGCTGATAAAGTATATAATAGTATTAAAATTGCCTTTAAGTGGTTTCAGTTCAATTACGATCTAAATTTAAATTATCTTCAACCACTATTTAATTGAAACTTAATCATTATGTTACTGTTCTAACTCACTCAAATGGCGCCGTTATGATTGAAGGATAGTAGTTGAGAGATAAATTTTTGAGAAAAGCATAAGCGTAGAAGTGGTAAAAAGTTCAGTTTAAAAATCTTTTTAACATTAATACAGTTGTCAAAAGACTGGGACAAGGGTATAGTTGTATATAAAAAAATATGTCAGTTTACTTGTGAATTCCAGAATTCAAATTTTTTCTTTATGCTGCCTGCTTAATAGGATATTCATCGCTGTATGAAAATTAACATAATATTTTCTTAAAATGCCTCTGTAAGTTGAAATCCAAGAACCAAAGCGGAATCAAAGTATACTGTGTAATTTTTTTTTAACTGCCTGGCATACGGTGCCCCTAAAGGAAAGAAAAATTTAACAATGGTTAGTAGAAGCAACAACACAGCTCAATCACTAGTGTCAAAGAAACAAAAGTTCAAACCCATACAATTATAGAGCAAAGTTTACGCGACTAGAAAGTGGAGCTGACAATAATGCAGCTGTTTTTGGTGCCGCTTCAGTAAACCAGAATAAAGATGCTATAGTAAATGGTATAGATATCATTTGTGTGATGGCAACGTATTCCAGTGACAGACAGTTATTTTACTTGTAGTTCGGTAGCCATCAAAAATTTCCAATTACACATCAGTTGCCATTGTCTCCATCCATTCAACCTTCATATTTTCACTGAGTTGTTTTTTCTTATTGTTGTTGTAAGTACATTTTCCAGTATGAATTTTTTGAGAAGCATGTACCTTTAAACCGGAATTCATTCTGTGCTTGCGTGTTGTATTACATGTCACTGGTACGTGTCCATAAGTAAATTCTGCTACGTTATACATTTTACTTAAAGTTTAAATTTGTCTTTATTTACTTTCTGGTTTTTTTATGCTGTTTATGTTTATTGTATAATTGAGATGAATGCCACAGTAGTTTGCTTTGCTTTCTATTTTTCACATTTTATTTTGTTTCTTTTCTTTTCATTTCATTTCAATTTTATGTTGCACATACATATGTGTGTAAATATGTGTTCGTGTATAGAAAATACAATTGCTAAGAATGTTTGTAGCAATACTATAAACAATAAGAATTCCGTCAATTAAGAAATATTGCAATTCCAATAAATTGAATTGATGGTGGTTGAGGGAGAAAAAAAGACAAAAAAAATCCTTCAAGTCTCCAAGTCAGTCATGCAACATAATTCTCAAGATTAAATAAAAGTAACAGTAATTTCATTTCTTCTTGTAATGGATTTCGCTGTAATCAATTCTGGCGAGTTACAAAAATCATGGTCTAACTGCGTCATACTGTGTTTCTATATGCGAAATCTGTTGCAAATGTCAAAACATGAAAATGTTTGTTAAAAAAAATAATAACAAAAATAAAGAAAAAGCGCGATGATCGTTAAAATATTTAAAGTAAATATTGTTTTTTTTATTTAATGGTTTTTTAAATAATCACACTTTCAGCTACTCTGCTTTAATAGCGATATAAGTATATCTTACAATAAATCGGGCTTAACAGAAGTTGGGTTCGTCTGTTGTAGTGTATGCGATTTCCGCCTTTGCCTGTTGCATGAGCCTCTTAGTATATATTGACTTGGAGTGCCAAGGAATAAATTTGTATGGTTAGAAGTTTTATCTAAGAAGTCCGTTACTGTTTTGGTTCTATATTTAACCCCGTACTCCTTCTTTTCTGTCCTTGGCATTAAATGTGCACAGGAAAAAGTAGTTACGCCAACTAAAAGTGTTATTTGTTTTTTGATCGAATTCTTAATAAATATTTAAAAGTTTAAATTATATATATGTTCAACAGATACTGGCGTATTTCTTAGGGTTTAATTTGTCATATAATATTTTGAATTCATTAACATTATTTTTGTAGAATCCTTTGTATAAAGCTTAATAAGACATTTTCGAGCTCCGTTAAGAGAGAAGTTTCATTCGAGGTGTCTAAGAAGGTTGATAGTTAAAACTCATAATATTTGCTCTAATAGTAAGAAGCCGTCCTATTCCACAGAGCTTAATCCCGTAAAGTAATATTGGCGAAGGATGGGTATTGATATTAAAAAACTGATTTTATTAAATTAGTAGCGGATGAAAACGATGCTGTGACACCAAACCAATCACAAGGTAATAATAAACTTAATTTTTTTTTCAGCTGTAGCTCACTCACTTTCTCTGCCGAACGAACAAAATATATTTTAGCCAACCTGCAAATAATTTCTTGAAATGCAGGCCACTTACAATTTTAGTGCTTTTAAGGTGTGATGTAAGCGACCCATGATTTTATAATTGTTTCAAATCTAAGACTTTAAGAACCCTGAATTAAACTTTTACGCAATCAGAACGGTATCAATATTTGAGTCAAATACACTTATTTATGAGCGAAATAAAACTTAAAGGAAAGGACAACCACGACGTCAGTGGAAAATTTCTGTTACCGGTTTTCATTACTACGAATTTCATTGACGCTACTTTAAGTTTCCTTTTTTTAGTGCACAGACTGTATTTAGCATGTTTGCATAGGACTTTAACTTCGATTCAAAAGGGCAAGTGACATTTCCAACCCATACAGAAAATGAATTGTTTAATTGTTTTTAGAGGCTGCATAGCATATTGCATCCACTAAACAAAATCCCAAGTAGTCAATACCCGTAGCAATGAATGAAGGTGAAAAGAATTGTGATACCATGTCATTTTGTCATATTTATTACCTGTAGATGGCATAACTGAGCTCGAAGACATAGGTACTCAGGTTTCGAATAGTGCAATTTTATTTATTAATAAAACTTTATAGACGCCACATTTCATCGCTTAGTGGATCTTTGTTCGGTAAATTAGAACCTACACGTTTTCTTCATTTAAAATAATTGTCGACAATGTAAACTCTTTTCTATTTTCTTGTTCTTACATTAAATTCTTTTTTAGCAAAAATTTCATTTAACTTCTACTACAATTACACTTTCAGCTATGTTGTTGATATAACGTTGCATATAAAAAAACGAAAAAAAAAAACAAAACGTTGAAAAATAGAAGTAATTGAAGCAACTGTTTTTCTTCTAGTAGCCATGTCTTAAGGGTATTTAGGCGATAGAGAAAATGGCATTGTTAAAAAAAAAGAAAATAAATAACTTATGACTTTTACGAAGTTACCTATTGTGTTGCTTTATTTTTTTACATTTTTATTGTACAACAGAGTTCTGCAATCTGCAACAATTATAAGTATTTTTAAATAGAAAATTTATAACTAAAGAGGTGTAAGAAATATTCTGCTGGCATCTAATTGAGTATTAAGAAAAAGTTTGAGGCTGTTGTAGTTGAAATAGTAAACACGTTGCTACAAACCTGGCTGACCAGGGTTCAACCCCTGCGACAACCAAAAAATAAAAATGTTTTTTTCTGTTTAATGGTAAAAATACATATTCAGAATTAACATTAAACATGCAGAATCCTTCGTCGGTACTTCTTAATAGCATATTCGGCGGTGAAGGAAAATAACTAAAAATATGGCTAAATCTATCTTTCTCTTTTCACCACCTGTCTTATCTCTCATCTATTGCTTTCCTAAAGAATGTAGCACGGTTACGAAAATAACTAAATAGGCATTATTGCCTGAAGTGCTACTTCTCTTAAAAAAAATATTAAAAGGTGTCCCAATATGTGACGTTATTTTAATATGTGTTCTCAGCCCACATATCTTCTATCAAGTTAAAACTATTACTACAACCGTGGTAGGCAGACAAATAGAACGTAATAGAAATTGTAAAATATAAATTTAAAAATTTAAAAGTGCTTTCATTAAGGGCGTGATCTTGTCGCGTACGCTGTTTTTAAATCGTTACTGGAAAACGATAGAAAATTGTACACGTCTTTTATTAAAACAAGGAAATTAAATTAAGTGGCTGTTGTCATAGAGAGGCGATTTTCATGGTTACACATACGATGTTCCTATAGAGCACCAACACGAAATAATAACAAAAACAAAAAAGCTTCGTGCATGACTCCAGTTTGCGATTACAGAATGTATTATAATTTCTTTACGTACTCTTACAATGCGATTTCAACGCATTGTGCAAAGTATGGTTACACATGCCAATACTCTGCCTTAACACGATTGTTTATGTTGTGCTTTTTGTAGTAGATTTATGATAAATATTTGGTATAATCATAATCCATAATTTGATGACCCATTATTTTACTTTAAAAGACTACTAAAGTTTATCACCGATGGGAGTATATTAAAATAAATCCCTTTTTTTTTCTTTTTTTAAAGTTTTTTCAATTTAACAAAAACTTCTTAGCACTCTCCGAACTCGAATAATTTGTAAACACCTCAGGAATAAACTCTACAAAACAAGGAACATTCCTTAAAGACATGTATTATATTAAGAACATAAAATTTATTGCTTTCAATAAAACAAACATAAATTTAAAAATACTTTGTTTAAAACTTCTAATTTTATATGGAAAAATAAAGAATCCCTCAACAGTAACAGTAAAAAAAATTAATATTTTAAATATCCTGAATATATTGTAAACTTATCTGAAGAAAAGAAAACAAAACAAAGCTTTAAATCATATTTTTTTTTACTTATTTGCGTAAAAAATTTAAAACAATATGGAGAGAATAAAATCCTTGTATTAAATAAGATAAATTTGGGCAAGGATGCATGGACAATATGTTACAAAAAATATATTTTTATTTTATTTCAGTTTTTTCTTTCGTTGCCTTAAATAACTGTTTATTTTTGGTTTTATTACTTGAAATATCTCTCTGAATGTATGCATACGTATCCTTCACGTGTGTTTAAAACTAATTTAATATCAGTCAGATATATACGAGCATTTGTCAGTCTACAAGAAACATGTGGTTTTTTTAATATCGGGCGGAAAATTTTGCCTGAATATCATTTTTATATGCTCCAAATTCTGTGAGCCTTTTGGATTTTTTCTGTGGTTTTTTGTATTCCCAATTTCATTTTCCATTTTTTCTGTTTTCATTTTTGTTCTTGTTGTTTAAGCGATTGACAGCAGGAGCTGTATACATTGTGTTTTATTGATAATTGCCTGTTAAGGTAAGTGAGAGACATGTGTCCATCACGTTTTGTTAGGAAGTAAATACAGGAATGAGCCATATAATATGCAGGACCTTTTGCAATAAAGTGGGATAAATATTTTAAAAATAGTTTAAAGCTTTTTAAGAAATAAGTGTCAATTTATGTAACATGATGTGATGACCTAAATTTTAATCAACGGTATTTTTTGCAATATTTTTTTTTTTGTCGAATTTTAGAAAAATTTTTTTTCCTTTCCAAAAGTTTATTTTTTTGTTTCCAGATTAATAAAATCAATTAAATATTTAACAAAATAGAAGATTAAAAAAATAATTAAATTAATTAAAAATTTAATTAAATTGTAACTAATTAAAATCTTAAATGTAAAATATTGAAAAAGCAAATTGAAAATTTTAGATATTGGTAATTCCACTCCTACAATTATAATTAGAAATTATGGTTAATAGTTTATATTTTTAACACATAATGTCAGTTTCCGATGGTTCTAGAAGTACTAAAATATTTGGATATTGTTATAAATGTAGAAAAACATATAAAAATAACTTTTATTTTTATTCTTTAATACATTAGTCCTCACTTTTTAAATTTCAAGTGCTTTCTATAGCGGTTTTGAAAATATTACCATGTGTTTCAACACCCTTTAAGTTTTGAGTTGGCAAATTTTATTAAATTTCGTAGATTTTCGTCTTTTAGTCTATGAAAAACATTTCAAAAAACTTAGTCAAATCTGAACTACGTTTTTTAGTTTTACCAATTTGACATGGGATGATACTCTAAAGTTTGCCAAAAAAAATCTTTTGTCATTTTAAAATAAATCTTCTTAATATAAAACTCAACAATATTTGTAATTAGGAAGATTTTTGTTCTTTTTTTAATAAGAAAGCAAAATATATTTCTTTCTTGCTATTACAGCGGCTGTATTAAAAGCCTTGTTATTCATTGTGTCTACCCCTTTGAAACTTACACTTCGTACTTTTTTTCTTTCGCTGATTTTGAAGCATTTATTAGCTTCGTTGTTATTGTTCTCTTCTAATTTCACTCAACAAAAGAATTTAAGTCATAGTGGAATATTAAAAAAGAAGTTCGTTTATGTCTCACCATTTTTTTACTTCAAGTTTTTACAGTTACGAAGTCAAGTACATATATATTTTTTTTTCTTGTTGCTTATAATCAAAAACATTCAAACGATTTGCAAATAAATGAAAAAGAAACATAAATTTAATATCTTAAGGCAAATTGTTGAAATGTCAAAAAATACAAAATGACAAGAGTTTGTTTCGGTAGTTGGTGTTTTATTTTATAGTTTTTATTCTGGAAATGTACGAAAAATTTATTTACAATTTTTGTAAGTTTTTATTATTTGCTAATTGGCCACCGACACTTCCATCTGACACTCGTCATAAAAAAAAATGATATTGTCTTTGATATTACAGAATTTTTGTGAAGACCGTCATGACTGGCTGTTTATTTTGTACGTTTGACGATCGAAGCCGCGTTTTGAGTAATAAACAGCATAATATTTACTGACGGAACAAATCCGATTAAATATTTATATAATTACTGGCAGCCAGGCTGCAAAAATTCCCTATTGGGACATCCAGCCTTGTCTGAAATTAAGCACTCGAGTGGCTAAGCGCACAAATAATTAATACTGGTAAATGAGAGGTTGAAAGACTCGTCAAGATGCAGAAAATTTTAACAAAATATAAAGTTTGATAGATTTTATTGTACTTTAGTTGAAGCTTGCAATAAGTTTGCTATCCATACTCCAATTACTTTTCAATTTGAATATTCAAGAGATTTTGAGGTAAAAATTATTCGTTATTAATTAACTCTTAAAAAATATCGTGCTATTTTTTCCCCCGATCAAATTAATGAATCAACGATATTGATTATTGAGGTTGAATGCTCGTCGCCACCGCTTACTTAGCTCTTTAGGAAACTTCTCACAAATATTTTAAATAAACTAAAGATTTTTGTGGAAACAATAAGTATTCGTTATTTTATCTTTTACATAAAAATTATAATTGCAAAAGCTGTTTTAACGATTTTTCACTTAAAAGAATTGGATCGCAGTCGTTTTAGATCATGTATTCTTAGCTTCTTTAGATAACCTTTATTGAAATCGGTAAATCTGCATCGTTTCGCTAGAAGGTGTAACTAGTTTTAGGTGATAACCTTTTTTTGCTAATTCTTCACCTCACACCCATAGCTCTTCATCGCTAACTTAATTTACAAAAGCTCTTTTAATTAAATATTTCAAAGCTTGTTGTTAATTAAAATATTCGTACTAAGCAAGTAGCAGGGCTGTTTCAAAGTAAAACACAAATCAGCAAGTTCAATGACATCAAGCTTTATATCTCTTCTTAATTTTATTCGAAACCTCTTCCTGACTGTCAAAATATCCCTCCGCTGCTAATAAAATTGTAAAGACACTTAAGTGTTGCTTGCTTGCTTGCTTTAAGCAGACTTCTCTATAACTTAATTTCCCTCAAATAAGTTCGGCATTAAAAAACCTCTATGAGAATTCTTTTCCTTCTAACCATAATGGTCGCATTAAAAAATTTGTTGATATTAAGCAACACTCTTTTGGAAAGTGTGAAAATGATACTTAAGGGCATGTTTTTTTCTTTATTTTTAGATGCTCAGATTGTTCATATTTTTTCCAGCTTTTCAAACAAAAACAAGCACAATTTTACACAAACAAATACATTTATAAAAACTACACAAAATACTCGTAAACATTCCTAATATTTTTGTACCCTTTTTTCTTTGCCTTCATTCAGTTATATAGTTACGTAAACATATGCACGCATGAATAACTAGTATTAAAAATTATTTTTATGAAAAGTGTTAAAATCTTGTTTTCAACAGCATATTATTATTATATTTTTTTATTTTTTTTTTTTACTTTTCAACTCCTCCACATTAAATTTTTTATGCAAAACCAGAAATTCCTTTTTAAGTAAAGTATAAAAGTAAAAAATATGAGTTGATTTAAAAAAGAATGAATTATTTTAGATAAGCTTAATCTAGTTTCTCGTGGAATTTATTTTTCTACCTCTTTTGGAGAAGTTCCGATTTTCCAAATTTAGCCTCATTCTCCAAATTAAGAAATTGCCAATTTTTGCCAAGTTGATGTTGTGGCGCATATTTGTAACAAGTTCAGCTGATGGGTGATGCTCACAATTATCTTTAGCCTCATAATTTATGCTACTGATCAGTTATTTAAATAATTAATAGTAATTTTATTTTATTTTACGGGGTTTAATAAATTTTTACCATTATTAAAAATTTTTCATTATTTTAATAAAAATTTGTTTAGAAATAAATAAATTTTTTTTCCCAAAATCGAAAGTGATCACAGATTTCTTTTAATTCAAGAAAGTGAAATTTACGAATTAAATGGGTTTATGATTTTTTAATTATAAAAATACATTTCTTTTAGTCTTGAAAAAAAATTTTTTTAATTTTATGTGACAAATATTTTTTCCTCGCGCGGCTAGTAGGAGATTCCAAAAAAGGTAAGTTAGAGAATTTTTTACATAATACAATAGGCTTTCAAAATGAAAAGAAATTAAGTTACCAACTTCGAAAAACTTCGAAAAATTATAAATTTGACGCCTTCATAGGAAGTTGTTAAATTACCAGCCTTGTTGTCTATTCTAATGTCATAAGAATGAAAGAAAGAATGGCTCTAGAACAGCGTTATCTTGAAATTAGTTTTACTTTTCTTAATGTTCAATATTTGAAAGAAGTCTATTGGGTTATTTTGACAATAAAATTAAACACGCAAAAAGTTATGTTTTTATATTGTACATTACTAAGTCAGTACTATATAGTCATGATGAAGACAAAACATTCTTTAATGACACTCACATTAAACTTTTGTCTTATAATTTTTTCATTAATACTTTCACATTGATGGAAACTGCGTTTTTAAGTTATAAGAGAGTAAAAACGTCTAAATAGTGCATCAGTATTCTCTAAATTTGTTATATTATTTATTAAGTATTTCGCTCAATTTTTTTAAAACCTGTTGTATATGATAAGATTTTTTTAAGGTAGAATTTTATAAAAAAAAATAAATAAATGATTTTCCTCATATTTCTGTTAATCTTTCCTCTACATAAATTATAAATGTAAAATTAATTTTAAGAATTTTAGGCTTCACTTTAGAAAAAATTCAATATGAACCGACTTATTTTAAACGCTTATTAATTATTCGTTAGACACAAACTAATATAAAACCCCCAATAAATTAAAACTCTGCTGTAAATTCGGCACTTAAAAAATCATCTAATTCGAAAGATAATTTTTTCCTTGAACAAATAAAAAACAAAAACTAAAATATAAAAACCAATTTATTATAAGTTACGGAAGTTAAGTAGATGAATTCGTGGGTGTTGTCGATACTTTAAAGTTATTAATAATTATGAAGCCTACAGGGAGTGTATTCAAAAAGATAATTTCTTCTGGGTTGTAAAAATGTATGTGTTGTTCTCTCTGTAATTCATCTTGTACATTTGTTTTTGCTTTTCGTACCAAACTCGGTATGGTCACAAACGCAATTTATATTTTTAATTATTATTTTTTTAGTCATTCATACTTATTTCTTCACAACATTACAGATGCTGTTCCAGTATCATATTAACCGTTGTTCAGTTAAGTATGAATGTACAAAAATCATAACTCATCTTACAGAGAGAACACCAAGAAAATGCTTTAGGTTATGTTTGAATTTCGTACAACCAAATTAATATTGATTAGTTGGTTAAATAGATGATGTTTACAATATACACAACCTAAGTAGATAAATGCGAAGAATGCTAATGCAGGATGTAGCGGTCCAGAAAACACCGCACTACAATCGCTAGCGTCTAATTTTTCTTGTTTTTTAGAAAATGTCCGCAAACATTTGTAAATAATTCTTTAATCGAATGCTTCCACTTAATGCAGACGAAGAAAAAAAAATTAAGAAAATTGTCTCTTGATATGTAAAGGGCATTAAATTATTGCCAAGAAATTATATTAGAATTTTATTATTATAATGGCAATACCGATGACATTGTCCGCGTGTTATTTATAATTTTCTTAAAATTCAAATTAAGAAAAATGTGCTTTTATTTATTTATTGTAGAAATCTGAAAACAGTGCCGACAACTCTTTTAGTACCGCTATTCCGATAAAATTGGGTGACTTCAGATTTGTATCTCTATTTTTTTTACGAAATAACTTTTTGGTTTCTATTTACGGCCATACCAAAATTTTATAAAAACATTTTTTTCTGATCTCTTTACTGTTTTATTATATCTATCGATTGTACAAAAGTAATAAAAGTTCCCTGATATAAATGATAAACAAAAATATATAAATTATGTAAAAGATAAAATAATTAATTAGTTAGCAGGACAGAAAATCAAATAATGCTTTTCGTTTGTGAGAATTTCTCCCGAAAACAATTGGCAATAAAATAATACAAAGTAAAAAAGGTTCTACGTTAAGCAGATGTACTTCGTACTGAATTTAATATATAAAACACTAAAACGGGAATTTTTATTGTTTTCATCATACTGTGACGCCATGTACTATTTAATACAAGCAGAAAATGACTTAAAAATAAAAAGTGCATCAAGGCTATAAATCTGCGTTCTCTAACGTACTCTTATTTTATATTGTAAAAATATAATGGTTTGCAATTTTTATGACCCATTCAACACTCAAAAGAAAAAATAATAGCAAAGATTTACACTTTTGTTTTCTGTCTTTAACATTGTGGAAGAAAAATAATTGCAAAACGAGACACATTAGAATACAGTTTCTAGAAACCTTATAATCATAATTAAATACGTCTACGCGGACATAATTATGAAACTAAAATACACTTTGATCCCTTTTGCAACATTGCCAATAACTTGTCATATGTTTCAGATTTCTGGAGTATAAAATTACCTACTGTCAAATTAAAATATTATACTTTTCAACTTTTATTTATCTCTTGGATTATGAACGTGTGCTTATAAATGAATAAATATTCACATTATATTTACCTTCGTCTATTCATTATTTAAGCGCAAAAGGTATAATGTCTTACATTTCATTTCCTTAAAGGCCATCGTAATATTTGGGAGTAAGTTTCACCTGATATGTTTTTTATCCACCCAAAAATTTGAGGGAAACTAAATTAAAATATAACAAGACATACAATGCTCCTTCATGTACTTAAAAACAATAGAGTGAAAGTTTTGTTTTGCAGTTTTGAGAAAAAAAATGGAATGTATGTATATTCAAAGTTCTTCTCTTAGCTCTGGCGTGTGATACACAGTGGGTTCAAAACACAAATATTTATAAAACTTTAAACTTTACTAACAGAATGAGACTAGAATAGTTGTCAGTACATTTTAAATTTGCAGATGGAAAAATGTTTTACAGAACTCTACAACAAATGTTCATTTTTCGAAATATAAGTTTTAAGAAAATAAGAAATGATACGCGGACGAAGTCGTGGGTATTACTAGTAAGACATATTAAAGTTTTTATTGCCTTTAAATATGCCAAATTGTTTCGTGTTGGATATATTTCCTACCAAAAAGTGCAGTATATCCCAGTTGGAAACAAAATTTTTGTAAAACATTTTGCAGTAGGAACATGCTGCCAGAAACATTTTAAAGCTTGTTGCAGAGTCAACATTATTTCTCACAGCATTCTGAACGCAATTATGAATAGAGTACTATGCTTTAGCATTTAATTGTAATGCAGAACCTTGACAATATTTCACTCGAAATCAAACACTTTACGATTTTCTCAATTAATTAAAATTGTGAATAATATGAAGCACCTTTTGTCTTTTCTAATTTCATGCTTTAAAACGTAGGAATATGTCCAGGTGCCACTTTGTCACACAAAAATTTTAGAAATAGAAAATACAAAAAGTAGCTTCAAATTAATTTTAGTTAAATAAAAATAAAAACGGTTTACGTTACAACCAAAATGAATCATAAATATATTATTAAAAATGTTTGCGTTAAATTTGAAACAAAACAAGAAAAATTAGACACTTGCAGAATAAAATGCAGAAATTTTTAGATCACTACATCGGTCAATACTAGCATTCCTTGAGCAGGCATTTGCTCTTGCACTCTTCTACCTGTCAATCTAGTATCGAATTCAATTTAGATTGTGTATAAGATTATGAGTATATACCGCATACTAATTTCTTAAATAACATGGTTAAATAGATAATCCTCTTAAGTTGAAAGATGTTACGAAACTGATGACGGATGTAGCGGTCCGAAAATGGATGCATTAAAACCTGTTACTTTTTAATTCATTGTGTTTTCTCTCTCTTTCGTTAAACTAAATTTGAAAAACTAAATATATCAATCTTTTACTTTTTAATTGTTGCTTCGAAAACAAAAAATACAATTTATTAAAATCTAATAAAGCCCACGACTTCGTCCGCGTATTATTTCTAATTTTCTTAAAATTAAAATTAAGAATAATGTGTTTTTTATCATTTGTTGTAGAGTTTTGTAAATGGTATTAAAACTTTCCGAAAAAAAAGTATTCTACATTTGAACCAAGGTTCTAAGGGATCTTCTCACAAAATTTTATTCAAATACACCCAGCAATTTTAACGTGATGCGAACACAGACCGACAAAAATTCTAAAAATAAATGTTTTGCATTATATATCGATTAAAATCTTCACCAACATCAAAATTTAAAAAAAATATTTCACTAACAGAAATGACCGTTTTATCAAATGTATAGATTTTTCAAAGATATTAGGTAACAATTTTGCACAACATGTCTTGTTTTAAGTGCTTTTACAAAATAGAAGAAGATAACTGAAAAAAGCATACACAAAAACTTTTAAAATAGAAAAACTACTCTGTTTTGCTTAAATAATAAAAAAATATTTTAAACAAGTTTATTTTTCATTTTAACTCACTGTGCAATACTTGAAATATGAATAGAGTCAAATTCCTTGAATCAAGTATTCAATGACAAGTTAGAAAAACACAAACACAAAAATCACACAAATCAGCAGAAGTTTGTAAACAAGGTGAGAGTGCATATGAAATACATGCTCAACATTCATTTTGAGTTGGGTATAAAATGAAATTGTACTCTACTTTAAGGTAAACAAAAAACAAATTGTATAATGTTTGTTACATTGTGTGAAAGCACGAGTGTGTTCTCTATGTGGCTTGCTATTTTTATTACACAAAAATACATTGTCACTTTTCATTAAATCTGAAGTTTATTTTCTCTACACGCAATAAAGCAACCATATAGGTGCAGTTACAAATAATGTATCCTATTTTCTGGTTATATTTTTCCCTCATTTTGTTATTATTATGTTTTTCAGCTTTTCGTTGCCGGATTCTAATTGCTAATTCCTTTTGCTAGTTGCTTTTAGGAAAAAGGAAGAAGTGCTTTATATTCCATAATTAGGATAAAACAACTTAATGTACATTTTTTTAAACTTTTTTTAAAATCTTTTACATTTTTCTTTGTACATCTGTAGCATAAAAGAAAATTTGTAAATAAACTAAGTTTGTTATTGTAAAAAGGAATTTGCTAATATACATATATATTTTAAATTAAAGAACATTAAGAGCACAAGGTTTGCCAGCATTCTCCGCATGTATTTACAAAGTATGTATCAATTTAAAATTTTATCTTTTGACTTAGGCTCGCTGCTATTATAAGTAATTAAAATATTAAATTCCAATACAAAGAACATTTTACACAAAAATTGTTTTTATAGTCAGCTTTTTGAAATTTACTCAAACTGTGTATTACGCTGGCTCCATATAAATTTTTAATTTAGATTTGGCGACCATCTGCATCGAAATGTGTTTTGAAATCTATTGTTTTGCAAGAATTATTAATTTTATTTTGTTCACACACTCCTGACAAAAGTAACAAATCAAGGTAGTGTTCTTTGAATATTATCGATTATTAATTGGATTTTGTTTTATTAAAGGAATTTATTTACAAACCTTTTACTTATTTTAATATCGTAATTAAATTTGGACCAGCACTCATGGCTGGACGATAGACGTAGCACGCTTTGTGGATTTCAGTTTTTACATTATTTTACTGAAAGTAACAGGAAAAAGGTGTGAGGAAATTTGCCCACAAACGATTTATTCAGTTTAAAATAGGAAAGAGTGTTTAAAAACTACATCAACTTATATCATACTGACCTACCTTTTAGATACAGAATTTATTAATCGGTGTTAGTATAAAGATCATTTCAACACTCACCTGTAAATAAAGAAAGAAAAACAATTTTTAAGAAGGTAAGATTTTTATAAACTCAAATATTACAACTTTAATTTGAAATTTCAATGTATGAATACTATTGATTTTTTTTGCATTTTAAATGTTATTCCTTAAAGCACAAAAGTCTTTGTAACTTTTACGATAAAACAATAATATATGACCTGATTTTAACCACAATTTTATTTTCTTGTTTTTTCTTCTTTCTGCGTAAATATATTTTTTCCTTATTGCTTTTTTCAATATTTCTTGTTTTCGAAAATTTAATTTATGTATGTAAAGAAGTGATTTTTCATTCCTTTTTATATTTTTATTGTGGCTGCCAGAGTAAGCATATTTACATATTTAAAAATTCTACATTTTTTAAAATCAGTTAAAATTTTAAAGAATGAATGTTGCATTATTTTTTTAAAAGTTTCTGAGTCTTGAAGAGGCTTTCTTAAACATAAGTTCTTTAAAAAAAATTAAAGATATTAAGATTTAAAATCTCTCATATTAAAACGATCATATATTGGTCTATTTAAACAGCTTTCTTCTCCTTTTGAAACTTTGTTTATAGCGAACTGAATACTTTATTCAGAACAAAAAATCTATGCAAGAGTTAATTGTTGAGCGGTTTTATAACATTGGAGGTGCAGTACCTTCGAAACACTGCCGAAGTCAAATGTATTTAAATGCATAAACTAGGGAGAGGATGAGTAATTATTCGTCGGAATAGCATCACAAGAAAATCGTAGTGCAAGGAATTAGTGAAAATTAGAATAGGTATTATATTATAATATGTTTTAAAAAATAATTTTTTTTGACTAAATTTCTTATAAACAAAAATGGTTTCTTGGCATGTGTGACAGAAATAGCTCTCTTGTAGCGGTATCAAAAAAATGTTTCTTTGTCAGCTTCAGCTTCAGTTTAATTTTTTATACACTTCGTTTTTTAATTCATTATTCACTATTAGTTACTAAGACTTCGTCTGCGCGCCGCTGATAGAATTCTGTAAACAGTGTTAGAAATTTTTCATATACAAAAACAAAATGTGCTGACAACTGTTTTAGTACCATTATACCGGTAAAATTGAGAACTTTCATGTTTCTATCTCTATTTTTTCTACGAAAAAAGTATTCTGTATTTTAACCAAGTTTTAAAGGGACCTCCTCCTTAAAATTTTATTTAAATCCATCCAGCAGTTTTTACGTGATGTGAACGACAGACAAAAATTCCAATAATAGATGTTTCATATTCCATAGCGATTACTATCTACACCAACCAAATCAAATTACCGCACTTTTGTGTTATCGATTTATTGTATAGATTTGTATTAAACCTTCACAACCTTATTGTACCTTTTTTAAGTATATCTCTGTTATCACAACGTTTATATCCAAGAGTATTTGTTATGGTAATAATTTTCTTTATTTTTATTTACAATCAATGTTAATTGTTCTAAAAAAATATTTATCAGAACTGTCATTATAATTCTTATATATACATTTGTAATTGTGATCCCGAAAAACCTCTTAAAAAGTGGTAGAAAATTTTTTGTTTTATCTAAAAACAAGCTTGTAAATCCAACGATTATAATTTTGTCATTTTTATTTTTGTTTGTAAATCGTGGCTTATTAATCTACAAGGAAAGAGTTTTTAAGCTTTTTAATAACTATATTTAGTTTCAGTCTTTTGACAAATAACATTTTAAAGAAGTACTTAAAGTTAAAAATTTAGTTTTTAAAGTAGTTAGAGATGGAAATATTTTACAAATGTGGTTACTTACAAAATTTTGTTGTTGTTTTTTTATGTTTTAACAATGACCTTCAAACGCCGTTTTTTTATTATAACATCCACCAATTATGCATTGTTTTTTTATCAAAAATATTAATTGAAAAAATTCAAATTATAATTTAAACATTTGTTCATTCAAATACAATCCTCAAATTGCTTTCGTTAAAAAAAGTATGATATTTTAATTATAAAAATATATCTAAATTATTAAAAGAAAATACCTTAAAAATAAGAATGTGTTTTACTTATAGGGATCTGTTTTCCTGCTAGGACATTATTAACATACAAAATAATTACAATGTTTTAAGTTAAAGCAAGCTCTTCCATTGAAATTAGCAAAATAAGCAATCGTCTAAAGACCCGAGGAACTGCTAAATTCTGTGTTTAAAATTTAAAAAATAATAGAATCTACTTTTTATAATTCAATTTTCAGTAGTGTTTTCATTTGTCTTCAAATACTCCATTTAAAAAATTATTTTTCTTGTTTTTCTTATTTGTCGTGAATTATTCTTCTTTAATCCTGAAAACATTTTTTTTACTTAAATGTCATTTCTCTGGTTTTTTTTTGTGTTTATAGATTTTAAATCTCCCTTTTTCTGCACAGATTTTCTGTCTTTGTTAAAATTCCTACTTTAAAAGCTTAAACTTCTTGTTTCTCTTTAATTAATAGCAACAACAAAGAGAATACATTCTGTTGTTTATAGTTCATAAAGTTTGTACACTGAGAATTATATATAAAATCTTAGAAACAAAACATTTTAAATCATGTCGTATAAGACACAACATAAAATAAATAGTTTGAAACTTGTACTACCGTAGACATGACGACGTCTAATATTGGATTGGTAATACAGATTAAATAATGTAAAGGAAAGAACGAGATTAATGCTACTAACATGCTTAGGTCATTATAAGAAGGGAAAAAATTTTTTATAACTAACTTCTATATTTTTATATTTTTTCGTTCCTCAACTTGCTAATAAACCCATTACAATTTTTCTCTTAACTTTATTACTAAAAATTTTAAATATTTAGTTTTTAAAATAAATCTGCTTCTAAAATTGCATAAGTGACTTAAATTCGTTTTATTTTTGCAGTGTAGCACACCTATATCTATTGTAGTAAAGTTACATAACTCAACTTAGTAAGTAGTCGTTCACGTGTAGGATTAAAGTAGAATAAGAATTAAACAATCCTGGTTAGTATTTACTTGCTTTTCTTAACAAACAATACAAGTAAATGTCTACGTAATACGTGTCTTAATTTTGCTGCCAAGTCCTTTATTGTGCAAACACATACATGTATTATACAGGGTGTTTTTTTATTATTTGAAAATAAATATAGATAGTATTCTTCAATATTTTTTTTCTCTTCTTTAAAGTTAATTCCAGCAAATTTTGACACTGACTTTAAGATTGATTTTATTTTAAATTAATATATATTTTTTGCAAGATTCGGTATGAGAATAACGAAAACGTTATCCAACAGAATGATTCAGAAAAGTCTTAGCATTTTTGCTACTAAAATTACACCTGCACGCTGGGTATTTGACTACGTAATATAAAATAAAAAATAGATTAATATCTATTCATTGGAATATAAAATAAAAATCTTATGTAAATTATATTTTAAGTTAACAAAAAAACGTTATATCAAAAAATATCTTTAAATTTTTTTCTTACATATTTATTATAGATGTGAGTCCGCACTTAACAACCGGCTGTGGTGGGATTCATACAGAACACCAATTGGTAAAAGAGAAAGAATCTAAGAGAATAACATTCATCTTCTTGTACTAAGCTGCTTGAACTTTTGCTACATAGTTTTTTTTTTAAATTAGACAACAATAAGCTGATAAAAAAATAAATATATTTTCCTATCCCCATATAAATCCACTAAAAGATTTTTTAAAGTTCAATCTTAAAACCTTTTATCTGCTTGTATTCTTTTCGTATTACTTTGGAATAGAAAGTTTGTTTTAAATCTGTTTATTTTATATTTCACACTGTTTCTTTTCCTACAGAACTTAACCCAAGCTTGTACTTAACAATCCAAGTCTAATAATTAATTTTAAAGCACTAAAACTAACCTAAAAGCTTGTTCGATTAAAAATTATTATCATCTGTTTCAATTAAATCACGCGCATAACAATGGCTAAGGTTTTTGGATTGGATAAAAACTGGGTCCTATTAATTGAGTTAATTTCGGTTTAAGTTCATTTTTATTTTTACATCTAAAAATTTTTAATAAAAAATAATTTTGAGTGCAACCGAAAGTTTTTAAAGGAAAACCAGAAAATGTAGACAACAGCGGAGTGTAATGCAGAATTTTCTGGATTGCCACATCCACCATCAGCATTCTATTTAAGGTTGTGTGCATTTTAAACATCATCTATTTAACCAGCTTATCTTGTCAATAAAATATTGAGGAATATTAATATTCAGTCCATATTAATTTGGTTAGAAATAAATAAAAATAAAAATATATGGGGTGATAAAAAATTAAGAAGTAAGAAAAAAACATCAAGTGAAAAAATTGGCGCTTGTCCATTTTTTGCGAGTTATTTGGCTTTCAACTTTTTAGAGAAAAAGACGTTTATGCACCATATATTTTAAGATATCAATATATCATTTAAAAGCTTTTCAAGAGGTCTTTCAGGAAATACTAAATAATACGATGACATATTTTTTATGTAAAACTATATATAGCACTTGTTTTTTCTTATTTTTTAATTCTCTGTCACCTTAATATTTGTTTATTGATTGGAGTAACTTTATTTCACTAGATCTACATAAATGGTGAATGGTACATAAGATTCGTTATAGCCGAATATAGCACTCTTACTTGTTTTTTCAATTAACTTTGCACACTCTTTATTAATAGTTTTTTGTTAATGTCAATTTACCTTTAATATTTTTTATTATGCATTAAAATCTCATATCCATATAAAAAGCTAATACTTTTGAAATATTTATATGTGAAAACTTACTGCCCATTGCAATGGCGTTTTTTTTTTGTTTTTAAATTTATTTTAAAAACTTTCCTGCTCCACGTTACAGCACACAATGCTTCTCTGTAATATTACATTTTTTGTTGTTGCTTCTAATATTGTAACAAATGTTTTTCCTCTTGATATTAACTAATTCGTTGGGTTTGTTAACAGATTAGTACAGTGTGAATACAAGTTAAAATGACTTTGTACCATTTGTTTTGTTGAGATGTTCTTTTCTTTTAATTCGCAAATAAAATGCACACTTCTGGTGTGGTTTCTTTTTTTATTGTTATTAAACACTTGTCAGTTTTTTGAAAAGAGACAATATTAAGGAAAGAGATTAAAAAGATAAATTCTGTTGCTTAGTAATTTAAGAATTATATTGATATAAAAGAAACAAATTTAAATGAAAAACTGCTTATTTACAAACACATACAAGCATGCATACGTGACACGTAAATACATACATACGTATGCACATACATCCGTTTATACATACATTTCATAAAGAATATATTTTGAATCAATCAAAAAATAGATAAGCAACTAAATAGAAAATCTTTATAAAAAATATGCTTTTTGCTCAAGCTAATTGGGCCTACAAATTTGAGGTAATTAAAACAGTTTTTAATTACAAATTTCACCCGACGTTTCGTCGATTGTTTGTCGACTTTTTCAAGGGTTGTTGTCTATGATTTATTAAATTAAAATTACGAAATATAAAAACATTAGAACATTATAACATAAATACATATTTAAATCATTATTTTTTAACTTACAATTTAAAAACGTTATTAATTTAAATTACATTCTTTATTAAAACAAAACAGAAACATAAAAACAATTTACAATAGACTTCAAAAACAAGAAACACATAAGTTTATGTCGAAGATCAGCTAATAGCGACTCTATAGCTTGCATTGATGTTGTCGGTGTCCTCTTTCAAATTCATTGTATTTTCTATCTTCTTTTGAATGTGCAAGCTTTCTTTAATATATCTTTTTCTCTCCACTTTCTCTTTATCCAATATTTTAACTTTGTCAAAGTCAGCTGTGTGACCTGTTTTTTGTATATGTTGAGCCAATGCAGTTGTCTCCTTTCTTTTAGTAATGTCAGCTTGATGCTCAGCTATTCTTGTTGACAAAGTTCTCTTTGTTGTTCCTATGTATATTAAATTGCATTTTGTTGTCCCATTACCCTTACTTAACACAGCTAAGAGCTTTATAGAAAGAGTCTTAAAAATCAGTGACAAACAGTTTCATAGTAATAATATACAAAAAATTTATAATATATTAAATAACAATAGTTTTCCTAATTACCTCATAAGAAAGTTAATAAATACAGTAAAACACAGAATTAAAAACAACACATCAAATAAAACAATAGATAATGATAAAAGAAGTTGTACTTTTTATAGTGTAAAATACATTCCTGGCTTAACAGACAACAGAAATATACGTAACATAATTACAAATAACAACAACATTTGTTTTGCCTACAAACCTAACAACACAATAAATACAATATTTACCAAAATTAAGGCGCCAATTAATAAGCAACAACAAAATAACATTGTTTACGAAATACCATGTAAGGGTAATGGGACAACAAAATGCAATTTAATATACATAGGAACAACAAAGAGAACTTTGTCAACAAGAATAGCTGAGCATCAAGCTGACATTACTAAAAGAAAGGAGACAACTGCATTGGCTCAACATATACAAAAAACAGGTCACACAGCTGACTTTGACAAAGTTAAAATATTGGATAAAGAGAAAGTGGAGAGAAAAAGATATATTAAAGAAAGCTTGCACATTCAAAAGAAGATAGAAAATACAATGAATTTGAAAGAGGACACCGACAACATCAATGCAAGCTATAGAGTCGCTATTAGCTGATCTTCGACATAAACTTATGTGTTTCTTGTTTTTGAAGTCTATTGTAAATTGTTTTTATGTTTCTGTTTTGTTTTAATAAAGAATGTAATTTAAATTAATAACGTTTTTAAATTGTAAGTTAAAAAATAATGATTTAAATATGTATTTATGTTATAATGTTCTAATGTTTTTATATTTCGTAATTTTAATTTAATAAATCATAGACAACAACCCTTGAAAAAGTCGACAAACAATCGACGAAACGTCGGGTGAAATTTGTAATTAAAAACTGTTTTAATTACCTCAAATTTGTAGGCCCAATTAGCTTGAGCAAAAAGCATATTTTTTACAAAAAATTAGAAAAACTGGCCAAACTTTAAACATCACTTAGAAAATCTTTATGATGATTATAAATGGAAAATCTTTAAAAAGAATTAGTGTTTTTATCTTTTTTTTATAAATAAAATTGTTATCGTATCTCTGTTATAAATAAAATTATTTTTAAACAATAGCAAAAATATTTTAAACTTTTTTTTAATATATTAAACATTAAGATAGTGTAGCTAAAATTGTTTTTAGGCTGAAATTACTTTAGCAGTTAAAATATAAAATAAAATTATCTTTTGAATTAAAAAAATCTTTAGTTATGAAGAAGTCTTAAACGTAAGCTTAGAAGTAATCTGTGATCAATTCTTATCACTTTCCCTCCTTGTAAAATATCATTATGTAGAAACACCACGTTCAAAGAAGAAAAAGTAAACAACATTCTTTGAAAAAAAAATTCTATGGCAGCTAACTGATAAAGACTGGATCTAAGAAGCATTCTGTAAATATGACCTCAATTAAAAAACGACACAAATAATGTTTGGATGATTTTATGTTGTTATGTTGGTGCCATTTAAATAGAGATAATATTTATTAAGTTCAAAATTTATCAAGTTTAGTTAGGATAATTTTTCCTTTTTATAATTGAAGTCGTTTTTTAAAACATTCACCAAATTCCTAACAATTTCTTAGTCCTTTTTTCCTAGTCTTTACTTGTTACCGTTTTGTATAGTAAAGAAGAGAAAGATAATAAATTTAAATTTTCTTAAACGTTTATCATGTTGAAATTTACACAGTAGGTATCCCCAAAAAAGCTGGTCCATAGATGGAACAAATTTTTTGTCATGTGTGTCCAGCTGGAACTTGTTGTTTTGACACTAAATAAATATATTTCTTTGTTTCTAATTTAAGCTTTCCATTTGACCTTTTTATATTGGTTTTGAGTTTAAAAGTTTTAATCCGAATTTCGTTTCAAATTAATAAAAATATGGTGATTTCATGCCCGACGAATTACTCATTTCTAAAAATAACTTAGTTTGTGCTTCTTGCAAAAACTTTTAAACAAATATACGATGAATTTAGAAGTAATTGCAGGGACATGTCTCTCAAGAGTATAATAAAATGGTATTTTAATTTTTCCACTCTATTGTCATCTTCTATTCCTAATATTTTTCTAAAGGCCTCTTGTATATTTGTTGGTGAGCCAAAATCAAAATTCGACTAAATACATAAGTTCTTCGATAAAAATGCTGTTTTTGATACTTTTCATCAATAACTTTTTACGTTCACGACTCACCAATTTTGGTGACATTGCGCTTATCACAATCCGTGGTAGGAGTAAATTTATCACATTTTCTTCAAATTTTAAGCTGTGAAAAGTCTTTATTTAGTAAAACACTTACAGAATAACATGTCAGACTTACTATCAAATAATATTTTCTAAAACTCTTTATCTTGAAACAAATTTCTTTAAATTAAAATATTAATTTTTTTGTAATATGAAAAAAACAAAAAAAAAAAAAAAAAAAACACGGAAGCACTATAAGAAATTTAAACGAAAAAAGAGCCTAAAAAACAACAAACAAAATTAATGGCTTACAAGATACGCGGCAACGAAAACCTTCAAAACAACAACATTTTTTACAAAAACCGTATAAATTCATAACATTATCTACATCTATGAATCACTGTTTCAAATTTTATTAAAAATTGTTAAGAGAAGAAAATGAACAAACATTTGTGTCTTAAAAAAATATACTCAAGTTTCCGAAGACATTTGTTAAGTGTGAAAATCAATGAAAAATAAACCTTCTCAGAAGTATTGTTAACAGATTAATATCAATAATAAGTAAAAGGTTGAAAATAATGAAAGCGAAAAATGTCTGACAATAAAACGACTTAAACAGACAAAAAAACCCATCAACGATTCTAAGTGAACAACAAAACGATTTAAAAAACAGCTGTATTTTCCTTCACAATAATACATTTCGACGAAAGATACTTACGCATAGATAGTGAGACACAACTACACACAGAAAAATTTGGTAAAAATATTTAATAACCCAGAAAAATTTAAGGTTGGATTTGAATTTCTACAGAAACAAGCAAAATGGATTTGATGTATGAAATCATAAAGAAATCACAAAAAAAAAAAAACATTTGAAAATCTAGACCTATCACCCCTGAAGTTGTTGGAAAAAGAAATGGCTGCATATGTACAAAGTGAAAATTTATTCGATAAGAAAGGCACTTGGCTATTCAGTAACCATTTCGGTTTAAATATTCGGTAGTAAGCAAACGCCTCTTCACTTGCTAAATTCTACATTGCTTGAAGATAACCAGACATACTTAGGTTGTCCAGAACTTTAAAATCATTGTAGAAATTTTTTATCGTTAATTTTAATATTTAAGAAATATGCGGAAAGAGGGAAATTTCTATCCGCCAACTTAATGTCAATGTTTAATCCAAGCCCTTGTAACGGAAAAAGAAAATATACTTTGATTATGTACAAGCTACTTTAATCAAGGTGGTTAGTTCGCTGACTGCAAACCAGGTTGGCCAGGGTTCAACCCCCGCAGCAATCAAAAAATTAAAAAAATGTTTTCTTTTGTTTAATGGTATGAACACATATTCAGAATCAACATTAAAAAAACAAGCAGTCACCTTCGTCGGTACTTCTTCATAGCTTAGACGCCGACGAAGTAAAATAACTAACAATCTGTTTTTCTCCTTCCACCACCTGTCTAATCGCTCATCTGTCCTTTTCCTTATAGAATGTAGCACGGTTACTAACAAAATGGGCATTATTGTCTTTTATTCTTAAAAATTGCATTCGCTTTTATATTGTAAAATTTTTAATGCAGCAATTGTTATAGATGTTTATATGTGTGTATACATTTGTTGACTTAATGTTCAAGAACGAATGAGAAAACAAAACGAATTGCAAAAGTACACGCATATGTGAACCCATTTTAATTCTTCTCTCCCCTTCCGACCACAAAATACGAATTGCAGCGACAAAAGATGCTAAATGTAAAATTGGACCTAAATAGCTATTATTGCTTTAAAAAAAAACTACTGGGACTGTGCAGCAAGCCCTTAAGACAGATAAATTAAGCAGAATGATTAAAGAAAAATTATAATAATAGGACCTCCGTGAATCTCAAAAGGATATTAACAAACAATAAAGAAAGCCAACTACGTCTGAAAATTTGAGGGATGTAATGTTGACTTAAAGAAAGGAACGTCACACAAAATAGTTTGATATAAAAATACAACCAACTTAAAAATTTCTACACGCCATCAGTATGCAGTTCTATATAATAAAAATTAAAATTGTACTCATTTTGTTTTAACAATGGATTCAATATAAAACTTTTTGTTTGCTGGGTTCATTTTAGTCCAACTTAAATATTATTTTGTTTACGTATTTAAAAAGCGATTGAGCAAAACGCAAATGTTGTCTGGTAATAAAACTAAACTAACTATCCAAATAAATATTCAAACCATAATATATTCATGTATTCCATAACAATAATATTAATGCTGCAACTTTACTCTGCTACTGGGTATTACGCTTCAAAAAATAAGAATAAAAAATTATAATAAATGTATATTGTGTCTTGTACGTCGTACAACAAAAACAAAAACTTAAGATTTTGAGTAAGGAAAATTTGATATAACATTAAAGTATTAAAAAATAATAAAGAAAAGGTTATCAATTATAAAACATCTTTGATATCCACAATACGTCCGTACAAAACATACAAACTTTATTCAGATTGAAATTATGGCATTCGATAGAGTGTCTGGTATATATGTATTTGTAGATACCAAAAGAAGAGAAAAAAGAATAAAAAAAATGTTCTTTACAGTTTCTAAGAGAGTAATCATTTTTCAATAAATATTATTGGATATTATGGACAATTCAGTTTTAAATTTAAGCAAACACATTTACATAAAATATTTCTAAAGATTTATCAATAACAATTTTAAAATTGAATAATTTTGCTGATAGTATTTTTTTAAGTTTTTACTATTTTTTTTTATATAAATATGCATATTAATTTATTATATTATTATATAAACATATAATTTAAAATATGCATATTAAATAAAAAATGGTGAAAGAAATTGCCATTACAATTTAATTTAAATCAATTGTAACTTTAAAAAACATCAATAAATATTGTGTCATAAATGTTAAAAAAATCTTTCAGAAAGCAAATTGAGTCGGAAAAAGTTTATAGATACGGGTTAAGCTAAAAATTTTGTTATTTTTTTTTTTCTAATATTAAAATAATATCTTTGAATACAAAATTAAATTTTAATCACTTTGAAAAATAACACTAACAAACACATGATCTTTGGAATAGCACACATTTGCGATTTACATGAGCTATTATTCTAGTAAAAATCCAAAGTGCAAGCAGTAATTGACATTCCGTTGGTTTTATTAGAAAAAAATTGAGCTTTTCTAACTAATACAAAATTATTTCCGCATTTTCAGAAAGAGTAGAAAATTTTTTTGATTTTAAACATAATGGGTGAAGATATTTTATCAACCCAGCACTTAAACTTTTTAAATAAAACGCAATTTGTTGTAACAAATTTTATACACATATTACTTTTTTATTATAAAGTTGTATTCTTATTTACAAAATTAGTTGGTTTAGTATATAATATTTACAATGTACAAAACCTAAATGATCCAGAAAATGAATAAAATTTAGAATGACAGTCTTATTTTTTCTTCTGGCATATTTTTTAAATAAATACGCATTATGACTTTTGCCAGAATTTTACCCTTTTCTAGCTTTTATGGCAGCTTCAGCTTCTTTAAAACAATACATGTTTGCCCTTGTTAAAAAAATCTGCTCCCCTTACAAGTCGCTTGTCATTGGTTTGGGTGAGGGCAGAGCACATTAACAAACAATTTGATTAATGTTGTTTTATTATAAAATTAAAAACTTGACTGAGCACTGTTTTTAATTTGTACAAGTTGTCATTCACGTTATATTTCTTTTTCACTTATGATTTACAAAAAAATCGTGTCCTCTTAGCGCAAAACTGCAAATTTTCATAATTCTTTGCATAGGGCGACCATTGTTTTTTACGTTATTTTTTTTTTTTTTACTTTTCATCCACATTTAATTCTTTTTTCACTTGTGATTAAATACCGAACATAAATGTATTAAGACATTTCTTTTAGCGTAAAACTACAAATAATTTACTTCTGTCTTAGTACTCTTTTTTCGTGTTCCGGCCGACCTGTGCTTTTCGCATAGACTCTTATGACTTGAATTTCTAATATTAGTAAGTTGAAATTATATTATAGAAAGTTTAAGTACAAACACGAAGAAGCTAAATGAAAAACGTTCACTTAACAACAATAATTACGGAAATATGTTTGTTGTTATTAAAGTGAAAAAGTCATTTTTTAACACAAGAATCCGCGCATTCGGCGTTAAAATATGGATGTAGGTCAATGCCTTAGCAATAATTTAAACAACAACAATAAAGGTAAGTATCTAAACAACTTAAAAAAAAGGCATACGTTTAAATATGGATTTGGCATAACATTAATTTGCTGTTAGTTTATTGGCATTTTAACACTTAATTTATTTAACACATTTACTTTATTCTGTGTACACATGTTTGTAATATTTTAAGTATTTAATATCATAAACGTTTATTCGCATGTGTATTTGTGTTAATTTATATCATTTTGTTGACTGTAAATATTTTTGCGTATATCAATTTTGAATGGTTTTGTTACTTGTTAATCTGACACGTTTTCAATAAAAGTCATTAGTAAAGTTCCTTAATTGCTCAATTTATATTATATTATTATTGAAATAAAAGTTATGGTTACAATATATTATCAGATATCTTTGCCACTAATTCTTAACAAAATTTTGTTGCTTGTTTCCCATTTTATAAATAATTTTTATAAAAAAAGTTTTTCTGTTTTATCTATAAACGGAAAAAAGATGTACGTGAAAGTGATGACTAATTGTAGACCTGTTGATTCTAAACAGAATTTTGTAAGAACTTTTGACATATAGATGAGTTATAACAAAGAGTTGTAGACAGAATTTTAACTAGATTTGATATTAGAAATTATTCTTATCTAAAAGTCATTAAAATTCTAAAATTACTACGTTCTGCAGGCACAAAAAAAAACAGACGAGTTGATAACAACTTTCTCCTTGTTTTACTTTTTTAAGTATTGAATATCATGTGAACAGATATTCGTTGCACACTAGAATATGTGAACTTAGATCATACAATTTACAATAAGCTGGAATTTCACAATAATGCGTTAAAAGCTACAAGACGCGACAAAACTTTTTCAGTAAAAGGCGAGCAGAACACACACGAGAATATTTGAATGATCCGTAACTTTTAAAATTTTCCTTAAAGTAATGGAAAAACTAATACTACTCTTGATTAGTATTGTCTGGTAAACTGATGCTGGTAGAATCTAAACATTCCTTTGGAGCAGAAATTTGCCTGAGTTTTTAAATACAAAATAGAACAAATTAATATCAAAACCGCCATCGAAAGAATGAGCTTGAAAAAAGCTCTCTTATGGTTGTGCAAGTATAAGAGACGCTTATTTTATGGTTTGTAACATCATTTATAAAATCTTTAACAGAATAAATATGTACCAGGTGGTCTTTTAGAATATGAAACAATAGAGGCCGAAATGTATATAATTTTGGCGCGACAGCTTGTCTGCTTGTAGGTTTTATTTCGCGGTAGAAGTATAATTGAGATCCACAAAAAATAAACTTTTATGTCCCTCTGATTGCCTAAAAAGCGATTCAAAGCGAAAGCTTTTCCTTTCTCCAAAAAGTTCTACTCAGTTATGACAACAAACCTATTCACAATAATTAGGTTAAATTCAGCTAATTCTGTAGATTAAGCTTCAAGTAACACTTAAAGAAATGGTTGATGGTAGCATACTAAAGGCAAACGACAAGGCCATCATTAATAGGAGAGATATTTTTAATATCAAGAGAAGATTATATAAAAAAATGAAAATGTTTTTATTGAAACGAACAAGGAATTGTCTAAATTAACTTGTTCGTTCAACAAACGTACAATATGTCTTATAAAATATTGTATGATGGGACTTGAAGCTATACAGGTATTCTAAAATATCCGCCTACGGAAGTATTTGGAATACTCTAGGCGGCTACTATAATGGGTAAAGGTGTTCGTCAATAACAGACGAGCTCACACTTATAACGCTTGTAGAAGCGGTATATCTAAGAAAAACTCTCCAGCACAAAGCTTCGACTCAGATCAATTTATCTTGACATCTTTTCATTCTGCTGTAGTTGCAGTTGTAGCCAACACTAAAAAAGGTAATATGAAAATGTAAAAGACATTTAGTTTAAATTTCATCAACGAAATTACTTAAAGTTTTTGAAACACAATACATCATGTTGTTTAATGTTCAAAGAAAGTTCCTTGCAATACTCTTAAAGTGATAAAAAAAAAAAAATAAATAAATAAATAAATAAATAAAATAAGAAACTATTTCGGTTGCTAATGGATTTATATAAGATAGGTTAGTGTAAGTATTAATGCTTGGGTATGTGTATCTCTATTCTGCAAGTACACACACATAAATGTACAAACAAATATAAGATTTCAATTTGTTTCATCTGTGCATTAGTAAACTTTTCACATCAAGAAAAATGTTGTATAAATAATTTTTTTTTCATACTTTACCTTCTGTCTTCTTTTACCAGAATAATTGGTATTCAAGCTCATTCTTCTATAAGACAAATTGTATTAAGTATAAAAGAGAACATGCGTGTATCTACATTTCTATTATTTGTTGTTGGCATTTCAAAAACATAAAAATCTTAGGTTTGCTACAAAAAAGTTAGTAAGTGTATGTATATAGATTTTGCTATGTTTTTGCAAATAAAAGTTTATTTTTGGAGAAAATTTTTTGTTTCGACTTAAAATCTCATTAGCAATTAGTTTGTTAAAAGTTAGTTGGAAAGTTTGTTAATGACTAAAATATAATACAAAAACTTTCTTTTTTAGGTGATACAATATAAAGTTTTTTTAAGGTGTTTAACTTGATATCTACTTTATTTATTGAAAAATGTTAAGATTAATATTATTGTAAGAAAGAACACACTCTTTGTACTCAATAACAAATTAAATATTAAATAAACAATTTTTTTTAGAATGCTCCCAGTAGTTAAGTAATTCTTTGTTATCGTTTTTTTTTGGAATAAACCCTGCTGAAATTTATTGGTTACGATAATATATATATAAATAAATATTTATTGTGTTTTTGAATACAAACATGCAGATTGCAGATTGTTAAAACTTTGGAGGGCAACTATTCACCAACGCCATGTTTTTATAGTTTCTCAAACCACAAGCCATCCAATAAAACTTTTTTATGACAATAAACCAAGAAGAAAACCTAACAGAAAACTTAAGACCAGAAGCAAAATTTCGCAAGAAAGTTTAGCAAATTATTTTTACCTCAAGAGCAAGCTGAAAACATTTAAAACAACAACTATAAAAACTTGTTTGGATACACAAATAGAACTTTCTCTTTCTTGTTGTTTCTTATAAAACCCAAGAATAAATTGCTTCCTTGTCCCCCACCAATAACAATTTCATTAAAAACTATATTAAAAGCATAAAAAAACATGTTGTTTATGAAAGCCCCTTTCCAACCAAAAATTATAATCAAGAACAAAAATCCCTGTCCTGTTTTATTAATTGTTGCAGATGCATGTATGTACGCTCGAAAGCATGGGTTCAAGAACAGCAAAATAAAACAATACAAAGTGAATTTATTATCATATAAGCTCATAAAAATAAAAGATTTGTGGTTCTGAAAACTTCTGAAACAATAACTCTGAAACACTACTCCTGTTTCTTTTTTTTTTTTTGCATTTATAACCTTGCAGTTTAAAACTTCTCCTTTACTTTACTGCTTCTAAAATGTTTTAGCTAAATTTATATATTGTTTGTTATTGTTAAGCATTTGAAGGAAGTTTTGTATTCTTAAATACACTGAGAGATTATTCAGCTTCGTTTAGCTTTAAGTTCCTTCTGAAAGGTTTGTTTATCAGCAGCAGCAAGTCAGTTTTTAATATAAGCATGTTAATATCCACGAGAATTGAATTTTCTTGCTAAACGAATTTCACTGAAAACAGTACAGAACTTTGAAGTTCTTTTAGGATTTAAAATTATTTTTAGTTATTTTATTAATTATTTTTCTGTGCTGTGCTCCACCACAGTTGGTTTAAAAACTTAAATTAATTATTTAATTATTAAGCTCACTAATATGGAATATTGGGAGCGCAAGCACGTCTCGATGGCCATTTCGCTACAGCTTACTTAGCTCTTAAGAAAAATTTTCCCTAATATTTTAAATAAACTAAAGACTTTTGTCCAAATAATATAGAAAAGGTAAAAATCAATATTTAAGCAAATCAACATTAAATTTGTTTTTCTTCATCCACTGTATACGGCTGACTTTTTTCAGCTTTTTTATAAAGTTAAAAAATGTTAAAAATAAAATAAAATTAACAAGTAAAATATTACAAAATACTGTGATAATTAATCTCTATTTTATGGACGGTCATTTGCAAATCAATAATTAAATTTAAGCCACGGGAGTATTTAATTGCCGTTACTAAGCTTTAAACTTTTGCATACATCACGTAGTTCTACATTTTTGGCTAACCCCAGGTTGGCAAACAAATACATCAATCACTATTTGCCATCACGGTCATCGGAGACTTATGCGTTTTTGATAAAGATTTAAGAAAGCGGGACATATTATACATCAACAGATGTTAACAGCATTTTCTGGGTCGCAACATTCATCATCAAAATTATTTACATCTGTTTAAATTGCAAAAATCAACTTTTTAACCAACTAATCAAACTAAAAATACGAGAAATATTCATAATCAATGAGTATTAATTTCGTTGGACGAAATCCACACACAACCCAAAGCTTTGCTTTCTTGTTTTATTTACAAATCGTCTTATAAATTTATTGATGCTTTTTGCCAACCGTCAGTACATTAATATTTATTTGTTATTCTTTAATTTATTATTTAAAAAAATAAAGATATTGTAGGATAATCCCAGAAAAATCCAAAATAAATGTAACATTTCTTAATTAGATTAGATGTATTGTTAGGTTAAAACTAAGTGTTGAAAATACATACATATTTCTTTAGTAGATTTTAATTACACAAAATAAAGACTGTTCCAAATGGTAATATAAATTCTTTCAAGTGTACAGAGGACAATCTGACCAAGTAATATATGAACTGGTCATATTTTTATTTCTAACAGTGCTTTTATCCCTTTTTTTTTAATTAGGACCAGCACTCAAGGGATGACCCCTACTTATGCAATGCATTGTGCCAGAACTAGGAAATTAGGTTTTGGAATGGGGGATAGAGGGAGTAGTGCTTGTGAACATTTGATTTGAATCTTTGCACATTGAAAGTGGCAGGAAAGACCTCTGCAGGGAGTTTATTCCACATACGAACTGTTCGGCTAAAAAACGAATTCTCTCTGCAATGCGTTGTGCGATTCATTGGCCAATCGACCACAAAGGCATGCGCTCTTGATGCAGATCGCGTTGAGCGTATGAAATTACGGTTTTCAGGAACAAGTTCCCTGATTTCATAAGAGCACATTCCGTTGTAGTAACGATAAAACAGTGAAACACACCCCACATTGCGTCGATGCTCCAGTGAGTCAATAGAGCTGGATACCCTACTGTCACCGATGAGTTTCTTCGCTCTCTCCTGTACGCGGTCGAGTAACTCCAAAATAGACTTTGAAGCACCGGCCCATACATGAGAGTTGTATTCCATTTTCCGTCTGATAAAGGTGACATAGATAGTAAGGAGATCAGATGGAGTGAAGTATTTCTTACACCGTTTTAGAAAACCTAGGCACTTGAATGCTTCTTTTGCAACATGAAAAATGTGTTCCAACGAACATCGCATTGAATTTTCAAGCCAAGAACATCGAGAGCTTCTGATTCCTTAATATATGTATCACCCATAATTACAGATGACGTAGCATGTTCAGCAGTACGCCTGTGCGAAAGCACACAGCACTGGGTTTTATTAGCGTTAAACTCAACCCTGTTCGCCAGGCCCCATTCGGAAATTACTAAAAGGTCGCGATTAAGGGTACCGTCCATGTGCTTTCTCACAGCCCCAATTTCCTGAAGGCTTGGTCTACTGCGAAACGATAATGAATGGCATATGCTACTGTCATCTGCAAAAGGGTTGGAAGTCTGACGTAGAAGGTCATTAAAAAAAATAAGAAATAGGGTAGGGGAAAGGACGGAACCTTGCGGTACCCCTGAATTTAACTTAAACTCGTTTGATGAGATCCCATCTATAACAACTCGTATAGTGCGATCCCTGAGAAAGCTCGATATAAGTCGAGTGAAGCTATTACCGACACCAAAAGCAATAAGTTTTGATATGAGTGCACCACGCCACACTTTATCAAACGCCTTGGAAATATCTAAAGCCACCATTTTTCCGAAAGGAAGGCCAATAAGTCACCCGTAGAGCGAGCCCTACGGAAGCCGTACTGCCGGTCACTAAGTAAGCTGTTGGACTCCAGATATTTCACAAGATGAAAATTAAGCATACTTTCCATTACTTTGGAAAGCGCAGAGCAAATTGCGATTGGGCGGTAATTTTCAGGGTTGCTAGCCTCTCCCTTTTTGGGGATTGGTGTAACGTTAGTAACCTTCCAGCATGATTGGAACTCACCAACATGGTACAAAATGTTGAAAAGTTTTGCTAATGGACGCGCCAACGTCGAAGAGCACTGCTTCAAGACCAGTGCTGGAATTCTATCCGGACCAGTGGACTTGTGTATGTTGAGATCTGCTTAAACCTTTTTAACTGCACGTGCTCGAAAGAATATATCTGGCATAGTTACTGATACTCTTTCCAGTGCGGGCAGTGGTTGATTGCTCTCCGGTAAGTAGAAGTTACTTGCAAAAATTTCAGCCAAGACGTTAGCTTTATCAACCGGGTCGTTATTTATTTGATCATCCTTAAAAAGAGGCGGAATTGAGGAACTAGCATTATCCTTCACTCTTTTAACGAATGACCAAAAGCTCTTGCTACCCCGAGAAGTAGTAAGAACTTTAGCACGAAGGCGCTGCTCGTATAAAGCTTTTTCGCGTCTTAGTACTTTGGCACACGAAGATCTCGCCTTTTTGCGTAGCAAATCAGCTACGGCGTTTTTGTTACACCGCCATATACTTAATGCTTCCTCTCTGGATCTGACTGCATTTTTGCACGTCTGATTAAACCAAGAATTCTTTCTTGGATTAACACGGATTTGCTTAGATGGAATGAAAGTTTTCATTCCAAGCAAAATAATGTTCACAACCATTTCTGCCATGGTTGTTTACCAGATCTGGTTTAATATCAACATGTTCAGAATCTTTTTTTAATCACACTTAACTATTTATTGCACCCTCCAAACAAAAGCTCAGATACAACGATGTTAATGACTCCTAGCTGGACAGAATAATAACAGAAACAATATACATAAACATAAAATTTAAGTAAAATGGAAAGCTAAGAGGGCAAGTATAGCAGCAATATTAATTAAGGAAAACAAACAACATTACATTATTATCGCTTTTGAAGCTACACGTAAAATTTGCAGAAAAAGAAAAGAAACTATAAAAATGGAAACCTAACATATATAAAAAAATATATATATTTAATGTTTTAAATATACTTTCGAAATCTAGAATTAAATAATAACTACTATAATAAACAAAAAGGTCAGATTTATTTATTAACAAAGGGAAATAAAAATCTAAACATAAAAAATAAATAAATAAAAATAATTATTTCAACAAATTTGCTATTGTTTAGCAAGCATGTGTTACTTGACTGTGCTCAAGCTAAAAAAATCCTTGAATTGTAAATAACGCTTACACTGTTAAAACTTAAAAATTTATATTTATGTTGTTAACTTGGCGAAGAATAATGAGTGTTATTTTTACATATTATTATTGCTTACATATTTTAGGGGTAATAATAGTAAACGTAGTTACGTTTATATAAAAAGGACCAAGGTTATTTGTTTTAAGCCCGATAGAACTTACGAAAGTTAACTATTTCACAAACTCTCATACTGCGTTCTCTACCTGACATTTTTGATCAGTATACTCTGGCAAATAATAATGAATAAATCGATGCTTAAACAACAATAGAAAATTATCCAAATTTACTTCACGATAAATCCTTCATCGATGTTGCTTATTGTCTAAAAAAGATAGATTAAAAAAAATTTACTTCAGTCTTCGATTCGCACTAATCACAGAAGCAAAATAGTGTTGTGAGACTTTGCAAGCTTTTTTATATCCAGAATAATTCACCGTTTGGTAGGTTTTATTTTTGGCGGAATTCTTAAAAAATGAATCCGGAGCAGGCGTTATGGTCGATGAAATTCGCTACCGTACCATAACCAATGATCTTTTTGTTTAAAAAATGAAAGGCGTTAATCCAGGCGATATGTGCATTCAACATGTTTGTTATACGTCTCACAGGGCAATCGCTACCATAAAATTACAATTTAAAGCTTAAAAATAACCCTTTAGAAGTGCGAGAAGTGCAGAGTGATTAAGCGCGCAAAAAAAAAACAAATATTAGGGTGAAAGAGAATTTAAAAATGCTTAACTCTTTAAGAGCCGATGACATTTTTATGTAAAATTATATTACATAAAAATGTGATCGGCTTTTAAAGAGTTAAGCATTTAGAGACCTTTTAAAAAGCTTTTAAATAAAACCCATATTGAAGTCTTAAAAAGTTCAGAGGCCCATAACTGGGAAAATATGGGCAAGCGCCAATTTTTCTACCTAATTGGTAATATTTTTTTTTTAATTTTTATGTAATTTTTCACTCGTTGGATTATTTTAATTGCAGTATAATACAAATAATAGTTATATCTTAAACATTTTCAGATTAAATCGAGTTAAAACGTCTGTATTCTTTTAACACGGATATAATCTGGCAGGCTTGTTCTAGTTGTTTCTTTTATTCTCGTTCTTATGAACGTGTGAGTATAAAACTTTCTAAAGAATTCCTTAACATCTTAAACATACAAACCACGTAAGAAATTAAATGTCGTAACAACATTTTCCTAAACAAAGTATTTATAAATATTTTTCAAGAGACTAATATTTAATTCCATTATTATTTTTTTAACAATATACTGTGAAGCCCTTATATATTCTACTTTTAAAATTCAGAATAATTAGATAAGACTATGCAGGCTTCGTGTTCACCAGGTGAAGCAGCTTTATTTTTTTTTTTAATTAAATGGCAAAATTCCTTTCTCAATAATTTTGCAAATTTTTTTTTCTTCGTAATAAATTAAAAGTTGATTTTACTGCGCTCTTCGATTAATGTTACAAGTCTGTGCGGTCTATGATTTTATGAATTTTTAAAATAAATTTTTATGTGTTTTTTTTATTAAACGATCATCAGTCTTGATGTTTTTAGGTGCCGTCAAAACGAGATATAGTATTTTTTAAACGTAAATGAACTACTATTTAAACGTTGAAAAAGTTATCCGGAAGTTTTAAATACCCGACTATAAAAAATCTAATAAAACTTATGTTTTCATAACCATATATATGTTGTATGTGTTGCCTTAAGAAGAACATGTGGTTGGTTACACAATAATGGCATACTGAAGCACGTATAAACACGAAAAATTAAATTTAATAAAATTTATTAGTCGTGAAAAGAAATAAAAGAAAAAAATTCATAGCAAAAAGCTATAAAAAGGCAAGCATTGAGACAGGTTTATGCAACTGTTTAATATATTTTTTGATTTCAGTTTATTGAAAAAAAATATATTTTTATTAAGAATATTTTATATTCGTTCGATAAAAAATTTAATATCGGAATTGGTTAAAAAAAAATGAACAATTACACAGGTACCCATTAACCTTTACAACATTTGATGCCAATTTAT
This sequence comes from Cistogaster globosa, assembly GCA_937654795.1. Lineage (NCBI taxonomy): Eukaryota > Metazoa > Arthropoda > Insecta > Diptera > Tachinidae > Cistogaster > Cistogaster globosa. Next base: position 130,656,959 of record OW569404.1, on the reverse strand, counting down.
TACAAAATTTATATTTTTTAATATTATTTTTTTTTATTTTGTCCTTTAGCTTGTTTTCCGTTGAAACCATTAACAAATTTTTTCTACAATAATTGGAAGTGTTTGTTTTTTAGGCTTCAATGGGTTTTTGTTTCGTGTGTTAATTTACTTTGAAACGTCACCATCAAATTCAGGACAACAATCAAACCTTTTTCTAAAGTATCTTTTGTTGTTTCTTGTTGGATCCTTTAGTTGATCCACCATAAATCAGTCAATTTGTTTAAAAGCTTAAAACAGCAATAAAAGCGAAACAAAATCAGTTTTTGGTTTCCTTTTTAAGGACGAAGTCAAAAATTTCCTTAAATAAAAGTTTATAAAGGTGTTCAAAAACATAAGCACAGTTCATTTTATTTATGTGCAGTGATTTAAAGTAAAATATACTAAATATTTTTTTGAATACAAGAAAAATATATAAACAATATCAAATTTTGAAATTTCATTATTTGTTCACAAAGCAGACCATATTACCTTAACTTCTAAGAGAAGTATTAAAAAAAATTGTTTAAATTTATTCTCCGATCAATTTCTTTATAGCTCCTTGTTAAGGGAAAATTTTAAAAGTACGAGTACAAAGTTTAAAGTTGTAAATTTTTCAAATGTAATAAGGCAGCGAAGCTAAAGCTAAGTGTCTTCATAATTAATAGAAAAAATATATCAATATTGGCATACCCTTGAAGTTTGAGTTTTTTTTTACTTGTTGTAATCGAAGATATGTTTACAATACTCACATTTGAAGTACATCTCTATCACAATTCAGGTCACTTTCCAAACATACTTTTTTAAAACTTGTTTTCATAAATGCTGTAATAATATAAGTTTTGTGAAAATTTCGAGTCTACATCAAACTATTCAGAAATAGAAGTCTGCGAAGGCGGATGTTGTGTCAAGATATTTTTAAAAGCATTAAAAAACATGTTTTATATCGTAAATCAGGAAAAGTTACACCAAGTGTAAGGAAAGGAAAATGGTTTCTAAACAAAAATGGAGACGCCTTCTTTAATAATCAGGCATGTCAAAGAATTTAATACCACTCGAACGTGGTTTCAATTCCGCAAATTTATGCTTCAGAAAACATAAAAAGGAAAAATGTTTCGGAATGAATGATTTTCTTTAAAAATTTTATATTTTAGGGTTTTTTAGTTTACTTTTGTTTTGTATCCTTATTTAGATTAGCCTGCTTCTTACTTTGGTGTAACCAATGTTGTCATTTTTAATTTAAAAACTTGAGATTTAGCATTTTTTGAAAATACAAATTCAATTGGAATTGTTAACACGGAATTAAAATCATTTCGGTTGGAATATATAACATGCCGGAATATTTTTTATATTTAATAAAAAAAATGGGAATACGCTTTCAAGCATCAACGATTTTTTGCTTTGTTGTTTAATAACATTTATAAAATCAGGTCATCAAGGTTAGGACAGCACTTATACCTTTTTAATACCTTTTGTAATTCACCCTTGATTCTATTTCTAAGCCTCTATTAAATGGTAGATTCGTTTTGAAGCGTAAATAATAAAATATATTAAATAAAAATTATTTTCGTCTTCCCATCTTAGAGAAAAACAAATATAATTTAAAAAATACCATTAATGTGTTAAATAAAAAAGCTATAATGATAAAATGATGAAATAAAATAGAGAGTGACAAAGTGGTTATACGGATGTACTATGCAAACTCTGTTTTGATCGTTTAAAACATTTTTTGAAAATATTTTTGAACGTTTATTAACTCACTAGTTTCTGAACTAATTTTGATATTTTTTCTTTAGTGATGGTAATAGTAAAATGTGACACTTGGAGATTGGTCCTGTTTGGAATGAACAATCATATTTTTAAAAACCAAAAAGTGTCCCCATAACACACAAATGATATTTACATATTCTATCACTATAGCTCCTTGTAGTCTGACTATAAAAGCTCTTAATTTTAAGCCGTTACAATCAAAGACAATGTATATTTCTATGCCCTCTGTAACGTAGAAAAAATATTAAAATTGAAAATTAAACAGCATCTAATGTAAAAATCTAAGTCATAACTAAACTTAAGATTTGTGATCTAAAAATTAATTATTTTTGAATAATAAGATTTAAAAAATAAATTAAAATTTCATAAAATTATTATTTGCATCTAAAAAAAATATACTTTGAAATTTAACCATAGAAAAAGCAGTTCACAAATTATATAAGTATTAACACAAAATTTTAGTCATAGTTTTTAAAAGAATGAGACTTCTACCGTTTTATCAATAAAAGTCATATAAAAATTAAAAAACTTGCTTTTACACAGTGTGATTATGAGTGAAAAATGTCATTGAACCACTTTTTGATTTTGCTTCAACTTTTTGTGATTTTTGTTGAGGAAGCTACAGTAGAGAAGACAAGTCTTTAAAAAAAATCTTTTAAAATTAGTTTCAGTTTTCGTAAACAAAAACATTTTGTTCAAAACCTAAATAGCATAAATATTTTTCGAAATATAAGTATTAAAATTAGAAAGTTTTTTTTTTATAAATTATCACTAGTTTCAAGAAGCACAAAACATTATCAAAATTTTTATGGTTAAACATTTTTGAGAAATATATTGAAACACAAGTCCACAATAAAGGAGATATCACACTGTGTAGTAACTAATATTGAAATAAATACTTTGTGCTTTAAATTCTAACAGAAATATAAATTTAATGATGGTGTCAGATGCCACAAAATACTGTTGATAAAAAGTATTACTAAATTTTCATTATGTCAAGCTGTCTATTGACACCAAATAAATATGTGTGTGAGTGTGAGTTTAAAGTGAGTTTAAAAATCAATAGAGTTATTTATTTTCATCTGCATACATATGTATGAGTACATGATGGTTGGTTATGCAAAACTAACAACATAAAATTCCTTACATGTTACATAAAAATACTTTCTGCACAACTGCAACGTTTAGATACAAAAAACTAAATAAATTAATAATTTAGAATGCAAAAGCTAACAACAGTAGCGACAAAAAACATCCTTTTAGTTGTTAACTAACCTCCTCCCTAAAAGCTGGCAACATCTATTATTTTAACAAGAGAAAATGTTTCAATAATAATATTTGCCTTACTTTATGTTGCATAAAAATTCAAAATTACTTCTCTAGTGATATGTATATATTCCTACGTACCCAGTAAAAGCAGTTCTGAATAAATAAATCTGTGACCACATAAAATTACACTCTCATGTTTACACTACTTTATGGTGCATTAATTATACTCTACAGAATATAAAAAAGGTTGATGTACATTACGTTTGTTTTAATTTGTATATGATGACACTACATCTTAGGTTGCCTAATTTTAACACAAAAAAATTGTACAAGGCGCATGCAGAAAACCGATTTTAAATTTCCGTATTAGTTTAAGCAATAGTGTAAAAATGTGTAAATTTGTTTTAATTTTTATTAAATCGTGCGAGTGTTTAAATAATATCCATGTGCAAAATAAAAAAAAATTTATATGGCAAAACATGCTGCAGAATGGTCATATATAAATAAATACCTCTACTCCTGTTTCATTATTTCCCTATAAAACAGAGCAGTTATTACAACTACAGTGTGTATCACCACCAGCTTTGCAAATATACTCGTCCCGATTGTTGTAAAAGTAAAAGGGCCAGCAAACTTTTAAGTCGCGACCATTGAAAAACTTACATCAAGTATAACTTGTACACGAATCGAATATTTATGTTGAAGGGTTGCAATAAAAAATTTTTCAATGCAAAATTAGTCCCACTATTGAATCGACGTCAGTAACTTCTTGTGTTTTTTTATGATTTATTTGTCATTCTTAAGCTACTTTCAGACGACATGTTGCTTACACGTGACATGTGAAAACAAATTTTCTATGTATGTAAATTACATTTGACATAACTTGTGTTATATTAAAAACAACTGATGTCGTCAGATGATTTGCCAGAATAAAATAAATCGTAGTCTTTATGTTCTAACACGGCTTGTACATGTGTTTTGCAGTGTGAAATATGAAATTTAAACATATTCAACATGTCGTCTAAAAGCATCTTTAGTATTAAATACTCAAGAATAAAAAGCATGCAATTTCTTGAAAGTACGGTAACTTACTTAATGCAAATATAAAAATGCAAGAGGATAAGATAAGTCGTTCTGAAAATAAAAATATTTTTATCTCACAAGCACACTTTACCAAGATTTTTGAATGTAAAATTTGAATGTAAAATTAAGTATTGGTATTTTTTTTCTTGGATGTTAGCTGAACTATAAAAAAAAAAGTTAATAAATAAACCACTTAACCGAAAACTGTTAGAAATGCATAAGTGCATAATTTGAGGATTTCATTTTGCGGCGACCAGCCTGCTTATGGTTTTTGAAAGACTGATAAATTTAGAGAAAATAATTTTTTTTAATATATTCAACTTAATTTTAATTTCTTAGAATAACTTAAAAATAACAAATTTTATTGAATTAAAAAATAACAAAAAATACTGAAATGCTTTTTTTTTTTAAAGAATATCACCTTGAGTATAAATATAAAGATTGTTAGGTTTAAAAACCAATAAAATAAATCAAAATTTTGGTTACTTGTTTTATTACGTCTGCGTTATGAGAAAAATTTAGCAAGAAAAATAGAATTATATGTTTAACTAAAATTTTTAATATAATTCTGATATTGTTTTTGACATTTGAACATAAAAATGTAAAAATCGAGTTATTTGGCTAGTCATCAAAGGAATGTAAGTATTTGGCACCCTAAATACCTTTATATATAATGTCAACCTAAATAAAATTTCATTTTAAAGTTATTTTACGTTTATTTTACTAGATTTCTTTCAATATAAACATTTCGTTATATTCTCGTGAAATAATTATTTCTTAAAATCATTTAATGTGACACGTACTACTGTGAGTAAAGCATATCAACATTATCAATGCGATAGTTATTATATAGCTCATCAGTAGATTCGACCAAAAATTGTATATAGAAACTTATAATCCTTATGTTTAAAACTGTAATGATTAAATGAGAGTTGTATTTAATCAACAAAACTAGAGACAAAAATAAAATTTGTACAAAGTTACCATTTATTATGTTTATTTTTTTAAATAAGGATTGTCATTGAAATTATATGTTTTAGAAATGAATTAAGAAATTATTCCTTATAATAAGCTTCATATGCATTTGTTTGCATGTGCACGTCGTTTTCTTAAATATTACAATATTTGGATTGTCAAAACACATACCTTATTGTAAACCACGTTGTAATTATTTTTACACACACTCCTGAAACTTAATAGTTTAACATATTAACAACCACACTATTGCAATTCTTGGCAGTTAAAAATTTTGGTGAATATTAAACTGTATTTTAACGCTCCTGATTTTTCACTTCAATAACAGCTGTTTATTTGCAGATTTTGTAAACAAAATACTGAACATACACGACGAAGTTTTATGAAATACATTATATACCACCCAGAGATTCACATAAAATTTAATGTTTAAATATAAATGTGTGTGCATATATTATGAAATATAATCTAATATTTATTATATAAACAAAATAACCACAAGGATTCACATACATACACAACTGTTTAGCTACAAATTGTAATTGAAGAGTATATTTTATTTACTTTTAAATGTTTCATTATTATTATTATTCAAATTAACCTAATTATAGTTTTTGCCTGTAAAGCTGATATCACTTAAAAATATTTTGTTAATGATTTGAGGTTAAGATTTTACGCTCGCACAACTTTGTTTATCAATAATTTTAGTAAAATAAGTTAATCCTTTTGAAACCCTAAAATAAGTATTGAAGCTGTTGTTGTGGAAAATTTTATTAAATATATTATTGGTATTTTTTAACTGTATGGTATTGGTTTTTGATAAATAAGTGAAAACTTTTTTCTAATCGCTTATTTGATCGAATATTACATAAATTTTATGTTTTCTAATTCAACAAAATAAAAAAGCGGAGCAGAATATTAGAAAGTTATATTCTTTTCAATGTCTTCTGGGACATAAAAACTATTTATTTTCATAACTTTCCCCACAAGTGGAAAAAGGGAGTATCATAATTTCTTATTCCGTTTGCTATTTTTGCGAAATCCATTTCCAACCCCATAAGGTATTTATATTCAGAGTTCTAATGCATAGCGAAGTCGATTGAGCAATGTCGGTCTGTTCGCCGGTCTGTCCGTGTTCGGGTTGAAATCATCTTTGCCAAGGCACTAGACAAGCTTAAGAAAATATTAATACGCTAATCTATTAGTAGTAGTTTCGAAAATTTTAATATTGAAGATTAGCTAGATCGTTCTATAACCTTCGAGGGAGCGGGCAAAACACCAAGCCTGTCTCTAATGTTCCCATATTATTTGGAACAAATCTTGTTTAGAAAATACACTCCAATTACAAAAAAAAAAACAAAAAAAAAATAAATAAATTCATAGAGAATTAAAAAATATAAAACAAAAAATAAAAAGGGGAAAAAATTATTTAATAAAAAATTAGTATTAATTTTTTTAGAATTTTTTGAAATAAATTTTCCGTGTACAAAAAATATTTAATCAACTTAATAATCTCGTAGTGCAACCCTTAAAACTATTATAACTAATTGGATTTCTGATGCTAAATAAAACTTTTCAATTGAATTTTAATTTTATTCAGTTTGAATGAAAATATCACAAACAATTGAGTATTAATAAAAAATATTTTATTGTACAAACAAAATAAACATGCAACCTTTAAATTGTTTCATTATATTCTATTTGCTCTTTAAATTTTAATATTGCTTTTATTGTATTTGAAATTTTTTCAATATCAAAATCAAATCAGTATTAAAACAAAATATGTAGTAGAATTAAATTCTTTTGTTATGCCAACAATGCCACAATCCAGAATTCTGAAACTTATGCATTGGACTTTGAGCATGAATATTTACATATTGTTTTTTTTTCTTTTTTTTTTCTTTGTTTTAAAGTGTACTTAAAAAAATAAACAATGAACAAGTTTACATATTTAAAAAAAAAATCATAGACCTATATCATATAAGAATTTTATATTCATCAATATTTTTTCATAAAGTATAGTTCAGAGAGTGTACTTGTGTAAACGTAACATAAGCAGTATTTAAAAAGTGCCTTTAAAATATGATTCAACGAATGAAGAAAACAAATATTTTTAAGCTAAACTATAAAAAACTATTAGTTTGAAATTATTTTTCTTGTTTTTAGTTTGCTACTGGTGTTTTTATTGATGTTTAATCTAAATAAAAGTGGGTCATTTATTTCAAGGGACAAAACAAATGTTTTGAAGTTTGAAAATATATTTGTTTCTTTATATTTCTTTGTGTTATTTTTCAATTTAATTTCTTTTAGCTGTTTTTTCTTGTATAAAGCACAAATATCATTAAATATGTATTGTTTTTTCGAATTTTTCTTATAGTTCAAGGAAGTAACAAGTTTTGTAAATTGTGATTTATAACAGACAATATTTTAAAGCCTGATCAGAATTTAAATTATAACAAATTAAAAAAAAAAAATAAAATTTTATTAAAAAGGTAAAAGTTTAATCGAAAGATCAAAACAGGGCATTAACATCTGAAAATAGTTTCTGACATATGGCTACTTGTGCTGTTCTTATCGAAAAGCCATCTAGACGTCTAATTGTGGGCCACTTTTTCGAGCCCAGGTAACATAAAATAAAAGTGTGGTCTCAAATCTACTGACCATGAAGACCAATATAAAGCCCCATTTCATCAAATCAATTTATCGCCAAATTTTTATTTCAATAAGAGCACGTATGGCTCGTAGCACTATTCTGCTGCAATCACATCTCGCCTCTATTAATGTCAATCAGTCATTCAAATTGAAATTTTATACATGGTGGGCGGACAGAAATCCAATTCTTGTGATCAGCGACAAATCGATTAATATGGATTTTCTCCACATTTGTGTTTACAGTGGCCATAAGCTCTTTAGTGTGAGCATTTTGATGTAATAATGCATAATAGAGATTATGTGATATGAAATTTACCTTTGACAGATGACTGTTATAGATGGACGATTATGTGCGGTACTTAAATTACGAATCGTCTATAATTTGCACAAATTACTAACCGATTTTTAAACTAAATCTGGATTTCTTGGTGATTTGCTAGATTATACTACTTAAAAATGTCAAAAAATGAGCTTTATAAACAGTAAGTTCTTTTTGGCTTAAGAGAACCATACCTACGCTTAAAATATTTGCAAATCTTTAGAGTGCCGAATTTTCAATCACCTAAATTTAGAGAAAAATTTAAAACTTACAAAGGGAGTCTTCCAGAGATCGAATCAAAAAATAAAAATGATCGACAATAGGTGAACTAGTCCGTATGATATTAATAGTCAACAATTCTATTTTGTTGGTTGACCAAATGGGAATTGATGTCAATTGTTCTTTTAACAGTCAGCCACTATACCACTTCAATACTTCTTTTTAATTGTTCATTAAATACGCAGCGAAATGTGAACATTAGTATGACTATAGACCTACACATGTAAACGCATTATATCGTAATCCGTTTTAGCCAACGTTCGTATCCCATGAGCTAAAGATTTACATTTTAAATCTTGAAATAAAAAAATAAATAATAAAATAATAAAATGGCCATTTTTTTATATTTATTACTATAGTTGGCATCTTTTAGAATTTTTTAAATATTTTATTATCGAACTGAAAATTTAACAAATAATAACTTAATCATATTGTGATCTTAAGATGTAAAATCATAAAAAAGGGATTATATATAAGCGTCTAAATCTTAGCTTCACCTTATGTTGCACACTTCTTCTCTTATCTTATTGCTTGTCAAGAGCGTGTGGGTGCAAGTGTCACTGTTGTTCAGTATGTATATGACTAACAAAATTAATTAACTAATTCATTCATTCACTTGTTTTTTTATTTTTAAAAGGTTAATTTGTTAAGACTAAAATTTATTGGATATAAATAGAAAAACTTTTAAGAAGTATATAAAACTCAAATTTAAAAAAATTATAATAAATAAAAAATATTTATTTAACAATAAACACTCAAAAAATAATGTTAGAAGCTTTTAAGATTTTTGACGTCTACTAAACGGCAGATGCATCAATAAATTACAAATTTTATTGAACAACCAAAGCAACACACACACGTATCTAAAGGGGAAATTAAATTTTTAACACCCAAAACTTTTAATGCAGTCTCATAAAAATTCTGCACGATGACATTGTATTCTTTTTATTGTTTCACTAAGAATTTATAAAAAAATAATTCAGAGTTATTTTTAGTTTCGCATTTTTTTACAAGGTGATTAATTTTAGATGCAGTAAAAAATTGTGGCAAGACAAAAAAATGAAACATCTAAAAAAATTTTATGTTTTTCTTAATGAAGGTAAAAAAATATTTGAGTTCCTTTAATACAAGGCAAAACTACTGAATGAGTTGTGTTGCAATGACAAATGATCAACTTTTACCGTCGCAGTTGATCATTATTCATAATGTTGACAACTTAAACACATTTCAACAAAAAAATAATATAATGAATAAAATGTTAACGGTACTAATCGATTATTGCTCTTAGAACTAAACTACAATAAAGGCTGCAGGCTACAAAATTTTAATAAAAGAAAATAATGCAATTCTTATACTTAAAGCCTGTAGCTTCTACGTGATGTCATTTAAATTAAATTAATAAAAAGTTGTTGTCTCCACACACAGTGCTATAATTTAAACGAGTAATTTTAGTCCTTTAATTACTTTATGTATTTCGTTCTTAGAAATAAAACCTATTTTATTCAATATCTGCGATACCTTCCGCTTTACTTCTAATTTAGAGTTACATTCTGGTTATTTTGTCCTGCAAGATAAATGATGGAAGCTTGTTAATACTTTACCAACGCGACGTGTGAAATTAATCTGATTAACAGATCAAGAATATATTCGCGGAAATTCCCTATTTTTGAATATTACTGCAAGTGAATATTACACCATAAAAGCAGAAGAAGACAACAAAATCATTAAGCCGGAAAATTATTAATATACAACTTTTTTTAATTTTAAATCCAAAAGTTTAAAGAAAACACCCTGTACTTACGTTAAATCTATCAGCAAAAGAAATCACTAACAAAGAAGAAATAAACTCTGTTGAAAAATAAAATGAAGACAAAGGTTGCACTTTGATGAAAGGTGGAGCATAAAAGTAATTAGAAAAAAATTATTTGCTATGCAGACATATTCATTCAACATGTGTTATACTAAAAGAAGAAAAGTACATAAAAAAACATCTACAAATCATTTGACACAAACATTAAGAAATGGCTATTTCAAGACGCTGGTATTTCTAAATGCAACCAGGGCTTGATATTATGCTCATCATACTTCTGTGCGCATAAAATGAACAAAAATAAATGAATTCTACATAAAGTGTTAAGAGAAAAATTATTTTTTTGTTTTAGACATTTAGAATTATTTGGCGTATGAAAAAAAAAATTAAGATAAAAATAAGTAACAAAATATTTCATGAATATATAAAGTGGCGTTTGTTAATTGTTTCAATCAACACGTTTTAACAATAAAATTGTTTCTCAACATGTGAAATGTGTTTTAAAGGCAGAACTAAAAAGAGAAGAGTTTAATAATAAACGAAAAAGGCTTGGACTTTGAAACTTTAGTAAAAATCGAATTATGTGTTCACCTCTCAGATATAACAAGGCCCGGAATAAACGTATTTGGTTCCTAAGTTGGAAGAAATATTTTAATGTCAATACATTTTGCTGATGGAAATTTTATACTTTAAATTTTGTTACTCAAAACACGAATTAAATATTCATGTTAATTTAACGTATGTAAGAACTAAAGTATAATCAAATGACTGCAGCCGCTACAACAACAACCTCAAAAAACTAAAGGATGTTACGAAAATGTATGTTGGTAATTTTTTAACTGCGATAGACACGTCAGTGCAAGAAGTAAATTTTTAAACTAAAGCGTGTCCCAATAATGAAGTTATTTTCGCAGACTTAACCTTATTTTAAAAAGTAATGGGCAGACATCTTAAGTTTAAGTATTTTATTCACCGAATTGAATTAAGTAAAAAATTTTATTATAAAGGGTTTTCGTAAAATGACGTACTTATAATGTTTATCGCTGTAGTTTTTCAACACTAGTAAGACAATATTTAGGATGTACATAGAGTATGTAAAAATATGTCTGCTATAAGAATAATTGTAATTAAGCAATTAAAAATTAGAGGGTATTTCATTTCAGGCCATGATTTTGAAAAAGTACGAACGTATTTTTTAAAATTTTAACGGCTAAGGCTTGAAATATGCACAGAGTATGTGCTGTGTGTGTCATATACGCATGACCAAAAAGTAAAATAAATTTAAGTATGGGTACCCAATAATGGTTGTTACGTGTTATAGGCTGAGACTATAAATTTACATGGAAAGTTGCAAAGTTGCTATACAAGCAATTATAAAATTAATTGGATTTATTCCGCCAGTAAATAAAATACTGTTGTCATACCTTTCGGTGAAGACCGTCTACAACGGCAAGTATAAAAGTTTAAGGGTTTACTGAAAGTAACGTGGTTTTCGCAAGGGCTTACTTTAAATTTAACCAAACTAATCTTACTATGTCCGTTGAAACAAGCTAAGAATATAGGGGTGGTACATGCATGGTAGGGAAACCGTCATATGTGAATCCAACTCACACTTGGAGTATTAATTTTTTAAATATATATCGAAGGCTTCAATTGACTTAATGCTGAACCAACTAAAAGGTAATAAAGAAACTAGTTTAGTTTAAATATCAAACAATCATTTTTTAATGCTTTAAAATAAATTTTGCGTTTAATTTAACTAAAGTTTTACTTGATTTTTCCTCTGTAAAATATACGACACAAAAAAACGTGCCTCATTATGAAACTCCCATGTACTATAGATAAAAATAAATTACCGAAAAAACATGAAAACAAAATAATTATTAATAAACACTTTTTAACACATTGAAATAAAGCAGCTGTTGTTAAATCAAGATTATTTAATATGCAGCATGCAACGTTACAAAATTGATAAAAAAAACTTTGAAACTAAAACAAAAAACATGTTTTATTCTATTTTTTTGTAAACCAAATAAAAAACTTGTTGTTTAATAAACCAAATATTTATTTAATATTTTTATATTTTAAGTGCAATAGGGATCACCCAACTTTAATAAAGGCATAAAAAAAATCTTAAAAATAAACGGAATAAATGAAAAATGACAAATATTTGACTTTTTATTTGTGCCCGTTTAGTTTAGTTGAAAAAAGGGGACATTTTTGTGTGACTTTTCAGGGTTACTAAAAAAACTAATACACTGATAAAATTCAAAAATAAAAAACATTACAAAAATATTTTAAGATTAAAACAAGAGCAGCATCAAAAAGCGTTCCCCTTATTAGAAATTTGTTCGTGGAACTACTTTAAGATTTTTTGTAATTCAATATTTCTTTGGTTTGTATTCAGTTCAATTTTTTTTCAAACAGAAGTCAAATATTCTTTACTCGCATCAACACCACGGCTTTGATAAATCGATTGTGATGTCATAGCTTTGTTTGTGTTTCCTCTCTGGGGAATATTTAAAATTGTTTTGTTGTTGTATTGCTTTGTTCTTTTAGTTTTGATTCATTTTTTAGATTTTTAAATTAATTTTAATGAAGTTAAGATTTTTTTTAATTTTTATAAATCTTTTTATTGTAGATGTTATTTTAACTTGTATTTTTCAAAAGTTTTGACTTTTATTGGTTTTAATTCAATTAAACAAAAGGGTGTATCAATTTCTTTGCTCTATCTTTTCGTAAGAGTTTTATATATAAATATGTATTTGGTTGCTTGGCATTTTTATTTTGTTAGAAGATTCTTAGAATCTTAATTCTTAACAATTAAATTGTTGATTTTCTTTTTTTTTTTTCATTTTAAGCACTTTGAAAACTAAAGTTTTGAACAACTTTATTGCTTTTAAAAATTTGCAATACGTGCCTAATAACAGTCTATAACAAAATTTTTTAATATAAGAAAGTAGAAAGACATTTTAATTTTGTCTAGGTTTTTTTTAAATTTAAATGAGTTTTGCCTTTACGCAGATTATGATTCAGATTTGAGAGTTTAAATAAACCTATTTTAAACAGTTTTAGTTTAACACATATTTTAGTCCATCACATTTTATATATCTTATATATTACAAAAAAGGTAACATAGCAATGGCTCTCAGAGCTAATCAATATTATGCACTTTCAACTTCGGTCAACAACATCCGTTAAATGACCGACACATTTCTTTTAGGCTGTAATCATTGAATAATAATTATCAATTTACTTTTATGGCCTTAACATGAAACCTTATTTTTACACAATGTTCATTCACAACATTTTTTAAAAATAGATATCTTTCTTTGTTTAAAACTTCATAGATCTGCTCTAAGAACATGAAACTTGTAATAAAATAGTAATAAAGAAATATCGTAAATTTTATAACTCATTTTAAATTTACCAGCGAAAAGAAAAATAACAAAGACTTATATTGCTTTATTTTTAAAACTTGTAAAAAAATGAATAAAATAATAATTTAATAAGTTAATGATAATCTTACAGTAAAAATAAAAACGTAATAAATTTACGATATAAAATCATCTTAAAGGAGTAAGTTATCATGTTCATGTTCGTTTTTAAAATTTGTTGTTGCTTATAGATTTATCAAATGTTAAGATAGAAATAAAAACCTAAAAAGAAACATAAAGATTTACCTATTTTAAATTTATGGGGTAGAAGATATATTAAATTCAGATGGCTTTTTTTTACTTTTTTTAACAAACATAGTATTTATCACTTACGATGTTATTAATGATCAAAAAAATCGATAAAAATTTAATGTGCAGACATAAACCCAAGCAATAACAGATATATTTTGTTTTTTTAATTTTTATCTAAATAAGCTAACAATCAGTATTCATAGTCAAAGTCTGAAAATTATGTTAGCAAGCGCCAGCTAACAAAATAAATTTTTTTTCGTTGCAGCTTTTATAAGAGAATTCATCACATAAGTGAGTTGTTGAGAGCTTAAAAGTTTGACTTAGTTTCAGGCTTATATTTTTGTAAGTTAATAAGGTCTTATTATTCCAACGAGCGGCCGTGATCGTTCCTAGAATTTTATCTTTTATTATATGTGTTTGCTAGCTTATGAACAATAACCCATTCTTTTGAGGATGTAATTTTAAAGACGACTTTTAAAGCTTTAGAACTTGAGCTGAAATTTTTTTGATAACTTTGTTCTTATATCGCTTATCCAAGTTAGGTCCCGCTCAAAAGTGAATGCGGAATTATATGACTTCATGAGTTGTTTTCTAGTTATTTATTCGAACTGAGAAGCTTAATTGTCCATTCCTTAGTTTTCTATTAAGTCAGTTTTTAAAGTAAAATGTGTATGACACTTTTAATATCGTAAAGCCGCGTTTTCAGCGAGTGAGATAAAATATAGAATGCATCGAAATATGCTTATCTGAATATCAACGCGTTTATTTGACTTAGGTTAAGTTTAAAAATTTCTTTAAAATCACTAGATTTAAAATTTGCCAAAAAAAATTCGGCAAAAAAAAAAAATAAAAAAATATATATATATTTTTCCCTTAAAAGTTTAAATCGATTTTTTAGAATATATATATATATATATTCCTGCTTAGGTTTTAATAGTATTTACAGTCTTAGATAGTAGCAAGCAAGAAGTAATGTGTTGTCCTGCAAACCATGTTATCGAAGTTGTTACCTGACCCAAAATGCGATGGTAGACGAATGCTATTCACTGTTTGGTAAGACATCCGACAGATTATGTGACTTGCCTGCTTGTACGGCCAGCTTCAAGATTATACTTCTATGCCATTTATCAATATCGGGGATTTTTATTTTAGTTTAAATCAGAGACAGTGGTTTATAGGTGCAACCTAACTGGCTGCTTGCCTTAACTATTATTTAAAAAAAAATTTACAAATCCAGAATCAATTCATTGTCAACAAAAATTCATTTCTATTAATGCGGAAACAATCTTCATTGACCGTAACGAAAGCGCCATGTCCATGAAGCCATTAGCATTGACCCTAACGGAAACTCTATTACAATGAAGCCAGTAGCATGTAAACCGCACCAAACGAGCGATGGAGTTAGCAGGGGCTGTAGTAAATTATTTTCCCTTCAAATACGGCAATTTTACTTATGTATTATCAAACCCATTAAGCCAAAAGTACGCCTAACCGCTGATCACAATTTTGCGTTAAAACAACAGATCAGAAGAAAGAAGTACAATTATGATGGTTGCGTGGTTTTGATTTTTCACTAGCTAGATCTTATGCAAGTGTACCCCATGTAAATGAACAGAGCTTTAATTCCTGCAACCGGTAACGAAACAGTAAATTTCGATTACCTTACTTTCTTTAACAGTGACGACTGAGCACGCACATTTCTTTGACCTGTTGGTTTTATTACAGCCTTCTTACCTTCGAAGGCGGTTTAAAATTTTCCACAATTCTAGAAATGTCTTGTAGGATGGACAATTATAATGGGGGTAATAAAAAGTTGCATATGAGTTTCGCGAATTGATGAACGATTTTCAAAGCATAAGGATCATAAATGTCAAAAAGTGAGCAAGTTGTATTGAGCTTAAAAAAGACACCGATATATTTCAAGATTAAGAGTATATCTAACTCGTACTAACTAGATTTCATCCATGAAAGACAATTTTTAAAAAACTATATAACAACGAGGTTTATTTTAAAATGCAAAAATCAATGCAAGTCTGAATATATGATACTCTTAATGGTTAACAATTCTTTACAAACTAAAAAAGAAACCGAATATACTGCTCACTATCATATAGTGAAATTTAATATATTCTAGTGCTTTAAAAAATGTATGTTAAGTATCTTTAAAGCACACTTTAATATGCATGCATATAATCAACTATGTACTATAAATATAACAGCAGACATATAAGCGACACTTTTTTACACAACAGGCAGTCAAAATTCATTGTGTGAATTTATTAATTTCCAACCATCCATCTTATAGTCATAAGGACCTGGTGGTTTAAAAAGAAAGAACAGCAGTAACAAAAATATTACATTTGATAACATATGGCATCATGCTGTTTAAAATCATATTATTATACATTAATAAACAACATCAGTCTTTGCTGGTGGGGTAAGAAACCATCATGCAACATTAGTCGAGTACTCAAGCGCAATGTTTTATCATGGGCTCTGTAATAATAGATATGTTTACTATTCTTAGCATAATTATTCTTTTGTTGTTAATGGTTAAAAAAATTATACAGACAACAGAGTATAAAAAATACAACTTAAATAAAAAAGTTTTGTTAAAAAATTGCATGTAAAATAGACATTTATGGATTTTTTTATTTACTTTGTATGTAAATTAAAACTGATATATTTCAAAGTCAATATCAATATTAGTAATTTTATTTGTAAATGAAATATCTGTTCATGTTAATTTTAATTTTTTTAAATTTTATACATTACAAATAAATTTACATTATATTATTTTACACACAAACAAACAATTTAAGAAACAGTTTACTGCAATTTGTAATTAACGTTTCTTTTTTTTATTAATTTTTCTGTTTTTATACTTAAATTTTAAAAATGAAGAATCGCTTAAATTATCCTCTAAAATTGTTTGCGTTTTATTAAGAAGAAGCTAAACAATTTTTTTTAGAGATAAATTTATAAGAATACATTTAATTCTTGTCTACTTCCAGTCATGGACACAAAATAGTTGTTATTAAAAATTTTAAGATTATTTGATTTTAATCTACTTTAATTGTGCTAGATGCCTTTAAATAAGTGTACATTTACATAGAAAAGATTCCAAATAAATAATTTTCATATTGATTATTTTATTTTATTATTTGAACTTTAGATCACAATTTAAATCTTTTATTTTCAATACTATAATTCTTGGTACTCAAACTTGTATTTTCATATAACTCATCCACAATTTTTTTCATACTTTATTAATGCTTCTGGCATTTATCATACTTAAATCAGCGATCAGTTTTACCACTTTAAATATTATTTTAGTGATATTTTTAACTTGTTTAAGTATAACGAAAATAATTCAATACCCTGCTCGTTTGAAGTTATTAAATTACATTGGACTTTCTGTTACCGTAAAGTAGGGATATAGTCAGTAGCATAAGCGCAATAAAAATTAAATCTGATTAATATAAATTAATTAAAAAATTCATGATATTTTAAGCGTATTAATTTTAAGTCTGTACACTTTGTTTTTAAAAGTCAGGCGATTTTTTTTGTAATTGTTGTTAACGCATAAACAATAAAGGATTTTTATTGTAAAATATAGAAAAGATGTTAAGACAAAACATTAAGCAAATTATCAATTTCTAAAATCCTCCTTATTTTTTTAGAATATTGTCAGATGATCATAACAATAGTAAATATTTTGAAAAAGATGTAAAATATTTTCTTTCAAGCTGCAAATGTGTAAATAGTACCTACAAGAATTATAAGAAAAAAATATAAGCGGTACAGGTCAACAAAAAATGCACATTACTTATATTGCAGATTCTTTTTGGACTCCCTTCATTTAGTTTTATTACATCTAAAACTGACACCATAGTTTTCTCTCGAATTGAGTGACTTAAGGCTCTCAACATTTGTTTAACTGCCACACGTCTCCCATAATTGCTTTAATTTGTAAAATACTGCCTATGGTTCCAAGCCTGATACTCTTATTAATAAGAAGCTCCTATTATACTCCGCAGTATGGTTTGAAAACAATTTATTTTTGACATAATTCCGTATTTCATGAAGCGCTGCCGATATCTCAATTAAATTTCACAGAAGCAAAGCAGAGGCTTCTGAATGCCTTTTGGGTAGGCCCTAAAAGTTTGGTTCTGGGGAAATGCGATAAAAAGCTTTTTTATTTTATTTCTTTTGCAAAAAAAAAACTTTTTTTCCAGCCTCAGGTTTACAAAAACGGAAGGCGCAATTTAACCAAACAGTTTCTTCTTTTTCAAGGACGGTTACGGAGTTTATGAGCCTCGAATAAGGCAACTTTTCTTATTTACGAAATCATTTTGATCCTTGTGAAAATAAATCTTGTCTTTCAAGAAAATTGCTTCGCTGAAATTGGATTTGGAAAAGTTTCCGAATTGATATCAAGGAATTTTTGTTTTCAGCAATAAAGTTGTCAGAAACCGATCGGAAGTCAAGGCAGAACTTAAAAATTTAAAGTACTATTTTAAGAAATTCTAAGATAAGTTTTTTTTTTTTGGAATGGTTGATATATAAAGAATATTTCCTCCGTCAAAAATTTACAAAGTTTTTGAGCGAGTTAAGCATAACGTTCTTCACGTTCATACGCGTTCTATTTTGTAGAGGCCTCTGTCGTTAAAAGAACTGTAGGTGCGTTTTCATCTTTTTTGGTAAAGTTTAATAAAATCAGAGTAAACAAAAATTATATTCCCGCGGGACCCCAAAGTTTTTAAATATAAGAGTTGCAACGAACGCAAAATTCAAATAGTTCATTTCATCCAGCCAATACTATTATATATTATTAGAGTAATCTCAAGAATATAGTTTTTTATGGTTAGCAAAAAAAAAAATAATAATAATAAAAAAATAAGGATCCTCTGTTATGGTGATGATCTAGAGCGGTGCCACCCTGCTACAAAATGAAGCCAAATAGTTTTCAGCCAAAGATTGATTAAGTTTTTCAAAAACTTAAATTTTTATGGGAAAAACTTTTAGTTTTTCAGCGAATTAGGAGGAATTCTATTAAAAAAGTTTATATAAATATTCTTAGAAACACTAAAGAATTTCCGGCTGGAAAATTTTAAAATTTTTTATTAGATTTAGTCGTCACCCATAAAGTCTAATACCGATAAAAAAAATTAGAAAATTTCCCATAGACAATTTCTTGGACTTTATAATTTTTATTGACAATTTAAGTTAACTGTTCATTCCACAACAATTCTTCGTTTTCATTTATGTTCACAATTGCTTTTTAATAGAATAAAAAAGGTTATTAATTTTAGAATGCACTTCAAAAGTAGTGAACAACAAAAAGTATAAAATGCACTGAAATAAAACAGCATTTAATATGCAATTAAAAATTATTTCCCTCAATTAAAATGTTCATAAAAAGGCATTATTGCACCCTCTTAAAGTAATGAAAAAGTTTCATTTTTAGTGAATCATACATTTTTATTGTTTTTTTTTTTTTTTTTTGCGAAAAAAAATAAACCAAAAAAATCATAAAATCAAACTACAATTACGTGCGTAATATTTGCTGAACTCGTATTTAGTAACATCATGTATACATTACAATTTTCTCCGTTTAGTACATAAAACTTCATCGAAATAGATAAATTAATGGAATAAATACAAACAAATTTTTATGTTTACGCTACAATGCTCCATTTCAATAAAGATGAGACTGCATTTTGGTTGTTGCATTATGCTGTTTAGCTTTTGATGTGGCAGTGCAGTTTATATGTCTCGCAAATAGAGTAAATTAAGAATTGTTTTCCCGCCACAACTTAAGAAAGACATGCGGCATGCAGCTCTGTTTAAAAATTTAAAAACGATTGTTTAACAAGCCGACTGGCACCAGAAGAAAAAAAAAAAAACACATTTAGTTTAAAGTAAAATGCATATTAAAGAAATAAATTCATTGTAGCAAACTTCAGGAAATAAAATCAAGCTAGCAGCCAGTTGTATGGGAGTTTAGATGCCAGGAGTTTTCAGAAGTTTGATGTGGAAAATAAATTTAAAAAAAAACTTAACTAAATTTATGGGAATTCATGCTTAAAATAAATATAAATATTTTTTCTTTATACTTTTAAAAACAATTAAACAAATTTTAAATTGTTTGCAATATTAACATTGTTTTTATTATTAAAGATAGCTGTAATGATTTTAGAAAGAAATTAATTAGTTTCTTATTTTTTTTTTAATTTTAATTATTCCTAAATCCTGCTCATGAATAATTATCAAACCATAAAATTACCGATGAATTACATCGTGCTACTATCACGTAACATATAAAAATGGGTTTTATTTTTTTAAGGATAAGTTAGTGTCTTTACATATAACAAAATTTTAGCAAGTCTTTACACCTGCGTTTGTGGAATAAGCTAAAAAAATTTATAAAGTATTACATATTCTTAACCAGGGAATTAAGGCAAATAAAACGTTTCATACATAGACAAAAACTTTTTAGCATTTTCCAATCACCAAAATAAATTTAATACTTTTGAAAGACAAAGACAGCAGACCATAATTTGGTTCTACCCTAATCTGCTTGCTTTTGTATAATTATACATTTCGCTTTTAGTTCGTTAAAAAATAAGGTTTTATTTCAGTGTTAAACTATTCTTTACTATAACGGGCAAACTAATCAGCAAACGTTTTCGAAGCGCTTTTTTCTTAAAACCTTTCATTTTGCCCTCATTGTCTTCTCCTTTTGCCTACGTTTAAGGTAATGACCAGTTTGTGTTCTCATTAAGTTTTTTTTTAATTAATACAGCGTCCGCAAAATATCTTTCTTTTTTTTAACGCTATAAAAAAACTATTGGCTTCAACTCCTGAACCAATTGGACTTTGTATGGTGTCTTTATGCAGAATTCGTCTCAACGATGTCTCCGAAATGTTCAATTGTTAAGAACGATGGTTAATTGATGTTGATGGCGCTTAATGCATACTTTCTGCCACAGAAGCAATATTGTCTGGTGTACCCACTGCTTTTGGATTTTCACGCTTTGGTTTGTCGATGAGGTGCTTCTCTTCTTCCGAAATTCGTACGCAACTTTCGCACACATTCCGCAACATGATTTTCAAAGTAATGTCGCAATATTTCCCAGCGTCGTTGAAGCGTATCCACAACCATATTCGTTCAGCGGAAGCATAAAACTGATTATCCGTAAAATCAGACATGAGCTAAGTTTTACCATTCATAAAATAAGCACTAGTTGCAAAGAACTTTAGATGACGTCTCATTTACAAAGAAAAAAAAAAACGAAAGCAGACGTTTCGTTTTATTTATTTTCCTACTTTGTTGTTCATATACGGGTATATATCTAATAAAAAATCAGTATTTTAAGAACTGAACGTATAAGAAGCTATAATTTTACAATTTGCTTCGGTTCTTTAAAGAATAATTATATATTTAAAGCTCTAAAAAATTTTTGTTTTTGGTTTGTTTTTAAAATCGACTAAAATTGTAAGAATTATTGTGAAAACGTAAGGTTTTTAACCGATCAACTTCTTGCACATGCCTCATGTTATCAGAAAAACTGTGAGTTAACAAATAAGCTAGAACTCAAGCTTAATTTATAAAAATGACATAGACTATTTAACACAAACCTGCAAAGGTGTTTGGTTGATTCTGCGAAGGAAATAAGAATAATTTTGGATCACTGTGAAAAAATAATTTTTTCGATCTATTTTTATTATCTAATTTTTAAATATAGAAATGAGTTGTGTTATATCTGTTCAAATTAATATCTTAAAGCATTCCCATGTTTTAAAGAAAAACTTTTGGGTTTCGTTTGAAACTGCTAGCTGGTGCTGCTCTCAAAATGTATATTGCATTCAGTTCTTCAAACTAAATTCATACAAAAATACGTGTCAACACGTTTAAATATACTTCGTCTTTTAATTTTTTTCTGTTTCCAAAATTTATTTGGGGATAATTTGATTTTTATATTAAAAAAAATAAAATTTGTGAAGTTTCCCTTCTATTGAAATAAAGATTTTTGTAAGTTTCCATTTTCAATTAGCAGTCATATATTTCAATTCAATCCTCCTAAGACTAAAATGCTTCAGTAATGATTTACTAAATATAAAAACAAATTTGAACAGCTTAAAGATATCTTGATTTAAGCAAGCCAACTAAATTTAAATATCCTTGATTATTGTAGCCCTTTTGTGGTTGGTTCTTAAAATCTTCAACTCAGTTCAATTTCTTAAATGTTTGATGTTGAATGTATAAAGTGTATTGCACCGATTATACGCCTTGTTGTTTTACAACTACTCCCTATTTGTTAACAAATATGCTGCCATTACAAAAATAATCTAAATTATTCCCCTGCCGTTCCGTGAAGATAGATCCTGTTTTCCGAGTTGCATACTGAATGCACAGTGACAAATAAAATGACAACTTTAGTTGACATATTGCTAACAAGATGGAAAGGAAAATCCAACATATAACATGTCTGACAAAGGTATAATAACACGAGAAAACTAGCAAAACTGCCATAACGAAAATTTCTTAGAAATAATGTTTGTTTAGCTTTTGGTATTAAACTAGAAAATTATATATATATATATATATATATATATATATATATATATATATATATATATATATATATATATATAAATTTTAGTGAAACAAAAAGAAACAAGAGCAAATGTGTGGTATCTGTTAAATATGTACGACATACAAAAAATCCTACATAAATGTTTTTAACACTAGTGATTAAAACTCAAATTATTTTGCAGTCGGACAAATTAAATAGAAGCAAACAAAAAAACTAAATATGAAACAGTGTTTTTTTTTTTTTTATACAAATCTCATGTACAAATGCAGTCAAAACTCTGAAGCCCACTTTAGTTTGATTACAAAAGGCAAGGAAACAGTCAAAAGAATGAACAAAAAAGTAACTAAATGTATGAATGGGAATAAAATCCCATAAATCATTAAAAATTTTTTGCCAAAGGCCTGACAATGATGAAAGTTAAGAATAAAAACTGTTTGTTACTTAAACAAACATGTACATTTTATGTACAAAATGAATTTTTGTTGAGGGGGTGATGTCATGTAGTACCCTCATGCGATAATTTAATGGGGCTCAAGAAAAAAAAGGAAGCAATATAATTCCTTTTGTAGTTTTTTACTTAAACTGTTTTTCGTTTGGTGTTTTTGTTGTTTCCTTACAGGGTTTGCTTTTACCTGTTTTATGGGGGAAAACTCTTATAGTGTTTTTTTTTTTCATCATCATTGTTATTATCTATTAATAGTTTGTAGTCAAAAGCAAAAAAATTTAATTTAATTTTTAAAACAGACTTATTTGAATATGAAAATTTATTATTTGGAAACTTTTTATGTTAATTTACTATAATTGTGCTTGATTTCCCAAAATATTATTACTTATTATTTTATAACTACGGGGAAAACATATCAATATGGCTACTGCTCATATAGCTAATCCGTGGATTCTACCTAGATTTTGTGTTTAAAACTGTAAAGTCATATATCAAAAGCCAAATTAAATAAATGAGAACTACATTGAATCAACAAAGCAAATTTTTTATACAAAAACACAGTAACCCTTGAATTACTATTTTTATTTTTTCTGCCTGAAACTTAAATGGATCCGAGGTCTGATCAAAGATCATTGCTGGTACCCAGAGAACTTGTAGGTCGCAGGGATCAATGTCCTTGCTTCGGTTGTTGATAAAATCCTTTAGAGTTTAACGGTTTATTTCGTGATATGAACATAGTCTCTGGCTCTTTAGCAAGGAATGTGAGGGTGGTGCTAACTATTATAGTAAAACTTGGTTTTTGGAAGCCGCTAAGCGCTAACGTATAATTGGTAATCGCATTTTTACACCCGGCCTTGACATCACCTGTATTTTTGAAATCGTACTGATAGCCAAGTAAATATATAATAAAATACTCTAAAGGATCTACAAAAAAATAAGTGGAATTTCTTCACCATACTGCATTTTAAAGACGGTTGTTAAAAAAAATAATTTTTTTTTGGCCAAGAAATCAAGTGATCACAGATTAAATAATTAAAAAAAGTCAAAATTAAAAAAGTTAGGTAGTATTGTATAGGCTGCCGATCATTGTGAGAAAGACCGGCTTACTTGGATCTAATAGTCCATTTGTGGTCCCCTATTGTAAATAAATAGTAGGGCTGTTCCCCACGTTTATCTTGAAGCAACACTGTCAACCATCCTGATGCTCAAATAACCTACTTTATTACATTTACAGCGCAACCCAAAAGTTCCGCAAAATTTTGCATTCTCGAAATACTTAAAAAAACCGCCCTATCAGTCAATGATGTTGGACAATGGCGGAGTAGGTGCTATTGTCAACTTCAGCAGAAGTCGTAATAAAGAAGATAGAACCTCTAAGTATGAGCACTAATAGTACAGTGTCGTGTCACAAGGCCACTAGCATTTCTATTTGTTCCTTAAGGATGCGAAGCAGACTTTCAGTTCACTCCTAATCACACTGCAGCTATAAGAGCCTCGACACCGCATGAAATCGCAAAATCTGTAACTAAAACCCAAAAATGCAGTCTACCAGCCATATTTTTATGGAGGAGTATGCTTTTTTTAATTAAACCACCAATATGTAAAAGGATTTCCTGTATATTGATTTCTAGTTACCTCTTTCTTATTATTTTAATTTTTATAAAAAAAATTTTACAGCTGTTGTCTTATTTAAAGTCTGCTCAAATCGGTTATGGAATTGTTAAGAAAACATAACTTCTTTGGAAGGTTCAGTTACCCATTTAATTAATCCAATACTAAATTACTCGTTTTGGTTCTTAAATTAATGAACTCTAAAGGTCGATTCACCTATTTTGTGCGGACAAAATTTTTTTTGCGACAAAAATTTTTTTACTGAGAGTTTTGCAGCACGATTCACCCGTTTCGAAAAATTTGTCCGGACAAATAAAGCTGTCATAAGAATACATAGGTAAACCAGTCATATTATTTTACAACGTGTTTCAATGGTGCGAAATTTTATATTTTTTATTATTTTGGCATTTTGGTTATTAAAACATGAATAATAAAATTTAAATTTACTTACAAAATATATTTTGAAAAAGAAAATGCTAAAGAGTTATCAGTAAAAATATTGAAGCAAAGAAGAGTACTGGGCTATTTTCACGCATTGGTTCTTGAGATACCCTTAAGTGATGTGGTATCTTTTGCTAATTTTCATCGCATAGACCCCCCACTTCGTATGTTGATAATCTCCTTATTTTAGGACCTACTTTGAAAGGTACACCTATCCGTAAACAAGACTACATTACGCATTAGCTATGGTTGTCTAAATGATTTTGCGTGATTATTTTTACATGAACTATTGCTCGTATCGTACAAGCATTTTTTTCCGGCATTTTCATTTCTATGAGCTTGAGGGCAACTGCTTCATTGCAGTCCATTTTGTAAAAAAAAAATTTATTTAAAAATTATTCTTTATAATGAACACAAACAAAACAAATGCCACAATTTCATTTTATTTTATTAATGTGAGAATTCATTAAAAAAAAATTTAAAAAAATTTTAGTAGCAGTTAAATTTTGCCCGGACAAAAATTTAAATAAAACTAAATCAAGCTGATAGTTGTCTGAACAAAATCAATTTCCTCACCCTCTGTAAGCCATATAATGACTTACTTCTGTGATTTACAAATTTTGTTACTCGCTTACAAGCACATTGCGCTGGTTCTCAAATAAGAGCAGTAGTAATTAAACTAGTTCCTTACGTTAAAAAAGAATACAATATTATTTCCTGCAATAATCAATGTAGTCAATAAATTTTAAGTAATGTATTATTAAAGTCTCACGCCTTGTTAAAATCATTAGGTTGGTAATTCAGCTGGGAAGTCCATCCACCAAAAATGCCTAAATCCACACTCGACTACCTTTTTTGAAATTTTTTGCTGGGTACATATATAAAATGTTCAACCAAAAATTTGTCCAGACTAAATGTGTGAATCCACCATAAGTCTATAATGGAAACTTCATTTTCACAAAGTGGTGATGGTGAATATGCTCGATGCTTGCCATTGAAAAACATTCTTTAACAACTTTTCGAATTCGTAAATAATTTTTGTTTTTAAGGCAACTTTTATGGAACTGTTTTCTAATAAATATGCAGTTCCAATTCCATCCTGTCTTACTCTAAGAAGTGCCAGAAATTTATAAGCGCACAAAAAATAAAAATATGCCTTGCTTTTTCATGTTTTTATTTTGAATGCTTTGAGGGAGGCTAAAAATCAACTCCCTGTCTTTTAACTTTTACTGCATACATACGCA
The DNA here is from genome assembly GCA_937654795.1 of Cistogaster globosa. NCBI lineage: Eukaryota > Metazoa > Arthropoda > Insecta > Diptera > Tachinidae > Cistogaster > Cistogaster globosa. The sequence continues at coordinate 130,630,754 of OW569404.1, read as the reverse complement.
TAAAACAAAAACTTTTTTTACGCCCGTGGGTGCGTGTTGATTTGTTTTCCTTTAAGCATTTTCTTGGCCTTGTCAGTTAGTGGAATTTCCTTTTAATTTATAACTGTACATGCTGCTGCATTAAAGTTTTCTTGTTGTTTATTTTGGTTTTCTCTTCATTTCACATTCTTCTTAAGCAAAAGGCAAAAAGTATTATTACTCAAAGATTATTTGGGTGAATCAACAAAACCCTCATGTTATTAACTAACACACAAACAATATATTAATGCCTTGTCTGTCCATTGCTCCTCTGACAACCAGATATCATGAGGGTGGCATAAAAAAGTTTTTTCTTCTGTATTTTTTTTTTCTTTATCTTTTGTTTTAAGTGAGATACGACAGATATCACATGTAATTGTAACTTATATATTAAGACACTTTAAATTAATACTTGAAAGGTTTTCCCAGTTATTTGACTTATTCTCTCTAATGTATGAATGAGACAAATATTTCACTAATTAAGACCTTAACAATATTAATTTATAAACATGATAACATTGCTTTCAATTGAAATTGTTAAAGTATTTTTTCAGAGTGCCACTTTAGGCATTTATGCAAGTTTTGTTATTACGGAATGATTTTAACACTCTTGATAATTGTTTTGTTTATTTTCTTTTAATTTGCAAACTTTAGTAAAAAAGTTTCATGCAAAATATTTTTTTATTTTTGATACATTTATATCGAATGATGAATAGGTTTAATTAAAAAAACTATTACAAAAAATATTATATTTTTTAATTAAGTTTCAATAGGTTAACAATTTTAAATACTGATGTTTTCTTAATTTAAAAGTCCTTAGAATCTGTCATCCATCACAAATATTTTATTTCTAAATGAGACATATTTTTAATCCTAACAAGCAAGCACAGCTAAGCGTAAATATAAAATGAAAAATGTTGATTAGAGAACCGTAAGAAATTTCTAAAAATGCCATAAAACACATAAATAATCATACTTTTGTATATGTGTTCGTGCGGTAGATTTATTCATAAAATTGTTATCTTGTACGGGAAACTATGATTTTAAATATTCTTTTATTTAAAAGATAAAAACTGCTGATGATATTACGAGATTTAAATTATTGTAATTATTGCAGCTTTGTTTAATTCTGATAAAAATGCTTTTAAATAACACATGTCCTGTTTCCTTGCAATTGCAAGTTTTCTGTAAGACTTTCTAAGTGATACTGTTATAATACCTGGAACTACGTTTTCTATTTAAAGGTGAGGTAAAACACCTAGATTTTTCTAATATGAAAATATCTGGCAGGCTTGTTTCAGTTTCTTTTTCACCTACAAATGTTTATTAACGTCTGGAATTTAGCCAAGAATTCTAAAAGGGCCTTAAATGAAGATGTATATTAATTAAAGCTTTTTTACATTTAAATTGTGCCTGCTAAATTTTGTTAAATTAACAGTGAAAATACAAATATTGGGACTTAAGTTACTAAATATTCTAAAAACATACCAATGTATATTCCATCCCTGACTTAAGATAAAATTAAAAACCATAAATTTTGTGTTTCACTAACATTGACTTGATGTGATATTTTTCACTTTCACAGTTACTGTTATAAATATTTTAATTTATTTTTAAAAAATTTCCTGCCAGCACATACTGCTGTCATGTTTTTCAACAATCTGTGAAGCACTACATTTTAATGACAGTTAGTTGTTAGTTTAAAATACTAGAACATACTTTAATATAAATGCGCAAGTTGTTGTGTTGTTTATATGTATGTGTAGATATATATGTTGGAGTGTCTGTATATTCCCAGTAAAAAATAATGGATGTCATTCTTAGAGAAGGGCATCTTATTTACATCAAAAAAACCTAATAAACATTTTGTAGGTTGTGTATGCTATTTTTTAAATGTTTTTTTGAAACAACATGTTGATCTACTTCTTAGATTTACATTTTTCCTTGCATAACGACAACATTTTTGAATAAAACTGAAGTTTTTTTCAGTATTTAGAAAGTGGATAAGAAGGAGTTCAATACTGTTAAAAACCAACGACATGCCCTCAATGACACATGCCTATGTAAAATTCACCCGAATTGGCACCACTTCGTCAGTAGTTGATGCCGTGCTTTCATTAAATTTTTTCCTCACTTTTTTTACTGGGTTACAGTGCAGTTATTTCGTCAAGGTTTTTTTCTTAGCTTGAAGGTTGCAAAGTCATCAGATAGCATTAATTTTTAATGACTGAGATTTTAACTTTACATTTTGCAAATAAAAAGAATTACTAAGGATCAGTTATGTTGCAGATAATTATAAGCAAAGGTATAATGATTTTTGAAATCTGCGATGATTGAAAAAATGTGCAGCAGTCTGAACAAAACTAAATTTTTTTCTCAGATTGAATTTAATAAAATTTAGTTCAATTATCTATTTTTATGCCAATTAAATATTTAATTAAAAATTAAATTCGAGCTTTTTTAATTAAATAATTTATAGAATCAATCAATCATTTTATTAACAAAAAAATTTTCTAATTGAATAAATAATTGTATTAATTAAAAACATAATAAATTTTGTATGAATACTTCATAAACAGCAAAGGCGAATCTTGCTTATTGAAGTAAAAAACTAAGTTTCATATTGAAATTTCAAACTAAGACTCAGAGATATATCTTTGTGGGGATTTTTTCAAAATATTAGGGCAAAATAACAAATTTTTTATTTAAAGTAAAATATAGTGGCCATCGAGACGTCCTTTTACCCCTAATAATCAATATCGGTGATTAAAATAAATTATTCGAGAAAGTAGCACGATAAATTAATGTTCCCGTATTTTTTGGGATTTAATTAAAAAGATTTTCCATACTTTATTAAAAAAAAATTAATAAAATTCAAGATATTAGGAACTCCCAATTTAGTAGAAGGGAACAATAAACTTTTTACAATTCTGGTATTATCAAAAATATTTATATGCAGAAATATCACCGTACACTGAAAGGCGGTTTTTTAAAAAAATAACTAACTTTTAATTGTTTATTTTTTATTTTATTTTTGTTTTTTTTTTTTTTTTTTTTTTGTTAAAACTAACATGTTCTGTTTTCTATACGTCAAGTGAAAAGTTTTTTCTATTACTTTAGCGTAAAAAAAGTAACTTAGTTTGTTAAAATCAAAAAAAAAAATCATTAAAAACTTTTTAATTTCTAGAAAATATTATTTCACTCAGAATTTAAAAACATGAAAACTTTTGAAATATATATACTTAGTGAAAAAAGTAAATAATTATAATGGAACATCCAATACAAAGAAAAGTTCTAAAAATTAAGAATAGATTTAGGTAAATTACATTAAAGAATGCTATTACTAGTTTAACATTAAGCATTAAGGTAAGTTATATAAGTTATAGTTATGTAAAAAGACACGAAAAAAATTGTTTAGTTATTTTTTTAATATATTTTCAGATTTAATGTGTTCAAATGTTTTTTCCTATCGGCCAATGAATGAAAACAATTACACCGTTTTGCTAACGTTTCATTCAAAAATAACAAACTTTTTCAAATCTTTTTGAATTACACAAAGCGCATCTGCTGTGGGTAATTTGCTGACACAATCGTGAAATATTTTCGTGTGTTTTTTTTAACTGTTCAACAGTTTGGCCATATATGTTCATCAAATAACATCTACTGTTTTAATACCCTTCAATTAATTATTTTAAATATTTGTATTTCTAATTAATTTTAGCTGGTTGTCTAAAAGTGTTCACATACATTAAATTACACAGACTACTGGGACGCCCTTTGATTTCTATATTTAAATTTTAAACTTTTTGTTAAAGTGGACTAACCTATACCAATTTTTCGTAAATTAAAATAGTCATATACCTAAAAAATGAACAATTGAACAATTAATTTATAATTTGAAATTGTTATACTTGTTATTGTAACGATCACAGTAATCGATAACCTGTCCAATTTTCACCTATAGCGGTTCATAAGGTCAATTTACCAATGAAGATACCCTTAACTTTTTACTTTATTCTTTTACTTCTTTGTATCATTGGGTGCTTCGATAATACGCAGTTTGTTTTTTTTTTTAATTCTGTAGTAGCGACCTTTACTATTTATGATACACGTTATAAGAATGTATGTGTTATTGGGACCCCCTTTAAGTTTTAAAATTATGAACTTATCATAAAACTAGAACAATCTGTAAGTAATACCTTTCAAATAGAGATAAAAAATTTGAAAATTTTTGAAAAATTTTTCATTAAATAATAAAGCCAATTAAAAAAGGTACTTTTATTAAGAATTTATATCGTAATCCTACGAATAAATATTCTTTTTCATTGTAAGTTTCATAACACAAAAATAAAATCATTATAAATAAGGATTAACAAAATTAATAAAAATATTTTTTAATTGCTAATGTGTGAAAGAAATTCCAAGAAAAAATAAAATCCTAATTAAAGAAAAAGATAAAATAGTTAACGTCAATTAAAAATAATAACAAAGAAGAATCATAGATAAATTAAAAAAATGGAATTTGAAATAATTAGAATTTAGCAAACACTCAGTTTTAGTAAAGAAGTAGAAAGATATGATAAATACCGGGTAGAATAAAAGCCAATTAAGATAAACAGCCTTAAAAAGTAAAATAATCCTAAATAATTAAAGCAGTAAAACATCATATTTCCCAGACAACAATACGGTATCTATAACAATAATATTTCACTTGTGTTTGAAAAATAAGTTAAAATACAATTAATTAAAAGGTTAAATAAAAAAACTATATTAATAATATTTCACACTAAATGCTGTATAAGTTTTCAATCTCTATATCATTTAAGTTTAATCACTGATTATGTAGAATTAAGTTTTCAAATCCAATCAAAAAGGTGGCTAAATAAATCTTCCAAAAAAAATAAAAAAATAAAAATCAATTCACACTAAATCACTTACGCGTAACTATGTAAGATAATCCTATAATTTATGTACAACATTTTACGCACAGCAGTTGTACTTACAAAAATAAACACAAGCTAAATTGGCAAACGAAGCAACCAGCAACTACTGAGCTCTTAAGACTATAAACAGAAATGCTGAAAGGAATGCATGCAAGGCAGAATATAAATAACAATTGCTTGCTTTACTACTGTTAAATGCTTTAACTAATATTTGCTTTAAGACTTAAAATAGCAGAAGAAAAGGGAACGTAAAAATATAAGGATATTAAGTAAAAAATATGTTATTAATATTATGAATTATTTGCAAGACAAGTAAAAACAAGAACAAAAGTGAAAAGGTATGAAAATTGCTTAAATTAAATTGTATAAATATATAATTAAAAGGCTTTGAATTGTGAACGGTAAGAGTGGCCAGTTAATGAGAACGATTACCATGGTTTGCATACTGTGATGAAGAAGCAAATCACAGAAGATCGCTTTAGGTCTTCCGTAAGCTTCGCTCAGCTAATGAGATATCTCTTATATTTTATGTCACTTTGAAGAATACCTGAATTAAATAGATACATGGAACCCCTTTGTTAATTCATAAAAAGCTGTATTATATTCTACTTGTGTCTCATTTATCTAATGATCTTCTATAGGCCTTAAGGCTGTTAATAAGTAAATAAAAAAAAAGCAAATAAATAATTTTAAAATATTTTTTAGTAAAATTTAAAAACAATTACGACTAAAACTAGTCTTAACATTATGCATTAAACTCATAGCGACAGCAGACTACTAATTAGACCACATTTGCTTTGCTTTTAACTTTAAAACATCAAAAATAAGATACGCATATTTATATTAGATTAATATTAGATTACTGTGGCGACAACAAGACAACATAGCTGCAGGTTTATAATGATTTAGATATTTTAATAAATTTAAGATACATAATTTAAACTTTAGACAGATTTGTTTTAAAGTAAATAATTTTATTTTTATAATCTCGAGTGAAAGTTATTTTTACGTCTGCAATCATGTATATTTTTCCGGCTAAAATTTCTTAAAGATTCAGCTTTAAAAAGTACTTAAATTCTAATTGCATAATTAATAGTATTGTTTGAAAGCCTTGCCTAATTTAGAGTGGGCACAGCAATAAATTTTAAAACTGTTGGCTCTATATCTAAAGCTAACTTTACCCAACATGTTTTTTAAATCTGAGTTTTTAACTGTGAGTCATATATAATTCTGCATGTGTCGAAATTGGTATTTTACAGAAGACTTTTAATATTTGGTCGTAAACGTAAATGAACATTTACGTCTGACATAACTATTATTTGTTAACAACAGCTGCTCTGCACGCAAATTTAATTAAAATTATTTTTTGATTACGAGTACTTGAAAAATGGATTCAAAACTAAGACAATTGAATTGTGTAGTGTTGCTTCAGTTATGTCAACAAACAACAAATAATCAAAAACAAAAAATTATAATTCCTTTTTTCGGTTTCAAAATGGCTATTTGCCGTCTTAAAATATTACGGAATTTCTGAAGACTTGTCAATTTTATTTTTTTTATTATAAATAGAAAGAAGATCAGTTTGCATTGAATAATGATACAAAATTTACATTATTGTTATCAAATAGTTAAAAGAATATTCAGTTTTTGGTCATATAAAATATTACCTTCAGCCGACTAATACTACCTTGAATGGTCAACCGGCGTTGATTGCTTTCATCCTGTATATGTTTTTAGCAATACTTTTTAGAACTATAAAAACAGCTGATGTCAGATGATTTGTTTTAAACGTAATTTTGTTAGATGACCTTTCACATGTATTTTACAGAAGCAATGTTTCAACAGTCCTAAACGACATGTTTGTGTTCTTTGACATGTCAGATGTCAAAAACATGTCGTGTATGGGCAGCTTAAGGAACCACTGAATCGATTTAAAAATGTTGTTCTTGTGTACCTACCATGAGCTACTGTTAACAACAACAAAAACTATCTTCGAGTTTTTGATAAATTGGGTAAAATTAAAAAATGAGCCCTATATAAAAATTTATGTTATAAAAATTATTGAAAAATCCACAAATTTAGCTTTTCAACGAGGTATAATATTTACTTCTAGGTTCCTTAGCTATGTTATTTGAATACAAAAAAAAATACTTCATTAGCGCTGTCGATGAGCGAAATATCGTAAAGGGGATCATTTTTGAATGTAATGCAAAAAATGCTTCGTTACAGCAGTAGAAAATCCTTGGGTCCATTACTTAAAAAACTGATTAAACTATAACAACCAAATGGAAAGCATCTTATATATCATCAGCAAATTAATTTTTTTTTTTTTAGAATATTCACACCGACTATTTTGCACCTTTGTAGAGAACGTCTCTTGTAAACTTTAATTAGATATATAGATCATTTTTACGGAAGGGAAAAAACACGTGATTTTGGTGTAAAATTATAGTTGAGTTGAAAACAAAAAAGTGTAATTTTTTTATTAACAAATAATTCAGTTCATTCAATTCAAGACAGAAATTCACATTTAAATGAAAAAACGAAATGCTGTTAATAAATTTAAAGGTCAAGATTAATGGACTTAACTGCAATATACAAAAAGAAAAAAAAAAAAAACAAACATTCCATCAATCTGTCAACTTAAACAAACAACATAAAAGTTAAAAAAAAAACTTAAAACAATTGCTAACATGCCTCCCATAAGAGGTTAAAAGCGTTTTAAACTTTTCAAACTGTAAAACAAAAAATATAAATGATCATGAATAACTTCTTTTTCCCCCTTTATATTTCGTTTTTGTGGTTTGTTTTATTTACTTTGCTTTATTCGTATTATATCGAAATTGATTAGCTGCAAAGACCTTAAAATTAACAATAATCTTGTAACGAATAAAAATTTCTAACGCAAGTGGGAGAAGAGTTTGTAAGAATATTTTCCACGTTTCTTGTGGATATTTTACAGCCAGACAAGCTAAACAAATTTTATTGAAAATAAGGCCGGAGGATAGAAAAAAAAACGTAAATAATTTAATTTTAGATATTATTGTAGGCGTAGTTACAGTCAAAAAAGTTTTTGCTCTTTTCAGCATACAATTACTGTGAATAATTTAAGGAATTTTTATTGTTGCTTTTTCTAATTTTTATACAAATTAATATTTTTGTAAAATTTTATTTTTAAAACAACTTTTTAGAATTTTCTAGAGAGAGGTTTATTTTGCTGTTAAATGGTATCCTTTAAAATTGCTAATTAAATTAAAAAAATATTTAGTAAGTGTTTGTAATACGGAATCAATACCGGTTTAACCAAAGAACAACTGCTTTCACAAAATTAGTGGACACTGTAAATGAAAACAAATGTTTTTATGTTTATCCTCTTTCCTTAAGGTGGAAATGGCGAGCCCAATTTTTCATTTTTTTATTTCTGCTTTCTGAAGGGCATCTCCTTATGCACATAATTTTGTAATACAAAAAAATTAAAAACCAGCCAATTGTAAGTTGGAGTGCTAGAAAAAATGTCCAGTACCATGTAAGAACCAGCTTTCGAAATTTAATTAATTCTTTTTATTATTTAAAATTAAAAATTAAAAGTCTTTGTTTCTTATCATACTAAATAAAAGATAATACAGTAAGGGTTAATAACTTTACCGTCCGGACACCCCTTATTCATGTTTATTTTAGAATTTTCCTTATAATAGACATACGCATAGCAATAATTCCTTTGTACAAATTTCAAGCTTATATCCTTAAAGAAAACACATTTTAAATTTATTATTAGCAGAAATAATTGTAAACTCTTTAAGTAAATTCTTAATGTCTGTCTGATATGGCAAAACAGATTAAGCCATATGATTCGCTTTAGCCGAATATAAAAATATATCAAATTAAAGTGCTTCCTATTGCGGTTCAAAAACAAAGTTATATGAGATTTGCATCACCATTGAGGCAACCTTTAACTTAAAGTTCTACATGCACTGTAAAAATTTGGCACATCCGTAAATCACAGTTCAACAAATAACACACTTTTATTAATTTTAAATTTTATAAACATCGCGTCACTTTCGTAACACCCTTTTTTAGTATTTGTTGTTATAGCGAACATAGTAGTACACCTTCCTAATTATTTCTTGAGTTTTTCATTATGGTTTGAGAGATAGAGGGCTGCAACTGATGGTTACGTTTAAGTACGAAGACACTTTAATCTCTAAATAAATAGTTTTAATGTTCAATACTGGTGTTGTTTAATATTTTGGCACACGGTAGTAAAAATTTTAATAGTTATTTATTTTTTTAATAACAGCCTCTTGAAACTTATTTAATTATTTTTGTTATTTTATTTTAGGGTTTCTTAAAATGATAATGAAGCTAAAATGTTGAATAAAGATTTATTTTTATTTACAATTTATTTCTTGTTTTTCACACTCTTTTTGTATTAATTAATTTTAATGTTATATTTTTTCATTAATCATGTTTGTTACTCTTTAATTTCACAATATTATCGACAACAGATTAAAGTTGTCAATGTTTCTACAGCAGAGAACTTTATATTTATGAGCTTCCCAATAAACTAGCCTACAAATATTTATGTTTTTTAGGGTGGTACAAAGCTGAAAGTTAGCAATTTTTAAAATAATTCAAAGGCCAATCAAAGGTTCAGAAGCATATAAAACCTAATAAAATCTCTTTTTTTTAATGAAATGCTGTTAATTTAAATCATTTAAAATAAATTTAAGAAAATATGTTAAACAAAAAAAATATTTAATTTTAAATATTAAACAATTAATTAGAAATTAAATTGCAGATGAGTTTAGATTTTTTAATAAATTTTGTGATCTACAAATTTTAATTTAAATTAAAGTATACAAACAATATTTTGCAGCTCTGTTGACATTTTTGACAACAAATCAAATTATGTGTTATTTGATTTTGATTCTGTTGTCATCATAAAACCAATTTGTGGGTTCGATACATAACTTTTTTACTTTCTGTCTCGCTCTACTTCTCGCACACTTCTTCGTGACACACCATATGTAAATCTAACTAATAAAGATAATTTCTTACCTCGTCGTTGTCTTCATCAATAGCAAAAAGCAAAGAAATAAAAAAACAATATTCATTATTTTTAAGTGAAGCAAAATGTTGCCCTCTCAACACCTTGCAGCAATATTCACAGTGAATGAATTTTAATAAAAATTCGAAAATCGAAGCATAAATTGGTGTGTGGCTGTTCAACTGTAGTTCTCACAGAAATTTTCCTCATTTTTTTGTTCTACTTTTTTTTGGGTGTTAAATAAAATTAAAGCGGGTGTGACAAGATGATTGTTTAAGCGTATAATTGTTTTTTTCTGCTTCATTGTATATATGGTTCTATTGATTACTATTTGTCTGTCTGTCTGTCGTTTTGTTTGTCTATCTTTATGTTCAAATATGTTAAACAAATTGAGGCATTTTTTTCACTGAACCGCTAGTGCTCTGCTGTCAGTAGTGCCTTAAAAGCTTCTAAGCATTTAAAAATGTTTGTATTTTTTCCCCACCTTTTGGTAAGATTAATAAATGCAACGGTAAATTATGGAAATAAATGTATATGGAACAATAACAACAATAGCTACAAACACTATCAATACTAAATGCCAACCGATTTCATACAACAAAAATCATACAAAATTGCCAGTTCTATTTTTAGTCATTAATGTGAATATTACAATAACAACAGCAACAACACTGTACAAACTGAATGCTTCTTTAGTGTTATTAAAAAGAAAGTGTTAATTGAGTTTTATGGCTGTCAAGAAATATTTGCTGATAACACTTTAATGAAATGTGTGCCCTTTGGTAATTTAAAGAGGTTTTTTCAATTTCTTTTAATAACTTAAATGTATCAAAATAATTTTTGTGTTAATAGATTAAGAGACAATTTATGTTAGCAAGGCAAGTGGTAAATGGATATTCTTAGACAAAAGGAGTCTTAAAATTTAGGAAAGATTTTAATTTAAAGCAAGACAAAAATAGCAACCTATTTTATTTATCGAAAACGCTTTAAAAATAAGAAAGCTAATTCTTTGAGAAAATATTTTCTTTTTTTCAAAATAATTCATTTTGTGATTAAAATAAAATTACTTAAAACTGATAAAAAATTAAAATTTTAAAAATAATGAAAATAGTCAAACTAAAAATTTGTACGGTAAGCAATTCATTCCAATGAAACTTTACTTTAATATTTTTAAAAATTCTTTTCAAATAGAACAAAAATTTTTAGAAAAAAATAACGGACGATTTATAACCTAAATCGATTAAAAGTGCAAAAATATTTATGCTAAGAAAAGCTTGTTAGCAAAATTTTGTTTCTAAATAAATTAAAAATATTCTGACTATTTTGCCTTTAAAAACAGTTTTTTTAACAAGATAAACCCAATGGAAGGATGGTTCTAAGTAGGTACATTTACCTGCTAAGTTACAAATATCTTTTTTTATTTTATTTAATAATTTAATTGGAACAAAATGTGTATTAAGGCTTATTTAAATATTTTTAATTTTTATTTAAACTGAACTAAAATTTGAGCCCGCTTTTTATCAAAATTTACTAATATTTAAAATTTTTTAAATTATTATTTAAACTATTCTAGTATTTATATTCAATGACCCATTTTAAGTCACGTTCTAAATTTAATAGGCACGCAAAATTATTTACAAATAAATAAATTAAAACTTAATTAAATCTTATTTTTATTTATTTGTAACTTTTTGTGTTAATTTCTAAAAGAAACAGGAAAATTTAGACCTTAAATCTACGTTTTAAACGTCATCTATTTAACCAATTTATGAAACGAATTAGAATTCAAGGACTTCTTATAATCGATCAATATTAATTAAATTCGATGAAGTCCACACACAACCCAAAGCCATTTTTTTTTTTTTTTTGTAGTCTGTATTAATCGTCTCATATGTTTGTTTTTGATTTTATGTTAGCACTGACAACAATTTTATTATCTTATATAGAATTTTTTTAACCAACTTCAAATACAAAATTGTTATCAGTTTATTCGTATGTATTTGTCATGTTTGTTATTTAATAACCGCGTCATTTACAGACCGATTTTTGGATTTTGTCCCTTATTTAAAAAATATGCCCACAGATTAATCCCGCTTTAAATCAAAAAGATAAAAATTGAAGCGTGATCCCATTTCATATAAGTATTTTTTACGTATGCTTTTCAATTATATGATAAATTTGATTTTGACCTCAATGTCTTTATCTTTTTAAGCATTTAAGATAGACATTTAATACTTCTTACTATATCTTCTTACTTCTTACTATACCCGTTACAATGACAAGTTCTAAACAGTCAGAAAAACAATTTGTTGCAGCTGAATTATTCTTAAATAAATTTTTTAACAAAAAAAAAACCTTTAAAGTGCCGTGAAATTGTTACCAGGAATAAAATATACAAAATACGAACTAAATTCCTTGTACCCTCCGTTTCAGTTTATTATTTTAAACCTTCCAGGAGCCTTCAATCTTAGTGCTTAAATGTATTTACCGTGTTCAGAATGCTAATTAATATAATTTCTTTACGATCTTTTCTTTACTTTAGGTTTTATTGATTGCAAGTTACCTGGTTTTTTAGATACGGTTTGTGGAGCACTTTCGACGAGAAGAAAGTATTATAACGAAGTAAATATTAGGTAAAACCATCATTCACGACACCTTCAAAACGTATAGTGGTATTCAACGGAGGGTATGATAACACTAATTCATTTATGAGTGGAACAAATAATAATTGCTTCAATGAACCAAAATTGCGATCATATAATATCTTAATAACTTAAATTACACAGAAAAGGAAATAGCAGGGAAAAGCTTTCAAAATTTATTTTTCGTTGCCTTAGAAAGTCAATTGACACAAGCAAATATAACCAATATAAGAGTATCTTTATTAACCTCTTGGCGTCCACTTCTCGCATTTAACAAATTAATTAGCAATTCGGTTCTGTTTATTTATCTCTTAAAGGCACAAGAAAGGTATTCGATAAAAACATATATACAAAAAGAGTAAAAAAAGCAGAATGTTGAGGTAGAATCAGTTCTATAATTACTTAACTATTTACTTTCTGCATTTGATTTTATAAACACTTTCAACACCCACCAACGGTTGTTTGAGCAAATATTTAATGATTTGTATTGCAGTGTTTTTTCCTTTGATTTATTAACCCTTTATCTTTGGGATGGGTGTTTGGCGCTGGTTAATCCATGTAGATAAAGTGTATTTTTTACTTCCTTTGTTTATTTGTATTTTCTTGTTTAACCACAGTCGTTTCAAGGATCTGTTCATAACATTTAAATAGCAAAAAAAAAAAAAATTGTATTAACACTGCAGCTGTTTGTTTGGATATTAATTAATAATAAATAATATATTAAATTCTCTTTATATCAGAAATTTTTCTACAGAGTTTAACAGTTTTAGAAGGGCTCAAAAGAAGATTACAAAAAATTGAAAATAATTTTTACTAAGACGAGCAAATGTATTTTTTCTCTCCCTTTTTCTACATAAGATTTAAATTATGATTATTTTTTATTTTATTAAATAAAAGCGACTAGCACAATTGCCTGTATTTACTTTTACGCCGAAATTAAATTAATATTTACTCTTTTATTTTTACGTGATCACATAAAAATTTTAATTAAACTGACCCTATCGAAGGAAATCTCATATTGCGAAATACCACGATGCTTATAAAAGTTTTAAATACCCGCCACCGGTTATTAATATTTTTAATTTTTTTAAATAATTATTATTAGATAAATAAAAACTTATAGTTTTAGCTTAAATTCACGCAAAGTTTATTTTAAAATAATATTAAGAAAACAATTTCAGAAAATCAGACTGGAAGGATTAATTATTTAAAATTCTTAACCAATTTATTTGACAAATAAGAATACGAGACATGTTCACAATCGATCTATATTGATTTAGCTGACGTAATTCGCACGTAAGCTAAAGGTTTTTTTTGTTGTTGTCTTTACTAATTGTCACAATTACTTTTTATGCTATCAATTTAGCAACGTTATTTTTAATTATCCTTTGTATACCTTTGTCTAATCTATTCTCTTTTATTCTATTCTAATCTATTCATTTAGAAATTGCTTAATATAGTAAGAAATGTATCATTTTGTAATTAATAATTAACTAATGACATTACAATTATGCTTATAGTGGTAAGTGGTATAAGTGCAATATATATTGTCACACATATCTTAAGTACACAATGGCGACTTTTAGCAAATTTCTCATAAAGAAACAAAAGTTGAATGATTGAAATTAAATTATAATAATTATTATTGAAAATGGCATTTTTTGGTCTTTTTTCTGAATAAAATTTCATTAAATTTTGTTTCATATTTTATAAACATATGATTTGCTTATATTGTAATGATGTTAATAAGTGCACTTCGTAATATTTAAAAAAATAGTTGATATGATTTCGTTCGGCTTAAGGACATGTTAACCATCGAAAATGAAAAACAATAAACATATTTTGTTTCACTTTTATTCTTCCAATATTTCAGTTAAATTCGTTAAACATTCTCAAGATATATTATAATGATAAAACAATTTAATATTTAGTTATTGTATCAACCAGTTGATTTTATTAGTTTTTGTCAATTTAAAAATGTATAAACTTAGTTTATTAGCAAATATATTTTATTATTAGAGAATTCAACGCGTGGTGCGAAAGAAAAAATTTTCATTTATTTATTTTGTGTTTAAAATAGTTCAGTTTTTTTTTTAATTCACTTCTAAAACTAATTTTTATGACGAAAAACCTATTTTCTTAAAATTAAATGAATCAAAGCAAGGTATTTTGTAGTTGTTGTTTTATGATTTTAAAACAAATGCAAGAAAAGTAAAAATAAAAATTGCTTACACAAGAAGTTTTAAATTTTTAGTTTTATTGTAATTTTTATACCGCTTGCAATAATGTATTGTTGAAAGCAAAATAATATAGCAGACAAGGATAAAGTTATTAAATTTAAAATTATGATGATTGGATACGGGTGCTTGTTTTTAATCATCAAAATGATTGATTACCTTCAGTCCCTATATATGTATCATAATTTGTATTTCATGTATTTAGTTTAATATGATTTTACTAGTGATGATCTAAAAAATGATACAACCTCTATTTCCTTCCGGCTCAAGAAGAAATATATTAAAAAATATTTAAAAATATGTATCCTAAGCAAATATTTCATTTTTAAATTTAAATTTACTGCTCTGTACATCTGCATTTTTTTTTTCTTTCTTATTTTGAAAAGTTTTACATTAATGGGTGGTAACAACGCTCTGTTTTAAAATATCCATGGATATGAATAAAAATTACTTTCTTAAAAAAAATTTAAATATTGCTTTAAATAAAAGCGTAAAGTCAATCATATAAAAGTGACCTTTTTATAGCTTAAAAAAAAGCTCAATATTTTTCACTTTTATTTATCCTTTTATTTAATTTTTCCCTTAAGTCTTTATTTTAAATATTAGTATTATTTGAAATTTTCTTTAAATTTATTGCCGTTCATGTTTTGTTCAATTGTTCAGTTCCAATTTTATGTTTTAATGCTAAAACTTAAAGTTTATTGTCTCTATTGTAATTTATTTATAATTTAGTTATGCAAATAGAATCTCGAATTTCTTAAAAATTAGACTTAAAAAAAATCTTAAACAATCAAATTTTTATCTAAGATTTTAGTGGTGCTTATTTTTAAATTTCTTTTTCTAGTTACAAGAGTCTTTTATTTTTGCTAACGCAAACATATTATTAGGATTTTGTGGAGAAGAATTGTTTACATTATCTAAAATTAAGTAGATGGGTGTATATCTTGCAGTCACAAATTCTGCTAATTAATTTAATGACAAAAAGAACTTTTGACTGACTTTGTATTGATAAGAGACGACGTAGCATATCGAAAACTCAAACAAATATTTACGTCCACATTCTTCAAGCGGTTGTTTCAAATCTAATATTCTTGAAGAAATTTTTCATTTAATGTTCTTTTATAACAAGTTGCATAAGGTCGCCGAAGTATAAACTAGCGGTTTGCAATTTACAGACTCAAACTGTGTCATTTTAAATCGAAATGGGCTATTTTTAGCGATAAGAACTTCTTACAATAGGGGCGTTAATTTTGTTAAAAATATGCAAAATTCTAAGAATTTAGTGCGGTTTTGTTTGTTACTTTTTGTATTCTTAAAATATACATATGTTTCCGTTATAATCCTTCAGATAAAAATTAAAGCGATCGTTGGATAATTGGATTATGAATGAATTATAGGCGTTGCACTTTAATTTCCACTTTTTTTACTGTCGGAAATTAAATTAGGCTACAGTCGGGCGTAGGAAAGAATACACCATCTGCAATGTAATTGTTCATTGTGCTATATCGCGAAAATTATCGAAATCTACTATCCTTCTTTAGATTAAGATGCGTTTTCAAGCAAAAAAAATTTTTTGGTGGTGTAACGGGGACGCGAGTATTCCAAATTATTTTTTATTCCATATCTTGAGAACTACAACAGCCAAAAAATGTGTATTGTCTATTACACTCACTTTGTTACAAACGAATTATTATTATTGTCGAAAAGAGTAGCGAAACACACCAGGTATAACAAACATACAATAATTATTTTGAAAATAAATAAAAAAGTGTATAAAATAAATTATTAATATTTTACCTTTTATTAAAAGTCTAACCACTTTGTAATAATTTTCAATACCTATTTTTTCTTATAAAAAAAAAGCAGCAAAAAGCAACACTGGTATTCTATTAGAGCAATAACAACTTTTATCCTTAATTCAATTTTAATACACAATTAAACACACACATACACTCAAAATTAATCCTTTACACAAATCGTTGTTAAGAAAGTTTATTTAAGTGGTGGTTCTAAAACTTTTCAAAATAATTTTTTGTTGTTGTAAACACTTTGAAACTCTTATAAATTAATTTGTATTTAATTGTTTGCTAGTTGTGTTGAATTTAATGAAATTATTTTTTTTTAATTATTTATATCCCACACTTTACTGAAAGCAATTTTTCAAAATTTATGAAGCTTTAAATAGAAAATTAACTATGCTTTAAATTGCGCTTAACAAGACACCAATAAATTTAGCTATTTTAATTTTATTTATAGGTTTTAGTGAACATTTTTGGAATTTTATATATTTTTACTTTGGTAGAACCATTTTTTAAATAACATCTTTAAAAAAGAACATTTTTTTTTACTTTTTTCGTTAAAATAATTTTTTTAATTTTTGTTTGGCTTATTTACGAGGGATTTTGTTGTCTTCACTGTATATTTATTATTTTTTTTACGCTCAAATACAACTATAAAAACAAGAACATAGATACTTTTTTCTTCTAGCAATTAACATAAAAAAACTTCAGAGAGACCGGCCAATTTTCCGTTACTAATAGACCGTTTCAATCCGAGCTACTAAAATGACTAAATTTAACAACTGTAAATTTTTGTAATCACCAAAGGCTACATATTGAAAAATATGCTCGGGTTTGTGAGTAAAACGAATGTAAATAAATGAGCACGCGACAGGCATTAACAGAATTTCCAGAAATACAACAACAACGCAACAAACAACTTCATACCCATACAGCTGCTACATCAGCATGAGTATGAAGTCGGCAATAAAACAGCTGAAACTTTAATCGTTCAGCTGCTATACATATTTCTAGTTATTTTTTTATTTAATTGTTTGTTTAGTTTTTATTTTCACATTTAATTTAAACAACAACAGATAACTGTAAACCAAATTATGTAAACAAACATTTTACGAGGGCACGAGCTGTTCGTAAACTGCATGAGATTTGGCTCTCTGATTGATTTTAACGAGCTTGAAAGGAAAACTAGTAAGACCAGCGTTACCAGAATAGTTGCTAATCATATTACAGTTTAGTGATGTTTTTCTAGTTCTACAAAATTGCTTAGCAAATTTAGCTATTTCGCTAGCAATACCAACATCACTATTTAGAAAAAAATTTTCGTTTTTTGCCTTTAATTGTGCATCATTGTTGGCTTTTTTTAACCCTTATCCTGTACTTCAAAAATAAAACACATATGACATTAGTGGGTCATTTTTGCCCAATACAAATTATTCATATATTTTTTTAATTTTATTATTTTTTTTACACTCATAACACACAATTTGGGTTTCAGAATGGGTTTTGCAAATAAATTTTTGACATTCGCCACATTTATTAGCATATTTCGTGCTGTTGGAGTGACTTGGACAAACGAAACAACGTCCCCTTTTTAAATTCCTAGCTTGTGAAACTACAGCAGTGGATCTCATATTAAATTGCAGTTGCATTTCAATTTGAAGTTTGGAAAGGCATAAAATAGACAAGACCGAGTGTTATACAGATTATTGTCAGTTCCGACCCATAGGTCTAAAGGTGGTCTTACCACTAGTTGAACACATATGGTCTAACACCACCCTCGAGGCAAAAAGTAACAACTTGACTTGCAATTCCAAGAGCACAGCTAATGGAGCCGGCGGCATTCTATTGAGGTTTGAATAGCGTATAGGATAATGTTATCATTCCCATGATTAGGGTTTAAACCATAGCCACCACTTTGCTCCCTAATAACCGGTACAATGATCGTATTCGCAGCTTCGTACTTCGAGAGTTCCTCTCTCTCAGTTGCTTGGCCTTGCAGGCTGGGCGATTGGAGCCATCATACACCCAGAACCAAAACATCAAGGTATTGAAGTCCATTGAGACCAGCGTACCCTCTTAGAAAACCAGGAGAGATTAGTAGAAAAATGTGTGATAGAGAAAAATTCATAATTTACAGACCTGCAATAGCACGTTATGTTTAAAATTATTTTATATGTAATAAAACTGTCAGCGGCTGGGGTATAAACTCGAGCCACCAAAACAAATGTGCTCTTAAAATATGCACATATTTGTATATAAATTACTATGAATTTTTAAACATCTGGTCACATTGTTGAATGCATGTTTTTAACACCAATATATTCTAATCTTCATAATGTAATGTTAAATGTGTGTTTCTATATTTACTGTAATCCTGTATTTTTAAAGAGAGCCTTATAAATTAAGGACATTTTTTTACAAGTAACATTTTAGTTCTGTTAAAAGTTATAAATATTTTTAATGTATACCTTTTGCTGGGGGAAAGCGAGGAAATTAATACATTCGTGTATTTAATTGGCGTTGAAATGGAATATGAAATGTGATCTTATTTCTATAAAATGAAGTAGTTACATTTCAGAAATGCTATATAAAATAAATACTGCTAAAGTTATGAGTAAAAATATAGAATTTTGCGAAATAAAATATTTAACTAAATTTATTTTTTCTTATTTCTTATGCATGCATGTTTTAGTTAACAAAAAAATTTTATTCAAAGAAATAACATCTATTACTATTCTTCTTTATAATTTTTTATGAAATAAGTTGTTTTATATTACTAAAAAATAAATTTTCACTAATTTTTTTTTCTAAAGAAAAAAAATGCATTTTAAAACTGTGTATCAATGTGTCCTGATGCGGGATTTTTGATTCTTTCAAGGAAAATGGTGATTAATGATTCTTTTTACAGAAGCTTCTGAATCCTTAATGTTTCAGAATAACCGAATATCTAAACTAAATTGAGGTTATTTATCAGCAGTAAGCGTTTTACACAGAAAAAGTTTTGCACTTTTTAAAATTATTCATTTATATTCAAGTTGAAGTTATATTTAGTTTCTTACTGATTAATTTATTTTTTCAATTAACAACTTGTTTTGTTGTTTTTCAATTAAATATGTAATTTATTTAATTTATAACTTAGTCATAAAATTTCGTTTTTTTTTTTTTTTAATAAAACATAATTGGGTCTATTAAAAGTACAATAAAATTTTAATTTGAAAGCAAGCAAGACCTTTAATAGGTCAGACATAAATTTCTGTGCAGTTGTTCAATAAAAATATGCTTTTTTAATCTTATGATCTCTAGTATATGAAGCAATGATTATTTAAAATACAAGTGTATGAAATTATTAAAATCAGACAGTTCTGTCATCAAACCGACCCCATCATTAACTTTTAAATTTGATTAATACTAATTTAATCTTAGAAATCTTAGCTAAATCCTCCTTTAAAGTGTTTTCTAATTTTCCTTAAAAGTCGGTTCTAAAATTGCCTCAGTTTTATTGAATTGAGTAGTAATATGTGAACAATTTCTTAGATTACGCTTGCTCGAAAGGTGACTTATTTATTTTCCTCTCTGTGAATAAAATGTAAAAAAATAAATTATTCCTAAATAACAGGTTTTTTGTTCTCGTTATTATTTTAAGTCTAACTGACGTCTGTTTATTATATTGATTATAAATCCTTCTATTAAAATAAGGAGAGGACAGTTCTAAATGTAGGATTGTATGAAATATTAGATATGACTACGCATCCTATACAAATGACGAAGAAAAAGCGTAATAATTGTTTTATTTCTAATGCTTTTAAAATAGTGTAACTTTGATCTACAGATTTACATACCTAATGATATGTCTCTTAACGAACCCTAACACGCAGTTTTTAACAGAATTGTTAACGCAACATTTACATTTTCTGCTAAACAGAAGGATTTCCTTGCCTAAATAATTTAACAGCTTCATCCATTTTTTAATGTTATTTATATAAAATCATGTTATTTTCTTTTATAGCAGGAGGCTCGATACAACTTGTGTTCAAGCTTGTTGTACAGTGAACATTGCTTCACAACATGTTGCTTTTAATGTTTTTTATTTAACAGTGCTCTGTAACTGAAGTCAAACATTTACTTAACATACACGTTCAACATTGTTTAATGTTATTCAGTTGTTATGTTATTAATTTATAGATACATTATCTACGCTCACGCACATGTATCGAAATGAGAATCAAACAGTTGATAGCTAAAACTGCAACAACAAGGGTAATGCTACAAACCCAATTAAGAACTTGAAAAGAACAAAGACTAGTAAAAGGATAATGACCTAAACTGTGTATGTCACATTTAGTAGACGTGTAAATTATTCTTCTACAACACCAGAATAATGTTTTACTTTTTTCGAAGATAATCAAATGAATAGTTTTTTCTAACAGTGTCACAATCATTTCAAATGTTTTCTATACGTATGAAAAATATTCTACGAATTCATTATTATTTATATCAAATAATCTGTTGTAGTACTGCAGCGTTTGTCACAATGTTTATCAGATTCTTGTTAACAAAACCCATGTCATTCTTACAAAATCTTAAGTGTTTTTTGTTTAATATTGTAAGTGTAATATTTCACTTAAATAAATCTCTCAATATAAAAGGATTTAATTGCAAGCAGTTGAAAATTTCTTGCAATTGATAAAACACTTGTTTAATTTTCCTTAAAGGATATTTTACCATCTCAAAACTTACACTTAACACTTGAGGAAACTATCCTTTTTTGTATTTGTTGCTATTTATCCTAGTCTTAGGGCAACATGCACTTGAGTGTTATTGATATATTTTGCTTTTTTCAATTCGTTTAAAAAAAAGCCAAGTAAAATGTTCTAGAGCGCCATACATATGAAAAATAAATTGAAAAACAAAGAAAATCATAGGAAATTGCGTTAAACCCGCCCTACTTAACAATCAATATATCGTTCAAACTGTACAATATTTTGGGAGGAAGTATTCCCTAGATAAATAAATAAGAAAAAATAAATAAATAGATAAATAAAAAAAATCATAACGAAGAATTCTTAAAATAAGATCCAAAATTACACAAAAAAAAAATCAATGATATTTAACTAAGTAGAGTTCGACGTTACCTGTAGAGCCCTTATTAAAAATGATATAAATAAATATACCGGATATAATAAAATATATAAAACAAGTGCGGGTGCTTTTTTCGGCTATGGCGGATCATATATACTCATTACGAATGATTTTTTGTTATTTTCTAAAACTTATTCTTCCTGTTAAATTGTGGATAAAAATTTATGACATTTTTGATGAACTTTTGAATTATTAAAAGATTACTTTTTAAATTCTCGGTTTTTAATGAAATTTAAGTTTTTGATTGCAAGCACATTTTTGGTAAAATACATTTTTTTGGTAAAATTTTGATGTGAATGCGATATTTTAGCGAAAATTCGATCGAATGGTGTAACTGAAATTTTTGGTAACCTAGAATTTTTTGATGAAATGTCGAGTTTTTCATGCGACAAAAAATATAAAAAATAATCAGGCATGTCACAGAACTTAATTCCGATCGAAAGTGGTTTCAATTCCGCGAATTGCTTCTTCAGAAAACTAAAAACGAAAAATTTCTTCGGAATGAAACCACTTTCAAATTTCTAAGTGGAATTTAGTTTCTTTGAAATTTTGTTATTTGCGTTTCTTAAATTAACTATTATGATGCGTCCTACTTAGATTAGCCTTGTTGTTTACTTTGATGTGCAAAATATTGCCACATTTAAGTTAAATAGTGGAGATTCAATACTTTTGAGGAATAAACAAAATCGATCTGAATCTGAAGAAGGTAACACAAAATCGATCGAAATTGTTAATACGGAATTAAAACCATTCCGATCGGAATGTGTGACATGCCTGAATATTTGACTAAGTAAAGGTAAATGCAGAAGACGCTCCGCATTTTTTTTCATATTTCCACCACTTATGTTGCTGAATTTCAATAGCAGATCCCTCTTAGGAAACTACGCCTGAGTGATTGGTAGGTATAACTTATCATCGGTTTTTTTCGGCCTAAAATTTCAACCCAGTTATATACAGATGAGATACAAATCTCGAATATATAAATAACAAAGTTTTTTAAAATTTTTTATAAATAAAGAAGCTTTTGAAACAGCCTCCCTTATTCTAGATTCTTATCTGCTTTTTAATACAAAGCAATAGAATCGGCTGTTGACATTTCGAACTTTAGAAATTACTCTATCAAAATAAAATTTATTACACATATTTTTTATGCATTTATTTTAAGGCTTAAAATTCTTTAATATCGCCAACAAATATTTTCTCAATTGCCTTTAACTTAAGCAATACTTCCCTCAATCACTAACTTATTTTTTGATTTTCCCGTTATAAACAAATCGATATGGGTTGGGATATGTGTGTAATACAGTGTTCATTTAGTTGAACATTCTGAACTGAAAAACCATTTAAAATAAACAATACAATCAAGTGCTCTGTTTTGGCACCTAAATATGGATTAGTGTGGTGTTAAATTTATCGTAAAACTATTTTATGACACTACTTTCCTATACATTATCAATGTCTTCGGCTTACCAGGGTCCTTTAAATAAATCCAGAAATTCTTACACAATCAATATAAAGTAAGAATTTTATTGTTTTCTTGTGATTGCTTTGTCTTTTGTGTATTAAATTCATGTATGCTAGTATCGTCCTAGAGAAATCTCAGTTTTTATACCTTTGACAATGTTCTTCTATTGTTGTTTTAAATTCTAGTGGTTGAAGTGTGTTTTCATTGCGGGTTCTTTTTATGTTTTAATACATTTTTTTTCAAATAATGATATAGACATCAGATTGTTTGATTGTTTAAGTTAGAAACCAATATCTACACATCTTGTGTGATTTGTCATTGATGTTTGGTTTTGTGTGTTGTTAAAAAGATTCTCATTTAAATGACATTTCAAGAGATATATTTAATGCAAGACAGAGGTTAAAATAAACAGATGTCATTATTTCTTAAACAAATGATTTTAGAATCTATGACTTTGGTTGCTAAACGATGTGATAAATTTTTATCTAAATGCGTTAACATATGCCCTTCATTCAGTATCTGTTTTAAAAATAATAGCAAAAAATAAAAATAAAATATATTGAATTTAACCGTAAGGTTAAGCTACAGACTTCGATCAGTTACATTTATATAAAATCAAAAATTTGTACTTCAAATTTTAATTCTTAATTGGATGTTACAAATCGAAGTTATTGAGGACATTGAAAAAAATGTAAATATCGTTGTGAAAACAAGATCCTAATCTGACAATTATGCGAGGTAAACATGATAACATTTAGACGTCTGGACGGTAAATATTATAAATCTTACCCGAGCCTTAAGTGAAAAATTAAGAAGAAAAAATAAAGAGGTTTTCGTGAAGAAGCTTGGAAAGTAAATATCAGATCGGAAATGGAAATGGAAGCCGCACCAGAGGCAATTAAGTAAATAGAAAAACATTTGTTTTTGTGCAGCCGCAGTAAATGAGGTGTTTAAGGAAACTATTCAGTAAACAATAGTAAAGTCTCCATTGCCTCTGATGCCTGCATGGTAAACGGCATATCGGTAGTTTAAGCTTCATCGGTGCCTTTTGGGTTGACAGCATAGGCAAAACAATATTTTTCTATAAAGTTATCTTTAAGTATGATAAGATAAAGGAAGATTATTTTTCATAAAAGTCTCATGCCTTGTTAAAATCATTAGGTTAGTAATCTAGTTGGGAAGTACTTCCGCCCAAAATGCTTAACTCCACACTCGATTACCTTTTCTGTCATATCAACATCAATGACATGATATGAACAGAGCATTGCATTAGCACTATCAAAATTATCATGAATTAAATCTGATAATTATTACATTTATATAAGTTTTTCTTTGATCATTTAAAGCTGAATAATATCGAAAACCGATTAAGGATGTTCCCTGAAAATTAAAAGAAAAAAAAAATACAACCAGCACAGTCAAACGCAAAGAATTATGGTTTGGTAGAAACTAGTTTTTCTCTTCTAGAAAACCATTTTTTTATGCTTGACATCCTTCTGAATTTCTTCCCACATTTTTGTTTAATTACATTATTTAATTGTAGCAAACCTCCCTGGTAAAGTGATTTGTTTCAGTTGTTCATATACTTTTTTTATAATTTTTCCGTAATTGATGATTATGTCTTCTTATATCTAAAACTAACAGATGTTATGCTTTTATAGCTTAATTATTTTAAATACTCTTCTTCTTTCTATTTAATCAACCATAAATCCAAAAACGAGGCATCCCAAAAAAATGCAGAAAATAAAAAGAAAAAGTCAAAATAACTTATTAGGCACTCACTAGGTATATCCTCACTAGTCCTCTTAACTTAATGTACCTTTGAATAGCAGGTACCAAAAAAATATATAAAAATAAAAACTGCTTGGAGCAGTCCAAATATACAACCTGTAAAACATTATTAAATTTCATTGCAAGTCAGGCAACAAACAACGACAACAAAAATGTAGTAATAGAAAAAAAAAAAATCAAATAATAGAACACCAATAAGAAGTCACTAAATTGAAGGACATGAAAGCAAGCATATGTGACATAATATCAAAAAAGTGCAGGATACACAACAGCAATAACAACAACTGCCACAAACCCCTAAGTTTAACCATCAACAACAGAGGCAACTGTTTACAGACACCAAGGAATTGAATTTATATTTTCCGTTTTAAATTTTATTCTCGTTCGTTTCTGAGATCATATATTTTTTGTTGTTTGAAAAAAGGATTCCTGTATTTTCCAGATGATAATACTTGTATTGCAAGCTACCAAGCATTGTTTGTTTTGGTTGCCTTGTGCTGTCCTGCAAAAGTTGGTTAGTTTTTGTTTTCCTTGTGTTTTATTTTTTTTTAATTTGGCTTTTGGTATTTTGGTTTTAATATACTGGTTTATAAAGAGGTATTATGTAATTTTAATAAAGCATTCTTTTCTCACAGAGTATACAAATAAATATTGTAGTGCTTTTTAATTGCGTTGAAGTAGGTGCTTAATAAGTCCACAAGAAACATTTACATTAAGGATTTTTTTTAAACTAGCATTTACAAAAGACTGTTAAAAAAGTACCTTTTTGAAAAATCTTTGTAATGGGATCTCCCTAAAACGACTTTTAAACAGAAGACTCAAGAAAAAGATCGTTATAAAATTTACTTCTATGAAAATATATCGTTTTTATAAAGTAGCATTTGACAGAGCAAACATTGAAAAGGATCATTTGAGAAGGTACTTTAAGAATAATGCTTTTATAAATTTAAGTTTTAAAAATAAACTTTCAACTAATTTTTAAAAAGATTAATTAAAAAAAAATCAATAAATAATGTCAAAAAAACTTTACGGAAGTTTCCTTTTAAAAGAAAGCTTTTAACTTTAGTGCCACTTTAAAAGTAGTTTTTAAAAATTTCCTTAAAGAAAATTACTTCTCAACAATATCTTTGGGAAAGGTTGAAGTAAAAATTGTTTCTGTAATATACAATGTAAAAGTTGCTCTTAATAAATAATATTTTTGAAAATGCCTTTAATTTTACATACCTCTTCCATCAGAAAAGAGATAACCTCTCTTCACCTGCTGGTTTTATATGTCCAGGAATCTAGCGCACTGTCACCTTGTTTTCAGTCTAATGTTAGTAAAGAAATTTAAAAACATTTTAGAATAACCCAAGTGTGGAAGTCTGTTATGAAAAGAGCTGTAAAGTTGCTTTAGTATTAGAAGTTATTATTTTCATACTGGGTTCAAAAATGCATGTTCCACTATAACTTAGGCGGTTAATGTGTATAAAATGAACCTCATATGCTTAAGTTTTCATAGCCAGAATAACAGCTTTGACCTTGGCGACTATCATAGAAATACCACCAAACTATAGAAAGGATTGGTAGTTTTTGGCTTAATAATAATGTAGTACATAAACACGATCTGTATGCCAATTTTGATGTTTGAATAGTGATTAGAATAGTACTTGAGTATCTTATGCCGAAATTCATCCGCATAAGAAAGCTTTCATCATAAGAACCAGATTTTTCTTGCTTGCTCGGATTAATGGAAAAAAGTCATTTTAATTATAACTTTATAAAAAGTACTAGGCGAAAAAGTAATGAATTATTTTAAGAGAAAAGCACCTTTTAAGGAGTGTTAGCTAAAAATGTTTTTGGAAAATACTTTTTAGAAAAGAACTATTTGAATCCTTTTAAAAAATAACCCTAGAAAAGTACCTTCTTGAAATAAAACTTTGCCGCTTTGTTGTATGACAAAGTTTAAAATTCAATTACATGCAATTATCACAATAGGGATTTTATATTGACTTAAAAAAGCCTAAAATAATGAACCACAGTTGGTCTCATTATATGTATGTATGAATTTGTGTATGATGTTTGGTGCTACATTTTTTTTTCTTGCTGGATATTCTGTCTGAGATGTCTATCTTTAAAAGACATACCAGACAGGGTATGGTAGGGTTATTGGTAATGTTTTGCTAGCGTGTTCTTGCAGGTAATGTTTGTCTGCCTGTTGGTTTGTAATTTTTGTTCTTTAATTTCTTGTCTTCGGTTGTTGCCTTATTTAGTTCATCTTTTTTACAATTTGGGGTTTAATTTTTTGTTTTTTATATATTTTGTTTTATAATTTATTTATACTGGAACTGAAAGGAAAGCGTAAATCCGCATAATTTACACTTAAATTGTGCGAATAAGCTTCCTATACTGATTCTTTTGTTTTAAAATTATATCAAAAGTTATTTCTGGAATTTTGTTGTTTTTAATTTTATTCTTACGTTTTACGTTTTATATTTTATATTTTTTCTTTCCTTTTTGTTGTGAAAAAAGGCGTGAATGGCGCTAAAAAACATCTTTAATAACTTAAAAAAACCCAAACAAAATGTGTCAAAAATATTTTAAGCAGCAAACCAGGTTAAACTCCCTATAGAAATCATCAGGAGAAATTTCAGGGGAAAATGAAAAAATGAAAATTGTTAGCGATTTTTGTTTCTAAAGGACCATAAGACAGAAAATAAAAATATTATTAATTCTTTATAGAAAAAAGATTAATATTGATTACTAAATTTTTCTTAGATTCTACTTCAGAAACTAAATTCTTCTTAATACACTTATGTTGTAAACTGCCTACAGTTTGATTGCTAACATTTTAATTATTTGACAAAAAAAGAATAATAATAATAAAAATGCAAAGCTCAGCATATTGTCAGTCATTAAAAGTAAATACATAAAATGAACAGTTCTTACTGACTTTTTTTTTGTTCTCGTTATGTTTTCTTCATACATTTTTATTTTAAATTTATGCGTTTCTCGTCTCATACAACAGCAAACTTGTGTGATTAACAAGACACGTTCGTCTGAAATGTGGGTGAAGAATGTGTATTCATTCCTCATATGTGTGAAAGAACTAAGTCGTCGTCTGCCTTCATATAAATACAAAAGTCTTGTAGCAAATATGCTAAAGATTTGAAAGATTATTGAAAAAGAAAAAATTTAAAAATAAAAAGTTTCACCGCTAGAGACAGAAGAATAAGATGCTTGATTGCAGACAAAACCCGTAAAAAGAATATATTACAAAGTTGAATGAAAAACTTTTTAACATTTCATATGTAATGAAAGGAACATGGTTGCTAAATAAGGTCTTTGTTAAGAACATGTAAATTTGATTAAATTGAAAAGTGTTGGTAGAAGTTTTTCTTTTTCAAATTAAGGTATTTAAGGTTAGTTAAGGAAGCTGTAATTAGAAAATGACATAATTTTAAAAACATCACAAAAAACATGTAATAGTGAAATTAAATGATTTGTTAAAGGGACTTAAGCTAAAATATATTAAAGCTAATTTTTCTTTCAAAAAATTTAAAAAATAACATTTTATAATTTCCATTTCACTGGCTGTAACTCACCGTTGTTCGCTGCCGTTCTTGAAATGAATAAAAAAATTTTTAACGCTTTTTGTTTGTAGTTTTAATTACCTGTTGTATTTATTATATATATAACAAAAAGATCAAACAAATCTTCATATGATAGGATCTCCATAGCATAGTATAGGTCTCCCAAAACAATCAGGTGTTTATGCTTCTCTAAAACCACTACAGCAAATATAATGTATATTAATTTAAAACGCGCACACTACTAAAAAAAAAATTTCAAACAATAATGAGAGTCTTCATTTGTTATTACTTTCCAACTGTACCAATAGAACTACATATTTTGAAGGGATAGTGTCACGCTCATTGTGTTTATTCTGCATATTTTTAACTAGGGATTAAGCCTAAGGAATAAAACGAAGTTGTCGTTCTGTAAGTTTAAGGATGAAGTAGGCAACCTTGCACTGCGAAAGACCTTATTTTGGAATAGACAAAGTCACAGTGCTTGCTTAGATCCGAATTAATTCCCTTTCAGTAACGTGTTGCAAAAATACAAAAATAGAATTGAGCAAAAATAACAGAAAATTTAAAAAAAGACATATCAAAAACGGGTTTAGTTTTAAAGGACAAGTTATAAGCCGATGTCCGTTCGCTAAATCTTTTAAAATCAGTTGTAATTCGAACGAAAAGATCCACATGAACGAACTTTGCTTCAGAGGCTTCAGAGCCTTCAGAGGCTTTCGCGGATACATGATTCAACAATTCAGATAATTCAAAGCTAGAATAAGTCCATTGAATGTAGAATTTTATTTATTCCTTCTCCTTGTTATGATAAATTCCGGAGTAATTACTTGGTGGTCTGTTCATTCTAATGACAAGACCGCGATTTTACGATGACTAGTGACTGTGGCCAAAATGACTATTAAACTTTTGCAATGAAATCTCAACAGACTCGTTGTTCGGCCCTGATATAATCTAGACAAGATCAGCATCATAATTCCAAATGCGGATTTTTTTAGCTATCTGGGCGAACCTCAACACGTCGCTTGCAAAACAATTTTGTTCAAATATGTTCCAGGTGCAATTTTTATTGCCAAATTCGGCTGATATTGTTTACTTTATGATAGCCTGTTTCATAAAATTTTAAAACTCAACTAAATGATGATTTTCTTTGTACCAGTAGTGCCACACTAACTTATATTATCAAAGCAGCACTTTGTGCACATGAAGATAATTATATTAAATACGTTGTTATAGCTGCTAAACAAACAAACACACATAAGTCCCTTGACATGGATTACTCTTCAGTTTTCTTTAACTAAAATCCTATTCAAATGCTTTGCCTTTTTTCCATTAAAATAATTTTTCTTCAAATTAAACACCTCAATGATTTAATTAGGCCTTTTTAAACAAACTTATTTACAACCTCTTTCAACGTTTGTTTGTTAATCTTTAAACAAAGCAAACAGAGAACCTGTCTTCTTAAAAACAAGGAACCATGAAGAGCACCTGTTATTTAAAATTAAGAAAAGAAAACAAAACAAAAGGTTCAGAGACACAAAAAAAAAAAAAACAAATAAAAATATACCTTTTTTAAAAGGCATGTGTTCAGGCTTGTGTTATAAAAGCGCCTTTAATTGCTGTCTGTCTAGAGTTTTAAACGCTATTAAGCACCCCTTGACTTAGATCTTTTTGGTACATAAGAAATTTTATGAATTGAAATAAATATTTTTTTGTCATTCAACAACTTTTGAATGAATGTTGCATTGACAAATAATTTTTATGACGTGTTTAACGATGTTAGGAAATTAAGTAAAAATTTTTTAAATACTTTAGTGGAGTGAAAAGATGTTTGTTGAAAAAAACTTGAGTGATAAAAACAAGCGTTTATGTGAATTAGGTAACTAAATATAGACACTTTCTAGATGTACGAGTATTAAAATTGTTACTTATGCTCTTGAGTGATTGCGGTAAAAATGAATGGGATTTTGGTTTGGGGTTTGTTCTTCTAAGTTTTCAATTTTAATTCACACAAGTAAAATTATTTTAGTTGCATTTTGTTATAGAAGGAATAAAAGTGTTAAAAATGACAGTCGAAATAGCCAGTAATTGCAGTTGATGATGTAAAC
Source organism: Cistogaster globosa (assembly GCA_937654795.1). Lineage (NCBI taxonomy): Eukaryota > Metazoa > Arthropoda > Insecta > Diptera > Tachinidae > Cistogaster > Cistogaster globosa. The sequence continues at coordinate 130,599,996 of OW569404.1, read as the reverse complement.
TAAAGATCATCCAGTCAAAAAGATTCAAAAGAAAATTTCAAAAAGTTTAAAATTAAATAACAATTATATCATTTTTAATTTTAGCGTACGAAATATTCAATATAAAAATAGATATACACTTTGCATAGTTTGTATGCTTTATATATTTTTTATAAAAGCCATTAGTGTGTCTAACTTTGGCAGTCTGACTGCTAATGTATCTTTTGAATGTGGCTGTTGTTGACTAAAACAAAATCAATTAACAATCAATTACAAAGTTTTCATGTTTGGACTTATTCACTAAATCATTTTTAATCATCTTCTTCATGTTTTCTAATTTTTTTCAATTGTATTTTATTTCTTTATTTTAGATTTGTGATATGCTAAAAAAGGACAAACATTGAATGATTGCTTCTAAACAATTTAGGAATATTCATTATCATTGCTGATTAATTATCAGGAATATATTAAGTTCCTAAGTTCTTGCTTATTTTCAATTTGGTCACATATTTAATGATTAATTGATCCAAATGTTTGGCTGACAATAGACAAAACCATCCACATTTGTCAAATGAAAGGCAGAATTCAATTATCAACTGTTATTGATTAGTGATAGTGGTTGAATAAACAAATAAAAACATCGTAAAACTAAATTTAATGTTTTATTTAAATAAAACAATAACATTTTAAGAAATATATTTTTAAAACACGCAACGCTTTTAAAAATTTTAACGACCGGAAACGGGTGCGAAACATAAAAGAAAATTACTTTAGACAATTGTAATGCTATGAATGGTTGCAAGCAAAAATTTGTGATGATTTATTTTGTTAATATTATTCGATTATAGAATGTTTTAAACAAATAATTATTAAAAGTTTTTCAAATCCATTTAGCTCTTTTGGTGCTAAATTGGAATGTATTTTTAGTAGACTAAATTTAATTTTAAGTTGTATTAATTGTTTAGTAATTGCTTTTTGCTTAAATCTGTTGTAAAGATTGGGCTTCTTCTGTATTAAATAGTATGTTTGTCACAGCTTTCAAATGCCTACACAAGTTTAGAATCATAATTTTATTTTGTGCTTAAAATAAGATAGAAATTTTTTCTATGAAATGATTGGTAATTCGGTCAACAGTAACGGTCGGATAAATGATACAGGTCTGCAAGAAAAATAATTAAGGATGTTAAAGACACTGAAGTTTATTAGAAATCTTATATTTTTAATTTTAAATAATGAAAATACCGACCTACGTTCCCACCATTCCAATTTCAATCATTTTAATGAATCATAATTTTTATTTTCTTTGTCCACATATTTTGTGCAATAAATATCCCCCTGAAGTTTAACCTTAAGCTTCCCTATGTAATTAAAAAGTCATGCCTTTCAATATTAAAGTCATGCTTATGTTATAACTAATAGAAATAAAAAAAGCAGAGCAAACAATTCTATCTTCTCACATTCTATTTAATTTTAACAGTCAAAACTCCAACATATTTTATTAATCATAAATGCCACGTCATACACCCTTTTGGCTTTTAAACTGAATTATAGATCATAATTTATTTTCTTTTTTTTTATAATGATAATTCTTTATTGAATAATTTTGTTTTTTGTGTGAAAGAGAGAAATTAAAAAAGGAATAAAAACGACATTCATTTAGATTACACTTTCAGTTTTTATTAGTTTGATCACGCGAATTTTTTTCTAACTTTAGCGGCAGAAATACACTTTTAACACCATTAATACTAATAACAGAATTAATACAGTATCCTTGATAAATACCATACAGTAAAGCCAGTAGAAAAATATATTTTTTTAATGATTTTTTTGGGCTATTGTAGTTGTCGCAAATAACACAAAATAAAGTGTAAAATTTTTCGCTATTAAAATGTAAATATTATTACACTAGGTAGGGAGCTCTAATCAAGCTGTCCGTAACTAAATTGAAAAAAAAAATATCAGAAAAAGATAAGAGCCTTGTATGTTTCTGTTATGGCCCTTCGGCCAATATCTCAACACTTTCATCTGTGATGTCAACTTCAAAATTTTGCCTCTCTTTTGCCGTATCGCGAAAACAATAATTGTATCTATTAGGGCCATTCAAACTAGAATTTTTTCGTCTCTAAAAATAACAGTGAGCAATAATTAATATGAATTCTTTCTTAAAAGTTCCATGTCAGATGATTTTTTACAAATTTTAAGCGATTTTCCTTGCGTATATTGTTTAATGGTAGTTTTTCCTTCAGTATTTTCTATTTCAGATTTTCGCAGTTCGCAATGGATCTTTTTACGCCTGAGATATTTTTAATATAAGATTATTTTGGTGCTAAAAGAGAAAATGTTGATATAGTTTAAAGATTTTTTTTGGCTTTAATTAAAAGGGTTATAGTCCTTTCTTGGTTATTCTTTCTATAGTTTTCAACAACTTCAAAGTATCTGAAAATTATTTTATAGTTTCGCCAATTAAGCCAGCAAAGATACGTTAGCAATATCCCAGCAAACGATAATTTCCGATCTTGGATCTTTTCGCTACACTTAAAATAATTTTCTCGCTGCTGTTTCTCTAATATTTATAAGAAAGTAATATTTTTCTTATAGTAATTGTCAAGTGTATAAATCAAATTCAAAAATTCGCTTATGGACGAAGAAAGAACAAAAATTGCTGCAACTATTACTACTGCTATGTCCTTCTTAAAGCAGATATTTAATTGCTTTGAATCATAAGAGCTTCTTTAAGCGCTAATGCATTCTCCTCTACACGATAAAATTAATCAGGGAACTCTTTTTTCTTAAAACGTTTTAATTGTATTTTATTTGCTATTTCTTTTTTCTATTTAGAACGTAAAACTAAATAGAAAAATCACTATCATTATTTCACTAAACATACAAAAATGACAGCAAACGTTTAGCTATTTTTACTAACGAACCCTGATTTTAAATGTAATTATTTTCCTGATGTCATTACTTGGCTAGATAGAATCAAGATTTTGAATATAAATTACTAAAAAAGCAACTAAAGAAATTATTATTTAAAGAAAAACAAACGTACAACGAGTCCTCAGTGTACAGTGTAAAAACCCATATACATTTTAAATATTTCTTTTAGGGGAGTAGTATCTTCATAAAATAATTAAGTCATAATTCCTGGTTAAAGTTCACTTTGTTTTAGTGTCTGCTGTTTTTTTTAAATTTAAAACTTAAATAATGACCAGCAAAAACATTAAAACCCAAAAAAAAGATAAAGCAAAAGACCGATGACCGTTTGTAAATGATATTTAGTAAACAAAAATTTAAAAAGGAATTTAAAAAAATGTTATGGTTCAAAAAAAGGAGGGTACTCATGCTGCAGTGTATGGTTTTATTAAGTTTTTTTTAGCACTTTTTATACTCAGCATTTAATATTAATAACAATAAAAATATAAGATATTTTTAATACAGAAAATAAAACATGGAGAAGTAAATTTTAAGTGCCTCAGCCGGGTTGCAAAAAATGAGCGAAGATAATTGTAGATTTTTCATTAGTATTTAATTCGAAATTTGTATGATTTTCGGTTTAACGATTAAACGATATTCTAGTAATAATTCACCGATAATTTTTGAAGGGTTGGCTATTTCTCTCTGTATGATTTGCTCTTCAGGTAACTACTTATAGATTTAAGATAAACTAAAATAAATTGAATAGACTAGAATAAAAATAAAATCAAATAAATCAGTTAAAGTCGAGCTGAGCTCACACGCAAAGTGTGTTTAACTTTCTTTGGGTTACCTCTTAATATATTGTTGTTTTTAATTTTTGTAAAAAAAAATTAAGGCATATATCTCTTTTGTCTCGAATAATAATGAATACCATCCGGCGAAACTTCATTTAATTTATTTGCATTTTTATACTTTTCTCTCCTTTACTTTATAATTTCCTTATAGCTGATATAATTGAAGCAAAACCGCGAATAACGTTGTAAAAGACAAATTTTGCAAAACCTGTTTTTTTTTGCAGATTACCGTTAAATTTACTGTCTTACATTCAAACAACAAAACATCAAAATTATGCATTTTATCACCGTCAAAACGCAATTACAATGAGTCAGTCAGTGGAAGAACGTTGTAAGTTATAAACAAAATGCTACGATCGGAATACGTTTTTTTGCTCTCCTAAAAAATATTATTTTGTCACTTGCAACGTTATTCGCGGCGATCCTTCAATTGATTATACATAATCTGTGTAAATTGCAGGTTCTGCATATAACGTTTTAAAATATAAAGCCTTATTTTTATAGCAAATATATTTGAACATATTCTGTATAAATTCTAATTGTGAACCTCATCAGATTAAGTCAGATCTCGTCATTACTCTTTATATTTTAGTTTTATTAAAAAAAAATATTTTTTAATCTAAAGTTTTTTTGGTACTTGTTGCTATGGTGAAAAAATCAAACTTAAATCAAAAAATTAACAAAAACAATTTTTTCTTCTACTAAATTTTTTTATTTCTTTATAGCACCTTGTCAAAATTTTTGCATGATTTTTTTGCGCAAAAAATCTCATAGTTAATTAATTTGGTTTTCAATTTAAGTTTAATACTTTTATCTTAGATGATACCCGCCTTAAGTTGGAAGTTTTGATTTCTTAGGGATTTTTTTTTTTAATTTTAAACTATTGGGAAATTTTTATTTCTTTATGAAATATTTACTATTTGATAAAATATTTTTTTCAAACCAAAAAATAGTGTAATGTAATTTTAAATAAGACAGATAACCTTTTAAAACTCGCATAAAACCAATTAAGATTTAAGAGGTCTTGAACAAAATACAAAAAAAGGAGAGAGAAAAATTACTACCAAAAAAAGTAGATAATAAAAGGTAAAAAATGTAATTAAAATGTACCTTTTTTTGATTACAAACCAGGAATAAAATGCAAAGATAAAGATGAAAACTAGTGAAATATATTAAGGGAAAAGGGTAAAACTAGTTAAGCAATAAGTAACCGCAATAAATAAACGAAAATTTCCTTTGATTTCTGTGAGTGTCAGTGTTTTTCTAGTTGTGGTTTCATTTCTTATTTCCACCTATTTCGAATTTTACACCAACATTTATAATATTAAAAGTTTACAAATGACATGAATAATCAATGATAATAGTGGGTAAGCAGCAAGTATAAAGCACACGACAAATGTCATTATAAATCAACATGTCACACAAAATAAATGCACATTTTTCTATTTGTGTGTATTCTTAAAGCCATATGTTAATGTTTACATAAGGATCAGCCGTATTAAAGACTGAGTAAATGAATATAACAAAACAAGTAAACAGAAAAAAAGTAAAACAAAAAAAAAAAAAAAACACACATACAATCCAATTTTGGGACAGTTACCTAAAACATTAATTTTAATAGCAGATGCTTTATGGAAATAATTTTATTTTTATTAATAAAGATTTGTTATTAATTTGAAAAACTTAAAAGAAAAGTTAAATATATATAAAAATAAGCAAGGGATCCCTTTTTTCTTCTGCTTGTCAACCGATTTTGATTTTCTTACGCCGTCTTTATCCCATTTAAATCGGTTCTGTATTTGAAAAATAAATGGCCACTTAAATTGCTACCACTACATATGCAAAAAATTAAAATAAACGAAGAAAAAAGTGTTCAATAAAAAACTTGGTCAATTTTGGCCACAAGGCAAACTCTAGTGTTCTTAAATTGCTCAATGCAGGTTTCATTTCTTCAGATACTGTTTTAAATTTTTTACTATTTGACCCTCATCTTTAGCAGGCCCGAAAGGCATTCTGCAATGAATACATTTTTTGCAAGTACTCAAAAAAATAGCGTTAAGAAAGAAAAAAAAAATCCATTTAAATGCTAAGTTGGTCATGCGCAGAATGCCACATATTATAATACACAGGATTATTACTTTTGTGGTTCCAAAGTAATTGAAAATGAAATCCGCTTTCAATAAGAGGTCCGCTATCTAACGTTTTTTTTTTTCAAATAGTGCTTATTTCGTGAATGGTAACACTTAGCTCATATCTGATTTGACAGCTGAACGAATATGGTTGTGTATACGCCTGAACAACGCTGGGAAATATTGCGACATTACTTTGAAAATCATGGTAATGTTGCAGAATGTGTGCGAAAATTGCATACGGATTTTGGAAGAAGAGAAGCACCGTCAGCTTCGTATGTTTGTTATCTCGAAAAAAAGTGAAAAAGGCTGGCATCCTCATCGATAAACTAAAGCGTGAAAAGCCAAAAACAGTGCGTACACCTGAGAAAACTGCTGCTGTGGCAGAACGTATGCGTGAAGCGCCATCAACATCAATTCGCTGTCGTTCTCAACAATTCAGCATTGAACAATTGAATAATGTGCTTGACCATTATTAACCGGAAGGACTGTACTGTCAAATAAAAAAAGAAGTTTGAGAAAATATTCAGTAGTTTTTTTATAGCATTTTCAAAAAAAAGTTATTTTGCGGTCCCGCTTCTCGGCGAAACCACAAAGAGGCAGAGGGCATTTAATTTAAAAAAAAGGATCATATTTAGGTTCCCCTAAGACCTAGTGTTACATCACTCTGAGGACTGGATAAGCTAGTTTACTCCCTTGAAATCACAATCCTAATAGCCTACAAGATTTTTCAGCTTAGTACAACCTAAAAAACCGCCGTAATAGTAGAGAGGGCTCGGAAATGGCAGGGAGGTGCTTCAAAGTTTCGTCGAAGGATTTATTTTACTACTTGAGTACCAATGCTAGGTATAGTATTTAGTGAGTACAGCTACCAACGTGCCAAATCAAATACAAAGGATCCGAGAAAGATTTGCAGTTCCCCCCTAACAATACTTCGGCCATAAGAGCCTGGGTATCGTACAGGTAACCCCTTCCGGCTATCTGGTCTATGCTTAAAGTTCTCCTTACAGCCATATATCGGCGATCACCGTCTTTAGCTCGGTCTACCTATCATAAAAGTCTATTCGAAATTATATAGCCGAGTGCACCGCCACCCAAAAGGTGTCCATACTGAATGTTTCGCCATCTCATTTAGAGTTGCCCAACATTTTCACATCAATATGGATATGGCAGACCCTTCAGGAAATATGTCGCAGCCGTGATGTCATTACATATCCGGATATCATAACGCTTGATCCTGTGGTACCTCAGCCACCCTGCTGCTCCTTTGTTACCTTGGCCGCACAACACTGCATTCGTCTAAACATTATCTTGATCAAAATGTAGAACAGCAGTAGTTATGTAACCTATATTTTAAACTATAAATGTTACTTGGCAAGAGTCCTATTTTAAAAATGTGGCAGAAACAGGAACAGATTGGTACCACGATTTAGAAAACCCTATAAAAGTATGTGAATAAAGAACACAAACAATCATGTCCATTAAGGTAAATACAGGGTATTTTCATTTACACAATGAACAAATATTACTAACTGTATGAGTAAGTTAAGGAGTGACTGAGTGACTATAGGGCTGATAATTTATTCATTTTTAACAATCACACACACACACCCAGACTTCTAAGCAGTTTTCCAACATGTTGTATTTCGAAAAAGATGTTTTCTTTCGTATACGAAAATTTTAAAAACTACAACAAATTTCAAAACCATTCTACTTGGCATGTGGCCATAACATAATCCTCTGTGTATGTCTTTCTGACTGAATGTAAACACAAAATTGTTACATTATAATAAATGTTAGTTTGTTTGTGTATTGAGTGGTAAGGGGCTCGTGTATAAAATTTCTTTATACAAATTTAAAAAAAGGATGAGTGTCCTACGGTGTAGTCGTTTACCTTCAGTGCATGTGTATCATTTTTATTTTTGGTAGACCTTTAGCGTCAGTTCATTTTATACTCTTTTCATTTTATTCTTGCTACCCAGCTGGCATTGCTCTATTTTGCACATTTACGATTTTTATGTCTGTTTAACGTTTTCATTTGTCTGTCTTAATTTGTGTGTTCAAATTTCCAACCGCCCGCTTGCTTAATTTTTATGGTTTTTGTTAACAATGATGTTGTGGACAAAGATAATCAAATGTAATTTTTTTCAAGGTGTTGGCTGACTGACCTCTGTTGTTAACAGACCCTTAAATTTGTTTTGTAGACCCTTGTTTTTTTTTGCGTGTGTTTGCGTGTTAATGGTGAGTTGTTCAATCGATTTTAATTTTTTTTATTGGGAAGAAATAATTTTATGGTAGAATTTAATAATTGTGATAAAAATTAATTTAAGGGGGATTAGCAGTTTGCTCTTAATTGAAAGGGTTCGGTAATGGGTGGACAGAATTACGTATAAAAAAGGTGAGTTGTCAGAAACAACAAGCAAAACGTGCACAGATATAAAATCATTGCTCAAGCAAAAAAAAAAAAAATTTATTTTTTTTATAAAATATTACATGGATAATTTACATAATATTATTTAATGAGATTTTAATTAAAATATTACTTTTTTTAAATATGTAAAAACTGTTGTTTTAATTAAAATTCAAAACGGTGAGGGGTACAATTGGGAGATGGACTCTTACAAAATGGATTCTCTCACAAAAGGACTCTAACAAGAGGGGCCCCTTCAAATTACATTTTCTTTTCTTTATTATTTGTTATTAAAAACTTAAAGTGTCTGTATATTAAGATTGAAAAGTAAAACGATAAATTTGAATATTAGGTCTTCTATGGGAAAACCTTTTTTTGTATTTTTTTTATTGCACACTCTTTGTCATATTCCAAGTTTCTGATTATGATGGGTTAAAAAAAAGACGAGAAAATAACGTCTGTTGTTGTAGCTGCTCTAATATTAACACTTTTGTGAACATTTCAGGGGTCTAGATATATATTATGTTTCCAGAGATAGAGGCATCTGACAATCGGAAACGGTACCATAAAAATAATAAACATAAAAAGCAAAATAAATATAAATTTATTATTTGGTTCAAAAAAAAAAAAAAAAGCCTGCTAGACAATCGCAGATTCTCTTGGCTTTGTCTTAGACCTTTGTTGGAAGGTATTTTAATTTGAGTGGAATTTGTTAAACATAACAAATCCTTTATAGATTAAAAAAAAAATAAGTTTATATTAACTATTTTTAGGGTTCCGTACGGAAAGTGTAAGAATTTTCATTTTATTTGTCACAATGTCTTCACGCATATTATAGCCATTCACATCTGGATCCGTAATAGGTAGACTCTTGCAATTTTTACTGGCGTGAAATTCATGAAATAATAATTATATGCACTATAGCAGCAAGTGGAAAAACTAAAAGTTTATTACCGTTATTATTCTTATATGGCTTTAGTAATAGGTAAACATTTAGAATTCACATAATAAACAATATAAATATAATATAAATATAAATATAAATATTAAACAATAAATTTAGAAATTAAAACATGTTTTCAGAATAACGTCAATTTGACGAACATATCTTTGTCTCTTAAACTGTTAAAATGTAAATGTAAAATGCGCTTTTCTAAACTTAATCTGATATTTTTTGGCTATCGGTATCGCTAAAATATTAAATTATTTTAATTTTGGTATTTGAATGTTTTACTTATGCTATTTTATTTATAAATAAAAAGTGTTTGTCATACGGCAATTAAACACATAAATTGAGCAAAAACCAAAATATTACAGAAACTATTAAATAAAATTAAATATATTTAATATTTTCTTTTATACCTACAAATGTAATGCAATATTGTTGTATTATCATTCACGTAATTTATATTATGACTCAGTTACACCAATTGCAAATATTTAAAAATAAATATAAAATCTGTTTTTCTAATAGACACAAAAAAAGTAAGAGTGCTATATTAAGCTATGCCGAATTGTATATACCCTTCACCATATATGTCAATCTGGTTTTGTGAAGTAATTCCAATAAAAATAAAAAACAAATATTGTGGTGACAGATAAACTAAACATAGAAAAATATTCTGTGCCATATATAATTTTATATGAAAATGTAATCGGCTCTTAATGTGTTAAACAAAAGCCTTTAAATGATACCCATATTGATATCTTTAAAAATATCTTGCACAATAGCACTTTTCTATGAAAGGTTCAGGGGCCCATAACTCGGAAAATATAGGCGAGCGCAAAATTTTTCACTTGATGTTTTTTTCTTATTTTCGAAATCTCTATCGATGTATATATTTGTTTCTTTTTTTTATTGAACTTACTTCATTGTTCCAAATGAAATGGAAAAGTTAGAGGCAGGCATGGTGTTTTGGCCACTGCCTCGAAGGACAATGGCAAAATTTTTGAAACTTTATCTGATCGATTGGCATATTTATGTTTTTCTTTTTTGATTTCAATACTACTACGGAAGGGCAGACGAACAGACAGATAGGCGGACAGACATCGCTTAGTCGACTCCGCTATGCATACAAACTTAGAATATAAACACTTTATAGATGTTATGGAAATTATGAACGGAATGACAAACTTATACAAACAAATTTTCACTTTTTGTCGTGAAGGGTATTAAAAATAATAGAAAAACAAAAAGCAAAAGCAAGATATACAAGCGGTAATTATACTAAACTAGGAAGCAAAAAATCTTGATTAACCAATACAAAATATTTTGTTTATGTTTTTTAATACATTACATAAATTCAATAACCCAACAAGCATTTCATTAATTTTTGTGTGTTTTAAAAATTTATATAAAAAAAAAAATTAAAAATAAAATTATTTCTTGTCGTATTTTCAATTGTCTACTAAATTTTTAAAAATAAGCAGAATGAGCTCTTCTTTTACGAAAAGTTAAATCTCAACCGAAGAAGTGTTAAGCTAGGACGAGTAAAGAGACACGCTGCAGACCGCAAATTGACTAAACTATAGTAACAATAATTTCACGTTATTGAGTTAGGAATCGCTCCATTGGCTTCTGCAAACTAATTAAGAAAAAATTTTTTGAACCGTGCGTAACACTTTTCTTATAGTGTTCATGTGATACGGGACAAGAAAAATGAATTTATAAATTAAATAAACTGTATCGCTGCCTATTAGACGGCAAGTATAAATAAAAGATAAGTATGCGGCAGCGATAAAGAAAAAAGATAAAATATCTCTCAGTCTTAGTTGCTTTTCGTATTCTATTTGCTAAATAGGTTGAATAAAAATATGGTGTCTAAAGCATACACAAACCAAAGTAGATAGCTACGGAAAATGCTTATGATAATAAATAATGTGGCGATCCCAAAAGTGCTGCATTACAGTCGCAAGTGCCTAATTTTTCTTAAAAATATGCACATAATTTAAAGGTAATTATTCTCAATAATTCAAAAACTAAAAAATGTCTGAGCTTAAGGCGGATATAAATTATTCGTTTAGCTAATACATACAGTGCATAGAATTATAATTTCTTCTATTAAAATTTAGCTTATGAATATTTTTCTGAAATACATATAATCATTTGAAACACAAGATTAAATAAACTTCGGTGAGGATACACTAGCACGAAATTTCTCAGACCATTCATACGCATCAATTTGACCCACCTTTAATTTTTCAAGGCATGTGAGCTAAGGATTTTACACATGATTATTGATAAAATTGACGTACGAGTGGAATATTAAAGCAGACTGATTTCATTCTCTATTCTTCTTCTCTCGTTCATAATGTACAGGAGTCAATTTTTTCCCCAAAGAAAATAATTATTGAAATTTTATAGTTTTTGATGTCGTATTACAATTTTTTGTTATTTTTTTATGCATGTTTAAATTATAAACTACAATTTTAAATGTTTGACATAAATACATATAACATTCGCTACATTCAATAAATTAAATGCGCTAATTTGTTTATTGTTAATATAATTTTGTTAATAAATACTTGTAATTAGTAGCAAAAAAACTGTTATTTACATTAGTTTGTTTTTTGTAAATTGTACTAATAAAAGTTATGTGATGCTTGTTTGTATGTATGTTTGTATTTGTTAATAAATGTATGATGTATGTATGAATGAATTATGAATTATGTATGCATATGTGTGTAACTTTATATAGAAAAAGTGAGCAAAATATTTACTGAAAAAAAGTTTTTCACCTATTCAAATTTTTATTTAGTTTAGTAAAATTTTTTAAATTATATTTTGTATTAGTATCTAATTTTATTTTTTATTTGTGTAACCTCAACTTTTTTTCTCCATAAACAGATTTAAAACCGTTACATTTTAATTAGAAGTCAAAGAAGACCTTTGAAATACATCAATATTTTACTTGAGAATTACGAATTTTATTACAAACGATTTCTGGCGTAATCATATTTGTTAAAACCATTTTTTTTTTTTTTATAAAATATAAGAATCTAAAAAATAAACCGAAACTAAAATGAAGAAAAAAATATCTTTTATAGAATGTAAACTAACTATTGTAAAAATACAAAAATACAAAAGCGGTTCCCTAGATAGATTTCAAACATTTAAAAAAAAGATATCTAGAAATTGTAATAGTACCACAATCAAATATTAAAAAAAAAATTTGAAACCACGGGTATATTAAATATAAATTATTAATTTTAAAAATCCTGCTATTTTTTATCCCAACTAAATTAATAAATTAATTGTTAAGGGTGAAAGCACGTCTCGAAGGCCATAATCGGGTTAAAAAATAGCACGATTTTTTAAATTAATTGAAAAAAGTAATCTTAAATTTTAAGATTTTCCTGACCAAAGCGTTAACACAGTAACCTGATAGCAAAGACGGCATTTGTAATTGAAAATCTTACAAAATTTTTTAATTGATATATATATATATAGATATATATATATATATATATATATATATATATATATATATATTAAATAGCGAATTTTTATTGTATAAAATTTTATTCTTATTTTTTTATTTTTAAAATTGACTTAGACTTTTTTTTTTGCTTCATTGGTTTGACAAGCGCGCATACCAACAATTAAAATTGCGTTTACGAAATGGAAGAAATATTAAGTGTTTAAATTTTAGTAAAATTAAATGAAAAATGAACGCGTAAATTTGTAAATGTTTATTGATTTTGACAGATAAATTATCAAAAATAATTGTGGATTTAAAGAATAAAGAAGATTATTTAGAGAAATAGAGCATCTACCCAGAAGAGACCTATAATTTTCAACAAAAAGGTAAAAGAAGATGGTATCTTCATACTTAATTGATGGCCCCACTAACAGCAACCTTATTTTTTTTTTTTTAGTTTTTTATTGGTATTAATTTTTTAAAACACAAAATGTGTTTGCAATAAATACTTTATGTTTTAAAAATTTTTTATATAGATGCAATTTTCTCTATATTTATAAATTTTTTTGCATAAACACACAAGCATTAAAAAAATTAAAATTAAAGTTGAATTAAAAAAAAAAAAAATAAAAAATTATATGCAAGGTAGAGAAGGACGCATTTATGGGCGTGGGGTAACTCAGATTATGTCAACTGAACTTAATACATTTTCTTCTCTTGAAGAGTCTGCATTAATAATAAATAATGAATGTCATATTTAAAATTACGTTTGAGTGCACAACAATTTTTATCTTAGTTTTTTTATTTTCTTTAAACTAGACTCACTTACGCAACCAAATACCCAAAATAGATTTGAAACATTTCTACCACCATCGATAACAACCCCCAAATTTTAATTAGAAAAACGCTTAACCAATTGTAGAGGCGTGTGTTAAGCTATCTTACAAACTTATCTAATTTCAACTACCGCTGGTCAATCACTTGAACTTGAAATATCCAATAATAAATTGTTAGCAAATAACACTCAAACCATAACTGACAGAAATTACTTCAATATTATTGAATCGATAATTTTAATAATTTTTCCAAAGCTTTATTTATTTTTGTATGTATTCTTTGAAGTTTCTATTATATATATATTTTTTTTTAATTTTTGCCATAAACTTATAATGTATTTTAATGTTTAATATCAAAAGTGACATGAACATTCAATAGATTTTACTTTGTTGTACATGCATCCTTTACTTTGTGTATGTAAGCTATATATTAACAAAGAACTGAACACATAATTTACATTGAGGTAAAGTGGCCACTTAACGTTGTTAGAAGAGTGCTTGTTTTGTATGCGAAAGTGTTAGTGGGAGTGTGCGGTGAGTGTTTGTATTTTGTAAGTGAATAAAAAGGGGTATTTGTTGCTGTGTAAAGAAACGCATCAATGAACAACAACTTAACAATATATTTTATATAAACCGCTTTATAATAGAGTTCTACTAACACATACAAATAACAAGGCATAGTTCATGTTACCAACTGAGAACTCAGAAACGTTATATTGATTTATGAAAAAAAAACTGTATTATATTTTGTATGTTTATTTATATGTATTTGTGTTGTAAGGACTAAAGTAGTTGTTGAGGTTTTATACGTCATAAAAAACCGTATAAAAAATATATATTAAAAACGTGTGAGATGTTCAAAAATAAAAGGCATAATAAATTCGTTATATATATACAAGGCAGTGATATTGTAGTTTTGTTTGTCAACATGTATTGACATGCCCTTTTAATCTTCACCTATATGTTAAATACATGAGCAAGCATCTCAACTGTTTACAACAGTCTACTTAGAACTTTTTCGCAAAAAATGTTATTTATGGGTAAACACTTCCCTCAACATCAACACAAACACACATAAATTCTTTCTTTTGAATTTTGTCTAGAAACAGTCTAATGTTGCTATCTGCTACATTTCAAAGTTTTTTTTATTAATTAAAAGTTGGCTCTACAGAGTTTAATTTGTTCAACCTATAATCTGTTTCATTTTCGTTGTATTTTTATATTGTGAAATGTAAAATAAGTTTTTCGAGTAGTCTGTCAGTCAAAAAAACTTCACTTAAGATTATATTTTTAAAGTAGTATTAATATTACATAAATAAAAAAATTTGAATAGAAAAAAAATTTGTTTGAAAAACTTTTTCCAGCAGCTACGAAAGATTTATTATCCAAATCTTAAAGATGTGGGTTACAAATTTAAGATGTACTAGTTTATGCAAAAAGAAGGAAGCTCTAATCAAAAATTAATAATATAAAAAAAAATTAAACATAAGGGAGCAAATGATCCGACAGAGAAAATGTTAAAATTTTTTAAGTTATGTAACTTTTTGAACGCTCTTTTTTATATAATAAAGAAATGATTTTTAAATAAATGTCAAAAAATGCATTATTATATATATTTTTTTGTGTTGTTAAATCATTTTTGCACGAGACTGTATTTTAGTTTATTCATTTATGTATTTTAGTTTACTTTTGCTGATGTTATATTTGTTACATTTCACATAAATCGACAACTGTTATGGATGAAATAGAAAACTTATAACATAATTTTATTGACAATATATTAAGTGCATGCACTCTAACGCAAAAAGAGACGTAGAAGAACAATTGCATGTGTTCAATATTTTAAAATAAAATTGTTAGTTTTTGTTAATAAAATTGATTCTTTTTGTCATATGATATTAAAACTTCTCTGTTAAACTTATGTAAACAATACAGCAACATTTTAGGACTGTTAGCCAAAGAAGAATCGATATTTTCTTATGAAGCCCATTGTGAATGAAAATTATATGGAGCATTTTTAAATATTGTGAATATGTATAATGTATTTATAAATTATAGAACTATTACTATTTAATTTGCTGTGCGCAAACTAGAAGTATTAACATTAAAAAAATTAATGTTAGTGGACGTGGTTATGTTTTTTTGGGTTACATGTAATTGGTTGAAATTTTCGTCTTTTTTTAACCCATTTAAATATGCATAAAATCAAATTTAAAAAACATTTAAATGCTATAAAACGATATTTAAATAATATATCTGCTTTCTAAAAACATGAATTTAACATGGAAATTTTATTCAAAAATCTTTAAATATGTACTTGACATCGATTGATTAATAATAGAGGAAAATTAAAAAAAAAATAATTTTTCGTTTAAAGAAAGCTCAGGTCGTTTCTTTGTTTTTGTTGAATAAGGGCTTAATAGTAAAAGTGTAGTTAAGGAGTTGTCAAAAATAAGTTCCAGACAACTATGGCAAAGAGCGTTGTCACTTTGTCTTCTTTTGGTATTCATTTCCTTTACTCTCCCTATAAAGAAGCTTTTTAACCCATTCACATGCACCGTCAGCTTTGAACAAACCCAAAATTCTTTTTTTTATAATTCCTGATGTGCGAACAGTACAAATATATTTAAAAAAAAATTAATAATAATAAAAGTACCAACTGCACAAATATATCTTATTATTTAGTTTAAAAGTTGTACATTAAATTTTGGATAATATCTCTTAATATCTTTTTAATGTTCTACAAATCATTTGTAGTTTCCTTAATTTAGAACGAAATATTTGCAATTTCAATTGCAGATTTGTCAATTATAAAATTCTCATAAATTTTCTCGATTTCATATAGAAAATCCAAATTTTCATTTGAAATTTTTGCAATATAAAATTGAAATTCTCATTTTTATTTGAAATTTTCTGAAAATAAATGAAAAATGATTGAGATTGGCAGAGAATAAAATTTTTTTCTAAAGGTGTGGTAGTACACTCAGTTATAAATGACTTGCTATCGGATAGTTACACGTACTTAAAACGTAGTAACACTATTTAAGCAGTTTTAGGAAAAATCGTCTTTTTGTCTATCGATAAAAATATCCTTCATTATATTATTTTGGTATATAATTCAAAGCTGTGTATGATTCTTGTATCGCACTGTTTTCATTTGTTTGAGGTTTGAATGTTATTATCTGCGTCACCCTATTGTTTTTGTTGCAATGTTTTTCTACCGGTCATAAAAATATTTTAATATGAAAATCAAGGTACATTTATTTTACTAGGTAATAGCGGCTCTACAACAAATACAACATTTGTAAAAACAGCATGGCTTTTTATAGTTGCTTTGTGAGTGGAAATGTCAAAAATAGAAAAAGAAAACAAACGCTCTCTTTGTTCTACATATGCTTGTCGTTAGTGTTTTTTGAAATTCGTAAACAAAGGTAAGAAAATATAAACAACTTTTGACATGTCCAACTACAAACCAGCTCGGCGGACGACACTACCTAGTAAAATAAATGTACCTTGATGAAAATTTATAAATTAACCCTTCGTATGTGTGTCAAACGCACACTTGACAGACTTCTGTCTATATTCTCTTATAATTTTAAATTTCTATTATGAATTTTGTTGCTGCTGAACTTAAATAAAGTGATAGAGAAAACGATGTACATAAGAGTGAGTGGAACATTTTGACATTCTGGAAATAAATACAACCACATAATTAGCCACCTAAAGAAGAATAAATTCGTCTGTAACAGTTTCTAACAATTTTGCTAAGTTATACATACTTATATGTACATAATTATGTATGTACATATATATGTAGACCTATCGTGGATATATGCAAGTACTGACAAAATCTTATACGTCAGGACTTCACTTTTATTGCAAATAAATACATGGTGATATAAATCATTCATTGTATGGCTTCAATTGTACTAGTAGTTGACAAATACTTGACCATAAATATCTAAACGAAAATATTTATTATGTTTGCGCTTGTTAGCATAAAAAATTTGTTGTGTTGGTAAATGTTATCTTTAGTATCCGACAGAAACCAATATCAAGGCTTTTTTTCTGTCATGATTAGTGGTTTATTGAAGAAGGAGCGCTAAAACTAATTGAAGCCCGTAAGATAACAAAGCGAAAACGCCTATGTTGTCGTTGTCCGTTAAAAATGTTGGATAGTGTAAAAATTTTTAATTCTATGTCTAACAAGTTTAAGGTATTTATTTGTGGTAAAATGGAGTGAAAGAAGGTTCAACTAACAAATGGTGGTGAGCAGCCGCGGCAGCTATATTGATAAAGGCGTCTGCTACTTTTTTAAAAAAATATATGAGTACCATAAAAGCTTTGAGTAGAGAATTGTAATTGTTCGTAATTATCCGCAGAGGATAAGTATTTTTTTAATTAAATAAATAGCAACAAATAGCCTTGGTAGATGAGCCGGTGAAGGCGCTTTTCTATTATAACAGCAAATGAGATAGAAAAGAAAGATACACTGGATCATGAGCTCAAATCTCAATGAAGCAAGCATGATACTGAATAGTAAGAATCGCCAAAATTACAGGAAATTACGCATATATGGCTGCGGAAGTTTCTTTCGGCATATGATAAGAAGCAAAATTTAAATATAGTCAGATCAATAGACAACAAGTAAAAAAAGATTATGTTTTAAATATTGACGTGCTTGTATTTGAGAAAGAAAAGTCCGGACCATGTTAGAAAAATAGTAAATTTAACAAAATACCCTAAAAACATCTTGAAAAGAACCTTAAGTATTTTTTAAGGCAGCTCTAAAAAAGTACATCTATAGAAAGTAAAAAAAATTGGTACCAGTACACAAAATACTTGACCACGAATATATAAATGATAATATTTTTTGTATTCGTGCAAATTTTTAGCATATGAAATGTGTTTGTGTTGGTGAATTTTGTCTTTAGTCTCTGACAGAAACCAATATCAAAAGATTTTCTGGCACGATTAGTGGTTTATTGTGAACACTAAGTAACGCCTAAAGTGCGGTGCTAAAAAGGAGCGTTAAATCTAAATTTTGAAGCCAATTACATAACTGAAACTACAAAGCGAAAACGCTTATGTTGTCGTTATGTTCAGTTGTGTCCTGGGTAAAAAAACCACGTAGTTACTAACAAGTACATATACAAACAGTATTCTTTAAAAAAATAACTATTGAAAAATTTGTTACAAGTCGACAAATATTTAATAAAAACATTTTTTTATATTTGTTCAAATTTGTTTTCATGTGAAATGTATTTGTGTTGGTTATCCTTAGTATCCGACAAAATCCAGAAAAGTACCTTTTAGAAAACGCATCTTTTAAAAATCCCTTCATTCGGTATTTTTAAACCCATAAGCTGTGTTATAATGAAATAAACAAATTAATGAAACCAAAAATTGTAACGCTCTTTTTACGTCCATTGCTGCATGCTTAAAATATACGTGTAAATTATTTTTATAGCCAGAAATTTATTGTTGTACGCTTAAACGCAAATAGTCATACAAACTTAAATGTGAGTTGTGTGATGCAATACAATTTTGATTAAATTATATATTGACCATGATGACAACGATAATGATAGTTTTGATGCCTGTGATCTGTCGTTTGCATTAGTTTTCAATTCACTTTTGTTTACTATTGCTATTTGTTTGTTTCTGTGAATTGCATTTCAAAGTTATTGATAGTTTTATTGTTTGTTAGTATTTTTTTGGAAAACAAAAGTGCTGGCAACCAAATAACTGCTGTTTTTGCTATTTTTATTGTTGTTAGAATTTTCAGCAATAGATTTCATATGTTTTTTAACAATAAAAACAATTCCGCAAACAATTCTCTCCTATTTGTAATTCAATTCATATTATCACATGTAAGGCTAAAATCAGTTTTACTTAGATTAGGTTGTTACAAATATTTTAATATATATTTTATTATTATTTTCCCTATTGATTTCACTTATACTAACAGTTTCAAATTTTTTAATGATTAAATGATAACTAATATCTTCGAATGGATACAACTGTTGTCACCGTCTCAATTCAAGTTATTTCATTTTAACTTTGTCTATTAAATAAATTAGTCAAGAATAAAGTAAAACTTTTAATGAAGAATACCGTATTACTTTTTATTATTTTTTGTTAAAAGTTAAGTTGTTACAATAATGTATCGAAGTTAGAATTCTATGGAAACGCCTTAAATTTTTTGCTAATTTATTTTTTATATACGTTTCTATAGTGGGCATACATTATCTGTGTAATTTTGAGTTATTGTACGCAAAAATAATGTCTCTATGGGTGCGCCCTTTTATATTAGACTTGTTTTTATTACTTGTTGCTTTAGTGATCGTAATAATACAATATCAGTAGCAGTGTAAGTTTTTAGTTATGTATTACGGTTCCAAAGAATTTATAAAGCACTCATAGTTCTTTTAATGTCCTTTGATAAATAGGAGCTTTGTATGTTTGCAAGGTGCTCGCCAAATTGATTTTAACAGCATTTTTCTGTAAACTAAAAAAAACTTTATTTTTTATTTTTCGTTTGATAAAAATTTATAGCGCAGAACCATTCGTATCGTGTCAAAATCCAGACAAGTAGCTGTTAAAAAAATTAGACACAAAATTTCAATTTGTGGTTAAATAACAAGAAAAAATAAATGCTGCAGTACACTATATATTTTTTTCTGTGTTTCTTTACAAATGAATAAAAAATTTATTTTTTTTCTTAAGTAAATTTAAAAATAATTTCATAATTGCAATTACACCGGATTAAAATTGTTCATTTAGTTAAAATAAAAATAACCTTAAAAATTTTAGGAGCAAATATACCTCTGTTCTACTGATTCATACTTTAAACAGGATATAAAGCTAAAGCTAAATCTGCTTTTAGACGTGAAGTGATCTACAGGTAACTTCTCAAACTTTATACTGTCACCCACATACATATCGTATAAATATATTACGAGTAAAACATTTCAGTTAGAGTGCATTCTATTTTGCACTGATAAATCATTTTCAGATGCCTTCAACACAAAAAATTTATATCAGTTGTAATTATACGTGTTCGTTATTTGAACACAATAATTATGAGTCGTCTGAAATTTTGTTTTTTTGGCATACGTGTTTAACATATGAATTTTCAAACTATTAAGTCATATGTAAAAACATGTCGACTGAAAGCGACATAAACCAATTTTTTGATAAAACATCGGCCCGTCCCTAAACAAAGACCATATCATCAATATACATTTAAAGTTGGCATCTCTATAATAGGTTTTAAAAACTGAAATTACTATTACAGATAAATCGGGTAATCGTTTGCCTAAATAGCTTATGAAACATAATAATTATAACAAACCTTTTTTGATATTCTGTTACCACAGAAATGCAGCTTTTTTACCCTAATTAAAAACAAATTAACTCTTAAATTTTTTTAAATGAGCCTTAAAAAAGTTCTGAAATTTCGCTAATTATGACCAAACAAAATTAAAATACTTTCGCTTCCTTATATGTTTTATAAATACCGTATAAATAATATTTAATGGAAAATAACAACAAAAATGAAAAAAGGATCTAAAGGGTAAGAAAGAGTTAAATTATTTTTATCTCAATTGAATTAATGTCTGCAAGAGCATAATAAAATGTCAGAAATTAAACATAAGTAAATTGCCACTTGAGGTTTAATTGGAAACAAAAACAAAATACCAAAATAACACAACTTGCCAGGAACCAACACACTTTTTAGGGGGAACAACCAATTCAAGAAAACTGAGTGTAGTAACGAACAAAAGCAACTTGCTGTTAACACACTAAAAAAAATTAGATTAAAGGCAAACGGAAAAATTAACTCACGATAGTTATGTATAAAATCATTTTAAAAATGAAGTAATAATAGTTGTGAAAAATTTAATAAGATAAACTGGATTAATTTTAATCTAGCTTGTTGTAAACAAGATTACTGTAATTTTATCATTTTAAACTATCTTCAGTTTTTCTGCTAACTCGTACAAAATCTTGATTAAACCTTTAGTTGTACTAGGATTAAATAGGACACGCTACGTATTTTATAATTATCAAATATTTATATATTAGAAAAACTTTATCTGCTTCTAATTTATTTTTTTGTGTTGTTTTTTATTTTACATAAAGCAACATACAAAAACATTCATCAGTAATCAAAATAAAAACACAACAGATGTAAATCTCCACACAGCAGTACACTTGAATAAAAAGCAGCATTTTAAAATTGTGTGAGTCCGCGAACGATAACATCAGTAGAATTCTTCGAGTGGAAGTTATATCTTACGAAAATGTTAAATATAAAATAATAGTTTGTTTTTTTATTTATTTAAGGAACAAGAAAAAAGCAACTTACAATACTTTAATAGAACGTTTTATTTAAAATGTTTATATAAGTTTGGAGTGGCAAGCAAAGTAAAGGAATTGCATTATTTTACAATTATTTTTTGTTTTATGACAAAATTAACAAAAAAGCAACATAAGGCTATATGAAGGAAATGGCAATTTATTTAAGGAATTTTTGAAAGGTTTCAAAATAATACTAAACATTACATTGTTTATAAAAATTTACAAAAATAGGTATAATTAAAAATATAATAAAGTAAATTTTAAATTAAGAACTAATAAACCTTAGGTTTTTTACTTTCAAATTTGTAGAGCTCTTGAGAAATTTAAATTAAGATTTGTATTTTTGTAAAAAAATGTTTAGGGTTTGTTTTTTCTTACATTTGAAAAATAAAAATAAAACGAAAACAGCTAAGAATACCCCTCGTCTTCAATTACAACCGTTTATCTTATTTATTGAAACCCTAATCTTCACTGCTGTATTGAGTTTGGGTTTGACCGTCGTCAAAAGCAGACAACCGTTTGTAGAAAACAGTAGAAAATAATTTTTAATTAATTTAAATTTAAATGATCGCAGACTTTGTTAGTTTTTTTGTATTTAACTTAATTTGAAGATTGCAATTAAAAAATAATTTTTTCTTACTTTATGTAATGTTTTAGGTATTCACAGACTATGGAAATTTAAGCTGTGTAAATCTTATTTTACGAATAAACTGAGATTAAGGATACATTTAAAAACAAATAGAGTTTTGAGTTCAAAAAAGCTTACAGTCGCTGTAGAAAATTTGATGTGCTATTAAAAATATAAAGATTTGTGCAAAAATTATCGTCAAACTATTGTGACAACTATTTGATGATCTATAAAATGAAATTAATCTTGAAGTTGTCAAACAAAAGAAAAACAAAAATCTTAAATGAGTTTAAATGTTTGGCTAAACTTGTTAAAATAATAAGGAATTCAATTAATAAATTTTCATTTTAATTTACTTGCATAAAAACGAGCTTATTTGTAAAAATCGTTTAAATTTTTTATTTTTTCAGTAAATCGTTCAAATGCATATTAATGGGCTACAAGGGTTACCTTAATGCAGGAAAACAAAAGGCAAAATAAAAACAGTCCCTTAATTGGTACTGTGTATTTATGTAAAAGGATTTTTATTTTTTTTTTCGCTGCTTGCTTGAATTTTCTATTAAAAATTTGGGCGTCTAGTTGGAGCTGAATCACTTTCCTAATAGAAGTAAAGCATTAAAATGCAGGCTTGTGAGAAACGTAATTTATATCACTGCTTTTCACTACATATTCTCTACCATAAGAGTGGAGTTCATTTAACCAGTGATTTAAACGTTACTGTCAGTAGATGCAAAACAATGTTTTTTTTACATGGAAAAAGTAATTTTTAGAGTTTTGTTCTCGAAGCGTAAAACCGTTACCCTATTGTTTTCGCTACATTGTTTGTATGACTGACCGCAATTCATAGCTATCTATGTTTGAAGATGAAGACTGCTCAAAGTTTTAAAAAATGTGTATTCGCTCTAACAGCAATTATTATAAATCAAAAGGAACACACCCAATTTGCAAAGAATTTGTAAAACTATATTTACTATTGCAAACATTACAAAAACGGGTATTCCAATAGTGATGTAATTTTTACTTACATGGACTTGTTTTTCAACAGCCACTGTATAAACAAGTACAAACGTGATTTTAAACTATATGTGTTAAGTTTTTCAAATTCTGCATTCATTAATTTAGAATTTACGTAAAGTTTTAAGACATATGTATGCCACCTAAAAAAGTAAGAGTTACAATAAATTTTTAAATTTAAAGATGTTTTGATAGAAACCATGATTTTGACAAATATGAAATATGCCCTTGTATTTCAAACTGTTGTAAACTGAACCTTGAAATTTCCGCTATAATGAAAACTAAAAACTAAACTAAATAACATTGACAATTAAAGGTGTTTTTACAGAGACATGATTTTCATGTAAATAACCTTATCTTTTAAACGGTTATTACAAATTGTGCTCTCTAAACACAAAACAAATATAAAAATTTAAACTAAAAATAAACATAAAACAAAAGGATAATCCCTGACGACCTGATATTTATTTATAATATTTTACGCTCTGAGTTCTAACGGGCAGACGCTTTAAATTTTTAACAACATAAAACTGAAAGATAATAATGAATTATACGGAGCTCTATGTTTGTGAGTTTCGTACACGCAAGATAGAATTATTTACATATTTTTTTGTTTACTCAATTAACTTCCTATTGTAAGCTGTATGAAATACAACCAAGCCAATCGTTAAATTTATTTATATTAAAATGAAAAATTTAATTAAAATAAAAATAAATAAAATTTGTATAGAAACCATAAAACTGTTTTTTTTTTTTTTTTAACTTAAATGTCTTTATTTTCTAAAGACGATATTTATGTAAGAAGTGATAAAAGTCGCACACGTTTAAGTAATCTTTGTACCACCTACTTTATACCACACACGCAGAATGTGAATTGCGTGTAACATGTCTTAAGAAATTAACAGAACAATCAATCGAAGTGAGATGATCTACTAAAAATTGTATTGCTTCATCTCCAGACTTAAGCTGAGTATGGGAATTATTTACGGCAGTTGTAGTTAAGTAAAATTAAAGGGTATTATGTAGATATAGCTAATTTTACATTCTGTATATTCCTTCGTTTCAGTTCGTTTATTCCTTCTTTAACAAGTGAAACCAAAAAAAAAGAGAAACATTTATTTACAAAAATATATAATGCAATTTATTATTAACAATTATTATCCACGAATGTAATTATTAACTAATTAATCAACTCCATTTTAATTTGACTGCAGCAACGACGGATAAATTACCTTTACTTTCGATATTAATAAATATTAAAAGAAATAAGAAAATTTAAAATTTTTTATTTTATAAAGGAATTTCTAAAAAATCATTTTATATTTATTTATTGTAAGTTTTTTTACTTTTGTCTAATTTTTCACGTTAAAACGATCAGGGTATTATTTACGCCTCATTGATTATTAAGGTTGGTGAGGCTAAGCCTCCATTTAATTTAATATTCTCAATTTCAAAAGCATTTTTACTTCCAACTCCCTCTAATTCAACTAGAACTCGTTACCAAGCCATTTAGCTGTAAACATTGAACATTTTTGCTAAAAATACTTTTGTGTGGGATAAAATTATTTTAGAATTTTGTTCAATGTGAATAATAAAAATATATAAATTTTATGGTTGTAGTTTTTTGCTGCTTAAAAAGCTAACATTGCTGCCGGTGCTGATGTGTCGTTTGTTAAGTTTGTAATCATTTTTCAATAAACAAACAATTCGTTAAGGTTTCACTGTTCATGTTTGAATAGAAGTATATTAAAAGGGCCTTAACTTTAAGTTGGTAGTCGTTTAAGAGGTGTTGCTATTGATAATGGTGTTGCTGCAGCGTTGCTACAAACAAATTTCTTAAGACTATTTAAAGATATTAAAAAAACAGAAATCATTTTGTTCACAATTTGAGTGTTGAGGTAATTCAATGTCCTGTGTGTATTTGGGGTATACTTTTGGGTCTTGACAGGCTCTAAGTAATAAATGAAACAAATTCTATGAAAGGAGAACCTTGTTCGTTCATATTCGTTTTGTTATAGCAGCGTTCTAAAAATAATTGATAATCTTTTGA
Organism: Cistogaster globosa; assembly: GCA_937654795.1. NCBI lineage: Eukaryota > Metazoa > Arthropoda > Insecta > Diptera > Tachinidae > Cistogaster > Cistogaster globosa. The sequence continues at coordinate 130,574,392 of OW569404.1, read as the reverse complement.
CTTTTGTTAGTAGGCATAGTTGGTTATTTGCTTCACTGGCCTTTGGGTTGTTCGCCTAGCAAGCCTTTTATATTTTACTGGTTTTACTTATTAATTTGTTGGGCTTATCTTTTAAATTAATGTTAGAAAAGCTGTTTAAAAATAATATTGATATTAATAAAAATGAAACCTTTTTTTACAGTGGTGATTTCATGTCTACAAGTTTTTATACAGTTCAAAGAACCTTGATTGATGAGTTTAAATGAAGTGCAAAGAGTTGTTCAATAATAAAAAGACTACTTAGGAAAAAGTTCTCAATATTTTAATTTTTTTTAAGAGATTAACGTAAGTTTTACAAAGGTACCGAATAAAAAACTGTTTTAAAAACTACTTTTTTATTGAAGTTAAAAAAGTATTTGTAAGAACTTCAGGAAAATACTATTTAGAAAATAATTGTTAAGTAAACGATTTCTTTTTAACGGTAGCTTTTGCGAGAGTAATTTATGTATTGAAGTTTTTTTAAATACTTTTTGCAAGTGGAACTCTGGCAAAATATATTTTAATAATTACGTTATAATGACTTTTAATAAAGGAAGGTTTATAAAAAGTTAGTAACAGAAAAAATTTATTTGATGTGGCATCTTTTAATAGAACGACTTTGGAACATATTTTTAAAAGGGAAGTTTTATTTAAGCGGTGTTTTTAAAACTGCTATAAGAAGTTCCCTTCGGCAGCCCATTACTACACATAAATTAACGTTTCTTTACTCTAAAAATAATAAATCTATAAAAAATGCGTTTTAAATAGGTGCTCACAAAAAATTCCTTTTAAAAGTGTCTCAATAAAATGGTTTTTAGAATAATGAATCTTTAAAAAATATTAACAAAATTTTTTTTTACAACATATATTAAAATAAGGCTTCTCTTTTTACATTCCGTTCAAAAAAATAATCAAAGAAAATTATTTTTAGTTAATTTTTAACAAAAGTTAAGAAAATCACTTTTCAACAAGATAACATAAAAAAGTGTATGTTTTAAGATTATGACTAATCTACTAAATAGTTCAACTCTGAAAAACCAGCTCTTTTAAGGACATATTTTCGTTAAAAGTACCTTTCAAAATACAGCTTGTTAAAACTGTACCGCTTTTAAATTTTCCTGTGAATAAAATAAATCTAAAGAAAAGTAACTATAAAAACAGACATCTCTAGGGATAATTATATTTTTAAAAAATTAACAAAACGTACGTTTAAAAATGTACAAGACCTCTATGAAAGTACAATTTGGAAAAAGTACCTTTTATATAAATACTTTCTAAAAAGTACCTCAAATAAAAGGACTTTAAAAATAATCTATTTAATTAAAAAAGCAACTTTGTTTAAAATAATTAAAGAAATCTCTTGAGAAAGAAAAATCATTTCAAAAAAGTACTTTAAAAAAATTTCTTTCAAAAGAATATTTACTTAAAAAAAAGAAACAACTCTTTCGAATAATTTTAAACAAATGCTTCTTTAAATATGATTAATAAAAAGTAACTTTAAAAAGGACATTTAAGATTAAAAACAAAAATATTTTTAATAAAAGCAACTTTATTTATGATTTAGTGCAACTCTGTAAAACACAATTCTTCCAAGGGTACATTTTTAGAAACGTTATTTTTAAAATAGTGGGTTTAAAAATCATACTTTCAATATTTTTCCTTTTGAGAAAAAAATCCAAGAAGTAACTTTTAAAAAAGATGTGTCATGTCCCAATTAGCTTTAAAAAAAATAACAAAACGTGTTTGTAAAAATGTACATATATTAAAAACTATAACCTTTAAAAAAGTACTTTTTAGAAAAATATTTTCAAAAAAGTACCTTTAACAAAATTGTATTACTTAAAAATAATTTATCTATTTAAAACCACAACTTTGAGTAAAATATAAAGAAAAACATATCTCATAAAAATTTAAAAAAGTACCTTTGCACACATAGATCCTCTGAAAAGGTATTTTTTATAACAAATAAAAAACTGTTATTATAAGATTAGTGATTTGTTGCAAAAACCAGTTGGAGAAAATTTAATAACGACGATTTCTGTCCTACTTTTACAAACATTTTCAGATTTATACGTTCCCTATTATATTATTATAACCCTAACGCAATTTATTTTCTGAAGAACTCTATACAAAATTATTTTACATGTTACTTCTACCTGTTATTATAGCAGAATAGTATTTTTAAAATGATTTTTTTTTTTTTGCCTTTTTACATTAATGCATCTAGATATTTTAATAAAAAACCCCATACAAGAACCACGAACAAGAAAAGTGCAAGTGCATTATGTTGTAGAAAAGTAAAATGATTTTAGTTTTTATTGATGAAAAAATAAAAATTTATCTATTTCAAGCAACTTCATGTACATTATTTTAACGCCAACTACTTGGCTTGTCGTAAGTAAGAGTTTTCAGACAAAGTATAAGGAAATAAATGACAACTACTCTTAAAGATAAAGCGGTAATAAAATAAGTGAATAAATAAAGAATCCCTAAAAATTTTTCTATATTGCTTTCTTTCTCTTTATATCTTCTCTTTAAATATCGTCATAATAGAATTGTAAATATAAATAAAAAGGAAAATAAAAAAAATTGAATTAAAAAAGAAATGACACTACACTAAAGCTTAGAATGAAATAGAGATAAAAGAAAAAAACAAACTTAACCAAGAAGTCTAAAAGTAACTCTAATGATTTTATTTTTATATATCTAACAAGCAATAAAATGGACGTGAATACATTTGATTGTCGAAATATTTGGAATTGAGGAAAGCAAAAAATAAAAAGAGTTAGAGAGTAAACAGAAAAATTATGATTGTTGGTTGTGTGACCTTTAAGCTCGTATTTTTTGTTAAAAAAATTTTTTTTTTACAAAAACAGAACTTTATTCTTTAAATTACGTTTCCGTGCGAATCAAAGAAAGAAAAATTTAATTTTGAGTTAAAAAATTTATTTACGATTGCAGGTTTTCGAGCTTTAAGCTACTTTTGGAAAAAGCAATAAATTGTTTTTCTTTCTTACTGAAAAGAAATCGAAGGGAAGCCAAAAAATCTACATTATTTAGTGAATGACTTTAATGCATTTTTAAATGGTGTCTTTAGCTATTAGCTCTTTAAGCATGGGATGTTGAAGAGGATAGAGGCGTTTTATTAAAGTTTTTTTAAGTTAACAGCAACGGGAAAAGTGTAAAAGAAGACAAGCAGATCATTACAACACAGACAGGAAATAAATGGACTAGGTTTTGAAAAGTGATCCTTTGGAAACAATAGAACAACGAAACTTTTAATAAAGAGAGATGAAAAAAAAATCAGTTGTATAAAATTTAAAAAAAACAGGGTGAACCTACTCTTAGGAGAGTATTACAGGTTCTTTGTAAGCCTAAAAATACCAAAAACGTACTAAGATGCAATATTAGTCCCATCTGACTTGGCAGGAAGCTGGTGTTTACAATAAGATGGCGTTATGTATAGCTTGCAAAGAAAAACATGGTTGAGGTAAGCATGATCTTACATATATCATTAATGAATTTTTATCGAAACTATATTTTGTGGAGCAATATTATTAAATATAACAATAATTTTGTTTTAAGAACAAATATTTTGTACTACGTGATTGTAATATGACAAAAAAAAAATATTAAACTTAATATGAGTGTCCGTTCATTCTATTTACTTATTTTATATATATATTAATTTTGACCCTTAAATTTTTGGTTGTCATTAATCATAAGAACTTGAAAATTTAAATATTTTGTGTGATTTCTTAGCGGTCTTGTTTGAGATGAGAAGTTGCTTACTACGAAATTTATCAAAAATCTCTAGGGTGAGCATTTATAATGAAGCGATAGCTTACTTAAAAGCCATTGCACACATAGAAAAGCATTGAGCTGAAATGAAAATAGTGTCAAAAGTTGTAATTTAAAACTACACATTATTTGTAGAGATGAAGTGGCTTAGGAGATGGGAGAGGCGGATCTTAATTGCGAGCCTTGGTCTGAGTCCTTAAATAGGGCGCAACGGAGAGTGCTGTAGACCCTTTTGTAGCTCTATATACAGTGCAGTCGATTTTAGTCGAATAGACTCGTTTATGGTCGAGAAAGCTTTGAAGTTCATGGAAGGTGCGCGATCCGCGGAAAATATGTTAGTGAGAGAATGTTTTTCTCGAGCCTTGAGTCTAGAGACCATTCAAAGAGCAAAGTACCTTACCCTTAGGGGAGCCGGCCTTCTTTACGAGGGTGCAGATCTTTTATTTTATCATAGAAGAGTAACTAATTTAAATATAATTGATAGAGTGTATAACACTGCACAGTGACTTTTTTATATAAATTTTATTTATGTTTTTCATTTTGTTTTGTTTCATTAGTGTGTAAGTAGACTTAAGTTATCTTTTTTAAAAAATTTAATTGCTTCCCTTTATATTCTTTTTTGGGGGAATTTCTTTAAATTTCTGTTTAAACTGTTAATTGTTGTATCAATATGTACAGAATTTTAAAATTGTTTTATTGTTACAGTCCTCGAAAAATACTTAAGTATGCAAGGAATTTTTTTGTATTGTTGGTTTAAGTTTCTTCTTTTGTAATAATTTTTTGGAAACAATGAATCGATCAATAAATCAATCAATTATACGTTTTCAGTAATATTCACATATGAAAAAGCTTAACATTTTATATTTATTAAAAATACACTCTGACTAAACTATAAAATTTTGAAACAGTTCCAAAAATTTGTTATTGTCAAACCTTTGCAAAAATGCTTTTTGATTTAATTTAACTAAAATTTTTTTATCATTACTAAAATGTTGTCTTAAAAAAATTAACTAACGCTTTTAAATAAGAATAATTCATAGTATACATACGTTTCAAAAATTAGCTTCCGAATAGTTTAAAATCATAGAATGTACTTTTAGTAATAATTTTGTCACTGGTAAATTATGACTATTTTTTATATTGTTGCTTCTACTACCTTTATCTTATGATTTGTGTGGAATATGATTTATTTTGAAAGATTTTTTTTTAGGTAAACGTCTTTATTTACCCTGAGTTTTTAAATTTAACATATCTGATTCTAAGAAGATATGATGTTGTGTTAGAAACAACCGTACATTATTGCTCCTACGACCATACCACAATCATATTGTTTCTTGGTGTAATAAAAACAGTGAAAGCATCAAAAATGTATTATAAATGTGCATTGAAAAAAAAAAAATAATAAACTGTAGCAAAATGTTACAAGTTTCTTATAAAAGAAAGCAACTTGCTGTATAAACTGGCTTTACTTAAAATTGCGAAACTAATATTATCACAGATACTGTACCAAAAATTAATTTAACTAAATTTAATTTTATTTTTGGAACACATCTGCTGTTTTAGACGTGCAAAAACTAAATAATATATTTTATATGCAATCCGAATAATATTTTTTATATACGACGTCCGTGTCAAAAGACTAAATAAAAAACTTAAAAGGATTTCAAGAAGTGAAAAGTTACTTCTTTGTAACAAAGCTAACATTTCTTAGAAAATTTAAATGAAACTCCATTTTTCATTGGCATGATACTAGTTTGCTTCCTTAAAATTTTTCATAACACTTTTCCAAGAATTTCTCATAATATAAGCGGTATTTGTAGTTGACCATCAAAATGCAATGTTGTTTTTAAATTAATTTTCTTTAAGCCGTGGTAATAACCCGAATTATATTTAAAAATAAATTAACTAGAATTTCTTGGATTGGTCAACTCGACTCATTTGTTCCTCTTATATGTTAAAAATATATATAAATAAATTAACAAGCAATCGAAAATAAAATTAAGGTTGCACAATATTGTTTAGTTAAATATTGGTGAATTCGTCTTTTACTTGCCTTGGTTCAAAGGAGAAGAAGTTAGTAGACTAGAGAATGAGAAATATATATTAGAATTTTTTGAGACGCAAATAAAATTAATTTCAATGGTAGCTTATGAAAATGGTTTGCTAGGCCATTCTGTTTTCTTCCTTGCGAATTGTATTTCTTCTGAAAATTCTCTTTAAACCATCTATTTTTCTGGGTGACCTCCAAGTAAAGAATTTATATATACTAACAATGGACAATTCTAACGTTTTCAAATGATGATTGTTCAAAAAAGGTTAACATTATAAAACTCGCAAATCTAATTTTTAAAGTAAAATCCTTTTAAAAACACCGAATTAATTTTTCTGCTAAGAATGTGCGAGATGGCGTGAGTAAATTTATTTTTGTAAAAGTACAAGGGTATATGTTAAAAAAGTATTTTTTCTTAGAAGTCGGTGTTAAAAAATTGTGTAAAAAGGAATTATACAAAAGGATATAGTCGTTTTGCTATAATAAATGTTGACAATAAAAATGTTTAAATTGATTGGGTGATATGAAGGGAAAACTTATTTAGCAGTAATCAACTCTATAAATATAATAAAACAGTAACGGAATCATTTTTGATGCTCATATAGACAGTAATCGATAGGGAATAAGAAACACCTACTTTTGGAATTTATGTTTCTCTATCTGTCTTTCTGTGTGTTCGCAATAGGTAAAAACTGCTGGATGGTTTTGAAAAAAATTTTGTGTTGAGATCCTTAGAACCTGCGCTTATATATAAAAAATTTTTGTTACGTAAAATAGAGATACAAATGTGAATCCACCAGATAATATCGGAATAATTGTACTAAAACAGTTGTCAGAATATTTTATTTTTATAGATGGAAAATTTTTAACACTGTTTAGAAATCTCTACAGTAAATATGACACGCGGATTAAATCAAGGGCACTGCCAGTTTCAGAATAAATTTTAAAATAAAACCGTTTATTACTATACTCATATAAAATATTATTATTTATTATTTAGTTTTCTGAAACAATATTAACTGATCCGATTATTTGTGTCATTTTAAATAATTTGCTTAAAACTTTACGTTAGCACTTTTTTGAAATATTGTCAACACATAAAAAAAATATATGTTAGCTGTTTATATCGCAAAAGTTTTTATAACCTTTTAATACAACTTACACAGTATACTTTTTTCAAATAATATTTGTTTTGCATGTGTTTATATTATTTTTCGCAGAAAAAATCGCTGTGCATGAATTATGAATCTAATTTCGCACTGTAATTTAATTGTATTAATTTATTTTTAATTCAATTTATATTTTCGTTTCCATTGTAAAATTAAAAAAAACAAACACAATTATAAATTACTTTTTTTTAATACAACTTAAAAGCTGTCAACTCTATTTTAAGTTTTTGACATTAAACAAAAGATTTTTATAGTATCAAAGCAATAGGGATTTTTTTATAATAAACAATGAATTAATAATGATTTTCATTAAAATAAATGTGAAAATAATTATGTAATTGTTGTGGATTTTTAACGTAGAAAATTTAATTACTGAAAGAATGTTAAAAGAAAATATTGCTTTTATACTTTTAAATAATTTTCTACAGCAAAACTTTAATATTTTGACATGAGTAACAAGTAAAGATTAAATAGAAAGAACTGCAAGAGAATTTTGCATCACGTCTAACTGCGCGCATCGAAAAGACGTGATGGTACACCCTAGTTATCAGTATCAGAAAATGGAACGGACTTAATCTTTACATTCCGTTCCGTGGCGAAACAGCTGATAAGTTTCTGTTAAATGGAAAATATGTATTTGGGGTTTGTTATTACTTTGATGTTCTGTTCTGTTTCGTTAGAATCAGTAGAAAGGAGAATTCAACGTTAAATTACTTAAAAGTTTTTTGGTAGTTTAAGTGCTATTTTTATTAAACTTTTAATTTTATTGTGCTTTTTTCCCGATATTGATTATATGAGGTGAAAGCACGTCTCGATGGCCTTTTCTTTACCGCTTATTTAGCTTTTCAGGAAACTTCTCACAATTATTTTAAATGAACTAAAGAATTTTGTGTAAAGGCAAAAATCAAAGTTCAAGGAAAAACAACAATAATCAACTTTGATTTTACTTTTCTTTATCAAAAAGCTATTTTTGTCATTATAATTTTTTTGTTTGTGTTATGTATTATGTTGTCTTTGTTTGTTGTTAACAAACAGCTAATGTGTTGTTATAGAAAAACTGATCACAATAACTAAAAAAAACAGAACAGCACGCAATAGAGCAGCACCATAATATAAAGACTAAAGCTATGATCACATTCACCACAGCAACTACCGACTGACAGTTCAATTAAACTAATTTCTATTTTTGTTGACGACAATAGACAGTTCAGTGATGTCAGTGCTATAAGTCATGTAAACTAATAAGTGCTTAAAACCTCTTATTCGGAAAAAACAATTAAAACTTAAAATAATCATGCGTTATTTATTAAAAGATTTATTTATATATTTAAAGATTTTTATTAGTTTTTAAGTTTAGGTGTATGCTTATGTATTTTCAAGTATTTTTTTTAATAAAAAGTACTTCAATCGTGGTGGCGCAAATATACGAAGAATAATTAGAAATATTTTAAAGGATTGTTTTCGAGTGTATATCAAATTACAATTTCTTTTTGTGTCGAAAATATTCAGTTAGATATATATTTAAATTTTTCTTGCGATAATTTCAATTTGATTATCTTTATTAGTAGAAGGTTTTTTGTATGGGAAACCTGTTAGTTTTTGACACAATTGTGTTTTTGGTAGATATCATGGTATTATATAGCTTTCAACACTTTGTTGTTTAGAGTATTTTTTTATTGCTGTAGACTAGTAACTTCGTTTGCATTTGAGGGAAATAGTTCAATATATTATTAATTTTGAAGACAAGCGAAACGAAAAATCGACGCACTCAAAAAAAATATTGTTTTAGTCTTCTAATAGCCTCTTACACAATAATCTGAATATTTTTTTAATCAAATACCAGAACTGATTCTCTTAAAAAACGCTAAAAAAATATTTAAGTGACATCACTGCAATGCACTATTATCATATTTTTATTATGTAGCGGCTGCGTTCAAAATAATTTGGTAGCTTGCTATATGGCGGCAAATGTAGCTAGCAGCATTTGCTACCGTGTGTTCGTGTAGCCTGCTGTGGCGAATGTGTTCAAAGCATAATGTGGCCTTTAATCACGATAAAAACCTTGCGGTTACCATTTCAGAATAACGTAAGTACCAGGCAGAGAACTGCAACATCTAGTTAATACTTGAAAATATATAATAAGTCAAGATAAAACGATAATTTAATGTTTAATATATTTCATCATATTTTTCATCTAAAGCGTAACAGCTTAATTCCTTTTATATATTTCTAATGACAATTAAATTACAATTAAGTTGAGTATATTCTTGCATATCTACTACATACAAAACATAATTATTCTAACATACAAGATATATACATACATTACTTATATACGTCACGTGTTACATTTTACTGCCCTAAATTTTAAAGTCTATTGAAAAACAAAATGAACATAATTTAAATGCCTTAAACTAACAGCTAGTAACTTGTTTTTAAATAAGGAGGAATGCAACAAAACCCACCATACAAACAACAAGTAGACTAAGAATATCATAATGGAAAAATGTTAACCCTCTTTTATATAAAATAATAACGTTATATGCAACTGAAGGCATTTGTACAGAGATTGATTTTTTTTTTTGATTAGTTCTTAAAAACTATTTTATTTATTAAATAAATATAAATAATAATAATAGTAATAATAATCATAATAATTACAATATAAAAAATACAAAAATGATTAAATTATTAAAATTAAATACAAGAAAACAATTTAGTAAAGATTACAAATAACAGAAATATTAAAAAGGATCAATAATATTTTGTCATATTGTCGTCATATCATATTAAAACATGCTTATATTTTAAGCATAATTATGTCTGTTGGCTTACCTTGTTATTATGATACAATAGACGTATTTTTAGGTACTTCAGGATAGATCGGTATACCATAGAAAATACTTGTAATGTTAGATATCACGATAATATTATTTTAAATCGTAATTTGTTATGATGCGTGTTAGAACAGATGTATAAATATTTAAATAATCTGACCGCACTTTTTGCCATAGAAATTAAAAAAAAAACTCATCAATGGATGATTCTTGTTTGTTATTTAAGAATATTTACAAAAACTACATTCGCATGGTAAAATTCTTTTTCTCTAAATCGATGTATTTTGGATCCACATTTAGAATTTGTCGAATTGTCAGGCCCACTCTGTATTTGATGTGGCCGTTTAAGATTATTTTAGCAGTTTTCTTAGTTTTTAAGCTATTAAAATATTTTCATTAAAAATTAACTACGTTGCCATCTTCGACATCCAGCATCTAACACCAATATCTTTACATACGTACTTTTATGCAACATTTGTTTTGCTTTTGAAGTACAACCTTTTATTAAGCAAATGTTGTTTTGTGTTTCGAGGCAACAAATAGAAGAAAACAGAACTCTCATCAATGTTTAAGGTGTAAATATTTTTCTTTTTCATTATATTAAATTTTTCAGTCAGTCTTTCTATTACATGAATGCAGTTAAACTTAAAAAACTGTAAACATTTTAAGCTTCTAGGTATAAATGCTTTTCACTTTTCAAATTTTTTTGTTGTGTCATTATTCTTATGCAATGATAACAAAGTTGCTAATTGGAAAATAAAGTAGAAGAGAAGATTTAAATACAGTAAAAATGAAAATGTAAGGCGGTGATGTAAATGATGCAAAAAAATTGTTAAAAGTGAAAAGGCGCAAAGATCTTTTCTTTCCAGACTATCAAAAACTCATGCAATTTTTCACATGTGGTCCCAATTATTTGACGAAAACAAACCTTTTACGACTTGAACATTGCATCCGAAAATGGCGTTATTTGAAAGACATTAATTTTTGTTAGTTTGGGGCTATTGATTTGATTATTGATATTTTATCGCAAAAGCAATACTTGAAACCAAAAAAGCCATTTCGGAACTTTAATAAAAGTTTTTAAGAATTTATAATAAAAATTTTGCTTTATAAGAGAAAAACTCAATTATGTTACTAATTTGAATAATTAATGACTTTTAAATATTTTTTAATTTATTTGTTTTTTATTTCATTTACAAAATTTTTTGCAGCATAAGAATACTATATTTTTTGTTCGTATGTATTGTTTCCAATTTATGTTGGATTGCTTTATTTATTTTATATGGAAATGAACCATGATGTATTTCATAGCTCATTTCCATCTATAACTACAATACATATTGTTATTGCATAAAGCAGTTTCCGTTTTTTCAATGCTTTATTTTTATTTTTTCTCCGTATTGCGGAAGGAAATATTTAAAATAACTGCAATAGTCCATGATATTCGTATTCAAAGTGTAATAATTGCCTAAAAAAATTAATGAAAGATAGCGTATAATTTTTATTTAAGTCTGAATAAAGTAATAATAACCTACAGAAGATTTATTGTTGTTGTTCGAAATTTAAGTTATTTTTTATGAGAAAATATTATCTATAAATAATAAAAGTATAAAAAATTTGACATTTTATAAGGCCTTCTGCCTTTTAGAAACTAATAAATTTTATAGTTTTATTGAGTTCTTAAAAATAATGTCTATTTCAAAGCTTATATGAATTAACTGCTAAAAAAAATTAGTACACTGCTTTACAAAACACGTAATTTCATGTTAGTTCCTTTAAATTGACATAATTTTTAATAACAAATCTATAGTTGAACAATAGTATTCATTTACTAAAAATTTCTTTAAAAATCAATTGTCAAGCAACTAATTGTTCAGCTATGAGTCTCGTTTTTGACATAATGTTTGATAGCAAACTAAATTGTCGCATATTGGTAAAACAACAGACCCTACTTGTATTCTTACATCTGAAAAAAGCAGCCTCAGGTGCGGGTTACACGATTTGGTTCTTAACTATTCAATAATTAAGCTGGAGCTCGCGTTATAGTAGATCAAAAGCTTTACATTATCGTGATTAATGGTATTTAAAAGTGAGAATTAAATTAAGTCAAGCGCATACTGTTATCGGAACTATCGACTTTTATAAATCATAATTTGGCGATAGATTTATTCGAGGAATGGAATTGAAATTGGCTTCCATGGTCGTTTGATTTGACTTTACTGAATTATTTCCTGTGGGTACTCATGAAATCATTGTATTATGCTAATAAATTCTCGAAAAATTGGTCCAAAATTAGATTTCCAAAAAGCTCTTCGTCAAGATTAGCCAATCACAAGCACATATTTTGTTTTGTTTGCAGCTTCCACATGCAAACTTATAATAAAAATTATATCAATGCAGTAAATACTATTATTTATTGTATATTCAATTTATTTCCGCAATTAAACTTTCGAATTGTGTAGGCAATCATATTGTGTTTTTTTGTAACTTATATCTTAAAATATTAACTATTATTTTTTTTTAATGGCTTCTTTAAGACTACCGGAAATTCATTAAAATTTATTGTATTTAATATAATGAAATCTTACATTTAAAATGTTTTATTGAAATGAAACAAGAGATAAAATAAAAACAATAATTTATCACAACACAAAACAGGAAATTAAGAAAATGTCTATACAAAAAAAGTTTAGAGGCGAAGACATATGTAAATATTAATAATTTAGCTTGAAAAGCTAATAATTTAATTTTACTTAATCATCGAATATAACTTACTGCACTAACGAAAAAATAATCAGGCATGTCACAGAACTCAATTCCGATCAAAAGTGATATCAATTAGGCAAATTGGTTTTTTAAAAAACGAGAAAAAATTTCTTAAGAATGAAACCACTTTTAACTTTAAAATTCTTTTAAAGACTAAAAATTTTTTAACGAATAAACCAATCGATCGATACCTGAAATAAAGTAGAACAAAATATGTCGGAATGGTTAATACGGAATTGAAACCATTCCAATCGGAATTTGTGGCATGCCTAAATTTTAGTGTTTCTCTTTAGTTAGCCTTTTCTTCGCTTCGAAGTTGGTTTAAATAAGTCTAGCAAACCCTGGATCGAGATGTGTCTTGTTTTTATAACACATTTTAGTGAACAAAAAGCTTTCTGTGTAAGTTTTTCACTACTTCTAAGAATATTGTGATTTAAAATTTTAGAATGTTAATATTTATAGAGATAAGGGTCTATAGGTTTTCCGGTCTTTATACCCAAGTAAAGGAATTTGGAAGATATAAAAAAGGTACATAACACGAGGTTTGTCTCTTAAAAATAAACCAAGAATAAGGAATATATTATTTAAGTAATAAAAACATTCTGCTGCTGCTATTATTAATAAGTTTGTCATAACTAATGGCTTCATCGCTGATATTTCCTCGGAGGTATATTTAGTTTAAAGGGGCCTGAACGAGGTTGACATTGTCTGTTGTACACCATAGTATTTCTATTTAGTTAAATATATAAAAACATCCAGGATCTTTGTTTCATATTTCTGATACTCTTCAAGGGAAAACATATTTGTTACGTCGTGTGCATTTATAAAATCTGCAAAATTTTTCAAAATTTTAATGGAATTTAATAATTTTAAAAATTTTGAAGCATTTTTAATGAATGGTTACGCTATACTTTTGTCCCATTAAGAAAGCTAAAAGATAATATTAAGAAATAAAGGGTGCTGCATACAACACACATAATCCGCAATGGATATCCATTTAAAATTTTACCAAAATTGGTATCACTATAGTTCCAAATAATAAAAATAAATAAAAATAAACTTAAAATATTAAAGGGTGTCTCTATAGGAGACATTATTTGACTTATATGGCTCAATTTTTTGCACTTTCATAGTCAAGCATTTAAATAGGACACATAGTACGCACTTCTATGTCTCCTATAACAACAATTATAAAATTGAAAATTAAAGGGTGTCCACATAGGTGACTTTGCACGATATTTATTAAAATCAATTTAAATAAAGCATTTGCCTACCAGTCTGTTTTGAAACCGGTTATTTTAGTTTTCTTAGTTTTCTTAACTTAAAATCAAAGTTTCTTAAGGCGCGGTCAGATTAGTCAGTAATTTTACAAACGTTTATTCAATCTTTTCTGACACGTTATATTTTTTTAATAAGTATTTTAGAAGGACAACAATTTTTTTTCATACTTTGGTTTTATTAAAAATATTTGACTAATCTGACCGTACCATATATAAGTGTTTTCTTTGTTTTTATAAATATTTAAAAATTCAGTAATTTCATTTCATTGAAATATTAATTAAAATATGTTCTTATGTTCTATTTTCTTATTTCCTGATGTTAACATTATTGCATTCGTTTTATGAGTTAATTAAATTTAAATTAAAATATAATCAATTAAATTTTTACTATCAAAACTGAAACACATACGCATGCACATAAATATTTATCCGAGTCTTGCAGGCGTAACTAATTTTGTAGTTGAAGCGTAAAAAAAAATAATAAATAAATATGCACTTAATTTTCATATCCAAGCTTGTGGATTTAGTCGAATAAGTTAGCTTTCAGTATAAGTATTACATTCTTGCCTTTGTTAAGGCTATAATTCGTAAATGGTCGATTACAAAAATCTTACGTATTAAAAGGAATATTTTTAAGCTATTAATAAACATAAAGTGACACGTAACTTTCGGGTTTTTTTTCTCATGTATCTTTATCATGAGTGTTAACTGTGACTTCTTAGAAAGTTAGTACTTTCATGACTTTCCATGACCATATCATGTAACAATTAGGATCATACTAAGCCGTGGGCTTTCTCTGAGTTTCGAGAAAATATTTTTCTTACGTGTTTACTCACGAAATTCTTAAATTAGTGCTCTTCTGAAAAAATAATTTTAATATGAAAAATCAGTTTTTATATGTCAAAATTAGCTTTTTTCAACTAAAACTGACTGTTCAGAAAAAATTCGTACTGTAGCCAAAGAACAGCAAAATTACCAAGAATTAATTTATTTCAATGCAAATCTTTGACCAAATTCCAAATTTCTCTTCTGAAAATATATAGAAAATCCTTTGTATGTTGTGTTTGAATTAATTTTTCTTATACAAAGCTAATGTGAAATATTTCAATGGATAAAAGGCTTTTTGCTTTTAATTTTATTTTTATAAAAATTTTTTATAACAAATCTTTTGATCTTTGATGGTTCAATAGTTTTATGTGGATTTTTGTTTTTGTAACATCAATATTGCTTACTGAGGTTTTGATGATTAAAAGCTAAAATTTTAATTACATACAGGCTGCTAGGGGAAAGATAAAATTATGTTGTTGGATATACAAAAAAATATTAAATTATTGAAAAAAGGAATAGTGAAATTTTTATTCACTAAATAAATTAGAAAATAAAAGGCTAAGTTTTGTATTAAATAAATTTTAATGTAAACATCAGGTTTTGCACACATTACAAAAATAGAATATGAAATTTTTCATTTAATAATTAATAATATTAATTGTACTTGATTCCTAAAAAATACTTATTTTCTAACAACACACATTTCCTGGTATTGTTAAAAAAACATTTTGGCAAGAACAATTAACATTATTAACAAAAGGTTAAAAGTTAAATAATATTCTACAATCGATTCTATAACAATAAATATATTTTAAGAATTCTTGAAACTTTATTTTTAGTTAACCTCAAAGAGAATAAGACCGCCTAATTACTTTTTTTTTCAGAATAGCTAAATTTTCAGACTGGAAGCGTTTAAAAAAATAAATTCATAGCACATGATTTTTTGCAAATTTTGAAATATAGTAGACTGTTGCAAAACGTTAAAATTTTTAGTTAATTACGCAGATTTGTCGGAACAAATTTAATTTTAATTAGTTTTTTAAAGTTATAAGTTTTTTTTTTGAAAGCTTTAAAATTTTTTAATGGTCTTTTGATATAACTCTCCTGTTGTTTGATAAAGTTTTATAACTTAGCGAAGAATGTTTTTTTACTTTTTAAGAATTAAAAAAAAGGCTTGTTGATGAGCTTGTGTTTAAATACAACATTACTTTATTTCCTACGAAGCTTCACCGAAACCTGAAAACCAAACACTTGCAGTCGTTATAAAGAGATCTGATCTTACTCATTTGCTACAATTTCTACCACTGCTTTTAAGGATTTTTAGTTAAAGTTTTGCAAACAATTTTTGTGTACTTAAAAGTTGAAAAATACGCCAAAAGAAAAGCATTAAAAATATTTAGGCCCATTATTATACGCTTCCAGGAGTTGCAAAGTGGCAAACTTTTGCTTTTGTTTAAAATTTAAGCTTAAATTGAGTAACAAGTCAAAGGATAACCTATAAAATTGGGTTGAGTTTAATAAATCATTAATAAATTTTGAGGAAATTTATATTTTAAGATTTATTTACTATATAAATTTTATAATTTTTATTTGGATATTTTAAATTGTAGTTTTTGTCAGGCGTTTTTATGAGAAAATTGATTGAATAATAAGATCCAGTCATCCATCGCTTAAGATCTTCTGAATTAATTGACTAAAAAGATGTTGGCCTTTATTAAGGCACCGAGCATTAAAATAAATATTCTGAATTACAAATTTAATTTAATTTATTTTGATTTATTTTAA
The DNA here is from genome assembly GCA_937654795.1 of Cistogaster globosa. Taxonomy (NCBI): domain Eukaryota; kingdom Metazoa; phylum Arthropoda; class Insecta; order Diptera; family Tachinidae; genus Cistogaster; species Cistogaster globosa. The sequence goes on along the minus strand of OW569404.1, from coordinate 130,557,858 downwards.
TTAATTAATTTTTATTTATTTATATTAAATAAGAAAATTCAGTAAATTCAAAATTTAATTAAATATAAACTATTGTTCAAACATTGTTATTTTTTTTTCAAACATAATTTTCAATTTGCACCACCCACTTTAATAGGAATATAAAATCGCAAATGCAGAATATTGAAATTAAAAATGGCTACAAAGGACATTTATTTTTGAATGCTAAAAATGCTGACGTTGTAAAAAAAATGGTGTATGAGGTTTGGATATCACTGTGGTAAGATTTAATTGCACAATCTGTTTTTAATTGTTGTTTTTCCAAGTCCTAAAAATTTGCATGTTAATTAGAAAAAAAGAGATAGAAATACATACAGAAAGAGAGGGCATGTGTTTAAAGCATCAAAATTCCATTAAAGCTTTAACGTTCACGCAACTGGGGCTCTTAAGTAAAAATTTTAAATAAAAGATTTTAATGGTTTTTAATCTTCTGAAAATATGAGTATACAAAACAGAAAATATTCTTTATGGAATCCAGCAGGCGGACGAACCATTTAAAGCATTAAAAGTGTGTGCGTTAGATATAAAATTTTCCACAAATTGAAAAATGTGGTCACGTAATAAATGTTTTCATAATAATATTTTAAATCGCATGTGTATTGGCAAAATATTATTGTAGCATTAAGGTTGGTAGACAAGTTTTACTGAATATTTAAAAATAAAAATATAATTTCAATTTAGTTTCATGGCATAAGTTGAATACATGTATAAATAGTTAAAATACCGGTTGTATGATTTATCGTATTATGTTTGTGAAACATGCAGAATTTATTAAAAAGAAAGATAAGTTAAAAGATGCCTGTGTAATTTTTTAAGTTTAAACATGCATTTTGCAATTAATTTCTCTTCATGGGTGTATTTCATTTGTGAGCTGTCTTGTCTATTTGTTTCTGACTAAAGTATCCTGAAAAAAAATAAATTTAACTAGTTACAGTGCTATATTTGGCTATGCCGAATCTTACATACTCTTAACCATATATGTATGTAAATGTAGTTTAGTCTTCTAACAAGAAACAAATAATGCGGTAACAGAGAATCTAAATATAAATAAAAAAATTGAGGTTGATATATAATTTTACATAAAAATGTCATCGGCTCTTACTAGGTTAAGCATTAAAAAAAATTAGTATTTTCAAAAAGATCGCTTTAAAAGCTTTGCAATGATAAAGTTGCGATCAACACTAACAGGGACGGACGGACATCGCTCAATCGACTTCACTATGCAAAAAGACTCAGAATATATGTATATCCTAAATCGGATCGAAAATGGATATTGTAGAAATTACAAACATTCAACTTTTTGCATGAAGGGTAAAAAACATTTAATTTTATCCCCGGACGTTAGGTTAAACGTAGTCATATTTAATTTATTTTACTAAGAAGGCCGTTCATGTAAAATGGCTCCGACGCATTCTTACGCGTAAAGTGACAAAATGTAGATCAAATTTTTATTTTAAAAATGACTAACAATCTTAAAATTTTTAAAATTACAGTTCGATTAAAAATAATTTAATTTTAAAATTATTTGTAAGAGCTTAATGCAAGAAACCACGCATTCTCACTTCTTTTACAACAACCAGTGTGATTCTGAAACAGCATCAAACGCAATGTGAAAAAAATAAAAAATAATTTAAAATTAAATTGCTTTCGATTTGAGTTATGTTTTATTATTTACTAAATTAGTTGTTTAAATAGATAATGTTTGCAGTGAACATAATTAACTGCGAATGTCTAATTTTTTTTCTATTTCATTTTTCAATGAACACAACAATTTATAATCAATTTTTTATTTTAATGGAAATTATATTAAAAATGAGAACTTAAGCAGAAACGATGCATTTGTTATAACTCATAAGCTGTAGATAATAACTGTAGTGTTTAAGAATACCCAACCTTAGACCCAATTTTGTTGCCCCTGGAAATTCTAGAAAGCTTAAGCCTCAGCATGAATGCTTCTCTGCTTCAAGCAAGTAAGCTATGAGTTTAGTAAGTGAAACATATTTTACAATATTTTTTTTTTTTTTTGCCCTACTGCAAAGTACATACGTAAGTACATATGTATATATCTATTTTCTGTTGTAATATTTTTATCTTTCCAAAAATGTTTAAAATTATTTCCAGCATGAGCAAATATTTTGAAAGCATTAAATTTATTTCGTTCTCATTTATTTTTCTTTGTCCTTTCAGGCATATTAAAGTTGTTATACATCTGGGAGTGTCCTTCTTTTAAAAAAAGTCAAAGGAGAACAATTTAATTGTTGTGTTACCCACTTACTATTTTAAAATATTTTAAACCTTATTTTGTCTCTATTTATATCAGTTATCATCATCATCAGCTTATCATCTCTGCATTGGCTCATATTTTAAAGATTGTAGTATAAGGGCGCAACATGCAATCTTATGACATTGATAAATGAATTTCCATGTTGTAAGAATTAACAAGAGCAACAATTACAATTTTGAAACAACTTAAGTCATATATGTAAGATGTTTTTATAATTGACGTCATGTGTAAATCATAAAAAATGAAAAGATTAACATTAAATAATGCTGAAGGGATAAAAAGCATAAAAAATGACACGCTTTAACATTGTAGTTTTTGAACTATGTTAACACCAATAGTATGACATTTAGTTTCACTTTAGTTCTTTAAGCCATTCGTAGTAGATGCATTGGAAATTGTTACAATGAATTTAAATTGCATTGTAAAGTTCGGACAAGATAGTCGTCCTTCTAAGAACGATATGAAAAATTTAGGTGTTAATTTGACATGACAGGCACAAAACAAAATTTCCTTTCGCCGGTGCGTGTTAAACCGGGTCGATAAACTGAAAATATCATAGCCGTTAACCACAGTGATGAAGCAGATTCAAATTTGTCAATTCTTTGACGTTTTTAACAATTGGTGTTATGCAAAACTACCAAATGAGAATGTTTCGAAAGGATTTGGCCTTGAAGCCTTACAAGGTTCAGCTGGTGTAGAAATTTAACCCGACTGAGCATTCATATCGCCTTTAGGAACAACCCGCTGGTTTTTTTTAAGTAAATCAATTTTTCAACAAGCAAAATAATCGAATTTGGGGCTCTTAAAAATTCTAGAGCGACTTGCATGCTCATTTCGGCACTGTTTTGTGCTTTATGTGGCCTAGAGGCATGATTGAGCTGTTTCTTTTTTTTCAGTGATGAATTTGGAAACGCGGTAACGGTCAAAGGATCCCGCTATCGCGGGATATAACAACTTAATTATGGCCTATTATTGATGATGTGGATACTACTAATATGTGGTTTCAACAGAACGGTGCCACACAAAAATCAGTTGCTAAGTGGCCATCCAGATCATCCGATTAACTACCACTGGATTATTTTTGTGGGGCTTTATTAAAAACAGAGTCAATACGAAGGCAATCATTTCAATTACAGCCTTAAAACTCTAAGTTCGTGATGTAATTAGCGAAATAGAGCGACCTTCCATTTTCAAAGACGTAATTCAAAGAATTGCCGAATTTTTTCTTCGTATTAAAATAATATTTTAAATAATATTCCTCAAATTTTTTTGTGTTGTTTCAAGAAACAAAGATCTTTTACAATATATTTAGATTTAATCCTTTTGTTCGTTAAATACTTCTATACTGCATTTTAAGTTTTATTTTTGGTCAGCATTTTTTATCTTTATCTTTAATTTTTTTTTTTTTTTTGTAAATGTTGTTACAATAAACTGAAGGTAAATTTACTCACAAGAATCACAAAAAGGCCAACAAAATATATTTTTTCTGCTTTTTTAAACTCTCTTTGCTTTTGTCTTTTCCTGAAAAAAATATTTACTATTTTGTTTCTGCTTTTGCTTGATACCCTTCTGTTAACTTGCACCCTCTTAAAAAATGTATTAATTGAACGTATGCAGGTAGTTTTTAAATAAAAAATAAATTGCACATGTTGACCAGAGCTAAGAAGGAACCTTGACAAATTTTTATTTATTTATTTTAAAAGTAGAAAGTTAAATATTATTTCATTAACTAACGCAAAATTTTTTAACTAAAATTAACAAAATTTTACTGATTGCTTTAAAAGTTTTCAGCAGTCTGTAAATATTTAAAATATTGACAATAAAATTGCAGTATCACTAAAAATTTATTTTTATGGTACCTTTACTGGTACTGCAAAGTAATTTAACTTAAGCCTAATTGTCCATCTGTATTAGTGTGTACATTTGTTACCTGTGCTTAATTCGTGCCCTCACTGTTCCGCTCTCTCTTTCTTTTGTGGTTTTGTTTGTATATCTGCGGTCATAAATACTTAAAATTGAATTTTAATTCTTAAAAATATACGCTTACAAGGAAAACAAAATCCTTTATACACATACTAGTGTATTTGAGTTACACAGGGTAAATTGTTTTATCTGTTGTAACTGAATTCGAATACAAACAAATAAACTACCAGAACTCAAGCGACACTGGAGTTCATTAAGCAAACATATGTATAAATGTATCTCCTCTTTTATTTACATGCATATATTTGTATGATGCCTGACTACTTTGACAGGCAGTTGTGTTTGCATAGTTGAGATAATGTCAATGTGTATCTCTGACAAGTCAAGGACAATAATGCTAAAGCTAAGTGCCACAAAAAAAAATAGTAATTAAATTCCAAGTGGATTATGGCAAAGCTATACGAAGTTTTTATTTAATTTTAAAAAAATATGTTGCGGTGTTCTACATATTGATAAATAAAATAAACAAGATTTTATCTAGAAAAAAAAATAATCTAAAGGAAAGTTATTTTTATTTACGTTTAAAGACAAAAACAGAGCAACGAAGATTTTTTATCAATGGTTTATTGTAAATAAATGATTAATACATCTGGACGATGCAGAACCTTTTAGGTTAAAAACACACTTTTGTGAAGAAATTATGATCTCACTACAGCCACAAAACAGTTTTTCAAAATTAAGGGGAAGAGGATTTCTCTAAAAAAATTAATAGTTGAAAACTACACCTTTTTTTAAATGAATGGTGTCAAGAAATTAATAATTCGAAAGAAGAGCTTTAAAAAAATATATACGAGTATATTATTAAAATACATTATGAAAAAAAAATCCTCCAAGTGTGATTTTGACACACACTTGTAAAAGTAAAATCAGATTCTGGTAGCAACAAAAAGGTCATACATATATAAATCACATTACTATCGGGATAACCTTAATTTCAGTTTAATTCCATGTACTTATTCCTAAAGCAGATATAGCAGTACATCATCTGTGCAAATTTCAAGGGTAAAATATACGGCATTTGGGAAACACACTTTAATTATTAAATTTATTGTCCTATAAAAATCAATTTCAAAGTCTGCCTTATACAGCTGAAAACGTAAAGCTTTCTAAGTGAAAATCACGTCAATATTTTGGCACCCTTTAATTATTTATTAAATTTTAATTTGAAGTCGGTTTTTTTTCAAGAATTATTTACACTTTGTATACAGAACCCTAAAAATTTGGAGATAATTTTTTTTTTAATTTTTTCACTTATTCAACTCCGGTAAATCATTTTCCTATTATTTGTCGCTCCGCTTAAAAAACATCAATTCGTAATAAAAAAAACTGAAAGAAGTTCTCTATAAATCACAACAAACTCTTTATGTTCATTTTATTTTGTCTTTGTAAAAATGTGTTGTTGTTTTAGTAGCAAGTAAACCCCAAAAGATTTGGAAGTAAGATTGTTATAAGTGATGAAGCACAGAGTTACCTTGGGCCATAACGAATACCACATTCTTAATATGGCACAATGTCGTGAGGCTTTTATGTGGGAAGCGTTATTGAACCAAAGTTCCTTAAAATGATGGTGGTCATGTTTTGTACATTCAACTTATTTTAACTCATAAATACTGACATGCATTTCGTGTGGTCTCTGCAAAATATGGCTAGGTTGCTCACTTTTTAATATTCTATTAAAAGCATGTGCAGCATGTTTAATATTTGAAATATTTCAAAATTTGGATAATGCCCCTACTGAGGAGTTTTTGTTAATAGATGTCTTTGAAGAATTCTTAAAATTCTTTTGCTTTATATATAAAAAGTTTGGGAAAGCAGAAGTTAATGACATATATAGTGAAATTTGTGAAGGAAAATTTTGAGGGTTAGGGCAGAAAAATCGAAAACCTTCTATTGAGATACCTAATCATGCTCTTGACTAAAACTAAAAGGTAAAAGGAAAAGAGCATCTCTATAAATAGCTGCCGCAGATCCACTTTGCAAGAGGTTAACACTAGGTCACTAACCCTAAAATGTAAGTTTGGCAACATTGCTGATCTTAAAAACCCGGCATTGAATATGCAAAGTTGGAGACAAATATATGCCCTGTGCCCAGTTCAGAACCAACTTCTAATCAAATAGACGAAAATCAATGCTATTTATACAGAGACTGCAAATATGAACTTCTGTATAAGTAATATGATACCCTGTTTTATGGCCTTGTGAGCGTTAACAGTATCAAATTCCCGAATCCCAGAATTTTACCAAAATTGCTTATATTAAAAACCCGGCATTGGATATACAAAGTTGGACACAATTATAGACGCTTTACGCTCAGTGTAGAAGCAATTTCTAAACAACTAGACGACAATTAAGTCTGAGACTGAAAAAAAATCAAATTTTGCATAAGTAATATGATACCCTGTTTTATTGTCTTGTGAGCGTTGACAGTATCAAAAGCAGAATCCCAAAATACAAGGAAAAATAACACACAAACTTTAACAAATTTAACTAAATGCATACTTTATAAAAGTGCAACTGAATACTATTTAATTAAACAGAATAACAAATTAAATTTTCTAACTATTGTAACAAATATAAAAAATTAAAAAACATTAAAATTGCACTTAAAAAATAAGCAGCAACTACCAATTCAATCTTATCAAGATTAACGTTCACCTCGACGCACTAAATCAAGGTAACAAAATGTCTAACAGAAAAAATACATAATATATAAAAAAAAATTCTTAACTTTAAACTTATTCCTTGAAATTAACACCATAATGAATGAGTGCAAGTAAATTCTTAACGAAAATGTAAAGATTGGAAGTGGATTTCATTAATTAAAGTTCTCTTAGCAAAAAATTTTTATATGCAATTTCTTCTAAGAGCTAAATTTAATTTGGTAACCTTTTACGGCTTAAATGTTTTTAACGTAAAAAAAAAACAAATGTAAAAAAAATTGTAGTTAACATTATAACTTCTCCTTTATTGCGTTGAATTAAATTTACATCTTAAATATTTCATAGTTAAAAGCTTGAACTGAATATCAAGGTAAAATATACCTAGTAGTAGTTTAGGTTTTTATGAGAATAATAAATATTTTTCTTTCATTGAATTTCTGTTTAAATAACTTAATATTTACAAAATGCTTTAATTTTAAGTAACTTTTTATTAAGATGAGTATTCATAACTGAGGGCTGGGGAGAACTATTTACTTCTTTGTCCATTTTACTAACATTAACAATTATTGAAGGATACTTTTCTGCCTTAAGGGTGAATGAATTTAAATAGAAAGCAAACATAATATTTTAATAAGTTTTTTGGTGCACTTCACAAAGATATAAAAATATCCAATACACTCTCAAAATTATTATCACAGTGGAAACTTATATTAAGGTTATGCTGGTGCTCACTACTTTTATTGAAAGAATTTAAAGAAGGTGAGCTAATCCTTAAAAGCATATCAGAATAACTCTCCAGCTCTCTCTATTTTTTTAAAGTTTTTGTGGTAATAATATGCAACATAATTTATTAAAAGCCAATAATCATCTTAAAAAATAATTTTTAACTTTAATCTTAGCTTTTATAAACTACTACGAAGTTCTAAAAATCTTATTAAATTAAAATATTGATTAACATTTAAACTTAGCACAAAAGATAGTAATGTAATTTTCACAGGAATTATTTAATTGCTTTGATGCATGAAATATCTAGATGTATAAAATATTTCATGGTATTTTATTACAATATGTTATAAAGAACATCATAACTGAACAAATTTTTTATTTTTTTTGCCTAAGTTCATTTTAAAATTTTTAAAAACTTTTTTTAGAAAGACACCAGTAGATTTTAATGCTGCATTTTCTGCATTCTTCGTGTCTATCTACCTAAGGTTGTGTATATTGTAAACATCATCTATTTCCAACTAATTTCGTAAATAAGAATACGAGAAATACTGATATCAACACTTACTTGGTTGGATGAAGTCGACCCCCAAACCCTAATATTTCTTCATTGTTCTCTTTTTAACTTGTCTTGTACATTTTTTTTTTTGTTTTGTACCAACCATCGGTTGATCACGAATGAATTTTTTATGTTTGATCATTCTTACTTGTTTATTAACAACATCATTTTATTTGTTATGAGTTAAGCGCTTGTTAATTTAATTTTTATGAAATTAGGAGCTTAACTGTGGATATAAATGATTTTATATTTTTTTTATATATTTCTTTTACTTTATAATTTTTATATTGTGATTGAGGCTAAAAACTTCGTAGATAATTATTTATTTTTTATACTTTATAATTTATACTTTACACCTGATACTTATTACGTTACAAATTAGAGGTTAAATTTTATATCGTTAATATTCATTTTATTATTTACAATATGTACTTTGTAAATTACACTTGAATATTATGATTCTCACTTTAAATAAAACATTTTATTCTTTAAATTTACTCTATATATTCTATCATTTATACCTAAAAGTTTAAACTTGCAATTTATACTTTATGATTAACCCTTTATACCTTAGCTTATACTGTATACTATACTTTCTATATCTTATATTTAAGATATTAATTTAAATGCTCAACGTTTATATTAAGTTGACAAGCTCAGCAAATATTTTTGTGTATAAAGTATTTGTTTTTCTTGATATTGCACATCAGACATATTTTCAGTTTACATTTTAAATTACCTGTACAAAGTGTAGTTCGTTTATATTTTAAAAGGACACTACCATTTAATATTAACCAATGTACGTATTTATCCTCTGTGTATTTTGCTTTAACTCAAAATTGTAAATACTTCTAACATAAATGAATGAATATAAAATTATAATTTATGCATACACGTATAAAAATTATCTAAAAATTACACGCAAATACATATGTGCTAATAAATGTTCACAGTCATCATCTATTCAGTATATTTAACATTTTATAAAGTTTCAATATACGACCATAAATTACAATAATTTAAGTTATAAACATACAGAAAATTTATTTAACTGACTGAGATGAAAAGATTCTTGTTTAAGTTTAGTTTTAGGTTTTAGTTTTAGTGTCCAATTTGTATACCATTGATTTATTATTTTATAAGATATATTTGTAAATGTATAATAAAGTAACTCTTTATCTCTTGGCTTCTTTGTCAAACCCTGATGGCTTCCCAAGATCCCGTTTAAATTACGACGAAATTGAAACTTGCCCACTTTTCGTAAACTAAAAATAAAAACTCTATATAAAAATTTTACGATCCACAATTTTCCAAAATTTATTAGAATAATATAGGTAGCTGCTTAAGAAGCCAATTTGACAGCACACATAGTCACGGCCAGCCATTGGCTGACTTAAAAGATTTTCTATTGTCTCTGCAAGTGAAATTTGAGTTAGCTTCTCACAAATAAAGGAATATTTAAAATTATTTATAGATTTAACCAAATTATTTCAAAAATTTGTGAAGAGATCATAAAAGCTCTAATTAAATTAAAAAAAGTTAGAATTTTTATAAGTGAAACAGTGCGTTTATTTTCTACAGTCATTATTTAAACAATTTAATTTCAGTTCTTTTGTTTGAATTATTACAATTTTTTACAGTATCGTTAAAAAAAAACTTTAAGTATACATTATAGCCTCTTTAACATAAAAGCTCAGATATACAAACAAATACTTTGAATGAGAATTTATTTGTTTTATTTAATGTACGCAGCAAATTTAGTTATTTTGAGACTTCAATTTTACATCTGTGTTAAAAAACAAACAAAAATTGCGGGGAAGTTGCTACTAGCAAAATCTCTGCTTGTTCTATCGTGATTTTAAACTGCTTAAAGGCGATGACAGCATAAAATAGCATAAAATTAAAAAAATATAAAACCAACGTTAAGTCGCATTACAAGTAGTTAAAGAAATTGCTTATCCTTAATACTTTAGAATAATGAAATGAGATGTGTTTATGTTCAATGTTGGAGTGTATGTCGCAAATAAAAGATTATGCGGCTGCATGGTTGGTGGGTCCTTGTACGCAAACAAATGTGTGTTTTTAAGAGGATTTCTTTTGTGAAAAAACTTTCCCTATAAAAGATTTGAAAAAACAAATTACAAAGTTACCTTAAATTATTTTAAATTAAGTTTCAAATAGAATTTGTAGTCTAGCAAAACAAATATTTAATAAATAAATAAATAAGTGAGTGCAAAACGACACACTTCTTCGTAATTTTATAGGGTACCATGTTTTATATCAAGCAAAGAAAAAAAATTACCAAAATGCATAACGACCATGTAAAAGCCTAAAAAAGACTGAAAACTCTATAAATTAATATTATATTCTATTAACTTAAAGCATGTAACGAATATTTAGGCCTAATTAATCCATAAAGGTTTTAACATTGGCTTTGTAAAAACTTAAATTAGTGTTATAAATAGAGTTGTCATTCGATCATTTTGCGAAATTATAAAATATTTAAATTTAGAGTAAAAAATTGAATGATTGATGATGATACTCTTTAAACAATTTAAAATTTACATTCAAGGTTAGTAAATACAACGACACCAAAAACCTTCAAATTTAATAATAATAATAATAATAATAATAATATTGAAGATACTTAATAAAACTTAAGTTTTATTATTATAATTTAAACACTTCAGAAAAACATACGACTACATTTATTTAATGACAAAAACTGACTGAGTAAATTAAAAAAAAAAACTTTTTGAAAAATAATATGGAAAACAGCAATAAATACTTTCAAGTGTTCATATTACAAAATACTATATTAATTTTATACCACTTCAATCAAATCATTTTTCCCAATTTATGCATATTAATTGGAGAAAAAGTAATGAAAACCCACATGAATACGGAGAAAAATAAGCACATGTACGTAAGCGCTCATCCCTATACATTTGATTTAATTTTCGGTCATCAAATTTTGTACCATTCAGACAATATGAAGAGAGTGACTATATGCAGAGCCAGAAGTTTTAATATTCAACAATATGCACTAGTAATTGTAGGAAAGGCCAGATTTCATTTTTTTTTTATTCGCAAAGAAAAAAAAAAATACTAGCAACTTGACAGAATTACTTTTATTCATTTAGTTACAAAATAAACATAAAGATAAAAATTGATTGTCATATTATGCTTATTATCCGGCAGTTTTTATTGTGTCGTAAATTGTAAATAAAACTGGCACAAAATTTTTGAAAATAAAAATCCGTTAACGTTTTCCGCAAAGAAATTACTTTTTTAATGACAAAGTGAGCAACTTTTTCTCAAGTACTTTTTTTTGATATACCAATAAAATCATACAATTGCATTGTAAAGTTCGCTTAGAAATATTTTTTTTTCGTTTTCAGTGCTAATACATTTCCTATATCTAAAAAATCATTTAGCAAACTTTTTCATTCTAACCTCTTCTAATTGAATAGTTAGTTGTATTCAAACAAAAGCATCACAAACGTCAATAGAATAATCCAAAATAAAATACAAAATTCAAACGTTTCGTTGTGTTAGTTTTCGTACCCTGATGTAAAAATACGATTATATTGCTTTCAAGAGGAGCAATCGTTTTTAACATAATAGTCAAAATAAATTTGAAAGTGAAAAAATTTAACCACATAAATTAATTTCCAATTTTTTTAATTGTAAAACAACATATATTAAATATCAATAAACATTAGAGGGATGCATGGAAAAATTTCCGGATAAAGACGCCAAGAAAGAGAAATGCAGGAGGACTAGTAGAAAATTCGGGTAAAGTAGTACAACCAAGAATAAGAATAAGAATTTACCTCTAAATGGATAGTATATGCTGAAGAAGAGCAGGGATTCGCTAAAGCAGTTTAAAACATAAAAAACTGAAGAATCAAAATTTAGAAATTTTTATTAACATCAGGTCTCACATCTGTATTCAGAGTTTCCACACCTGAATTTTGAACTTTTTATTTTTATTGGGTCTCACAATCTGTATTCAGGGGGCTCACGCTGTATTTCGATTCGAAAGAAAAGACTTACGAAACACAATATATAAAACATACAAATTCCAATAATTTTCTTTTCGAATCGAATTACAGAGTAACCTCATTGAGTTTTCATGTCGCCAATAAAATTTCTAAAGGATCATAAAATATATATATATATATATATATGTAGAAACGTATTCTGTCCTTTTTTTTGGACTTTTGTTATAAATTATATTAAAAAATAATTTAAAATGTGAGTTAAAATTTTCTGATGGTCTGGATTTAGTAGCCAGAAAATGAAGTATAGATTCAATTTATTTACGAATAAATAATTTTATTTTTACTTCGAAGTGTTTAAAAGTATTCTGGGAAATAGTGCTAAAGGATGTTTTATATGTCTACACAGCTGCCACCACTGATTTCATTTTTATTACGCATAAACTAATGTAATAAAAATATTCTTTGTTTGCTGATGTTTTTAATTCTGGCCATTATGATGATGTCAACAGATGTTTAATTTAGTTTTTCGTTTTTAACTATTCCCACTAATGCAAACACATGCTCATACATACATTTCCAATAATGAAATTTCAATGTTTTCCAGGATTTCGTTTAAGCTGGTACTAAAATGTATGACATCCGTTTAGCAAAACGGAAAAATTTTAAAATCACAATTTAATGTTATTAAAAAAAGTTATATAAAAGAAAATTTTAAATTACATAACACATATCTTAAACTGTAGAAATTAAAAACAATAAAAACAAGGAAAATTCCCTCATTAAGCCTAATACGGCCTGAAATGAGATTTCTATTTTAATTTCACTGCCGCTATCATGCATGCAATTATTAGCAACAAGTGTGGCAAAGTTAAGTTTTCTTAAACATACGAAAAAAAAAATACAAGGAGTTAATTCTAATTACAAAAATTAACAAAATAGTTGATACAAGTCCAAGACCAATGGTTTATATAAAGAACTCATATGTTACGTGTAGTAACACAGAATAATTTGAATATAAATTTCATTTTTTTTTTTTTCTTATTATATTATTATAGTTCCTAACAAAATTATGAAACTTAAAAATATTCTGATTGATATGTTATAATATCAAGTGTCCTTATTCATTCTTTATAACAGAAGAAAGAAATTCTTTTTTTATATTACATTTTTGAATAAATTGGTATATAAAAAGTAACAATATTATGTGTGAAAACATAAACAGTTGTTAAGTGAAGACAATATAAAAAAGAAAAATCCATTAAAATTTTTTCAAATTATTCATTCGCACAGAATAAAAATAAATAACAAATATCTTTAAAAAAATTATTTAGGTTTAATACATTTTTATTCATTTCAACAAAAAATTATTTGTGTTCAAAGTGCGTAGTAAAGCATGTTATATGAGTCTAAAGAGCTTTATCCATTTTTGTTAACATATTTATTTCTTTGTATATTTTTAGCATTTTCATTAAATAATTCTGTCTATTTTAACTGAAAGCATTATTTTTGATAACTAAATAAATAAAGAAAATATTTATCTTCTATTGTATTATATTTGAAATTAAATTAGTAGTCAAACTAAATTAACAAAGGCTGCATACATATATCAATATCAAATCAAATAAGGTTTTCTATAAATTTAGTTTGAGTACTGTAGTTGAACGGTAACGCATTTTTTTTTTCTTATGATGATTGCCCTTGAACTAAGATACATGCTATATCAACTTTAAAAGTGACTTAATAGCATTGTACTATCGCTTACGAAAAGATTAGAACGTAATTCGAAAAAAAAACGTGAATCTACTTTTTCTCTAATTTTTAAGATGAAAGCGATCCAAAAAAATGTTCGGTTAATATTAATATAAAAATAACTTTTTTCTATATGGCTTTTCTAAAAAAAATTGTATATCATAAAACTCATTTTGCAAGCACAACGACCATATGCTTTTCATAATGTTTTCTTAAATATCATCAGTTTATATTGTGACGGTTTGAAATAGTTGTGTTTGATGACCTGGCAATAATTTTGTGAACGATTTCTTAGGATTAGAGCTTTAATGTCAGCCTCTCATTAATTTCATTTTTGACCACATTAGCAACTTGTCCAAATCTAACGATCTCTTTACTGTGTGTGTTCATTTGTAAATGTATTAGATTGACATCTGTCTACATCAACAATTGTATGAAATAATAAATTATACGTTAATGTAAAGTTTATTTAAAACCATGGATTTTGTTTTTAAAGAAGTTTGAAATTTTATTTAGAATTAAGTTTTCTGTCATAGAAAATTTAATATAAACCCAAACAACATATTCGTAGAAATGTTTGTGATTTTGTTTTTAAGCATACAATCTTAAAAAATTTATTTTTGCTTATCGTACCCTTAGTAATTAGTAAAGTGTAAACTTGGTTCTTATAATATCTAAAATGCAGCAATGTGTCATTGAAGATGTAAGAAAATAATAGCATTATAGTAAAGATATCTACAAAGATAAAACTTTTGAAAAAAAAAAAATTATAACTTTCTAACAAAAATTTACACTTGCAAGTTTAACTGCAGGGTTCTTTAAAATTGCCTAAATGCGCAAAAACTTTTTCACTTATATTTTAAAATATTTTTCTTAAGCTTATATTTGACTTTTTTTATCTACCTACAAGAACATAAAACAATTGTCAAAAGAAAAACAGTTTTATGTGGAACAATAATGTATGAAACAATAAAATTAATAGAAATTTGCTTACGACATTAAAAGTTATATTCTACAAAATTGACCAGAGACACGGAGAAAAAATAAAAAGAACATTTCAAAAAGGGGCAAGATCCTACAAATATTTAAATTTTAATCAATCTCTCTAATATTCAAAAGAATATGTTTCTCTTTAATGTTGTTACTTTAATAACTGAATGAAACATATAAAGTTAATAAACTTGTACATAAAAATAACAAATTGATAGCTAGATCAATCAGTTTCAAAATTAAATTTTTCTTTAAAAAGTAATTAAATATCATTTTAGTATATTTGTTTACTGAATGTATTTTTCTTATTCCAAAATTTATAATTTTTTAACACATAAAACTGGTCACATTGTTGTCTTGAGAGTGTAGCTTTTATTACTTCCCATACCACCATCAATCTAGCATCAACAAATAATAAGAAAATATGCATATTGTGTTCTATTCCATGAGTTTTACTCGTATTGTTTCTAAAAACTAAAGGCAAATAAAATTTACTTGTAACATATTTAAAAAAAATATGACAATGCAAGCCTTTCAAGAAACCAGCAAAAAACAGTAACGCATCATCGGTAAAAAGTATTTAAAGGCAGCTCGTAAAGCATGAAAGCATAAAAATACACTTAAATAAAAAATTGAAGATATTTATGTGATAAAAATATTGCTCCACTGCAAGCAATAAAATACTCAAATGAAAACAGCAACAGGAAAAACTATGTAGAACCGCAACAACAATAGCAGTCAGCCACACAAACTCTATTAACCCATTTTGTTTAGTAAACGTGTTCCTCAAAACATTTACTAAAGTAACAATAACGATGTATTTTTTGTTGTTCTTCTTGATTCTACCATTAGCAACATAAACATTACAGTTTACATACATATTTACATATGCTGATTTGTACCTTTTTTATTTTTGTTTCTTATAAATATGGGTTACTGCAACATTACAAAAAGTTGTTGAAAAATAAACCAAAGCAATACCTACCAAGCCAGTACCAAACTTTTTTTTTAAATTTTATTGTTTTATTCGCGTTTTTCGTTTTGGCTGTCCCTTTGCCGGCGATGTTGTTGGCTAGAAAATTCTTTTTATGTTTTATCCATATATGAAATTGTTACGCCGCATTCAGAATGAGTGGCATGCAAGATAATGTAACAACAAAATCTAAAGGAAGCTTAAGTCAATCGCATGGGAAAGTAGATTTGGATCATATAGGGCCAACAACAATACAGTGCTGTAAAAGTTTGTTTTTGCAAGAAATGGCAAAATCACAAAAACTTTAAACTTAAATGTGTTCTTTAATAGAGGCAAATCATTTAATGTGAACAGGAATAAAGGAAAAAAAAAAACGCACACATCTCAGAAATAAAAACTAAATAAAAATTATAAAAAGGTAGGCAAAAATCATACCTTGATAACGCTTATGCGCTTATGTTACGAGATAACATTGTTTTAAACTCCCTTTTATATTTACATAGAATTTAAAGGTTTGTGTTTTATGGGGATACACGTTGAAATGATTAGTGATAAAAATGTATAGTAAATATTGATATAAAAAATTGTCTAACAGTATTCCACGATGTCGATAGGATGTTAAACTTCTCCTTGTTGTATATTTTCGATTTTTCAATTATCCCCGTTGATTGCGGTACATTTAATATAGATTTATATATCCCGAAGTCATTTCCTTCGTTGTCATTTTCTTATTTTTGTTTACATTTATAAAGCGCTCGATAATGTTTTTAGGAAAAGCATTTTTTTCTCAATTTAATTTCTTCCGTATTTTTTTCATAAAAATTGTTGATCGCTAACTGTCAGTACCCCTCTAATAAAGTTGTTGGTTATGTTTATGATAACGTTCCTGGTGTGAATAAAAGTTAACTAGTCCCCCTAACAATGTTGGTTTTTTATACCAGTCTACTTTTATTAAATATCCTTTTCTTATTACCATTGTGTCTAAATAAGAAAATCGTCCATTATTTTCTGTTTCAATTGTAAATTATATTCCATAATAGAAAGAATAACTTTTAATAAAACAAAAATAATAACATATTACAAAACTTGAAGTTAAACTCGATTATCATACGTAAATCATTTAAAGCAAAAGGTCGAATAAATCAATACAACGTTACTTCTATGTTTTTAGAAACGGACATTACTTAAAGACGATTACCTTTTTTTTAATATTATCATTAAAGTTAATGAAAATTTTAAAACTCTTGCAGACTTATTAACGGCGTCTATCTAATTTAATAATAACATTTAGAAATTATTTATTTCGGTTTTTCTTTTTATGAAATTATGCTTCCAACAAGTTTAAATTAGAGACGAATTTAAATTTTGTTTTTTCCTATTAGGAAAGAACAAATTATATTTGTTATAACCACACTCCACTCTCTAAATGGAGGTTTTATGTAGACTAATAAATAATACATTAACCTAATATTGGGCAACATTCTAATGCGAACATTTATTTTTTTTTTTTGTTTTTTTGCTTTTTTCGTTTTGCAGATAATTAAAAGTTATGCAAATTACTAAGGTGAAAAACACCTGAAAAGCATTGAAAAGAAAATAATAAAAATGGCTGGCAAAAGATATACTTTATTATTTGTAAAGAAAAAACTTTTAAAGTAAAAAGTATTTAAATTTTAATAAATTAAAATGTAAATTAAAACCACGGTAAATTTACAACATCTTGCTCAGAACATTAATGTTTTTAATGAGTAAAAGTATTATTACCACTATTAAAGAAAATAATTCAATTTAAAAAATTTCTTTTGCACTTTTACAAACACAAGTCATACGTATCAATTTACGTTAAGCCAAGAAGCAAGATTTGGTAAAAAGGTAAGAGTTCATTGACAAAAATGGTAAATAATATCTAACCAAAATTCCATAGCCAAACCAAGCGAAATAAAATAAGAAAATCATTCCACAAAACAAACTGGGCCCCTTTGCCATCGATGACCCACTCACAAGTTCATATTTAACAACACTAGTTGGTTGGTTGGTGCAGAAGGTTGAAAACTGAAAACAAAAGCGCGTAATACGGCAGCGTGTGAATTTTATATTTAAAACTTTACACTTTAATGCCCAGTCAGTCAAGCAGTCAGTAAAGAAAATTTCAGTAGCATGTGAGACCTGGCTTACTGCTTAAAGTATCACAAACACAAACCCAAAAAAACCTCAACATAATAAACAACGCCAGAAAAAACAAAAACAAAAACAAAAGTCAAGCAAACTCAAAGTCTAACCAGGAACAAAAGCGAATTGGCGGATCAAAAATGTTTAATTGTATTCGAAGGCGTGAAGCTAAAAGAAAACAATGCAGCAGCTTTTTGTGATAGTAATGAAAGGAGGAAATTTTTTAGAAATATAAAATCTTAAAAACAAAAAAAAAAACAAAAAATATATTAAAAAAATAAATAATTAAAATAAAAAATAAAAATATATTTAAAATATGGTAAATTAAAGGTTTTTTATTTAAATATTAAATAATAATTTTTAAAAAGGAAAAAACTTTTTAAAACACAATAGGATTTCAAAAATGTTTTTTTCTAAAAAGTAATGTTTAAGTAAAAATGGAAATAAAGTGTATTATAAAAAGATATATTACTGAAATAATTAAAAATAGTTATTCTTTTTAATAATAACGTTGCGTAAAGTTTTGTTGAAAAGGTAAATTTATTAAATAAAATGTATTATAGGGCAAAAATTAATGAATAAATAAATACAAAATTAAAAGAGTATTTTTAAGAAAGAGAGAATAGAGAATAAAACTGTGTTGAAAATTAATATTTTTGCGATAAAATTAATTTTTGGCGTAAGAATTTTTCTGATGTTTTTTCAAAGACGTAAATCTTGGAAAAAATCCTTTTTGTTAAAAATTGAATTATATATTTCTAAAAAAGTAAACTTTTTATGGAAAAGGAATCTGTTTGTAAAAAAGATTTTTAAAAAAATAATTAATTTTTTCTAAAATAAGTAATCCTTCATCTTTATAATACAAAGTTAATTTGCAGAAAAAAGTAATTTTTGGAAGAAGAGTAAATTATGTAGATATATTTTATTTTTTGTAGAAAATAAAACAAATACTCTTCTTACCGAGGCTTGTGTAAAAAGTATTTTTTAAGCTAAAGCAATCTTTGTGAAGTACTAACTTCTTTGGAAAAATATTATATAAATTATAATGGTGAAATTTTATAATTTTTAGAGAAATTCTGTTAAAATTCGGTTGTAGGGAATATTTGACAATTTTATTGTAAAAATATGATATTTTTTAGGCAAAATTTGTTTAAGTTTTATGATAAAAATAATTACTTAAGAAATTTTAGACTTTTTGGAAATATGAGACTTTTGTGAAGAATATAAATTTGTTTGAGAGAAATGTAAAATAATATTTAAAAAAATTTTTTTTGCAAAAATATTCAACGAAAAAAATAAATTTTTTTTGTATTGAAAAAAGATATATGTTTATAATTTTATATTTTCCAACTGAAATAAGCTTTTGTTAGCATCCACAACATAAAGTAACATCAACGTTTTTTGCATATTTTTGTTTTCTTCTTGGGTTTCGTGCCATTTGCGTTATCATGAAATTAATCTCGCAGACATAGATATTCAATTATATAACCTTTGGAAATTATAGCTTTTTCTGGTAAAATTTTATATTGTAACTTCTCGTATAAATAAAAAATTTCGTTTTAAATAAAACAAAATTGTTTTTTTATTGGCAAAAGGTTTATTTTGTTAAATATTTCGTAAATTTGTTTGAAAATTAACGGGTTTCTTTTGTAATTTGTAGCAGCAATAGAAATAAATTTTAAGAAAAGGTGCTGTTAGGGATTTATAAAGGATTGTCAAGCTGAATTTTGTATGTATGTGTTTTTTTGGGTTCAAGTGTGTATATGTTTACTGACACCTAATGAAATATTTCGTACAGATTCTTTAAAATTTAAAGGCTTATATTTATCGCCCGAGTTTTTAATTTTTTAGCTAAAAAATTAATCCGATAAATTTATACTTAACAATGTCATGAAAATGACTAGAGCTAGGCATTTCAGAGTCTAAGATCGCCCTCTCTAAAAAAATATGATCAGTATGATTTGGAAAATTGCTTGAATAACGCCGCCAAATTATCCGGATGTACTTTAAAAATCACTAAACAATTAAGTCATCAATCAATTGTGTAGCGTTGGTGCTTATTTCTGTCTGAACCGCGTTTTCAACTAATTGCCGCATATGTAGTAAAATCTATCCAAAACAGACCCTAAAGATTCCACTACATATGTCATTAGCGTGCTTTACGTTCATCTTCCCTAAGATGGATATTTTGTAAACATAGCAAAAATTTAACTTTTTGTATTAGATATTAGCTGGTTTAAAAAACCCTTCATATATTTTAAAATTATTTTATAAATATTTCCCAGTTATTTCATAAATTAAAATATTGTCACTTTGTGTTCCAATCAAAAATCTTTATTAATATTGTTTCTCGTTTTAATTCTGGTCACGAGTTTCTAATCACTTATTTCCTTATGTCATTCTGAACACGTTGCTTTTGATTGCAAATTTATTTCTTTTGTATATTCGAAATGGTTACCGTTTTCATTCTTTGAGATGTTAATTTTTAATGTTTAAATTTATTCTCTGCATTTAAACTTTCAAACGTATAGCCCTTCCAGAAATGAATTATTTAGGAAATAGAAATGTATTTTTAAATTACACCTTTTTTGAGCTTAATCGTTTTCTAACACGCAAACATGTGTTTAAAGGGTTAAAGAGTGATAGGGCGAAGGTGAGACAGAAAACAAGGGAAGTGTTGTTAATGGGTGTAAAAAATGTGTCCTAAACTAGTTTAATACTTGTTATTGTGTTGGTTTTTAACCATAACAACAAACTGTCAGTTGTTTTGCGTAAATGTTTTTGTTTCTAATTATAACTTATCAGGGATGGCAGATTTGGGGGATTTAATTACATTTCAATTACAATTACACATAATGTGTAATTGAATATTTTCAAAATTACAAGTAATTGTAATTGAAATCAGGGACTAAGCTCAATTACAATTATATGTAATTGTAATTGAAATAATTTCAATTACAATTACTTGTAATTTGTAATTGAAAATATCCAATTACACAATATATGTACTTGTAATTGAAAATTTTCAATTACAAATTATAAGTAATTGTAATTAGGCAATAAGCATTACTTGTACTTAAACAAAATTCAATTACATTCTTACAAATAATAATTGTAACTAAAAATTCTAAAAACGAACTTCTAAAACGTTTTAGATAATTTCATCAAGTTTATTAATATTTATATTAAAGCTCAGAAGAATATTACGGTGAGGACGCAAATGAAGGTTATAATCGCTTACGAAAAATTAAAAACTTTGATTTCTTTTATATATTTTATCATTTTATATTCCATAGTCATTAATACATCCGATTGTAAAGAAGAAAGTAGCTTTAAATGTCACTGAATTTTTTCAATTACAATTACATGTAATGTGTAATTGGAGTTTACAAGTAATTTGTAATTAAGAAACTCAATTTCAGTTACAAATTTTAAATGTAATTAATAATTGAAAAATTCAATTACAATTACATGTAATTTGTACTTGATTGTGTAATCAAATAAAAATATTAATAGAAATATTAATTTGGTGTCTTAGGCAAAAAATTCCATTTTCTAGAAGCTCTTTGTAGCGCAACCTTTATAAAAGTATTCGTCTTCATGGTTATAAAAGTGTTTTTTTTTTTTTTTTTTTTTTTTTTTGAAACCTGAGACGCGATATATAATTTTTTTAATTTCCAGTTTAACACGCAAGCGTTTTAAATTGCAAACATTTCAACAAATATTTTTAGTATTCACTTTATTTTATTTACCCTTTATATGTAACTTTTTGGATGTGGCTAAATTTCATACCCCGCAACCTAATTTACTAAACACTTTTAAAGGACTTCGAAAGACTCGCCCAGACATCTACGCTGGTCATATTACCGAGACGCAAGCTACTCGATGAATTGTTAAGAAAACGTGCGCCTCTAAGACGCACAGCCATACAAAATATAATAAGATATGGCCCCGGTGAGAATCGATCTTATGATGCGTTACTTTACCCTTCAAATTCTTTTACTTAACTCTGTCTCGGTAACTCAGTAACTAAATCTCTATGACTTATTTGTTTAACTATGTAGGCGGTAAAGTATCATTTTTTTACTTCTCTTATGTAAATTTTTGCTGAATATTGACAAAATATTTTAAAAAACTGTCATCACCACTAAACTATAGCTTTACAATTTTACAGTTATTAGTAAAAACTTACAGGTAATTAAAATTAGATTGCAGTATCAGTAAAAATGTTTTGACTGAAATTTGCTGATACTACAAACTGTTCATCTAGAGGACATATAAATTTAATAATTTGTCTAGGTTTGTCATAAGACAACATCTCGCAAGATGTCATCGCTTTTTTGAGTGACACGAAATGCATTGCTACATTATGAAATTAAAACCATCAGCCTTTTTTTGAAGTATTAGCAGGGTATGTCAATAAGCCAATCGAAGATCGAAGTACTTTGGCTGGACAAAAATTTCAATTTCTTATTTCAGTTTTCTGGATCTGCCATATGCATGTGTCTGTGCGTGACAATGAAAAATAAATATTTGCCGTTGTATGTAAAACTACATAAACATTTATTGCTTTTATGGGTGCAAATTGTCTATAAAGTCTAGACAAACTATTCGTCAGCAATATAAAAACTACAGCAATATTTTTTCTTCTGATCGTCTCCAATTCGTTATTGCATTACAGTGGTAAAAGTTATATTAAATACCATAAATTTTTCTGATTTTAAAAAATTTATTTATGAAACCTCATTTTGTTATAATTTCTTAACTTTTTCGTCAATCACATTTTACATTAAAGTTATTATTTGTAAAGAACAAATTTTTATTTTCATTACACCACTGTTTTTTAACACTTTTATTTCATTAAAATTTCTCAGCTTTCCACACCTAATGTATTTCTATTTTTAATAAAATAATTATAGAGCAGCAGGTACTTAATGAATAATTATAATAATTTATCAAATACTAAATTATGGTTTATATGTGTTTGGATGTTTGTGTTTGTATTTATCGTCTGCAGTGCAGTAAAATATTTTTAGGTGTATATTGCCTGCTGTGAAGCAAAGTGTAGCAAAAAAATCAGGTGTATCACGATACAACAGAACAATAAATATTACATCAGTTTCAGTCATAGGAATATGAAGTGTTTTAAGGGGGAAAATAAAAGCTTTTAATGATTGATATGAACAAATGAGTAAATTTTAATAGACAGAAAATATATTCTATTTAGAGCAAGAAATTTGAGATAGAGTCTGAAATAGCAACAAAGCTAACATTTCAGAAATTTTATTTACTTAATCTTCAATAATAATTCCAGCAAAAGGAGGAATAATTAGTCTTGCAGAATACTTTTAAGCAAAATTTGGTTATTAGTTGAACACAAACGATGGATATTTTATACCAGACTTCGTCTACGTGTTGTTTTTAATTTTATTATACTTCCAACTTAGAACTATTTGTTTTTAAATATTTGTTGTTGAGATCTGTAAACAGTGTTAGATTTTTCAATCTATAAAAATAAAATGTGCTGACAGCAGTCTTAGTACCATTATGCTGATAAATTGGGTGGCTTTACATTTTTATCTATATTTTCTCTACAAAATAATTTATTTTTACGAAAAAATACTTAATTCGGTATTTGAACCAAGGTTCGAGACCTTCTCAGCAAATTTTATTTAAATCCTGCCTGATGTGAACACAAACAGATAGGCAGACTGACAGACAGACAAAAGTTTTCTATGTATTTATCACAACTATTTTTCTCCTCTAAAAATAAAATTATCAATTTAATTTAATATAATTTTTAAATTTATTTTTAAAAACTAAATAAAAATTTTTGTTAGATTTTAAAATAATTAATTTTGAATTCTTTGAGTATCACTAACTAGCTAGTAGGTAGCTTTAAAATAAAGTATTGTTACTTTACGATGGTAAAATCTAGTACAAAAGCCAAGTCTTTTAATTATTTTACCGCTCTGGGTCTATAAACTGTTCGCCACAAATAAAAAACACACGTTTTCAAATCATAAAAAATTATGATATTAACACAGTCTAGGACTTTATTGTTAAGAAAGCTATCTAAATTGTAAAAATTTTAAAACTATGTGTAGCAACAAAAACTGCTACAAAAAACTAAACTACTAAGTCAAAAATTAAATTCATTTAAGAAAACCTTTTAAAGATCTAAATATATAAACTTTTTATTTGCGTACCACATCAAATTTAACTTAACAAAATATTCAGTTTAGTGTTCCCAAAACCAATAAAAACAATTTCCATTGAAACCCTCAGTGTAAAATTAAAACAAAAAAAGTAAAACTAAGAAAAAGGGGATTAAAGGCTAAAACCAATTAAGGGAGTTGAGTTTGGTTACTGTTACTTGCTTCTTTTTTTAATTCTATAACCCTACTCATAGTGTGGTTAATTCGTTGCTTTTGAATTAGAGTATTCCTTCTTCCATGTCATTTACTACTTTTGGGTCATCAAAGGCTCGTTTGAGTCATAAAAATGAAAAAATATGGTGCTTTTGTTTTTGTATTTACTTTGGCCGTTATTTATCCCCAAACACGCATTTTTATACGGATAATGCGAAAAATTATCTCTAAACAAAAACACAAAAAAGAAAACATTTAAGTTTAACTAATCCTTTCCCGTACCAGTTGGTTTTTTCTATTACAGTTTGAGTGTAGAAGCAGAGTTGGTTTTGTTTTTATTCCACATAATAAAAATTCCCTCTTTTTTCTTTGGCAAAAAGTCTATGGACTTTAGAATATTTCTCTGTTTCACTCTTTTCAAGAAGAAATACTGCAATATTTAGTTTAACCCCAAAAAAAAAAAAAAAATCAAAAGTTAGTACATAAAGTTATTGTAAATAGTTATTTTGTTTTGTCCAATTTTTAAATTTTCTATAATTGATTCTTACGTGTTTTTTTTTTAAATATGGTCAATTTGTAGAAATTAGTTTTTCGGCCACTAGGCCACTTTCTCAAAAACTTGTTATGCAAATAACTCAAATTGTGTTGCAAGATAAAGTTCTAACTTTAAGTGACATACGTAACTCATAAGTATGTTTCTAACGTCATGTAATATTAGAAGTCTTCTATAGATTGGTTTCATTTCAATTTCGTTTAGCAGTAGATTAGAGAAAAGCTTTATCGCTAAACAACTGATTGATGACTGATATTTAAATTCTATTGATCCTAAAACAAAAAAAGCCATAGTAGTGTAAAGTGTCTTTTAAAAAACAACAATAAATAATTGACACATTTAAGATAAATTTGTAGTTTCAAATATTAAATCACTAAAACTTAATGCAACCGATTAAGGGAAATATAGTTTTTAAGTTTAACAGATGATTTTCGTTATATTTGAAATATTTTGCAACGGTAAAAACGAGTAAATTTTCAACGTTGTAATCCGATGTCAACTGCGAAATATTTTTTTTAATTAATAATAATTTAGTAAACAATATTAAAAATTAATACTTATAACCACTTTGAGGACTCCCTTTTCAGAAACTAATGGTACTTTTAAGAATTAAAAAAATATATAAAATTAATTTTTTAAGGCTTCTTTTTAAATAAACTTTTATATATATTTTTTAAAATGTTGTTTTTGATATCCTTTTACCAGCAGTTTTAAATTTATATAAATATATATATATATATATATATATATATATAGGTTTTTTATAGATAGCACTTTTTCAAAATTTGTTTATATAAAAAAAACTTTACTAAAAAAAACCTAAATTTATTTTAAAGATGTTTTGTAGAAAATAATATTATACTAGTTTTTTATGAAGGTCGTTAAAAAAAAGAATTTTTTATTGTTGTTTTTAAAAGGTAGCTTATAAAAAAGTGCCATTAAAAATTAACGTTACTTTTAGGCACTTTTTTTATGAGAAAGTATTCTTTCTTAAAAGAATATTGTTAAAATATGTTCAGTAAAATATAACAATTAAGAAGAGAAGAAGTACCTCAATAAAAATTCTTTCCAATTGATATTAGCTTATCTTATATCGTAAAATTTAATCCGAAAATCATAACTCTTACTATTTGTTATAAATAATAATGATAAAATATAAATATCATCGGTCACAGGTTGACAACTCTTAACTCGAAGAAAAATCGAATCGGATTAAGTTTTATTTTAATTTTTTTTTAAGAAAATAGTATTGTTTCCGTTACATCGTCACACAGTAAATGTTTTCTATTAATTTTGGTTTATTTACTTCTAACAACGGGGTTATTTGTCTTCTGAAAAGTACAAAAAACATGTTAATAGTTGCTAACCTGTGACCGATGATATACTGTAAAAAGATACTTTTGAAACGATTCCTTAAAAAAATATCACAAAGAAGTACTTTTTTAAATTTCACTTAAACAGGTACCTTTTCAAAGGGATGGTTTTAAAAAAGTGTAAAAAAAGTACGCTTTAATTTGTTTTTAACAAAGTGTTAAATTAGTGCATAAATGTTAAATTATTATACATTTATCAACATTTATCTAAAATATTGTATAACTCTATTAGAAAATTTTGTTTCCTGCATTTTTCTCTTTTATATAGAAGACACACTCTACAATGTAAAAGAAAATTCCAAAATAAATTACTTTTTCCATAAAACAAGATGAATGACATCAATTTCAATTAAAAAATTTCTTTAAAATCATGAAACTAAAAATAAATTAACACCGACAGAATAAGTATATGAATAAAAAAACTAAAGACACAAATTATAAAAAATCCATTTAAATTATTATCGTGTAAAAAGAATGGAAAAAAATTATATTGAAAGGGAGGCACACTTTTCACACACTCAAATGGAAAAACACAAATAATGCGTCAACAAACAAATCCCCCAACTAGACAATTACCATTAACATGCCACAGAAACGAATAACAGTTTATCTCAACTTTGTTAAAAAAAAAAGATTTATTTTCTTTAAGCGAATCTGTGAACAATGTCGGAAGACAAATTGCTTTTTTCTTTTATTTTTTGTTCTTTTCCCAAAAACAAAGGTGTCAACCAACAAATCAAAATAGTAAAAAAAGAACAATGTATTCAAAATTGATGTAAATTTTGTGGGATGAAGATGTTTGAATATGTGTTTTTTCTGCTGTTCAAAGAGAGTTCACTAAATAATTTATCATATTTTTTTTATTTTAATTTTTTCTTGATTTTTTTCTTTTTTTTTTTTTGTTGACATATTAATAAATGTTTTAGCATATTTTATTATTTATAGTTAATTTTATTATGTGCGGTTTCTTGTTGAGTACAATTGAGAATAGTTTAAAAGCACACATTTAAAAAAACCTTTTTTAAAAGACCAAAAAGATAATATCAAAATTTATTATTCTGAATCTTTTTTATAATAATTTACTTTAATCGTGCTTGATTCCTTCAAATATAAATGTTTCATGATATTCTCATGAAATATTTTTATATTTAAAATACAAAATCAAATGTATTACTGCGGAGAAAGCATATCAATAGGGCCATTTCACTACTGCTCATCAGTGGATTTTACCCAAATTTTGTATTCAAAAATAGAAAGTCTTATATCTTGGCATATAAAAATGAAACATTTCTTATAGAAACTATTCTTCAAAACCAAATTTTTTTGAGCAAGAAATTATTATGTAGTTTTTTACACAAACATAACTTCATTACCAAAGATTCTCTAAAACAAATAACAAATATTCTTCACAATATACAATTTTTTCAATATATTTTTCTTTTCATTTTAAGACTATTTTTTATAGAAACCGTCTTTTTCTTTTTAACAAAATAGTTCCTTTATCCACAAAAGGTTGCATTATTTAGAAAAGAATATCTTTTTTACAAATAGGTCCTTATTTTTTTATATATTGATTGGAACAAAATAAATGACTTTTTCTAAAAGATTTTCACAATAAGATTCCCAAAAATTTTTATTCTTATAATAGTATATTTTACAAAAAATATATCATGAATAATATGCTTTTCCAAGAACTCCTCTTTCCTTAAAACAAGAATTTTTTTAAAACATTACTTTCCTTACACGAAAGCCCTTTTTCACAAAAAAATCTTATGTACCAGATTAATAGTTTTAACATAAAAATAACCTTTCAAATAGTAAACTGCTTTTTTTCATTATATGGCATCAAATTTGGAAGATTTCAAAAAAAAAATTCTGTTAACAATTTTTTTTTTTTGTTTTTGGAATAACTAACTTTTTGTAATAAATGTCAAGTAACATTTCTTTTGTTTCACAAAAAAGTACAAACTCTATTTCACAAAAACCAATTTTTCATGAGATTTCATCATTCCTAAAATTTCAGATAAGAATTGTGTTTGTGCTCTTTATTTGAACTCCACTTAAATAAATAAATAAAACAATAAATTATTTTTTATGATTCTTGTTTTAAGAATTGCTTAAAGTCTGATTGCTTATACATTTTAGTTTACTATTAAACTTTTTTTACGGGTGTGAAATATCTTATAGGCCTCCGATGCATTCTTTATCGACAAACAATATAATATTTTTATTTGTGTTTATACAAATGTTTAACATTTATCATGCAGCAGAGATTTGGATTAATGCATTGGTATTGAGAAAAAACATAAATGTTAATAATATTTTCACATAATTTTTTTTCTAAACTGATGAAATATATGGGTTTTTCTAGTAATAGAAATGTTTTCCTAATAGAAATATAGTGTAGCGAATGAAAATTTTCATGTTAATCAAAAAAATGTACCAAATTAACTCTTGAGAGTATTGATTGTACTATTATCTATAGCAATTTAGTTATTATAAATAAAGTAGTTTTGCTTTTTAAAAAAATAAAAGGATCCATATTTCATTATTTTTAATTTCTAACTTCAGTCATAAATTAAAAATATTTTTTACTCATTATTATTTTAAGGAGAAAAACTAATTTAAAGGATTTGTTTCGGAATACTTGAATAAGTGCCGTCATATCTTTTGACAAGCTTAACGTAGCAAGTAGAGCCAATATTAGGTTTTTGAGTAGTAATAGTGTCGGGTTCAGGTGTTCATTACGGTGGTGTCTTTTAGCGACAGGTGAATTGTCTCCGTTGCGAACCAAAATTTTAGTTGAGATATTACCAACGAACAGGTAAATACAACCTCAGACACAACACCAGCAGTGAGATTGGACTAAAAGATATAAAGGATCTATTCAGCATGTACTTCAAAAAGCAACCGGTACGACTAGATCCTGAAATGGCTACCATGGACTAATAAGAAAATCAGGTGCAAGTTTCAAAGTTGTGTTGAGTTTACCCATAACGTGCGTAAAAGTTGTAATTTAATTTTATGCTAAACGAAAACTAATAATTGTTTAAGAAGTTTTCATCTTCTGTAACTTGTAAAATTTTATAGATTTTGATAACTTTTCTCCGTGTTGCATAGAAGCAACGCACCCTAAAGGTTGCGGAACATTGTTATCCGTAACTCTTTAATATATGGGTCTGGTGCTCAAATCATAATTATCGGAAAATACATAACATTGGCTTTTAAGGCTCCTGAAAAAAAATTATATTCCACAGCAAACCTCTTAATACACTGACATTCGGAATTAAGCTTGAATAAGCGAACTAAGCGAACATTTGACCAAGTTGTATATAAAAAACGAGGGAAAATCTTCAGTTTTCAGAGGTTTCCAAAAAAAAAAATCGATTTGATTTAAAAATTTACTAGATGACCCATGCGAATATTTCGCAGTACACTTTATATACTATGTGGAATAGCATTACAATTATCTCACTTGATCTAACAAATACTGCAAAGTATTGCCAAAACAGCTTTTTACAACTTAATATGCATATATATATATATATATATACATATATATATATATATATATATATATATATATATATATATAACTGACTTAGTAATAAACGGCATTATATTAAAAAGCGGTATTGCCAGAATGGATTTTAATTATATTATGTAAACTGCATTACTATTAAGCGACGCTGTATTACCACACTTGAACAAAAACACACACATCACTGTATTATCATGCAGTTCTATATAAAATATAATTTTTAGCAATGAAAATATTAATTTTTCCATTTCTAATTATTTTTCGTCATTAGTGTTAGAAATAAACTTTAAAATGAGATATCATTCATTAAATTTGATGCGGTGGTATGGGAGATATTGTTGCGCCGCTGTTTAGCCTTCTTTTCTTCATACTTTTCTAGACCTGAAAATATAAATATAAATATTCATGTTAAAAAGATAAATTATTGTTAAAGATTATTTTATCTGACACTTACTTCTCAACTTACCTTTGCCAATATTATTGTCTTCTTCTTCGTCTTTACGAGTTTGACATTACCAAGTGAATGGTTAGCCCATTAACATTAGTAAGAAGTGTTTGAAAATGCATACTTGATTAATTTATGTTATGACATTGGAATAAAAGTATATTACAGAAATACATTTTTTTTATACAATTTTTTTTTAAATATGTCCGTTTGACAAATGGATTTTGTAGTTTTGTAGATGGACAGTAGTATTGAAAAAACTGGAAATCTGTTATATATAAATTGATAAGTAGGAAAGAAAAGAGTATTTGTGAAAAAGTTAGCCAAGTGTATAGTTGAAGATTTTGAGTTTAAAAAAAAATAACGGAAGGTGAAAAGAAATAGAAAAAGAATATCCTGAAAGGATAACAGGCAATTTTTTTTGTATTAAACAGTGGTAAAAATCAAAAAAAGGACATCTTTAAAGGATTAAAAAAAAAAACAATATTAAGAATAAAAAAAAAGGATAATCTAAAAAAAAAAGTTTTGTGAATAAAACGAATATTAAAAAAAAAAAAAGTTGTCAAAAAACAGCAAAAAGGACAAGAAAATAAAACATAAAAAGATATCTAAAGTTTTCTTTAGTGAAATAAATTAACAGAAATTGTGGAAAAACAAAACAAAACATTTATTAAAACAAACAAAGAATAAAAGGAAAATTAAATTAAAATAAAAGAACAAAAACATTAAAATTAAATTTTTTTGAGTGGACTTCAGGAAGGAGAAAGAATACAGTTTGTTGAGTGGTCAAGAAGAAAGAAGTGGGTCAAAGCCGGTGCAAATACATTTCAAAATAAAAGACAAAAAACTAAAAAAAATTAAGGTGAGGTTTTTATTCGTTTTGTTTTATAAATACAGAGCTAGAAAAAAAAAATTGTATTGTCATTGCCAGAGAGCGTCGGTAGGAATTGTGAGGTTCAAGTCCAAGGACAAACTGCAAAAGCCAATCCTGGAAGAAAAAGAAAAGAGGAGACAAAATTTAGTGGTAGAAACAACTTACCAGGTAACACGGTGTCAGCCTAAAGAAACGAAAAGGCGGCCGAGTTTGTTTTAAAATTATAATATGTAGACACAAATATAAAGTAAAGTTTTTATGTCCTGAGTGATTCCGGTTAAAGTCATTAAAGATCCTGAAATTAAAAAAAAAAAAAGGAATTTATTTTTATTAAATTAACAGTTATTTTAGAAGTAATAATAGTTTAGTTTTTTTTATGCTTTAAGAAATTGATTAATATTATTTTGTTTAATGGTTATTAATTAAAATTTTTTTTTTGTGTTTCACGGCGTGTAAGTGCCTCAATATAGAAAGTTTTTTTTTAATGAATTCGAAATCCTTCTGCACCGCATAAAAGAAAACAAATGAACTAAATATGATTAAAAGGTTTTAAGTAATCTTAGATGAAAGTATAACCCCCCTAAGAGAGCTCCTTTAGGTAGGGATATCATTTTTAGATTTTTATTTTTTTTATTTTTGGTCATATAAAAACGAATAACAATTTTCTTTAGAGGCGATGTTTCAAGGGTAATAGAATTTTTTTTGTTTCTTTCGATTTTGGTTGGCTACAAAATATGTAGCAGTATAATTTATAATTTATATTTTTTTATATTAAGGCACCTAGTTTTGAAGATTTATGTTTGTTTTTACTTGAAAAGGATGATAAATTTTGGATTGTTAATTTAATCTAATTTTTTTTTTTGTTTGCATTAACGTAACGAAAATTAAAATTCAAAAAAAATTGAAAATATGATGTTATAAATATGTGTAAGAACCAATTTTTGTTATATTATTATGAAAATTTTAATTTTTAAATTAAGTTTTGTTTAGTTTTTTTTTTGTTTCTCTTTGGTTGAATAAAGATGTAATTTGTTTGTTTGCTAAGTAACGATGTTCGTGTCCTAAGTCTTTTGTTTGAGTTGGATTGGACTTGAGGATAGTGTAAGTAAGTGTGTGTGGTAATTGGGGGACAAGAATATTTTTTTGGAGTATAGAAAAATGTCCCAGGCAGGGAGGGCAATAATTCGGAGGACAACAACAACTAGTTCTCCAATTGAAGAAAAAGATGTTTTCGGCGAAGTGTATGTTTATTTTTTTTTTTGTTTTGTTTTGTTCGTTTTTGTGTATGATTATTTTTTTTATTATAAATTGTTTTAATTTTATTTATTGTGCTTGTCTCGACGAGTGGTTCAGGGTTGGAACCTGCCCTGATGTTGCCAATGAGCTAGCTGGCACTTTGAACTGCTACGTGCATAGGAGACACATAACAATATGGCGCCCAATCAAAATGTAGGAAACCGGTATACGTGTCATCAAGGTGTACAATAAGGGTTTTTATGAAAAATAAGTGCATGTATTAGTTTGTTACCTTATGTGTTTTACATATAAGCCGTAAATACCAATTTTTGGGATTTGCTGTGCAGACAGTATACGCCTTGTTTTTCTGTAAAACAGATCATATGTTATTTTTAGTCTTTAACGTGGAGGTTAAAAAGTAAACTTACCATTTGGTAGACTGGAAGTAATATATGGTCATGTATATTTTTTTTAATTTGTTTTTATTTTCCGCGTGGAGTTGCTTGTGGGAGACAATGTTGCCAGAATAACCGCTCCTATGTGGAAGGAGGTCTGATGTATGCTGATGATCCTTGTTTTTCCAAGCCGCTGAAGGATTGATGGTTAGTAGTGGTAGCCGCTCTAAATAGTTTATTTAGGGGTCTGTTGTGCCGCAAACAACCATCATGGTAATGGGTGTGGGACCAAAGCGTGTAGAGTCTTACAGCTAACTTCTTGGAGAGAGATTCTGAGATGAAAGGAGCTGTAAGCCGGACATAAACTTTTGTTACAGCCTGCATACCATTCCGTTTTTTTTTTGTAATTTTTGTTTTTTGGTTACTTTCGTGGGGAACATTTTTTTTTTTTTTTGGGATTGTGATGTCGTTGGCATCTGATTGACTTTGGTCAATAGTGAACCACACAGACGAATCTATCCTCATTAGGGTTCAATCTGACTCAAATGACGTTTCTATTAAAGAAAAATATTTATTAATTTTTTAAATTTAGATTTATTTAATCGTGTTAATTTTAATTGTTGTTATTTAAATTACAGAAGTAAATTTATCTTATTATTCTTAGTTTTGTGTTTTTTTTGCGTTGTTTGACTAGTTACTAAGGAAAATACAATTAAGTTAGTACGGTCTACAATACTAAGAATAATACAATAAGTTAAATTTAGTAATTGCAATTTTGATTATTAGGTAGGTTTTTAGTGTTTGTTAGTTAGTTAGTTTGTTAGGTTTTATAAGTAATATTATTTTTTTTATGGTTTTTAGTTTAGATTGAAATGAAATACTCGAGCGAATATTTATTTATTTAGTTTCTTAGTTTGATATTAAAGATTTGTTAAGGATCAGTTGTCTGATTAGTAAATTATTAATAATAGGTTGTAATTCGTTATATTATTTATTTTTTTCTCCCATTCTATTTATTTTTATTTTCGTGTGTAATTTCGGAAAAGTTAGTTTCTGTTTTTAAATAGTGCCAATAGACATAGTTTTATTTTTATGGATGAGCCAGTAGTAAATAAAGAAAAAGAATCCTTGAGAAAATTAGAAAAATTGAAAAGGACTAGGGAAAGGATTTCTTCATTTGATTTAAATCGTTCGTCACCGCAAATAAAAGAAAAATATTGGAGAGATAGCGAAAATATAAGGATGGCTACTCGATCGCCCCAATTTGAGGACAACTCGGCAACGATAAATACGGCGGATGTGAGTCGTGGTGCTATACCCAAAATGAATGTAATCAATAAAAGTACGAGCCATGAGGATTTAACGTCCGGTGGTAATTCGATTTTAAGAAATAGTGTAAATAATGATAATGTACAACAAGCGATGGATGATATGATTAACAAAAAAATCAGTAAGGAGATGATGAAAGTTCGCGATAGTATAGCTCAATTATCAGAAGCAGTGCGTGGTTTAGCTTTAAGGGAAAACCCAAGGAATATTGCAAGTTGTCAGGCGTTCGAAGAAAGAAGCAGACAGGTAAATTATCAACCTCAGCGAAACTTGAATTTTCCATCAGCCTCAAACGCAAATCATGATGGGTGGAAAATTAGAATCGACAAATTCGGTCTTGAGTTTAAGGGTAACCTTGGTGGACGAGACCAACTTTCTGTAGAGGAATTCATATTTCGGCTAGAGCATATGCAGCGCCAATACCATATCCCTTGGGAAGAAATTTTGCGAGATTTTCATTTGTTACTATCTGGATCAGTACAGCAGTGGTATTGGGCTCTGTTACAAACTACCCAGATAGCTGACTGGTACACCCTTAGAAGTGCCTTGCTAAATCGATACAAAAATATAAGATCTAACTGGGAGTTGATGCACGAATTAGTTGAGCGTAAACAAATGCCTGGTGAGTCGATTGATGACTTCTTTCATAATCTGAGTCTGCTAAGGGCTAAATTAGAGACACCAGTAGCTGAAGGGGAGATGATAAAAATCGCGAAAAGAAATTTAAGAGAAAGCGTGGCGCGAATCGTCTATCCCATGGCTGTAACATCCCTGGAGCAATTGCGTATGGAGTGCTTAGAGGCAGAGAGAACTTTTCCGAGAAGAGACAATCGAGCGCCTTTACCTCAACCCGTAAGAACACAAAAGTATATAAGTGAAGCGGTTTTAAGCCTAGAAGATGAAGCTCCAGTATTAGAAGAGATAGCAGCGATCCCGAAAGAATTAAATTGCTGGAATTGTCAACAAAAAGGGCACGGGTTTAAAGACTGCCGGTCACAGCAAAGATCGTTGTTTTGTTACAAGTGCGGCAAACCAAACACCATAACACCCAATTGCCCGAAATGCCTTCAAGCGCTGGAAAACTCAAAGAGGAGCGCGACAGGACAGGGGGAGTCACGTTCCAACGAAGCTGCCCCGAAACAATTTTAAATGAAACAGATTTTTCAAAAATACGACACAATTTACCTTTAGAAATACGAGAGCAAAATTATGTTAAAGTAAGAAAACGCATCTTTGAAAATAATAATATTTGTGAAAGCTTAGGTACTACAACATCGGTTAATAAGCAATATTCTATACAAGCGCACGCGAAAAATCAAAATTCTAAGTCTGAAATTAAAATATTTAGGGCAAACCCAAAAAGAAACGAGAATACATTCTAAAGTTAAGAAACAATTTTATTAATAGAAAACGACGTCGTAAATTGATAGCAGAGGCGATATATCGTAGTGCTGCAAAGCAAGACCCTAGACCATATGCCGAAGTCCTTATTAATGGGAAAAAGTGTATTGGATTACTAGATTCCGGCGCATCGGTAAGCTTGCTAGGAAAAAATTGTCGGGAATTAGTGGAAGAGTTAAATTTAAATATTCAGCCAATTTTTTGCAACGTAAGCACAGCTGCAGGCCAACAACACCGCGTGTTAGGTAAATGCGATTTAGATGTAGAGTATAAAGGAAGTAAAAATAGAATTCAATTCTTTTTGTGTCCTGAATTGGATCAACAATTTTACCTTGGTATAGATTTTTGGAAGGCCTTTGAAATTGCCCCTTCGATTGTGTCCTCGGCAGAGATAGACATAGAATTAGTACGAAAGATGCAGGACTCAGATAATAAATTAAACAAACACAATTTGACACCACAACAACAAAAACAATATGAGACAATAAAAAAATTCCCAATATTTGAAGAAAAAGGGTTAGGATGCACCAAATTGGAAAGACATGAAATAAAACTTATAGAAGGCACAAATCCTGTAAAAGAGAAACATTATCCTATTTCACCGGCCGTACAAGAAATAGTGTATGCTGAAATTGACAACATGTTGAATCTGAAAGTAATTGAAGAAAGCAACAGTCCGTGGTCAAATCGAACAACTGTCGTTAGAAAACCAGGCAAGAATAGATTTTGTCTGGATGCACGGAAATTAAATGCAGTAACTATAAAGGACGCCTATCCCTTGCAGAATATCGATGGCATTCTGAGTCGGATAGATCAGACCCACTATATTAGCAGCGTAGACCTAAAATATGCCTTTTGGCAGATTGAATTGGAGGACGAGGCCAAACCGTACACGGCATTTACCGTTCCAGGTCGACCGCTGTATCAATTCAGAATGATGCCATTTGGGTTATGTAATGCAGCCCAGCGTTTATGCCGTCTTATGGACAAAGTTATCCCTGCAAAATTAAAATCTAATGTTTTTGTGTATTTAGACGATTTGCTAATTATTTCAGATGAATTTGCAACGCATTTAAAATTTTTAGAGCAGGTAGCGGAATGTTTGACTAAAGCTAATTTAACGATAGGACTTAAAAAATCAATGTTTTGCTTTAAGGAACTTAAATATTTAGGTTTTATAATAGGAGGTGGAATTCTCAGGACAGACCCCGAAAAGGTAAAGGCCATACAGAAAATTTCATTGCCGAAATCACCACGAGAAGTGAGGAGTTTTTTAGGTACTGCGGGTTGGTACCGGCGGTTCATAAAGGACTTTGCCACCCTCTCGGCCTCCTTGACCGATACGTTAAAAAAGGGAAAAAAATTTTCATTGACTCCTGAGGCGAGTGAAGCATTTGAAACTTTGAAAACATCACTTACCACAGCCCCAGTATTACGTCACCCTGATTTCAATAAACCCTTTTTCATACAATGCGATGCATCTGAGGCTGGAATAGGGGCAGTTCTTTTCCAAAAAAATAATGATGATGAGAATCCTATCGCTTTTTACTCTCAGAAATTAACTGCATGCCAAAAAAATTATACAGTAACAGAAAAAGAGTGCCTTGCTGCTGTTTTGGCAATAAAACGTTTTCGACCGTATGTAGAAATGATGGAATTCACAGTTATCACCGACCATGCAAGCCTTAAGTGGTTAATGTCCCTTAAAGATCTTAGTGGACGCTTGGCTCGATGGTCACTACAACTTCAGGCTTACAATTTTACCATAGAACACCGTAAGGGATCAGAAAATGTAGTTGCTGATATGCTATCTCGAATGCCTGTTGATGCAACTGAATTAAATTATGAAGATTTTTTCGATTTCGAGACCACAGCTTTCGAATCAGAGGAATATTTACAATTAATCAGCAATATAACCGAAAACCAAGAAAAACTACCCGATTTGAAAGTAGAAAACGGAAAAATATTCAAAAAAATCGCTTTCGACCAGTTAGAAAACATGGATGAATCGGTTTGGAGGTTATGGATTCCTCAGGAGATAACACACCTATTAATAGAAAAAGCCCATGACTCAAGAACAACCGCTCATGGTGGAATTCGTAAAACATTAGAGCGCCTGAAAAGGTTGTATTATTGGCCAAGAATGTCTATACAAGTGCAGCAGTATATCAATAATTGTAAAACCTGTAAAGAATGTAAGTCAGTAAACCATAATACGATGCCAAGTATAGGGTGTGAGGTTCAGACTGAAAGGCCTTTTCAGAAAATATATGTTGATTTTTTAGGTAAATACCCCAGGTCAAAAAATGGTAACGCGTATATTTTCATAGTGGTAGATCATTTTTCGAAATTTGTTTTCTTGAAAGCTATGGGAGAAGCCACAGCCAAAAACGTGGTACAATTTTTGGTTCAGGAAGTATTTCAAAAGTTTGGGGTACCTGAAGTGTTGCATAGCGACAACGGACAACAATTTACCTCAACTTTATTCAATGAAATGATCACTACTTATAAGATAACACACATGAAAACCGCTTTTTATTCCCCACAGTCTAATGCTGCTGAGCGGGTAAATCAGTCTGTGATTACAGCCATTCGGGCGTATTTAGAGAATGATCATAGGGACTGGGATTTATACCTGCCGGAGATAGAGTGTGCCCTTCGTACTTCCGTACATGCGGCCACAGGATTTACACCATTCTTTGCACTATTTGGCTATCACATTTTTTCTAATGGTGCAGATTATAGGTTGGCAAGAAAGTTGCAATCTTTGTCTGATCATAATATAGTAAACTTGGATAAAAACGACAGGCTGACAATAATTAGGGAGAAGATAAGGCAAAATCTGAGTGAAGCTTACCAAAAAAGTGCACGCAGGTATAATGAAAGAGCCCGAGTGATAAAATTTTGGCCAGGCCAAGAAATTTATAGGAAAAACTTCGTGCTGTCAGAATTTAAGAAAAATATTAATTCTAAATTTTGCCCAAAATATGTGAAATGCCGCATTTTAAAACCAGTGGGCAACAACATGTACCAGCTTGAATCACTTCAGGGAAAGCCAATTGGCATTTTCCATGCAAAGGATCTCAAAATGTAATAACATTTTTTTATTGTTTATAACATACATACGTAGGTACATGGTTTCACAATTTCTTTTGTTTGTTGTTGTTTTTTTTTTATTTTCACAAAATTTGTTAAAGATACTTACAATAGATAGTGCACATTTGCTGTGGGTGATAGTTATTTTACTTATCTATCATGAAAAAGGGGACGGTGAAATGTTTGCCCGGCTTGAGACTCGACAGGGTGTGGGAGTTCCCCACGTTGTTCCTTATTGGACCAGCAACATCAACCATACGTCGCACACCGGTTCAACTGGCGTAAACTGAGTTGCCCCGGAGTTTTGTTGCGCCGCTGTTTAGCCTTCTTTTCTTCATACTTTTCTAGACCTGAAAATATAAATATAAATATTCATGTTAAAAAGATAAATTATTGTTAAAGATTATTTTATCTGACACTTACTTCTCAACTTACCTTTGCCAATATTATTGTCTTCTTCTTCGTCTTTACGAGTTTGACATTACCAAGTGAATGGTTAGCCCATTAACATTAGTAAGAAGTGTTTGAAAATGCATACTTGATTAATTTATGTTATGACATTGGAATAAAAGTATATTACAGAAATACATTTTTTTTATACAATTTTTTTTTAAATATGTCCGTTTGACAAATGGATTTTGTAGTTTTGTAGATGGACAGTAGTATTGAAAAAACTGGAAATCTGTTATATATAAATTGATAAGTAGGAAAGAAAAGAGTATTTGTGAAAAAGTTAGCCAAGTGTATAGTTGAAGATTTTGAGTTTAAAAAAAAATAACGGAAGGTGAAAAGAAATAGAAAAAGAATATCCTGAAAGGATAACAGGCAATTTTTTTTGTATTAAACAGTGGTAAAAATCAAAAAAAGGACATCTTTAAAGGATTAAAAAAAAAAACAATATTAAGAATAAAAAAAAAGGATAATCTAAAAAAAAAAGTTTTGTGAATAAAACGAATATTTAAAAAAAAAAAGTTGTCAAAAAACAGCAAAAAGGACAAGAAAATAAAACATAAAAAGATATCTAAAGTTTTCTTTAGTGAAATAAATTAACAGAAATTGTGGAAAAACAAAACAAAACATTTATTAAAACAAACAAAGAATAAAAGGAAAATTAAATTAAAATAAAAGAACAAAAACATTAAAATTAAATTTTTTTGAGTGGACTTCAGGAAGGAGAAAGAATACAGTTTGTTGAGTGGTCAAGAAGAAAGAAGTGGGTCAAAGCCGGTGCAAATACATTTCAAAATAAAAGACAAAAAACTAAAAAAAATTAAGGTGAGGTTTTTATTCGTTTTGTTTTATAAATACAGAGCTAGAAAAAAAAATTGTATTGTCATTGCCAGAGAGCGTCGGTAGGAATTGTGAGGTTCAAGTCCAAGGACAAATTGCAAAAGCCAATCCTGGAAGAAAAAGAAAAGAGGAGACAAAATTTAGTGGTAGAAACAACTTACCAGGTAACACGGTGTCAGCCTAAAGAAACGAAAAGGCGGCCGAGTTTGTTTTAAAATTATAATATGTAGACACAAATATAAAGTAAAGTTTTTATGTCCTGAGTGATTCCGGTTAAAGTCATTAAAGATCCTGAAATTAAAAAAAAAAAGGAATTTATTTTTATTAAATTAACAGTTATTTTAGAAGTAATAATAGTTTAGTTTTTTTTATGCTTTAAGAAATTGATTAATATTATTTTGTTTAATGGTTATTAATTAAAATTTTTTTTTTTGTGTTTCACGGCGTGTAAGTGCCTCAATATAGAAAGTTTTTTTTTAATGAATTCGAAATCCTTCTGCACCGCATAAAAGAAAACAAATGAACTAAATATGATTAAAAGGTTTTAAGTAATCTTAGATGAAAGTATAACCCCCCTAAGAGAGCTCCTTTAGGTAGGGATATCATTTTTAGATTTTTTTTTTTTATTTTTGGTCATATAAAAACGAATAACAATTTTCTTTAGAGGCGATGTTTCAAGGGTAATAGAATTTTTTTTGTTTCTTTCGATTTTGGTTGGCTACAAAATATGTAGCAGTATAATTTATAATTTATATTTTTTTATATTAAGGCACCTAGTTTTGAAGATTTATGTTTGTTTTTACTTGAAAAGGATGATAAATTTTGGATTGTTAATTTAATCTAATTTTTTTTTGTTTGCATTAACGTAACGAAAATTAAAATTCAAAAAAAATTGAAAATATGATGTTATAAATATGTGTAAGAACCAATTTTTGTTATATTATTATGAAAATTTTAATTTTTAAATTAAGTTTTGTTTAGTTTTTTTTTTTTGTTTCTCTTTGGTTGAATAAAGATGTAATTTGTTTGTTTGCTAAGTAACGATGTTCGTGTCCTAAGTCTTTTGTTTGAGTTGGATTGGACTTGAGGATAGTGTAAGTAAGTGTGTGTGGTAATTGGGGGACAAGAATATTTTTTTGGAGTATAGAAAAATGTCCCAGGCAGGGAGGGCAATAATTCGGAGGACAACAACAACTAGTTCTCCAATTGAAGAAAAAGATGTTTTCGGCGAAGTGTATGTTTATTTTTTTTTTGTTTTGTTTTGTTCGTTTTTGTGTATGATTATTTTTTTTATTATAAATTGTTTTAATTTTATTTATTGTGCTTATCTCGACGAGTGGTTCAGGGTTGGAACCTGCCCTGATGTTGCCAATGAGCTAGCTGGCACTTTGAACTGCTACGTGCATAGGAGACACATAACAATATTTGCAACCGACAAAAATAAGTGCTTTAGAAATAATATATATGATTTTTTACTGCAGTTTTTTTACACAGAAAGCTGTAACAATTGAGTCTCTTTTAAAGTATGTCAATTACACGAAATTGCTTGTAGTTTGTATTTTTTTATCATTTTCAATACGTACTTTCTTTTGCTAAAGTGTTTTTTAAGAATAACAAAGAAAATTTAATAAAATCAGCATGCCCAAAGCCAACAATTTGTTAACAACAAAATACAAAACTACGTGCTTATTTTAACCAAACAAAAAACATTCAAAAGCAAGATAATTTGTAAAGTGTTTTAATTAACAAACATAAAAGAACACTCGCTTCAAAATATTTTTTTAACCCAAAAATTATTTAATATTTTATACACTAACAAATGAAAAGATCCCAATGCAGCTTTGGGAATACAGAATTAAAATTAATATTAAATGATTCGTGAGCATGGACAGGATTGTGACTTTTCCCATTTATATGTATCAATAGTGAGATACTAACTTTTCCTTTGTTACAAAGTTGTGCGTAATTTTTAACTTACTCTATATATTTTTTTTTGGAAAGTTTAGTTTTTGTTTTCAATTAATTATTAA
Source organism: Cistogaster globosa (assembly GCA_937654795.1). Taxonomy (NCBI): domain Eukaryota; kingdom Metazoa; phylum Arthropoda; class Insecta; order Diptera; family Tachinidae; genus Cistogaster; species Cistogaster globosa. The sequence continues at coordinate 130,515,788 of OW569404.1, read as the reverse complement.
TAAAAATTTAATCAATGTTCAATCTGAAAACAAGCAAAACTGTTAATAGTTACCAAAGTTTTTTCTGTAATATTAGTAATTCAGAAACTTTTTGTAATTTTTTAAGAAAATCTTATAGACCAAATAATTATCCAACAGGTGTTTTCTGTAAACGAAAATAAATATTTTATAAAATTTAAAAAAATATTTTTTTTTAGTTATTAAAATATCTGCAGGCAGAGTATTATTTTGGTTTTTCTTCGTAGTTTCTTCTCTGTATTTCAGCCCTTTACATTGACATTTAGCAAATATTTTACATACTGTGGCATTAAACACGTAATGCTCTGATGTTTTCAAATAAATGTAACAAAAACTCAAAAGTATGCGGAATTTTCACTTCATTTACATTTGATCATAATTATAAGTTTTTGTTTTAATTGAAATAATACCAAACGCAGTTTCTACATAAGTTAATGAATGACAAAGATATTGGCAATTTTAAAGAATATTTTAAGCTTAAGATTAAAATTTTAATAAAACCTACGAAAATTCCTGTTTCATGTTATTATTAAAAATTATATAAATGAGGAAAAAAATGACTATATCCTCGGTAACTGCACTAATTATATGGCTACTAGTCTTACTGTTCTTTTCTATAACTTTTGTAGAAGTATACACATATTTTTTATAATCTTAATCTCTGCGGAATTATCACGAATAAAATTTTCATGACAACATTTTAACCAAATATGATAATTAAAATTAATGTAAAAATAAGTATTATTTTTCGTGTGAAATAAATGAATAAATAAAAGTAAATATCTGAAGGTATCAGTGTTGAATTTTTTTACTTCACTTTCTCAGCAGATGATGGCTGCAAAACACCTTGTAAATATCAGGGTTCTACTGATATTTCGTAAGTTTCATTTGCATATCAAAAGACTCCTCAAGCATAAAGGGAATACAAGTATTTATTCTTTCACTTATTTAATGAATTTTCAATCCTTCTTATTTAAATAATTGCCTTTAAAAGAAGCTGCATGCGGAAGAAAATGTGCAGATAATAAGAAAGTATAAATGATGGAGTCCTTTTTTCAACTTTATTATATTTCCGCAATTACCAACTAAAAATTTTAAATATTTAAACGACGTACGTAAATAATATAGTTTCAGTTATGCTATTCTTATTATTAAAGAAAAAATTTTATACCGGTAACAAGAAAATAACGTACATTTTACAATATGAAAAAAGTGTGAATTAGAAATCTTAATTACAGTACATATTAACAGTTAAATACCTAGCAGTGTATAACTTGTGACACAAAATCATCAGAAACTCGACAATAATGAACAAGATTTTCCGTTAAAGTCTTATGGACTTCAACAGATAACGGGAAAAACAAAAAAGACAGACAATAAATACCATATCAGAAATGCACCATTTACGAAAAACCAATAGCAAAAAACTGTGTTAAAAAAGGTATATCGAATATACGTCAAAAAATATCTTTATTATTATTTTAAAAAAACATCTTAGATAAATTTAACTGTAAGCGTTCGGCGTTTCTTTAAGATCTTTCAATAATATTCCAATTTTCCCATTTTAATATTTTTAAAACTTGATGCTCTCCTTGAGTTGAGAGCCTATTTATTAAAGGCAGATCGCGCCACATTTTGTTATTAAAATTATGCTAGAGACTTCATTTCACTTCATTTGTTAATTAAATTACTGACAAAAAAAAAGTATTTTAATTATTATTACAAAAGCAAGTTTAATTAACCATAATAAACATAAGGTTACGATAACTTCCTTGTGGGTTTGATTAATTTAATTAAAGTGCATTAATACGTTTTTATTTTCTCAAATCGTTGCATTTAATAAACGCGCACACATTCTATTAAATATTTACTTGTATACAAATTTGAAACTTCTAATCCCCATTGAACAAGAAGGTTGAATGTTATTTCAATGAGAAGCAAAAGCCTACAAATAAAAATTGATTAAATGAGTGAATAAATAGTTTAAACAGAGTAAGATGGAGTAAAAGTGTGTAGAAAATAACTTAGATTTTTCTTAATACGGACAACAATAAATGCATTCCAAAACAAATATAAAAATATCGTACCAAATAAACAGCCAGTGACGACGGTCTTTACCGAAAGGTATGGCAACAGTACAAATATAAACATCTAAATATCGTAGGCAAAATTCGTTTATTTAATTACAATTTCCTCTTTTTAAATGTGGACAGACCCTTGCCAAAGTATAGAGTCAATCAATTAAACGTCGGGTATAAGAGTAATTTAATTGTTTTAATTATTTTTCAATTCTTCGGCCTAACTATTTTAAAGAAACATTTGTTGCCAAATTTTTTAACTTTACTAGAGTTGTGTAGACTTAAAGAAAGTTTATAAAAAATTAGTAATTAATTTTAGTGAAACTGAATATGGTTTTTTTTAGCTGTATAAAGGCACCTAGATCTCAAATTTTCAATTTTCAATCAAATTTTTTTTTTTATTACAATTATAATTTGTTTTCGGTATTGAAAATCTTTGAAGTTTTGAGAATTGTTTTCCCAAATTTTAAAGACCAAAGTTAATTTTTTAAGCACGCTTGTGGCATCATTGGACCTAATTTCTGCAAAAATGAAACCGCACCTCGCGTTATGGTCAATAAGGATCGCTACCGCATCATGATTAACAATTTTTTTTTTGTTTAACAATATGGATGATATTGATCTTGGCGTGATGTAGCTTCAATGTTCCATAAGGCAACTCCGGTCGTCGACGTATTCAAATAAAAATTTGACAATAATTAGATTACGAGAAATGGATGCTTAGCCTCCGAGGAATAAATTGGAAGCCCACAAAGTACCTACATAAGAAAGTTTTTAAAGATTTATTCCACGTATCGATTTTTCTAGTTTGTTTTTTATTAAAATTGTTCTACGAATCATACGAAGACTTGTGTTATTGGGTTAGTGTGAAAGCATACATAATGCTTACATCAAAAATACGAAAAAAATTTGACATCCCATAATATAAATACACATATATTCTGGAATTTTTCTAAAACTCTGATTTTTTATTTTATCAAGGTTGTTTTGCTACTCATAACCCGACTAACCATTAAATGAGCACTACGAAAAAAATATTTAAAAAACTTACCTAATGTGCTTTTTCTAAATGACATTCAAATATGTGTATCTTTGGAGCTATAAATATTAGAGCTCTTTATAAAGAAAAGAAGATATCCAATAAAAAGTCGTTTTTGAAATGAATTATAAGCTCTTTATGCTGAACCATTTAATTAGAGAAAGCCATCTTTTTTTAAAAAGTTACGGATTTCAAATAATTGTTTTTGTACTCTTGATGGGCTTTAAGGCACCGAGAAATGATTTAGCAAAGTAGCCTCTCTGATTCATATGGTTTGCTAGGAGTTTTCGTTCTACTTAAATTGTAACAGTGTAGAAATAATATGTAATTTAAGTTTGATGTTTTGACAACCACAACAAATCTCGTAAGATTTTTTTTTAATTTAATACAAATCTTAAGACAAGACCCTAAAATTTATAATAAAGTAATTTGTTTTAAGTAAAAAAAAAAATTAATTTTTTTATATACAAAATTCAGTGAACGATTTTGTCTTCTTGTGTACAATCGTTTTTTTTTTTCAAGTTAAGTTTTTATAACTTTTTTCACGTGTTGAAGTAAAATGTGTGTTTCAATCTTTAGTTAACTTCCAACTGCAAAATCCATGTGCCACAAGGTCTGTATTCAACGCAATTTGTTGTCGACGAAATAGCTAGTTACTTTAACCAAATAACAAATTGCCTGTTAAATTATTTTATTAAAAGGAAGTTATTATTAGTGAAACTATTTTTGTGAAAGCCGTTTTAGAATATTAATAACTGTTTGAATTTGTTACAAACTGTATTATTGTATTATTTCTGCATATTTATGAGCATAACGATAATTCTCTTGCTTTTGCTGCCATTTAGTTTTTAATATTACATTAAGCGTGTGCGAATTTATGATGACGATAATTACAGCCAGACGTGAGCTGCTTCAGAAATAATTCATGATTTAATAAAGAACAGTCAAACGTGCTTAAACAGCGGTGCCAAATCTAATACACATCTCCTTCCCCATAATGGTTTAAGATAGCTTAAGAGCTTACGTTATAGAAAATAGCTCAAAATTTTTAATTTTGGTGAAATTACAACTTGAACTGTTTGATATTTTAACAAAGTCCCTGTCCACACTTTGCCACTTTTGCATCTTTAGTTTGTGACTGAGAGGGGAAAAACGAATAGAAAGGGAAACACTCTCTCTTTTGCTTTGTCAACCGACAAATGACAAATATTGCATGTCTGGCCGGGACAAATTAAATAAGAAATTCGGGTTAAGTTGATTATTTTTTTTGTTGAGAAAAAAATATTTAAATATATTTCACTTGCGGACGTTTTTTATAGAAAATAGGACAAATAACACACCATTAGAAGGTACCGCATTATTTTCTGGTGCTCTGAATCCGCCATTAGCATCATCGTTATGATTACAAAAAAAAAACATGTTTAATTAATATTAAAAAATCAAAATATCACATCCCTGCTGCTTCTTGAGTTTTAAGAATGATTCTTTAGCCCGATAAAAAGTTTGACAATGTATACAAGGAATTTTATAGCGGAAATGATAACGAAATTTGTAATAAAGTATATCTAGGAACAGCAAAAAATAAACTAAAAACTAGAATTGCTGGTCATATATCTGATTAAAACTATAAAAATATTAATTCACAAAAAACTGCTTTATCATCTCATTGTGCTAGGTTAAATCACTATCCTAACTGAAAATGTTTCAGTAATAAACACAGAAAACAATTATAAACGTCGTTATATGTTTGAAATATTACAAATAAATATTACACCAATAATACAGAGAATTAATTTTAAGGCAGACACAAATAATGTATCTCAGATTTATAGACACTTGATAAATAAGAAATAATTTTGTACTTTATATTTGTTGTTTTTTTATATGACAAAATAATTTTTTGTTTTTTGTTTTATATTAGTTTGAAAAAATTTTTTATTACTTTTTTATTGTTGTTTTATTTTATGTTCAAAAAAATATTTTTCCTGATGATGCTACACAAAGGAGTAGCGAACAATTGAAAAAATAAAATAAAAGATAAAAACATTGTGTTTAAAAAATAAGCTAAAAATACAATTAATTAAAAGGTAAAATAAAAAGCTATAAAAATTCATTAAAAAAAATGTGTTTTTGTATAAAAAAAATTTGAGTTTTTATTTCCTTTTTGCGTTGTTGGTTCAATGTAGTTCTTATTAAATCAATTATGCTTTTGACATATATTCCTTGATTTTCTATACAAAATTTAGGTAGAATCCACTGATGAGCTATATGAGCAGCAGCGAAATATCCAGGTGGGTATGCTTTCCCTTTAGTAATGAATTTCATTTTGTAGTTTTATATAACAAAAATTTCTTGTGCATACTCGTATCATGAAATATTTATATTTTAAGAAATCAAGCGCGATTAAATTAAATTAATATTAAAAACTTAAGGCCTTATTCATAATCAATTTTTAAATTTATTACAGGTTTAAAAAACCATTTTTTTATAAAAATATTGTTTTATAAACCTATAATTAAAAAATAAATTTGATTATGAATAAGGCATTTAGTATTTAGTTAAGTACGTTTGACTTTACATCTGCTGGGATTTATTCGAATAAATGGCAATAAAAACAATACTATTAGAGAGAATATTTAATAATTTAAAAAAAATAATGAAATTTTACATTTAAAATCTTTCTGAAACCTAACAAATATAGCACCCTTATGAATCCTTTTCAAATTAATTTGTTATTAAGTTTGACACGCAAAAGAATTTTACAGTGGTTCAACTCAATAGCTTCTTTAACATTTCTGCAACCCAAATTGGTTAAGGCAAATGAAAATAAAATTTTCCAGTATACTTGTGTTCCATTGAAAAATCCCTGAACGTTGTATTTTTCTTTAAGTCTAAACGTATTACTTACTTCAGCCGAAAATTATTTGAAAGCTTTTTTTTTTGATACAGAGTGTTTTGTTATATTCAAATGCATTTAACTTTGATGTGGATTAAAAAGTGTTGAAATTTTAAAAAGCATTTATCTGTTGCAGTTTGCAAACTACTCAGAATGGCATGTTGGTTGCAAAACAAACAAAAAAAAAAAAAAAAAAAAAAAAAACACAACAACAATAAAATTTCAATAACCACAAAAATAAAAAAATTCATGTGAGTTTACTTTGTTACCGATTTTGGTTGATATTTCTTAATATGTCTTTTTCTATTGAGGCCAAACAAAAGAAAATGTTTATAATCGACAAGCAGGTTTGAATTTTTTTATTGGATGTGTTATTTAGTAATTTAAGACTTTCTTCGTCATAACGTTTGTAATTTTAACAACATCCATTTCCAACTCCATAAGTTATATATATTCTGACTTCTTACGCATAGCGAAGACGATTGTGCAATGTCTCTCTGTCCGTCCGTCCGTGGTAATGTTGAAATCAAGTTTGCCGAGGCACTAGATCAGCTAGAAAAAATTTAAATACGCCAATCGATTAGACATAGTGTCCAAGGAGGTGCTACTGAAAGATCGGTCCATGTCCCTCGACGCATTAGGCAAAATACCAAAAATGTCAAAAAAAAAAAATATATGGCGCGATAGAGAATTCAAAAATAAAAAAAAAATAAATCATATTTTCCGAGTTAGGAGCCTCTGAAATTATCAAAAATTTTTTTTAATATCATTATGGGTATTCTTTTAAAGCTTTTAAAGAGATCTTCAAGGAGTTATTTCACTTAACTAGATTTAGATAAACGCTGAAGGGTATAAAATATTTGGCATAGCCGAATGTAGCACTCTTATTTGTTAATTCTTATACTTTTATATAACAAAAAGAAAATCATTAAATGACTATAATAAATTTCTAATTTTGGAAAAAAGAAGAATGCGATAATATATTTAGTTATACTTAAATCATATCTGCTATTTGTTAAAAAAAAAAACTTGTATTAAAATTATAAAGTTTTTAATTTATTCTATAACACTTTTAGGTAAAAAGGTTTTAATACAAAAATAGCACATCAGTCACACTAAAGCCTACTTGATAAAATGAAGACTAGTCACGAATTAAACGTTAACTTGTTATTGTCCATATGTAAAGAAGCCACAATCTATATACGTATGTTTTCAAATGTAATTTAGTTGTAAATATATTTATTCGCAGCAAAAAAAAAACATGCAAAAGTAGTAGGTAATGTATGGATTCTTCTTAATAACATAATTTTTATGAGTTCTTCATGAGTTCAAAAAATTATAGCTTTTCTAGGGTAAACTAACATGTTTAAAATGTGTTATAAAAAATAGGTGCAAGAGAAAAATGGAAAAATACCCATAATTTTTGAATTATGTGAATTTTTTTTGTTAGATGTTTTTTTATTTTTTTATTTTAGCTCGAAAGAAAACTAGTCTAAGTCTAAAATAAATAAAATCATAGCTATGTTGGGTGTTTTTAAAGCTTTTTAATGTTTAAAAATGTCTTGGGCATGTAGGCACCGGGGCTGATTTTTCTTTAACTTTTTATGTCCTGATGTAATAAAGTCTTTATGGCTTGCTGTGGATCGGTTTTATCCCGCATGTGTCAAAGTGGCTTATGGCATAGATATGCCTAAACTTTGCTGCAATACCCACTCAGCATATGTAGCTTCCAATGTACTTTTCTGCTCTAAAAATATTTTCCAAAGTAATAGCTTTCGAGTTGTTCCACATAAGTAGGTAAGTTTAAATATGAAGCTTAAAAACGGTTAATATTTGAATACCCCGGCAGTAATAATAAAGAAGACAACGAAAATTCTAATCTCTCATTATTAACAAATTTTCCTTTGTTAAATTCTGATTAATTATTCATTATGCTACCACTATTGAATACTTAACAACAGAAGAATAATAAAAACTTTCTCACTTAAAAAATTTAATAAAATCCATCATTTGCCTTTATGAACTTATCAAATCATTATAACAAATATAATTTATTTTTGTCGCCTTATTATGTAGAAATTGAAATTTTGAAGAACACATAAAAACTAAAGTTCAGCTTTGTCAATTGCCTTATTAACCATTTCAGTGTGATTTTATGTGTTCAGTTTTGCACACAATAAACAAAAATTTATTCACCTAAGTTTGAATTTTAACTTGTCAGTTTTTATGAACTTTCAAAAATGGCAATGTGAATTGACAAAATTTTCTTCATATTACATGTTCATGGTTTTTGTGACATTTTAGGGATTTATAGTCATAATAAAATGAATATAATTTAAATTAAAGAGTAAATATTAAGTAAAGATGGCAATAAGGTAAGGGAAAATATAATTTCTTATTTCTTAAAAAAATTTTTTGTTTATATAAACCACCGTAAAAATTTTATATTTTCTTTAGTTAATAAATAAGTTTTTATTGAAATGAACTAAACACTTGAATACTTATTTACATGGTTTCTAAAGACTTGTTCTTGAGACTTGGTTACTTATAAATTTCTTTCTTTAAGATAAGTGAAACCTTTTCAAAAAATCGTTTTATTAAAAAAATAGTAGCGCGAAATGCCAAAAAAAAAAAAAAAAAACAAAAAAAAAACAGAATTTAAAGTCTGAAATATCTTGTTTACCCAATTTTATTAAACAAATTACGATTTATGAGCACTTCGCATATTGCATTTGGATACACCATGTTTCAGTGATGCGAAGTGCTATAGCGCGTCAAAGTTGGCAATCAGAGTTCCATAAAGAGACATTATATGGTTTATGTGGAAGATGAAGTTACAAATTTTATGAAATTACAAAAAAAAAAAAAAAACGTTAAAAATCTACTTAAAAACTGATAGTACGGATAGTAGAAACATTTAGACTTTTTAAACTTTTTATAAAATCTTAAATTAAAAAAAAAATATTACCTGTAACAAAATAAAGTTAAGGAAAAAAATTATATTAAAAGTTATTTCATATAATAAATATTTTTTTAAAAATTACAATTAATTAAGAGAATTTTATAAAAATTTAGTTAAAGATTATAAATCGATTAATAATAAAAAGGTACTTGTTTCTTAACAACTATTAAATGAAAATGTTGCTAGTAAAAAGGAATAATTTTCATATTGAGACGTAAAACTTGTACCTTTTTTAAAACTTAGTTCCTTAACCTCTGAAAGATCAATAATCAAGTATTAAAAATCTTTTTTCGAAAAAAGTATAAAATTCCTTCACAATGTATTTTTAACAAATCTCTTTAAAAAAAATCCCTTCTGAAGATGGTTTTTATCAGCTTTTCTTAAAGATTGTAAAAAGAGTTATTTCTATAGGTATTATTTAAAACAAGCACTATTGGAAAGATTTTTTAAAAGTGCTATTTAAAAAGACGTTTTAAAAAATACTTTTTTATAAATAATCAAATGCGTAAAAATTAGTTGTTATATGTTTTAGAATTTAAAATAAAATTTTTAATCAGAAACCTATTTTTTATTTGACATTTGGGCATGTATAATAGTTAGATTGTCTCTTTTATTAGCTCAAATGAGCCTAAAAAAGAGCCACTATTTATGCAAAAAAAAAATTAATAAATATCTTTTTTAGAACTTTTTTTTTTTTGATTTATTCTTAAAAAAACTTATACTTTATTCCTAGAAAATCCAAATAAGAAACATTTAAAAAAAGTCTTTGATTATCGAAGCTAAAAAATTATAGGAAAATAATTTCTTATTGTAATTAATATTAAACTTCGGTGCTAAAAAAAAAACACCTTGCAGCATCCATGTAAAACTTACAACTGTTCTTCTATTTGACTTCAAGCATTAAGCACTCCTTATATTTCTAGAGAACGAAAATGAAAGAAACTTTTGCATCCAACTAATTACATTTATATTTTAATGGGTTTCTTATTATGACTCAATCTCATTCAATAGTTAAGGGCATGTATATCTCTATATATTTGTACTTATATACACAGAAACATATGTACATATGCAAATATAGATATACATTTATGCTTATTTAAGGAAATTATTATATTAAACATATTAATAAATATTTTAACATCCATGGTCTTTAAGATTTGATGACAATCAAATGTTTTAGTAGTAATAATAGAAAATTTAAACATTCAATACAAATATAATATGCAAATATAATATAATTTCAAATAATATTTTAATTTACTGTTAGTCATGTGTAATATTTTCTTTTATAATGAATCGAACTTCTACCTGGATCAAAGTATACTTAGAAACATGTTGATGTTTTCAGTTCCCATTGATCTCACGAGGGGCCAGGCGAAATCCTTTCGTTTTATCTTTATCTGGAAAGCCAGGTGGCTATGGCATGGTGAGTGACTCTTATTCGTAGTATTTAGAAGAGAATCAGAATGGAAGAAAATTTAAGAATTTTTTAAAAATTCATATTCAAATTCTAGAAAATGTTGTGTTACAATGCAGATTTTAAAACTAAAACGGTTTGTAAAATTATAAAATTGTATCACATGATGCCTATTTCATGACCTGCAGTATACCAGAGTTTAATACGAAGTAAGATGGCAAAAGCTTGTGGTCGATTTTTAAGCTCTGTTCTCATATTTAAAGGATAATTATAACGTGTTTCCAAATGTCAATATCTTTACCCAAGATTTCTCTCTGCTGTATTATAATTTTTCTTATCAAATTGTCTGAAATACTATCAGTTCTTGTATCTATTTAAGGTTTAATATTACTTGTGTTATTATCTTTTGCTCAATTGTTTAAATTTGCAGATCGTTTTAACTTTTTATTATTTTTTAAATCAAAATAATATAAAAAAGGAAAACGAGAGCTGTCTTGATAACAAAGGTAAACATTTTACTTGTAAAAATAAGAAATAAAAATAAAAATAAAATGAAAATGGGCAATAGCTATACTTAAATAACACATGTCAGCTTATTTTAGTTTTGTATTACTAAAGGTAAAATTGAAAATGCTATCAGGTGGTTTTATGGTTTAAACCAATAGAAGCTTAAATACAAATAAGTAAAAAAGCAATAAAGAAAATGTTAAGCTATTCAAAAACAAGCCGACAGCAAGAAGGAATTACTGAAAAGAAACAAATTAGATAGTTGTGTAAATTGTGACAAATGTTGTACACTCTTCAACGTGCATATTAACACATACGTTTTAATTTTTTAACCGTCTTCAAAAAAAGAAGTAGGTTATCAATTCGACTGAATGTTGCTGCTTTTAAATGTCTTTAAGTTAAACAAATTTATTTTTCTCAATAAAGATACACTTATTTCTTTCCTTATTTAATAACCCAACCGAAAATTTAGTTAGGGCAATAAACTTGATAATTTCATAAAAAATTATGGAGAAGTGGATCATATTTATTAAACGGTTAAGCGGTTATCCAATTCTTGTTTGTACGCAACTTAAGGAAAAAACCCTTTTTGCTTTATACAATTTGAAACAAACAATAGAACTATGTGCAAAAATGCTTAGGTTAGCATACATTAATAGTATTTCGTATCTGTTTGGTTTATTTTCCCAAAACCAATATAATGCTCCAAGTAAACGGACACATCAAAATACATAAAAAGGAAAGCTTTTCTTTAATAGAAGGTGGCGAATTCACATCAGCTATCATTAGATGTCCAGGGGGTCCAGTTATAAAAATTTAAACCTTTTTTCTATTTTCGGTTATTTTATTCAATGCATTTAAACTATTTCTTTAAAGAAATATTAAAATAAATGTTACGTAATATTTATTTTCGTTTATTTTTTCTCTGTATGAAAAAATTTTAACATTTTCTGGTTAATTTTTGCGAAAAATTATTTGCGCAAAAGGCAAATATGTACTTAAAAGTTTTAACCTCTTTAAACTAACAATTCATATCAATTATTTTTCTTTACTTCAAAACTTTTCTCCATTTATTAAATGCGTTAAATATATGAGGTGGCAGGGTGTGAATGAAGAATATGATGATTAAGTAAAATATTGAAGAAAAATGTTAAAAAGTTTTATTGGCGAAAATTACTTAAGTAAACCTGCATTTGTGCACTCAGATGCAAATTGTATAAAAAAAACCACTAAAAATAAATGTAATGTAAAATATTTCATGAATTTACTTAAATTTTTGGCTTATTAAAATATTGTAGAAAAAATCTGAAACAGAGAATTTTGTTAAATATTTGCAAGTTTTGGTTAAAATATTATGGAGGACTCACACCAAAAACTATTTCTTAACATTTCTACATAAATTATGCAATTTTAAAGAAAACGTTTTAGAAATATGATTTGTACTTTAAAACAGATTTAATATATTTTTGGGTGCAAGAAGTTAAGATTTTTAACAAAAAGCAATTTTTTGAAACAATAGCTTTTATTTTCGTGAATAATAAAAAAGTAACTTTTCGTTAACAAAAGTTACCTTTTCCAAAAAATTTAAATTTTGGTTTTATTACCTGTTGAAGATTTTGTGAAAAGGCAGAACTTTTACCCATAAATAAAAAGTTAATTTATTTCCTCTTAAGACGAAAAAAAATTCTGGTAGCGAGCATGAAAAAGGTAAAAGTGGTTCACTGCATTCTGTTATTTGATTTAAAAAATTTTGGAAAACATATGCAAAAAAATGTTAAACTTATGAGCAAGGAACAAGTAAAATGCGTATGAAGTTTTCACAAGAGCACGTACTACACAAAAAAGAAAATATTTTTTAATAAAATAATTATTTCATCCTTGCAAGAATGTTTCTGCAACAGCAAAATAATTAAACTTTTAGAAATACTTCTTTTTGTTAAAGAATTCAATTTAAATTAATAAATTTTATTTGGGTTATATACCATTACTGTTTTTAAAATGTTTAGACTTAAATATTTATTACAAGTTATAGGGAAATGTCTTGCAGATGTCTTGAACTGTAAATAAATGCTTAAAAAATTAATTTTTCATTCATTTTAGAAACGTTAGATATTTTTAATTTGATAACATTTTAGTTGTAATCAGTTCTTCGTATCAAAAAACTTCATTGATATTTTAGTATATAAATGTTTTCTTAACCGAATGTATTTTTATGCTTATTACTAAATACACTTTTTTCTTGTAATTTGTTGTTCTTTATTTAAGCCGTAGTTAATATTGTACTCGTATATGAATTTATTAAGCAAAAAAAATAATAATAATAATGACTTTGTTAATTTGTATTATTTTTGTATCAGATTATACAAAAGGGAATTATATAAATAACTTTTTTTTTTTAAATGCCAAATTGAACAACGTGATTGCAAACGGATAATATATATATTATTTTCTTCCAAAATAAATCACCAGACTATTTGAAGAGATCGTCTGCTGAAGATAACTCGAATCTCGCTTAACAACTTTTCGACTTAACGGCAGTGACCATTAATTGCTCTAAACTTAACGCATGGTAAAAACAATAAGTAAAGAAACGAACAAAATTCAAAATAAAAATCCTCCACGATAATACAAATTTCAAACCTCGGTGGATATGGACTTTACATTTGTTGTGTCCCAAGGTTTCCAGAAGTTGCAACACCCGATATTAAGTCATAGTCTCCCTCATAAGTATTTTAATATGCATTTGGTTATACCAAACCAGACATAATTCGCACAATTAAAAAAGCATCAAAACAAGACCGAAAAGCAACAGAGAGTAACATAAAAAATTACGCATTTATTAGTCTACTAAAACAGTTACTATCATTAATATTATGTGTGTATTATTATTTGTAAAAATTTATGGTACGCTGGGAAAAATTAATTAGTACTTAGTTGGTGCTACAATATAAAATATGTAAGTATGCAACCCTAAGTGGTGTTCAAGCACTTTCTTTATTATTTAATTATAAAATGAGTGATAATTTAATGAGTTTATGGTTTTTGAGTTATATACACAATATTTATATTATATTTTCTTGTTTTATTAACAAACAGCAATATTTGTAAGGACATCTCTCGATAAATGAGAGTAATGTGTCATCACAGTTCCCATGTTGTTATAGCCTTATTGTTTAAGAGCTCGAAAACTAACAAAAATATCCAAATGCAATAAGAACAAATAAATAAAAAATTTAAAATTAAGAAGAGAAAAGAAAGAAAGATGAAAAGAAAACAATTGTTGGTTGCTAGCTTAAAGTCATTTACACAAAAAAAAAACAAATTTAATTCAACTAAATTAACGATCGATAATTTCAGAGATTGGGACAAATATTAATTTTGATTTAATTCCAAAAAAGGTAGCGAAAAAATACTTGAATAAAGGAAAAATATTCATGTGACCTGACCTTTACCTAAGTCATTTATGTTTAATGCTATGGGCTACGATTAACTCTTTCGTATCGACATTGGAAAAAAAACCGACCCCAAAACAGACAAAGGGAAAGAAGGCACTTGGATTATCACAGACAAAGAAGTGCACATTATACATCAAATTAAAAAAAAAAAACTATTGGGATAGCCTTTAAATTGTAATTTTAGATATTTATACTTGTTATATTATATCTTCATAGTAATCGAAATTCTATCAAAATTCCTAGCATTTGTCTATAACGGTTCAAGAGACAGGCTAATATAAGTCGATTAACTTCATCTTTGGGAACACTCTAATTTTAATTATTTTTTCTTTTTAAATTGGGAGCTATAGTGATACAGAGTTTTTCTTAATTTTTTTTTTAATTTTTAAGTGTCGGCCTTAACTCTTTAAAATACACGTAAAAAATTGCATGTTGTTTGGAACTCCCTTAATTATTAAAATTATGATTTTTTTTTAGGAATTTCAGCTAAAACAATACAGCACTTAGCTATGTACAGACAGTTATCAGATCTTATAATATTGTCAGATCTTACAATATGCTGAGAATGACCTAGTAAACAAAATTTGCCAGCACAACGTATACTGTAAGACAACAATTGTAAGTTCTCAAGATTGTTAGGTGTTTTCTGTACATTTTTTTACAATGTTGTAAGAGTTAACAACGGTCTGTACAGAACTTATGTTAATCTAAAAAAAAAGTTTATCGTGACTGCTTGAAGATATTTAAATTAAATATGATATACTGCTAGATATATTTATCGTAGCAACAATAAATATAATGCAAACATTTGTTGTGGAAATTTTCGAGTGTTAGGTTTTAAACTCCTAGTTTGTTTACTCGCTTATGGTATGCTTTTATTTGCAGTAATTAAATTTTTGTGTTTTTCTTGCATTTTGTTCTTTCCCATGTTGTTTCATTAACACTTTCATTACTTGGCTTGTATTTCAACCTAAAAAAGTTTTAAGTTATAAGTATGATATCTAAGGCTGTGTGTATGCGTGTGTGTTTGTAATTGCATGAGGTTACAAAGTTGTTACATTTGTGGTTAATATATTCTCCCAACATTTAAAATAAAATATATTTTAATGCATATAAATGAACATTATATATTTTAATATTTTTTAACAGTTTTTCTTCTTACTCACAAATAAATAAGTCTTTAAAAATAGGAAGCCATGTAGAGAAGGAGGGAATGCATGTTTTATGAGATGCTTGTTTACGTCATTTTGATAACGTCTCCATGTTTTCAAATGTAGAACTTAATGTGCAATATTTTTAATTACCTAAGTTTTCGATGTAAAAATCAAGCTAATGCACACAAAAACATCACACAGGCCCAATCGTTGTACTGATCTATCAATAGATAAAAAAATTAGCATTTTTTTATATAGCGTATCTACAGAAAAGGATTAAAAGATTATAAAAATGTTGGGCTTTTATAGTGGGAATGTTAAATATGCGAAATATTACCTGAAAAGTCACCAAAATCGTAAGAGGCAGCCATTATAAAAAATGAGGATCTTTCTTTAGAATTACACACAAAAATTCCCAATGACATTTAACAATAAAATTTTCATAAACTGTTACGCAAAACAGACATTAGGAAAATTTAAACTTAAAAAAGAAATCTTTAAAAAGTAAAACAGTTTTGTTAAAAGAACATTTTTGTTTTAAAAATAATTGTAAACCGTTTTTTAAACATTAATTGCTTTTATATGTTGTAATTAAACTTAATGATGCAAAAAAAAAACATGTTACATCTTTTTGCTACAAGAACAATAAAAGCATAACAATACAAAAATAAAAAGAAATCTTAACTCTTTAATATTCCTTTTTTCGCTATAAACGTTTAACCATAAGAGGAAGAAAATTGTGTTATTTTATGTCTGTCTGTTTGCCACTGAATTAATTTCTACTCGCATTTGTTGCATGTAGCAGGGCAAGTGTAAAATAACAAAATGGTAAACATTACACTTAACACTTAATGTCTGAAGACCATGCTCTGCGTGAAAGGTTTTAAGTTGTTTTGTCATCACATTCGGTTGGGTGTGAAAGCGGTTCAAGCTGAATAGCTGCAGAACACTACCAATCTTAATCTACTATATGTTATAAATCCTGTCGTGCGCTAGTACATAAAGAGCTGTAATTTTTTTATTTTTTATTCTACCCTATTAACAGGTATTGAATTCAGAGTTAAAAATCAAAAGTTTAAACAAATTAAAAACTAAATCTAAAGAAAATTACACTCATCGTGCTGTGTCGTATGATTGATATTGAATCTTATTCTCTCATGCGCAAATTAAATTTAGGAATTAACTCTGCCAGAAGTTTTTTTATAAAAAATCTTTGACATATGTCTTTGCTATTCTATTATCATTTTATATTAAGAATACGAAATGTTGCTGAAATAACCTTTCAGTAATTTAATTTTCAAGTTTTTTGCAAATTTTTGTTGCGCTTTTTCCTTCAGTCTGACATTCATTTTTTACGATTTTTTCATTCAACAGCACATCAAGTAAGCATGCGATAAAGCAAATTTTTTATATCGTTGCTTAAAAGGTAAAGGGCTTTTGTTAAGATTTTCAAACATTTTTGTTTTGGAAAAATATTGTAAGGTTAACAGAAAACTGAACACGATTAAATTGAGGTTTATTCGATCTCCTATATCCATTGTTGGCAGGCACTAGACTGATGGTGACAGTTAGTAGGTAGGTCCTCTACAGAGTACCGAGCTAAGTAATAATAAAAAAAAGATGTAAGGATCGATAAGACATCAATAAATTGCTTAAATGAATAAAATAGTTTAGACTCGATAATTGAAAAAAGCACAGAAAAAATCTAGTTTTAAAGAGGCACAGGACAGTGATGAACACTCTAAAAACCGTTTGTTAATAAACAATTGCAAAAATAATCAATTATTTAAACCAATTTTTCCCATAAAAGTTTCTGTAAAGAAAGTCAAGGAAAAATTAAACTCTTTCAACATCATAAAACAAAAAAGATATTTTGTTTACTTTTTGGAAGATACTGCCATTCTGACAAACGACATGTTACAAATATGTAGAAAACAGAACTTTTGAAAAAAAGTAAATAGCACAAAAAACTCTTTAAGTAAAAACCAACGTAAAATAATGAATACAAATGTTTTGTTACATGGCACGATTATTTTCATCATCTTGTTTTTCACTGTTATGTACACATACTATGACATAAATGAATGCACTTTCAAATTTAAAACATAACTGATGCACCAGTAAGAGAAATAACAACAACAATACTGAACTAACAAAATATAATAAAAATATTTTAACAAGTGTTAAGATGCAGAGCATAGTAAAAAGCAATAAGGAGTTTGAAAATGATGCACACACAAGTACAATGAACAGAAAAAAGAACAACTGCAAAAGCAAAATATTTGTTTTTCCCTTATTTTTACTGGAAAATGTAAATATATGTCTGAAATTAATATTAAACTGTTTATTTTTTTTTGTATATTTATGAGATTGCAACGAAACATAAAAAAGCCATTACGTTATGTGTGGCTTACAAAATAAAATAAGATAAATATTGAAATGTTAACACACACATACCCATACATATGTATGTTAATTTAAAGAAGTAAGTATTTTTAAAACTAAATACTACAGGTGTGTTGATGCGTGTCTCAATGTAGAATTGAAGCTCATGAGAGAGTAATTAATTTTTAACCGGCTTCAAAAAATGAAGGAAGTTATCAATTCGACTTAATGTTGTTGTTTTTTATGTTTGTGCCTGCAGAATCCAGTCATTTCTGAACCGGTTTTGAAAATTGTTTGTAATTTGATAGATTACAAATTGGTTCCGCTTTAAAAACAGTTCATAATCTTAAAAATTAAAAGGCTCCCCCTTAAAATATACATGTTGTTTAAGTTTATTATGAACCGTAGAGCGCACTTCTTTGAAGTTTAAAAAAATGCGTATTACTAAAGCTTCCAATAGCAAAAATTAATACAAAAATAAATCTAAAAATTAAAGGGCGCTTCTATAGGTGACGCAAACTGACTTATACGCGCCTATCTCTTGAACCATAACAGACAAACGCTTGAAAATTGGACGGAATGTCGATAACTATCATCGTTATAATAACAAGTAAAGCCAGAAAACAATTTTTAATAACAGTGCCAGTGAAAAGAAAAGAGGGTGAGAAGTTGTGATTTTTGTGTTGTCTAGGATTCAAGTTAATTTTACATAGAAAAACTTAAAAAGCTTTCGAATAGTAATAATAATAATGAGTCCACAAAATATAGTGAAAGTAAGAGTTATTGATACTCAGAGTTCACTTCACCTTTCCTTCAGTCAAGCAAAGTTAAACTGAAACTGGGCAGCCAACGTAGAACTACAAATTTGATCAATTTTACTTTTTGAATACTCTTTACCATTTCTTTGTATGAATTTTTAGTTTATAGTGCTTAAAAATCAAACTTAAACTATATAATTTCTTATCCGGTAGTTAAGTACAGAATAATAAATAATAGAATTCTGTTTCCTTTGCCACTCAAATCAAAACGGATATTAAAGCAAATTTTCTAACCAAATAAAAAAATATGTTTCAACAATAACACGAAAAGTGAAAGATAAAGAAAAAAATTATAATTTTGCTGAAATTTAGTATCTGCATGCAGAGCGGAATAAAAAAAGACTTACTTTAGTGGTTATTTTATAGAACAATAAGGTTGAATTTACAGATTGCAGTAATCTTTCCTTGTTTGTCAACAAAATGTTATAAATGTGCTGTCATTTGGTTTGTGTTCATTGCAAAATATATCGAAGCAAAAATATTTTTTTTTTCAAATTTAATAAAGAAAAGTAATGAATCATTTTGCAAGGAAACTTAATACAAATAAAAACTAAAAGAGAAGAATAAAGCAAACCTTCAAAGATAAAGTCTTTTGCATGCAACAGACCTTGTAAACATATATAAACACATGAATATTTGTTGTTAAATAAAATTATTATTTTCCTTGTTACTTTTGTTGTTTATTTGAATGTATTTGTATAGTTATGTTCTATATTTTTTCCTTTTGAATTACTTTCTTCTTATGTGAATGTTTTACACCATTAATGTAGTTTGCGGAATATACAACTATTTAAAGGAGGACTAAAATAATATAAGTTTTGAAGCACATTATATTGCGGCGGACATATTATAATGTATTATACTTACTTTAAAATAAAATATGCGATACAAACGCTAAAAAAACAGTCCTTCAGATTTTTTTTTTTTGGTGCAAATTTAATTAAATATTTCAGTATAAAGAAATTATTCATTCTTTACTTTTGCAATTTTCGTTTGAAAATTAATGAAAAAATTTATGGTTGAACTAGTCCAAAAAAATATTGATAACAGCAATCATTTTTTCTCAAGTGTAACTTTTTATAGCAAAATTTTTAAATATTGCTTTTCACTCTTGCACTTAAGTTTTAAAATGAAATTCTATCCACAATGATATGACTAGGATGCTAGGCTTGTAACGAATACAAAACAGTTAGACTCCTAAGGTAAACAATTTTCATTATTGGAATATAAAGTCATTCAGATGTGCGACAAAGGTGTTTTTTAACGTAAAACATCAATACATTGCATTAATATTTAAAAACATTTGTGCATATAGCCATCACTACAACATCCTGCAAATGGAACAAAATTATCATTGTGATTAAAGGTGATATTACCAGTTTAAAAACTGTATAAAAATTGCCATTTATTAAGATTAAAATTAGCTTCACAACTATTATGGCAGCTCAAATCTAACTTATTTATGAAAAATTAATTGGACTTGAACTTAGTTGTTTTGCAAAATTGCACTCCATTATGAAAGAGAAATCATTGCTAGTGATATAAAATTTTTTATTTTCAATTGCAACACAAAAATTATTATAAGAATAGTGGGATGTAGTAAGAGTGATGCCTGTAGTTGTGAAACGGACTTCATCAACATAATAAGCACGATGTCGTTGCATATACTGAAGCTTTATTTCTAGGAAAGTATCGATGTAGAGACACCAATTACCTGCTAGAAAAAATAGTTCTCCGGCATTATCGGCAGTTAATCTGTATTTTTTTTTCTTATTTGATAAAACATAGAAATGCAAATTTATTTCTTTGTTAGTAGGTTTAGTATTAAATGCATACCTTTATCACATTTTGAAATCAAATTTTTTACCGTTTGATTAAGCTTTAATTTATAATCATTCAATTTAGATATTTAAAAAGACTTGGTAATAATAAGAGTTGCTCCTTACTAATTTAGGTAAAAAGTTTCACATAAAAGCCCAAGGCTTTCATTTTTTAATATATATAAAACTTTTTCCAAGCATTTTCCGAAAAGACTGTTTAGATTTTTCATCTTGAACTTAAGCCGAATTAAAATTTTTGATTTAAATGAATAAAAGTTATTGTTGGCTTGAGTTCATTTTTTTTAATTTTTAAGATCCTTTTTTTAGAAAGAAAAATAAATTAAACAAATGTATGCGGACGTTTTCCAAAGAAAACAAGAAAAATTAGACCCTGGCAAAATGCAGTGCCGCATTTTCAGGACCGCCAAATTAACAATCAGCATTCTTCTCATCTATCTACCATAGTTTGTGTACATTGTAAGCATCATCTTTTTAACCAACTTATTTTGTTAATAAGAATACGAGAAGTATTCATATCAAAATTAGTTTGGTTAGACGAAGTTGACACACAAACCAAAGTATTTCTTCACTGTTGTCTTTGTAATTTATCTCGTACATTTGTTTTTGCAATTGTATCAGCCATCGGATGATCACGAACGCAATTTTTTTTATTCCTTCTTACTTGTTTACTTCACAACATTATAGATGCTGTTCCAGTATCATATTGACTGTTGTTAAATTAAGCATGAATGTATAAGCGCCGTGCTTTTCGTCTTTTTAAAAATTTTTAATTTTTTCCCGTAAGCCGAAAAAGTAAAATTCTATTTCATTTATTATATTTACTGTTCAAATCTCAGTTAAGAAGAAATTAAAAATTATTCTTTATTTACGATTTACATTTCTTTGTTAACATATAATTATTAAATAATATAGAAAACTAATAATATTTTCTTATTTATGTATTTAAATGATTTTTATAACAAGTTCTTAATAAATACAACAATAAATATTTATATTTTTAACCATATTGTTATATCTTTTAACCATTTAATGATGATTTTGAACACAATATTGTGGTACTTAATTTGAATACATTGACCTATTAAACATAATAATATTATATACCTTACCATGTTTTTATTGTGGTAGGAATTAATATGGCTCCAAGACTAATCATATTATTACTAAATGTAACAATACTATGGCTCTTGTATAAGACAACCATAATATATTGCTCTTATAGTTCACTCAACGATGTTTGCGAAACCTATACCTCAAGCAAGTGAAACATGTTCAAATAAATGACGGGCTTACAAGAGACATACAGTATAATAAGCCTGTCTGCCTTCACTGCTACTTTCTAATCTATGTACAGAATATTTTTATATTATCATATTTTTTTTCCAGATTGATATTAAATTAAATTTGTAACTCTTCTAGTTATGTATTTATTAAAAAAATAAATATAAGATTTTTTAATAAAATAATTAATTTTATCTATTAAAATTTATACTAAAAAAATATAAATTATATTCAAAAACAAATAAAACCTTTAGAAGGTGTAAAATCTTTTTTCTGTGTAGGCATGAAATTTAATAGCGTGACTGATATCTGACAATACTTCAGATCTTACAGGCATTTATTTACAGATGTGTGTAAATAATAAATTGACTGTAGGGTTATTTTTTTAACAGCATGTAGAATTAAGCTGGTACTTACTAAACATAATTTGATACTGATATCTAGCATAAGAAATAGACTTAAGATAATAGTAGTATCCAAAGCTGTTAAAACAAGTGATAAAAAAAAACAAGTTTCGTTAAAAAAAAATTATTCAAAAATTAATTTATAATTTGTGTTCTTTGGCAGCATTTAATATGTTAAGTGTTAATTAAAATAATATTTACGTTCTTAAATGTTTTATTACACTTAAATAAATTATTCTGCTTTTAAAATAATCAGCTAAGAAATGAAGAACCTCACTTCTTTGTATTAATTCACGACAGAATCTTAGGCAGGGATTGTAACTGGAAATCGAAAGTCACACTAGCAGTTTGATAATCAGGCATTCTGCTTTAAATTGTGAACTACGCTTGGAAAATTTATTCGTTAATTACAGTGAGTTTGTCGATGTTTACTTTAAAACATTAATATTAACACGCTCAGTGTCCACAAAGGTAGTATCTGTGTGTTGTTTAAATGCAATAGTATTAATATTTCCTTGTATATCCTGCGGTAGATAATCTTTCCAGTTACGAAATAAATAACGTGTTAACTTCTTTAATTGCCTAAATTTACAATATGTAGCACCTTCTGCTGATTCCAGTTGTTGTGTTTGTATAAGAAATCCTTCTTCTTTAAAAGTTTTTTCAAGATTTAATTTTTGCCTAAACTTTCGCAACGGATGTGTTGATGCATCACATCTTTTAAGTTGTAAATTTGTTGATATTGTTGGACTAGAAGATGAATAGGATGATGAATTTTGCTTAATGAATAATGCATTTGTTTCATTTTTACTCACTTTTAAAGGTGTTGTTGACACTGAATCCATACTGACATTAACAGTTTTAGCCAAATGGTGCCCAGAAGATGTAGATTTTGATATATGTTGTGAATCGCTGCTTAAGCCATGTGATGTTGGTGTTTTCTCCAGAAATAATTTTTGCCCAGTACAATTAACTCCCGGTAAGAGACCAGCTGTATGTTGAAGACTTTCTCGTGGAAAATATTCATAGCCCCGACTAGCCTTATCGCCAGTTCCACTAAAATAACTGTAATTACCTTCTGCATCAACTGAAACCATTTTCTTTTCTTGCAATGACGGCTTGGAACCACCAGTGAATTTAAATTTACAAATACTAACTTCTGTAACTGGGTTATTTTTGTTTTCAATATTCATGGGTGGTATAAAAATGGCAGATCGCTTACGTTTTTGTGGGGTTATAACCTGCTGATTTTGTATTAAACTTGTTGTATTTGCCAAAGAATTATCTGATGGTTTAGAAGAAGTTGAGAAAGTTGTATGTGATTTAGCTGAACTAGATGGAGATTTTTCTATTCTTTGTGATACTAATACATCACGTGGTATGGGAATTTTCAAGGCAAGTTGATTGTCTCTTGCAGGAGTCTTGTAAAGATCATTTGCATTATGCAGCAGTACGCCATTTTCTAACATTTTCTTGTAATTTATACCAATAGGATGTGTGATTCTTTCTTCAGAGTTCTTAGATGTTTCTATAGTGTTTTCATTTTCATTGTGTTCACTAAGATTATTTAATGATTTTTGCAGATTGTTTGCCAGCATTGAATCACGCATGCTATCAATGGGAGTGCTAATGGGGGTGGGACAGGTGGAATTAGTTTCTGACAGTTCATCATCACTTGAAATTGAATAGGAATCATTTGGTTGATCACGTAAACATAAATTCAATGGTTGTTCATATTCATCTCTTGTAAAGCCATTACTCTTCGTATTAAAACTGTTTGAAGAACATTTGTAACAATTTTCTGATTTTGTTTTCTTAGGCAGAATGGTTCCATAGTTTTTATAAATCAAATGGCAGATATCGGCCTTTTTGGGTTTACGGCCTCTGCGAGGTTTGCAATTATCAAGTGTTATTTCTCCCATGTAAGGAAGATCAGAATAATTTGTTTGTTGCGTTATTAAGCGACTACCATCTTCTGGCGGATACTGGGTCTTGTGTGCGCGGGAATTCATTAAGCAGCACATATTTGGTATTTCACAATCTTTATTTGTTGCTTGTTTATAATTGTTGTTGGCATCGTTTGAAATGCTATTTAAAGAGTTTTGAGTTTCCGGTGCGTTACTTTTAAATTGTTGTCCTTTACTTATATCTGTCGCTGTTTGTGCCTGATTTGCTTCACTTAGCTTTGATGCATCAGCTGTCCTTTGGATTTCAGCAATTTTTTGAAGCCAACTGCGTACATTTTCATGAGAATTTCTTGGCTGGTACTGTTTCTGAAAACTGTTTGTAGTTTTCAGTGATCTTTTTTGATTTGAGGTTTTCTGAGATGAAGGATTTTTACAAATTTTTTGCTGGCCTTGAGTGGCCTCATAGTGGCTGAGATACTCTGGAGGTAGTGCCTGATGGTGAAACCTTAATTTAACAATGGTTCCCTTTTTATTTTTGGTCTTTTGATTTCGCTGAGTCTTTTGACTTGACGTGGAAGTTGTCGATATGTTTAGCGATGCAATATTATTTTGATTTTGCTGCTGTTGTTGTTGATTTCGAGCACTCATAAGATTAGCTTTAACCTTAAGTTGTTGCTTTGTCAAATTACTGCAACCGCTTTTCACAATACGTTGTGGATTCTTATCTTCGTTTAATAATTTTAATAAACGCTCTTGATTCTCCTTCTTATTTTTTGTCTGTTGCAAATATTTATTCGCTTGTGTTGTCAGACTTTTAGCGAAATCTGCTGGATGTTCTTCATCATTAGATAATACACTATTTGCTCCATGACTTATTAATGGGTCATCGGATCCTTGCAGTAACAATTTTGCACTGTTACAGTCATATGATCTGCGGGTATTGAGAAACAAACGATGTTCGCCAATATCGTGTATTTGATATTTGTTAGAAGGAAATAAATCCACAGTATTGATATCTTCCAGCTTAGCAGATTCAAAAGATTGTACCTCACTTAACTCATTGTTTGACTCTTGTGGTAATTTTGCAGCAATAGAATTTGGTGGTGACGCGTTATGACTTTTGTAGATTTGTATTGGACAAATATTTTTATCTGTGGAATGGGCAGCAGCAACATTACCTCCATTAAATATTGTAAAATCATCACGTAGAATATCATGCATACTAGGATCAACTGAAAATAAATAAAAGAGAAATCTATTAAATAACTGTTTGGAAATATTTTGAGACACTCCGGAGAAATAACAAATACTGAATTCTTAAAAAAAAAATTGTAAAATTGTCTTATATTAAAACTAATTTGTATAACCTGCTACTTCTATTATCTGATCTGCAGGTAAGTTGGAATATTTACTATAGGTGCCATTACATCCTAAAATTCTCTTTGTACAAAAAGTTAATAGTTTGAACTAAGCAACTAATTTTATGTCAGTTCACTCCCCACTAAGACAACTATATTTAGGTTGAAGGTAAAATCTTATAAGTAACTTACAATTTGCCAGAAATAATTATCGTATTTAGAAAGATAGAAATATAATAAGCAAGACTGCAAAGCTATATTTTATTCCAACCATTAAAGCACCAGACAAAAGAATCGTGTTTGAACAGCTTCAAGGTACTTTTATCCTAGTTTTTTATAAATCAAATAAACCGTTTAAAAGATATACAAATTTAGCCGATTGGTACAGACAAGAGTAAATAAAAAACAAGAGAAATGCAGGAAACAGACTTTAAGTATCCATTAAAAGAATACCTAATTCTCAAATTCCTTTCCTTTAATAATGTGCCGTAGTGTGACTAAGATAACAAGGACTACAAAGTTGATATGTACTCGCACGATAATTGGATATTTCTCTAAAACGGTCCGAATTATACTGTCAAAGATTGTTCACTCAGCAGGAGACTTTTGCAGACCTTTTACAGCAACAATACTTATAATCGTAAAAAATGATGGAAAATGTTACTGCGATAGAAAGTAGTTATAACATTTAATTGTTTTGTCTAAATAAATTCTTTGCTTCTCTTGAAATTTTAAACAAATAATTTGCAAAAATATTTCTCCTAAAAATGATTATATAAAAAAAATTTATCACACTTTAAATAACATCCACTACCAAGAGAGTAAGGATTATATAAATAGAATAAAAATAGCTTGTCTGTTTAGCATTATAACGATCATAAGGTCAAATCTCAGATGTTTTGGATAAATTCTTTAAAGATATTTGTAAAACAGAACACAGTGGGTATTTACAATAAAAAGCGGAAAAAATTCTGCGGTCTTATTACCAATCATACAAGATACTTTTACTGCCAATTTGCGAACAAATATTTGATTCGCATTGTATTGAAAACAAAAACAAAATATAAAAAATTGTTTTTGTTTTTAATATATATATATATATATATATATATATATATATATATATATATATATATATATAGAAATGTTTGTTTGGCATGTTGAGAAGTCGGTAGTTAGTTATTAAATGCCAAGATGCCAAGCTGCAAAATTTCAAAAAATATTACTGAATACCGAATGATTTGATTAGACTCAAGTACTCTTTTTTAACGGCAAGGCCGTTAAAGCCCTATAATTTTTTTTTTTACTTTTGGTTATAAACATCAAGAAAAAATGCATTTTTCGAAATAAAAAAAAAAATATTTTTTTTTAATTTTAAAATTAATTAACCTATAACATATAACAAGTGCCAGGCTTTTAAGGGATTTTGTTGTAAGCCCTAAAAAAAATCGGAGGCTTAAAAGCTAAAAGCTAGACAAAGAACAAAAACTAGAGTATTTAATTAATTAAGCCAAAGTCCCATAAGATCAGCCATATCTCTATCAACGAATATGTTTTAGAAGCCTCACAAGAACTTAAAAATAAAAGTAAGAAGTTTAATTTATTCAAACACTCGAGGTGTGCTATTTTAAGCATCGTGGTACAGGTTTCTAAACTGTATAAGAACCACATTTAAAACTAAAAGTTAAGTACATATTGGCCATTGTCATGTAAAGTTTTAATTGATCTGGCCGTTTTGAAACTATAATTAATTTTAATTGTTTCTCTTTATTAAATAAACAACTGTTAGACCTTCTCTGGTCTCGATTAGTAAAGGGAAACAATAGTAGTTTTTACGTAGCCGCGGTAGATTATTTGCAGGGACAAAATTAAAGAGACTGCTGAATACATTTTATGCTTTTAAGTAAATTAATGCAGTTTATTGCATTCATTGCCCAAGTATCTTTGCCACTGTTTTAAAATACGTACATCCATAACAGATTTTATATTATTTCTTTAGAGAAAAAAAAATCAAAAGGGTTTTTAATTACCGGTAGGAAAATGTTCTGGCAACATTTTTTCAATAATCCTTTTTTCGTTAGTATGAAACAGTACTACTTAAAATTGTAAATAAATTTGATACAATTGTATCGGATCAAAGTAAGTTATTTATGAATTATCACACTAAAATATCAGGCTGTAATTTCAATTTTACTTTTTGTTAATTTTTATATGTTTTATTTATATTTTTGTCCAATAAATTGAATGTGATATGTAAGTTGTAACTGTAACAAAAACGATTTTATAGACACATAACACAATTTTTTTATATTCAGCCTATTTCGACTCAATTTAATTTAATAAAAACATAAAATGACATTTAAAAAATAATCACGCGAAAAATATATTTTATTTACCGGTGCTCGCTTTCATTTTTTCTAGTAACTGAATTAGTTTTATTCTTTGAGTATAGCAAACAATGCTGTTGAGTAAATTTTTTTTCTCTTTAACGCCCATTATATCTCTTAAGCTATTTAGAAGAGAAAAATAATAAAACGCGAAATTTTTCTTTATATATTTTTATGCCATTGAAACTTGATGCCTTTAAGAAATACATTGTAAAATTTAAGAAACATAGTTTTTAAAACGAAATTTATCTATCTTTATATTTTCCAATATTTGGTTTTCCTTTTATTTCTTGCAGACTTTACACCTATTCATTGATTTTATTAAATTTTATTATATTTCAGTTTTGTAGTCTGAATTTGTATTTACATTATTAAGGAAAACTATTTATGTATTTTGTGTAAGTTTATAATGTGAATTTTTTATTTTCCCATTCTCGGTAGAATTTAATTCTTTATTTTTAGTAGCAAGACGCGTTGGCATCCAAAACGCAACTAAAAATGAAAAGTTGAGAAATATCTTTATTGCCAAGAATCTAAATATCCACATTAGATGGACGTTGTCGATTTGTTCGTTTTTTATTTTGGTTATCAATCGATTAAAGGCTAATCGGTTAACCGGTTCCAATAAAATAACATATATTTTTTAGAACTAATTAGGCCTTGCTTCATTAAAAAAAGATTAAGAAGAGGGCAGTTAATTGTAGAGATTTTTGTTAAACTTAATGAAACGGAGAAAGACCAAGGCTACTATTGTCATGATGTGTTTGAATTATAATAATATTATCTTGCTAATGATCAACATTTTTATTAAAGGAAATAATAATAATATTAATAGTGTGAAAACAAAAAACTGTAAACATATTTTGGTAAAAAGTTATCTTGTTGTTTTATATCTAATCATTTATGTTAGTGTTTTATTTAAAAGCAACTTAATATTTTTAATATTTTAACGGCCTTTATGATAGTGGTTTTGGTCCTCAACTCTTAAACCATTTAAAATTTTGAATAACAAAAATTAAGTCTCTCAGTAGGCTGTTTCATTTTTTTTTATATCTACGATTGTCATTCCATTTGTAAATTTTATAATAACGACCCCATAAAGTATAAATTCTGAGTTCTTTTGCATTGTAAGATCGATTGATCAATGCCTGTCTCTCCATTCGTATTCGGGTTGAAATCAACTTTGCCAAATCGTCAAATGAGCTATATATAAATACGCCGATCGATCAGACATAGTTTCGAAAAATTTGTTGTTGTTCTTCAAGACAGCGGACAAAACTTTATGCCTGCCTCTAATTTTTCCATATCGTTTGGAACAAATCGAGTTCATTGAAGAAACTCCATTAAAAAAAACAAGTAAATGGGGCGATAGAGAACTAAAATATAAGAAAAAAAAACACCATGTGAAAAAAAATTTGAGCACGCCCGTATTCTCCGACTTACGGATCTCTAAACTCTTCATAAAAAATCAAGATGGTGCATCAAATTTTTTACGATATAAAATACTAAACTTTTTTTGAAATGTTTAATCTATATGAGCCGATTGCAATTTTTGATGAAATATTATACTAAATTTTTTATTATTTTGTAATATTTCTTAACTTTAATGTTTGTTTAATCAATGTATTTGAAAAATAATCCGATTAATTTCATACCCTAGCAAACACTCACAGAATTTGCTCTGCTTTTTTATTTGTATTCATGATCCAAATATCCGACCATAACAAGTCATCGTCATCTAACGACGACATTCTTATTAGAAAATTAAAAAGCCTATTTCTATTCAATACCTTAAACTATTTGTTTATTTCTGATTAGAATAAACAGTTTAAAGTTCGCTGCCATGCATGTTCTTCATTTAAGAATCATGCGTGAAAAGCAAAATCATTTAGATTTAGATTAGAGAATTTAAAATTTATAAAAATGAAGTTTTTTCAATAACACAGTTATGTTATAATTAAAAATTATAGCGAACTGTATATAAGTTTTAATTATACATGTAGATTGATTTTACGCAGTAATTATTAAAAATATAATATTTATTTGACTTGAAACATTCGTTTAATCAATTAATTATTTAAACATAAATTGTTTACTGCTCACTTTTTAAATTTTCATTGTGCAAGATTTGCAACGAATAAAAATAATTTTAAATTTTATTTCAAAACATTTTGCTTTATTTTTACATCATGCGTTTTGCTTTAATATATTATTTCTAAAATTATTTTTATATTTTTAAAACACGGATTGTGTATAAAACACATGAAATTATTATATTTCTAAAATTAAAAACATTAAAAAAGAACTTTTTTCTTTTTTTGCTTTTAAGTTTTTTAAATTCGTGCAATTTTCCTCTAACCGTTAGACATATTTGGCATACCGAAGAATAAACAAAACATTATGCGTACCAACATGTATATTTTTAAATTGTGTGGGATAAATTTATATTCAAGTCTAAAATAATCTCACTCAGAAGACTTAGATCGGTGTTTTTTATTTAAGAGAGAACATGAAATGTCTCGTTTGTTTGTTTGTTTTATAGTGAACAATGGTTTTTACGGAAGTTCTCAAAATAGAAAAGAGATTTTAAAGTCTAACAAACAAAATACAAATGATTTTATATTGCATTAAAATATGTACTCACAAGTTTATTTTTAGCAAAATATATTGCTTAGAATTTTATACCAAAAACATAAAAAAACAAAACATTAAACAACAACTTTGACTACAACAAAATAATTTAAGAAAACACAATTTGCATTTGGCCACTTGTTTGAATCTTTGAAAAAAATCTCGCGGTATCCCTTGCGTAGGAGAATTTTTATACAATTCATTATTAAGAGTATATTATTTTCTCTTTAGTCTCTTGAATAAAAATAAATAAAAGTGAAAAGCCAATGTCGGAAGATTATTTTCTTTTTCCCATATAAGGAAAAAAAATTAAAATGAAACATCAGTTGAATTTTCGTTTTTACAAAATATTCTTAAGAAAAATTAAATTAAAAGTTCAGGACTTGTGTGCTTTTTTTGCTCTTTGCCAGTTTTATAAGAAAAATTTATTTATAACTAATGAGTAATGCCTCAAAAATTAATGAAAAGCAATCGTGTTGAATTTTAGACACCCTTCATTCAATTAATTGAAAAAAAAAGTTTAATAAAAGTTAACATATGTGAAAACATAATACGCTTTTTTTAATTTTTAATTTAATTTTTTTTGAGGCGCTCTCGAATTAAAATTAATTAAATATACTTTATTATATTTCACACTTTTTGCGAAATTTAATATTTTGTATAAGCGAAATACACATTTTTTCCAAAATTTTAATTTACTTGCAACTTGGTATTTTTCGACAAAATCCAAATATTTTTGATATTTATTCTATTCAAACTAATCAGTTATAAATATTCCTTGTATTCCTGGTTACAAAAAATGTTTATAATGTAAACAACCGAAGGTAGATAAATACAAAAAAAAAAAAAAACTGTTGACAGATATAGCGATCCATCCATTCTTTCTTAAAAAGAATGGCTTATATTAAAAGATAAAAATTTGGTCATTATAGTCCCATGATAAAAATTACCTCAAGTTTTTTTCACGCCAAATTTTAAAATCTATTACTGAGGGGTTATGCGTTGGAGCAATAGAAACTTTGAGTTAAATTTCACTGTGTAATACAAACTTTCAAACACATGGTACAAAATGTACCATAGGGTACCTGTTGGAAACACGATATAATTCGCCATATACACATCTTTAATAGACTGCTTTCGTTTTATGTATTAAAAAAATGTTTAACAAATTATTTTTTATAAAATAGAAAATAATGAAGACCCTCTCTTTAAAAAAACATGTTTTCCAGGTCAATTTTAAAACTTTGGTTTTGCGACTTAAAGAACGCAGACAATAAAAACCTTCTTTCACCAATTTTTCTTTAAATTTTAACAAGAATCGACGAAGAATCCGAAGACAAAATAAAATTTTTTAAGAGAGCTTTTCCTTTTTTTGTTAAAAAATTAGTTTAAGCAATTTTTAAATAAAATTTGTGATAACTTAAGCTAAATAAAAATTTTTCATTTGGTTGTAAAATTAAGTATTTTATTTAAGAAAAATTTTTAATAATTTTTCTATGTTTTTGCAGTTACCTTCTACAAAAAAGGCCGTACAAATAAATTTTTAAAATAAAAAGATATTTTGTATGCTTTTGTAAAAAATTATACCCATGAATATCGTCTAGCGCAGGAAAGTATGAAAAATCATGGTGGTTTGATCAAACATCAATCAAAAATACTTGGACGTGCCCCGTTAAAAAGACAATTTTGTTCTCGTATAAATGTAGACACAAATAATGAAATAATTACAATACTTTTTAATAATAAACGATTGCACGTTCGTTGAACATTATTAAAACTTTAATTTTACAACTTCTTTGGAAGTTGCACCTTTTAAAAAATGTTTGTAATATCAAAGTACTTACTAAAACCATTTGTGAAAACCCTAAATGACACCAAATAAATACATTATTAATTACAAAAAATTATTACATATTTAATAATTTTAGAAAAGAAATTAAAGTTATGCACAAGGTACCCACATCTTTGACTTTATGCAGCACACTAAACAATGATGCAAAATGTCTTATTTTTTATATATTATTTGACGTTGCAACTTATCTTGAAAAAATCATAAATTTTTAAAATTTTTATTGCCTCAACTTTGAAAAAAACTAATCAACTTAAAGTAAATGAAAAAAGCTTATTATTGATACTTTTTGTTGCTTCAAATAAACACACAAGATATTAACAAACAGGTTTAAAATATATTCGCATTTATTTTAAACTTAAGTGTTTTTTGTAAAATCTATACCCTCTATGTAATGTTCATTTGGCAAAAAAACATTAATTGTTTATTTTAATATTTACAACTCTTATTACATGCAAAGCATTAATATTAAAACAGTTAAGATATTTATGTAAAAAGTGTAAGTGGAGTTTAGAGAGTTTAGCTTCAAAATCTTGATAATTGCCGATAAATTATTAGGTGAAAAAAAATATCAAAATTACTTGATTTTATTTTCTGTTATCTTTTAACATGAAATCGTCTTAATTGATTTCATTTGTACTTTTTATGAATTAAAGTTTAAATTTTCAAAAGGTCGAAGCAACAAATTTTGTTTTATACGAAATAACAATTAAAAAAAATCAGTTTAAATCACGTTAAGTATAATACGCAATTTAAAATATGATTATATTTATCTGCACCTGTGATGAAGAGTATAAAAGGTTATAAAACGGTGAAGAGTATAAAAATTATAAAATGGATGTATTTATCAGTGGCGAATAATACACACATTTCACCATATTTATATGCTCTCCAAATTTGAACGAATTTGTTTTTTAGTTATGCTAAATCTGTGACACGTATCTGTAGCTTATTTTTCACATGAAAATAACATTTTTATCGTGCCTTACAAAGGGTGAGCTATAGAATATACTAAACTTGTTCATGTCTTTGTCCTAAAAAATTATTGTTAACTCTAGTTAATATAAGAAATTTCTCATTTTATGCATAGGTATAACATATCAAAATCACTCATAAATTGAACTATGAAATATTTTTCTCTTTTAGCGAAACTGAGCTTCACGTGTAACCTTTGCCTTTTGTAACGATAGCAAAATTTGTGTACTTTTTATTAAGTAAAAAAAAATTAAAACTGTGTTGGTGGCTTACTTCAAATCGTTTTTATTTATATTACATTTTCTGCTTACATTGAGTAACGTAGTTTGTAAACAAAAATTTATTTGGAACAACTTTTTTTTAGTCTTCTACTTACCATTTTAGTTTAGTGCAAAAGTAAGCAGAAATTCATTGTTTTCTGTTCACAATAAATTAAATAATTATTTTGCACTTTTAAATATTATAGTTGTTACAAGCGCTTATTAATTAAAACCACTTTAAACAATTTCTATTGCCCATTGGGTTGATGTAAACAAATTTGTACTCTTTGCTAAATAAACCGGCATCCGGAATGTTATAATCATTTTCCTATTGTTGTTTTTTAAAAGCAAATACGTGTTTTTTAAAAATAATTAATGAATATAAAGCTTTAAAAATAATAACTACCGCCGAGTATAACATATCAGCTAATGTTTGTTTACACCTGTGATTTACAAGTAATTTCAAAATATTTCGCAATTTGTTTGTTTAGAATCTGTTGACAGGGTCCAGTTGTACAGTTGAAGATTAAGTTTAGAATAATTCGCTAGTTAGCTGAACTAAAATTAAATTGAATCTAAGATTTTGTTAATAAGCACAAGATGTACTTCTTTTAATCTTGATTAATTTAAAAGCTACAATTGTGGGTTCAGTTCTAAATATTAGGCTTAAGCTGAGGTTAATTTTTAGTTAACTTAACCAAAATTACACTTATCTTAAATTATTAAAGGTATTGATATTTTTTTAAACTGAAATTGAACAATGGGTGATTTTGCAAAAAAAAAAAAAAAAAAAAAAAAATCATGGCAACACATATGTAGTTCCAAGCTTAAATAACTAAATATATATATGGACTGTCTTAGCAATAAGCAGCCTTAAAGTTAGTTGAATAAGAATAGAAGAAGAAAAAGAAGTTAGACTGATTAATGACTATATTCTGAAAAAAATATGATTATAAAATAATGAGAATGCAAGAAGATTGTTAAACAGTTGAAAGTTTTAAAAAATTTTTGGAGCAAGAAAAGTTTTAAATTAAATACCGTAAAATAATATGCTGTTATTTTTTTATATACTTCTTAAGATGCAATGGCTGTTAAAGTTACAATCATTTGCTACTTAAACCAAGTAACAAACCGGCTGCCACGTTGGAGACATGATATTTAATAAATTAAACTCTCTTAAATAAACAAAAGCTATAAACAGAGTTATCGAAAAGTTAATATTGAAACATCATTGCGTGTACAGTATATAAAACGTTGTAAACTTCTGACATTAAATAATTATTTTTATTTCTTAAGCTTTTAACTTTTAAAAATTTAAAAAAAAAATAATTTTATTTTAGCTTGATTTCCAAAGGTATTTTTTAATATTTAATATTGGTTTTTATTTAATTTGCTATAAAATATAATAAAATATTGTATTTTTAAACTGGTTACTAAGTCGTTTAATTACAAAAAAAAAAAAAAAATGATGCCAAAATAATTTTAAACCTTCTTTATGTTTGTCTTCAAGCCACCGCCGTTGTAAACGAAGTAGTTATATTTTCAATTAATTATGTATTAATTTTTTGTTTACTACGATAAGATATTGTACAATTTACAAAAAAGAAAAATCCAATATTTTTGGTTCTTTTGGAAATAAATTTCTAATAAAATTAATAATAATTATAATATTTTCCTTTTTTTCACGGCATTTTATTATAAGTATCAATTTGCAAAGTGATATTTTATTTGTATGACTCTCATTATCTTCAACTATCCAGCAAAAATTTTCAAAAAGGCAATCCAGTGTGGAATTAAGCATTTTTGGTGGAAGGACTTCCCAAGTGGTTTACCAACCTAATGATTTTAACAAGGCATGAGACTTTTATAATCAATTAATAAGAATTGATTACATTGACTATAGCAGGAAATAATAATAATCATTAGTACGTATTTTAAGTGAGTAACAAAATTTGGCAATCACGAAAGTAAGTCATTATATTGCAAGTACTTTTTGAGGTCATTTTTAAGTTGCTGGGTAGCACAAAAAAAAAAAAAAAACGTCCGACTGTCGAAAAAGAAAAGAAACAAATTATTTTTCGGTTGTTGTTGCTAGTCTTCTTATTAAGATTTACTAGTTCCAGACCATCTTTTTTTTCAGAGAAATTTTTGTTTCTGAAGAAAAAACAGTAACGGTCAGATATTTTTTGATTGTGAAACCCATTCAAAAATCTTTACTTTTATCTCTTCGAAACCTTTGTTCTTAATTTCTATTTTTTACTCTAAACTTATTTTTTTTAACTATTCCTTAACTGTTAAAACTTGAAAGCCTTCTAATCAAAATTTTTACGCATGCAGTAATTTCAAAAAAAAAAAAAAAAAATGCAATAACCATCCAAGATATGACTTTTTCTTCAAGAACGTAATTGTATTTCAGTAAAAACAAAACAAATATTTTTTCCATATAAAATATGAAAATCAAGCTACAAAAAAATATAATCAAATAGTAAAAATCTTTATTGAGTCTATACACATACATACATACACACATAGGAATAAAGTCATAGAAGTATTGGAACATTTATGAACTTAAATACATAAACCTACAGAGGATAAAAAACAATCAATTTAAAGAGATAAAACAGAACAAGCAATAATGTTTTCTTTTTGTATTTGTAAATATGTAAGGTTAAAGGTTATGGAAGTGAAATAAAAATTAAGTTCCATTAATTAAGACAATATATCAACAACAAGTAATGTAACATTTATATAGTTTAGAAATAATTTTTTAAATTATATACTCAAATGGGTAAATTTAAGTACGTAGAATACGAAAAATAACCCTCGAAAACGAGACATTGTTTCATCGAATTTGAAATCAGAAACCTCACTATTTTATCTAATTTCTGAAATACTATTGCCATTTTAGAAAAAACCTTATTATATATTAATTTTAATTATTTAGCCGGGAATTCGGCAGCTTTACTTTAGTGATCCTAAAGAAATTTTTTTGTTTTATTATATTTGTTCTACGAAAATTTGTTCCTTTTTTGCAGAACAGTAAACTTATGCCGAATTTGGTGCTTTAGTCAGTTATTTGGTCAATAATATCTACATCGACCTTACAACTTTCCATTTATAATGTGGTTTGAAACAATTAGGTTGAAAGCTTTATGTGCGTGCACTGCTCCTACTGTATTCTCGGAAAAATGTTATAATTAATTTTAAATAATTATAGATTAGATAGGATAATTTGATTATTACAAAGTTTCTTAAGTTTTGCAATAAAATGTGTGAACATGATTTTTTTAAAGATGCTTTCTTTAAAAAAGTATCTTCCATAATATTCGATTACTAAAGATGACTTTTAAAGTATATTTTGTTTTTTCTTCCTTTTGGTTGCTTGCGTTTTTTTTTTTTTTTTTATTATCAAACCAAAATCAAACATTAACTTGCAAACACTAATCTTAATTAAAAAATGCAGATAACACATCGCATCGCTATATATCTCCTAAACGTAAATTCTGTTTGTTGTTTTTATATTTTCTTGATGGAATAAAAATTTTTCAACTCGAATAGCAAAAACTTGGTGTCAGTTCGCTTTATGGTTGACCGGTTTCAAAAAAACAGCAAAACGACAGCAATAATAAAAATGACAGTAAATATTCTAACGCTATATCAATTTTTAGTTTTAAAACAACCAACGCTTACTGTTGTAAAAATAAACATTATGCTGTACAGCCATCTATCAAACACTATTGAATGCAACATTTTGCCGTATGATGATGGTGATAATGACGATGAAGAAACTGATGGCGTATAAACAATATTCATTGGTGTGTTCATAATTGTTTTAAAACAAGAAATAATATATGTGATAAAAAAGAATTATAGGTTAGTCGTTTATAACCAAGTTCTGCTAACTAAAAGAACGTTGTTTATTGGAATGTTTTTGCTTGTATTTTTAAGGTATAAAAACCAAAATTAATGTTTAAAAACAAGACATTAAAATGTTTTTTGTTAATATTTTTCATACATTATATTTTTTGGAAACATAAAAAGTTGTTGAAGTTTATTTATTAATATTTAATTTGTCTCAATTAAAATTTATTAAGACTTTATAAACATAAATTTACACTCAAAAGCTGCGTTCTTTTTCTACGTAAATTAAACAATAATTTAAATAAATAATTTAAATAAATATGGTAAATTCGATGCTAAATTAAAGAAAAGTAAATTGTTATTAAACTAACAAATTTTTAATTAATTATACAGAGAATAAAAAAAGAAAGTTAGTTGGAGAATTTTCGATTCTCTACGGATAAGCCTGTAAATATGATGAATATTAATTTAATTGGAATTCTATATCGAGCTTCCTCTTTTCACCACCTGTCTTATTTCTCATCTATACCTTTCCTTAGGAATGTAGCACGATTACGAATATAACTAAAATACGCATTATTGCCTGAAGTGCACTTCTCTTAAAAAAATCGTTATCAATTTTAATAAGTTTTAATATTAATTACAAAAATATCACAATCAAATATATATCTATAAGATAAAAAGCTTCAGCGAAAATAATTTAAACTTAAGCATTTTTATCTTTTCTTTTTGGATTGCTATCAAAATTCGAAGGTTTTAAATTTGAAACGTACAGTATTCTGACATCATTTAATAAAAAAATAAAAACGTCTTCTGTTGAAATAATTTTTTTAAATGAACGTTTTTTTTTTAATAACAAGATTTTTTAAGTCTACCTGCCATTTTTCAACTAAAAAACTTTACTCAACTTCACTAAAATAGACTAGTAAAGTTCTGAAAAATTTTAACCTACTTCTTATTTATCTCATCCAATAACATTTAGCTGGAGCTCTCTAGACAAGCCTTTTTAGGTCGTCCTCTTATAAGTTTAAGCCTTCACTTGGAACCCTCGTATGTGCCTGCCGGCACTTGGTTTAGGCTGGGATCACTATTAATATAAAAATATAAAAGGCGCATCGATATTGAATGGTTTAATTTATTATCGCCTGTTAGCAAAGAAATAGGCAACTTGAAACTAAAATTTATTGATGAAAGTTTAGAATTTGACTAAAATCTTCTTGAAAAATTTTCACACCGATCAACTAAAATTGAGTAGTTTTTCCAAAATAAATAATTATGTATAAATATTAAGACACTTTTTTGTTCAGCATATTATAACTCTTAATTATTTTAGCCAATTAATTACTAACATCTTTCATGCGTTCTTTTATGTGTATTGCACTAACCTAAAGGTAAGTTTATTCCGACAATTTATTATTAAATTAATATATAACAATCTTATTACTTGCATACAGAAAAAATATGGTTGTTATATGGTTATTAAGATCATATTATTTTTCTGAATCAATGTATACTTGCGGCAACCAAATCGTAGTCTTTTTCAACAATATTATGATTACAACTAACATTTTCCTTAATAATATTCAATCATTATAGGATTACTTAAACATAAAATTCGTCATGATGTGCTATTTGAGGATAAGCATTCCCCGCAGTAATACATTAAATTTTGTAGTTTTAAATAATACATTTTTTCATGAGAATAACATGAAATATTTATATTTGAAGGAATCAAGCACGATAAAGTAAATAATTATAAAAAAGATTCTAAATAATGGATTTTCATAGGGATTATTACATTAAATTATAACGAGCTTATTTTTTAAATATAATGACGTTTATACTTTACCATGTTGTTTTTATGCCAGAAAACAATTGGTTTCAAGGCAAACTAAATTATTATAAAATATAACAATACTATATTTTGTTTACAACCATATTGTATATTTCTGTTAGTTTGTGGTTACCTTTTTCTATGTGTAAGAATTAAAAATTGAAAAGCTCCTTGAATTAAAATTTTTGTTTAAGAATTTAGTACTTTTTAAAGGATGACTGGTGTGTTTTCCCGAAAAATTTATTATCATTATTATCTTATTAATTAACATTTTTATTTCCTCTTTTAAGAAAATAAACAATGAGGTATAACATTGAGAATTACAAAAACCTTATCCACATACAAATTCCATATATTTAATTTATTTATTTTTGTTGATATTGATAACAAATTGTCGTTTTTATTGGCATTTAGAAAACTAAATTAGTTGATCATTAATCGTCCGTCAGTTGTACATTTTATTCCAAAGAAAAAAAAATAAAATTCTTAATAAACACGCTTAAGAATGTATAGCAAATTAAGCAAAGCAAAAAAAAAAAAAAAAAAAACAAAAAAACTTGAGTGAATAGTTTATAAGCGTAGAAAAACTCAGTTCCAGTATCTTAACATGTGTTGATAACGAAGTTGTTACCAAAACTACAAAACATTAATTAATATACAAAGTGAAGAAAATAACTTATTAATCTTTCTTCGAATTTTCATCTTAATGAAAAATACTAAGAGTATTTGAATGAGCATACTCAAATAAATAAAAATCATATCGAGATATATATAAAATATGTGAAATTAATTCGAATAAAATATACAACATTTCAATTATTTCGGTTAGTCAATTGAAATATTAATTTTGGCTTAAGGGAGGAGTATATTTCATTATGGTTCAGAGTTGTAACTCCAGTAGAAGCGAATTTCATCGAACTCAACCTTTTCTGTTACAAAAGTTAGATGAAAAGCTGGCATGCAGGCACGTTTGTATTTCAACATTCCATAGAGCCTTGATAAATTTTTGCAAAAATTAAGGAAAAAGCCCCCGTTTTATTTAACAGCAAACAAAATCGATTTCAAGCTGCAAATGGAGCTTGTGGAGAGGAATATGCAAGACTGGGGTCATTCCATTAATAGAAAAGTTGTTGTTTTTTAACTGATAAACATTAGTATAATTTTACGAGGTTTCTATAACTATTAGTTTTGTTTTGAGAAAATTACAGAAAATTACAGCATTAAAAGAAAGTTTTTGCTGGGTTCCGTGTATTTCATAATTGGAATATGCTCTTACAGTTAATGCCAGATGTCTTTGTTTCAGAACAAATTATTCGTTTTCCTTGTTGGCCGTTTTATTCTCCTGGTTAAAGCGTAATTGAAATTGTTTGGTTTTGGCTTAACCGGAGAAACTACTAAAAATGGCTTTGTGACTTATTATAAATCGCAAATTTTATATTATTATAAAACGTAAAGGATAGGAACAAAAATACAAAATTAAATATAATAAATTCATATCCGATTTTTATTTTAACATATGCCGAAAGTTTAATAGTTTAATTTTGCATTCTCCAGCAATATTTTGATATTATATTGTTATAATAGTCTTGATACATTCCCTTGTTTTTTTGCATTTAAGGATGAAGACTTTTTTGATATATTAAAATCGACAGGAAAAGAGTTTTTGGGATTGATTTAGCAGCTTAAATGGTCATCATCAGTTTTTTATACTTCCGAAACTAGTTTAAAACACATCTGTTTGTATCTTTTTTATCTTCACAAATAAACAGATGTTACAAAATAGTTTCTAACAAGCGCGTACAGACTTCAAGTCCTTGTTAGCTTCAGGGTTTGGGAAAAATATATTTTTTATTACGTGGCCCACTGAAGGATTCATTGCAAAACTTTTACATGGAAAAGTAAATGTAAACACATAATTTTAATTTAAATACATAAATCAACAATTAAACTAAGATTAAAAAATAACACAATATCCATAAGCATAAATAGTTATTTTTTGCCTCGTATCATATTAAAATAGACAACTACAGTGCGAGTTGCATAAAATGGAACATTTTTAACAATAAGATTCACAAAACTGAAAACTATCTTTACAGTTGAGTATTAATCTGTATACTTGTTTCAGTACCTGCAAAATAATGTTTATAACACTAAGTTTTTAATTTCATATTAAAATTGCAACAGCTTTTAAACTTTCACTGTACGCTAGAAGTTTTTATTTAAAGGACATTTATATTTTTATGTGAATCTTATCGTGACCTTAATTTAAATATTTAAAAGTATTGTATTCATTGTTTGTTTATACTCGGACTTTATAAATATCAATATATTTGTTTACATTCAGGAGTATACTACAGGACTGCAAAACCTTTAAAATGGCAATCAACTTATCTAGAGTATAATAATTAAATATTATGAAAAGATTATTATTACTTTAAAGTACTTTTATTTCATTATAACAACCACTATTTTATTTTTAGTGCACATTGATGTAAAATTTATTCTTAAAAATCAATTAAGACTGCAGAGTTTACTACAATAAAAATTTAAAACATTAAGAAAGTAATAACACAAAATTAATTGGGCAAATAATGTGCAAAAAGGATAAAAAACTTATGTTTCGAATTTTTCAGGTCAAAGTTAGTTGTGATTAAAAAACTTTAAAACGTAAAGGCAGTCGAGTTTAATTTGTAATTTCTTTGACTCACATCATCTATGTTTTTTGTCATTTAAATTTTAGGCCTACCGAAGACCAGTGCAGAGATCAAAAATAAGAGAAAGCATACAAAATTGAAAAAAGTTGGTTTGGTAAGCAGTGAGATTGAAGTAAATTTCTTAGAAATCAATACCAAATTCCTTACATTCTAGACCGATTTTTTTGACTATTTAACATATATTAGCAACTAAATGTTGAAGCTAAAATTTTGAATTCGAGTTTTATAATCCTTTAAAATGACGCGGAATAGCACATCAGAATTGGTCATATTATTTATATAAACGCTTCTATAATAACAAATAAGAACTGCTTGGAAAGACCTTTTAAATCAGGTATGTATGGTATCTGTAGTTAAGGAACTATTTAAATAAAAATGTTAAAAGAACAAAAATATATGTGTGACGATTTATAAAGAGAATACGAAAGAAAGTTTTGGTTTTGTGTAGATTTCGTCTCACAAAACAAAAAAAATTTTGAGTTAAAAATTAGTTGGTTAAATAGATAATGTTTATAATGCACATAACTTAAGGTAGAAAAATATGAAGAATGCTGGTGGCGGATATAGCGATCTAGAAAATGCTGTGTTACGTTCCGTTAGTGTCTAATTAATCCAGTTTTCTTTGGTAAATATTTGTATAAATACATTCTTTCTTAATAAAACTTTAGAAATGCTCTCCTAAAAGTAATACGAGTATTTATTTTTTTTTGTTGTAGTTTTTTTTTATTAATAAAGAGATCATGAGAATATCATAAAATGTTTATATTTGAAGGAATCGAGCATGAATAAAGTAAATTAAAGCTTTAGCAATTTCATATGAAATAAACTCAAGCCGACTTAAATAACTAGTTTTCTATAGTACCAAAAAATTCCACTAAAACTTTAGTGGCTTGACATGGCCACACAGGATATATTCGGAATCGTCTTCTGCAAATCAAATCAGTATTACAACCGCTAGATCTTATGCTATATCTTTTGCCTTTTTGAAAATTTGCTACAGTTCTTGCGACCAGCAAAGAACCAATGAAAATGGATGTTCTTCCACACATTAAAGTTAGTGCATCATTGTCTTTCTCAAATAGACGAATAGAATGCATAGTGTCATCTATGACTTGATGTCTGATTTTTAATATAAATTTGGTTTCCAGTGAAGGCTTAGCAGAACACACTATGCAACAAAATATGACGACTGCACACACCTGCAACAGTTTGTGAATTAAACAACTGTGTGCTACTATGAAGTAAAACCTTGGCATTAAAAATATTTGATTAACGATTTCAGTTTGGTTAAGTTTTAGTTAAAAAATGTTTCATATTATGAATAGGCTAATTAAAAAAATCATAAAATTTTTCGTAAAATAAAACGAAAATTAACATCATAAAAACTTTGTTGTAATTTTTAATAATGCTAATACTTAATACCTCTGCTTTAGTAAAGCTATGAATCGGACCCACAAACAGCAAACACAGCTTTTACTGCATTTCTGTTTTAGTTATAAGTGAACAATTTTCTTCTGCTAATTAACACAAATAATGACAATGACTAAGTAGCACTTGATCCGACACAAACTCATAACTGCCGACGTAATTGATGTCATATGTATGGTGTGCCATCACAAATAAGATTTAACTTTTATTTAACGACATCATTTCCATGCACCCCTGCTGAGACATTTATCTTAGTGGAATTTAAAACAAAAGTAGGTTGCTGGAACAGTAATAATTTTAGTAAAAATTATTTGGCAAAAAAGTAAAACTGAATTCCTTTGTGCAAATTCATGTCGTTTTTTGTAACAGTGATTTTTGTAAGATTTGTGTTATTGCTTAAGGTTAAATTAGACGTACCATACCATAACGCCATA
The DNA here is from genome assembly GCA_937654795.1 of Cistogaster globosa. Classification (NCBI taxonomy): domain Eukaryota; kingdom Metazoa; phylum Arthropoda; class Insecta; order Diptera; family Tachinidae; genus Cistogaster; species Cistogaster globosa. The sequence goes on along the minus strand of OW569404.1, from coordinate 130,471,892 downwards.
GCCGTAACCATGGCCATAACCATAATCATATTTGCTGCCAGTGAATAGTGGTGCCATAGCCATTAGCAACTCTTATTTGTTTTGCCGTTTGTTAAGGAAGCAGCATAATGAAAAATATAAATTAAAACTCGCAAACACAATGCAGCGAACATGAAAAAAGGACAAAATAAAAAAAATAAAACAGTTAATACCTAAATTCAATAGTCTACCATATATGGTTATGGTAAAAATCAAAATTTAATTTATATCTATGGTTACGGTTATGACTATGACATTATGGCATGTCACCAATAACTAAATATAATGTTTCCCATAAGGTTGGTTTAAACAGCTGTTTTATATGGTTATGGTTATGGCACGTCTAATTGAACCTTTAACTTAAGCAACATATGATATTCTATATATATTTAAAGACTTTTTTGACAGTCGCTTAAAATTTTTGAAAACAATTAAACAAACTAAAAAAGTAAAAAAATATTTTTTTGGAAAAGTAAATTCTTTTCTTAAAAAAAAACATTATTTTTTTAACAGTAGGTGCCCTTAAGTTATTCCCTGCTGCGCTTAAACTTTCACTTAAATATATGTAGAATTTTTCCTTCATGTGAACAGTTAAAAATGTGTATGTGAGAGTGTTTTTCTAAATGCGAGTACGCAAGGTAGCTGTAAATTTTGAGTTGAAATTTATAACTTGTATTACTGTCATAATTATATTTAAACAAAAAGTTTTTTGCGTACAAATTTGGAGCTTTTATAGGCAAAATTTCAATTTTTTTTATAAAGAATAAGTAAATGATTGATGTTGATTATTCTTAATGTATATATTTCTATATATAAGTGCTTTACCCTTGGGTTGATTAATGTATAAAATAAATTAAATATATGGAAATAACGCTTTCATTAAGAAAAAGGTATATATATTTTTTTTTGTAACTGTAATAACACATTATATTACAAAAATTACCTTCTAGTTTTTTATGTTGTGTAAGTAATTAGCTTAGTAAAAGATGCTTCTGGCCAGCCTCTAAATTTATATTATATTATTTTTATTATTTTTAATTGAGATTCTTGAAGATTAAAATTTATTAGGTAAGACAATAAGTTTCAACAGGCAATCCTTTGGAATACCTTTTCATTTTAATTTTAGTTTTTAATAATTGTTGTAAAAGAGGGCAGAGACGTTATTAAAATTTTAGAACTGTAACAAAAGGGGCCATATAAGATTCGATTATAATACATTTGTGTCTCGATCACTTAAGTAAGTAACCCTAACAAATACAGAGTTGTTTAAATCTAATTTTAAATAGTTTAATGGAGAAAGAGCATTAATTTGAGAAGTCAAAAAGAAGAAAGTTAATTTTTCCCTCGATTTATAGATCAAAATTTAAAAATTTATTTGTCAAGGCAAGTATTTTGGAAAAGTTAAAAGGCATTAGTCAAAAATAAATAGTAGGTTTTCTGCAACATTAAGTTTTAATACAAAATAAAATCCATTTTCAATTCGTTATTTCCTCTATTATGTTATTGATGGGACTAAATTGTTTTTCGCCTAAGTAAAGTAAGCACATTAACAGTATTGATTCATTTATTATATTATAACTGTAAAACTTAAGCTGACATGTGTCATCTGGAGAATATATCTCTAAGCGAAAGCTCAGATTACAAAGAGTATTGTATTTCGCTCTATCAAATAATAGATTCTTCAATAAAGAAGTGTAGCGTAGCATGATCACGTTATGTACATTGCCGGTACGTAGTGTAACTTCATTTCACTATCACCAACAACACTCATAAATAAAAGAGTTTCATATGTCATTTAATATTAAACTTATTAATATTTTTGCAGTCTTACCGCCTTCCAAATATTTCTTACATGTATGGCGATCATTTTACCAAGTCACTGACCGTTGTTTTTGGCCATGCATTGATATATTCTTTGTTGTGAAGTGATTCAAGGCCAAAAACTTTAATTGCTTACATGCCAAAATGGAACTATTTGTGCTGCTTGTTGTTGCGCCAACAAAGTTAAAAAGTGACACGCACACATGATCATGTTTCACACATTTTCCCCTAACTTTATACTAATACTTACTAGCCATTAGTTTATAGAATAAGGTGTTGATTCATATTGTTGAATCAACAATAATTTAATATAAAAGAGGAATGCTTTCCTTATTGAATTCAATTGTTATTACTGATCTCAAAAGCAAACTGCCAGAACAATAAAACCCAAATTAATAATAATAAATTTTTGTATAATTCTTTTTTTAACGATTCTACAGAAGAATGCAGAGCAGACCCCAAGGTAACAAATTAACATGTCAAGCTCCTCCCAAATATTTTTTGTATATAAAAGATATTTCGGCAAATAGAAACTATAATTTAAGAAAATATATACAAAATTATTTTGTTGAAGGGTGGGTTTTTGGCTTTGTTATTTAAGATTGTTTTTTGAGGCGACACCCTGTTAATTTTCCATTTTTTTTAATATATGTATAATATTGTCTCTTGCCTATCAAACTAAATGCAACTAAATATATTTAATTTTAAATGTCATTAACAATATCGTTTTAAATTTCAGCAATCTTTCAAACAATCTTTTTTTTTAAATAAAATATGATCTCATATGAAGGCACAAAAATTTCAAATAAATTATTTTATATTTTATTTTTATGAATCTTATTGCGACAAAATGGAGTATCGTTTAACATCCAAAAAAAAAAAATTATAAATACGAATGTGTTACAAGTTTATTAAATATATGAAAAAATTAAATGACCTTTTTTCTCATGCATTTAACATTAAAACTTGCTTTAAATGAAATAAATTTCTCGAAGATTTTTTAAATTCTTTTTGCCATTTGCATTTTTAAAAATTAAACCTCGAATGATAGGCTGCATTTCAGATAAACGAGTGTGTATTTATTTAAGGAACCAAAGTACATACCCTACTGCGGGTAATGATTGTTTTTAGCAGCAAGAGCTGATTTGTTTTTTATTTATATTTCTGATACTTTGCGTAAAGTTCATAATTGCAAAAAGAAATGCTTATTGATATTTGTATAAACTTGTAGGATGCTGACTGGCTTGTAAATAAGCCATAATGGTTCGTAGTCTCGTCCAATAATATAAAAGTGTAGCCATGTTTTTCAAGTATAGCCAGAGTCGCATAATGTAGTAACAAGATTTACAGTGTTATAGAAGAATATATGCAATCTTCCAAATCAAATCTTAGTTTTATTTTTTCAGCTGTATAATTGTTTAACATCAGTTTTCAGTTGTAAAAATTGTATTTAAAAAAATACCTTTGCAGGATCTGTTCAATGTCGACTTTGTACTTATTTATTTTATTTAATTAAATAAAAGTAAAATTTTAATTCCTTGATCAGGATGTATGTCATATTTTTGTTTGTCTTTTTTTTTGTATTAAAACTTGTCATTGTGTTTTCTGAATATTTGATGTTGTTTTAACTGAATGTGTGTATGCGGATATTTTTACTTTTGTTGATTTTTGTTCTCCTTTCAGTGCTGCTGACAGCCTGCGGTAATTTTTTGTAGCTTGGCAATTTATTTCAACTGCTTCATTCATAAAAAGTGTAAATATTTAATAAACAAATAAACTGCATTAAAGGGTGAGTATGAGGGAAGTTACCATATTGTGTGCACTGTCTTAAACGTTTTTTTTTTTCTTTTGCGTAACGAAAAAATGTATTGCTATAATCTATCTTTTTTGGCATATTTTATATAAAGTTAAATTTGCAAATTAAAATTTTGGGTTAAGTAAATATGATGAAAGAATGGAATAAACTTCATATTTAAAGAAAATTTAAAGGCGACGTTGGGTCCCACTTTATCTATTCATTTATTCTCCGTTTAGATAGTTGTGTTTCATTTTCAGAATAACCATTTAAAGTAGAAAAAAATACATTTTTTAAATAGAAAGGAGTTAAATATCATATCATGTTACGCAAGTTCAAAGGAGTCATGCATTATTCAGTAAATGATGTGTACTCTTTTGTATGTTATTCTTTTAGGACTGAGTCCTATTCCTACAATCTTAGATGTTTAAATATATTTTTACCTCCATTTTACTGTATTTAGGTACAGATTTTTGATTTAATATAAGTTACAGGTTATTAGATTTCAAAAGAAAACAACATTAAAAAATGTATTTCAGAAGACGCGTTTTTAAATCACAATTTCCAAACCTCTTTCAAGATCCTTAAGTATGTTTATAAAACCTTCTTTTTTCTTTATTTATAGAAATAAGTTTCTTTGTTCGCTTGAAATCATTACCAAAATATTTCTAACAACGGCTTTTGACTTATATTTCCATAACTTAACTTGACTCGTTCTCCCTATCTCTCCTCTTTCTGCTTTACAATCAAATTCTAAAACAAAAATATTTTCCTAACAATTTTATTAACAAACCCAAAAAATGAAAAAAAAGTTATTAAAATTGCATTGCTTAAGATAAAACAAGCTGAAAGAAAGCACATAGTTTTAATAAAAATGAAATCTCACGAAAAGACGTTTTAAATCTTTGAGATGCATTAATTTATATTCTTTGAATACTTTTAAAACTACAACTGAAGTTTAGCTTCTTTTTTTTAGAGGCAGTTTGAATTTTTAAAATTAGTCTAACGCTGTAATCCTTAAAAAAATGTGTAGCAGACAGCAAAAAAGCGGTAATTGACATCGTTTAGTGGTATTTCTTAACGTTTAAAAAGTAAAGTTAAGTTTAAAACTTATTGTACAAAATGAAAGAAAACAAATTTTAAAAAGTTATTCCTGTCTTTAAATGTAAAATAGATAAAGAATTATATCTAATATCTGCTTCTAACATCAATACCTAATTAGTTACCACCACTAAGATATCGGCCATTATAGAAAATTTAGGATTGCCATTGAAAACCTTTGTTGAAGTTTTAGTACCTTAAAGTACGAATCTTAAAATTCGAATGTTGTTAATATAAAGTGTTTGGTATTTAAAGAAATGTTTAGAATACATTTTGCTGCTTTAACTAACATTGCAGAAATGGCAATTTAAGATTTTAAGCCTTACAATATTAAATTCTACTCATGATTATGAATTGCTCGTTCAACTAGACAGCAAAATTATATTGTTGACATTTGCATGCCTATTTGTTGTCCAAATGGTATTTCATTATTTTAATATTATTATTTTTCTCTCTCACGCACGATATTTTGTTATAGAAATTATAAGTTAATGATTGCAGTGGGTAGAGTTAGGCAATAATTAAAGGCAGATTTTTACAATTAATATAAAATTCTAAGGTACATTTTCTTCAACTAAAAATTACTTATAATATGACAACTTTACTAAATTAAGTGATATAAAATTATAAAAATTTTTTTTTTTAATAATTTTTTTTTTTTAATTTATTTTTTAAACTGTCTGCAGCTTGACGTTGGTTAAAGTAAGAATTCCGTCTACCCGATAAATAGCTTTGCATTATCAATTCTTCACTTTTTATTGGTATTATAATTAATAAAATTAATAAAATGTAATGGAAATAAAAATATAAGTGAATGTTTAATAATGCAAAGCCATTTAATGGTCCATAAAAATCCTGCCTTTGCTTAAGAGTGGTATTAATAATGGCCTTTAGTATTATAACCACATGAATAATTTTAGTCCGGATGAACTCAAAATAATTATTTATGTTCTAGTGATACTAATTGAATTTTAGCTTTGAATAATAGTAATGTAAATGGCTTCTAATGCAACCAATAGCTATGGACACTGTGGCTGACATGGATATGCATGGGGTGTTACATCAGTAGAGTGCAAATACCTTTTACAACAACAGCAACAATAACATTATATTACAACTCTTTACTGTTTCATATACTTGAGGTTTATAATATAAACTTCTTAATGCCTAAAGTTTGTTCGTTGCAACAATAGACACTATTGTAGTGTCGTTGAACGAAAATTTTTGCAACACAAAATAAAAGCAAGATTTTATATGCTTAAATAGACATACACACACATATATACTTGTGTACAGTCTATTGTTCATGCATAAATTGATTTGAAGCCCATATATTAATTTGCTCTTGTTTTAATGTTACAAACACATGCACATAAAGAAGACATTTACCAATAACCACAAATTTAAATGGTTTTAGCAATAATTTATCTTCATCGTGTTCATTATTACCGCTATCATAAGCCTATCAGGGAAATAGTGATAGTTGAAAATTAACTAATTAAAATTTAATTGTATAAGTTAAAAGGTTTAAGTAGAGTGAATTAAGTTCAATATTATAAAGAGAAAGTACACATTTATAACGATCACACTGAATAATTAAATGATTAAAATATTAAAACATTAAAAAAAAAATATTATAATAAATGGTGTTTTAAACAACCATTGCTATAGGATTTGTATTTACTATAACTGATTCATAGTTGAATCATTTTGAAAACTTAATTTATACTGATTATATCCGATGCAGTTAAAAAGTATCCACACGGCCAAATATAAATTGCATAATTCAAAAAATTAGAGTATTAAAAACAACTATATGTGAGTCCACTGTATCACTCGCAATGAATTTGAAGCAAATTTGACAAAGAAAATTTTCGTATAAAATCTTCTCACAAATAAAAATCATTTACGGAATCGTTTACTTGATTAACGTTCTCTAAGCCAAATTTTTTTAATGTTTACGCATTCGAAAAATGTTAGGAGTTTTACCAATAAATGTAACAGAGATTTTTATAAAATACATCTAGGCAGCCAGGAAAAAAACAGAAAAGAATTTTTGAACATATTAATAGTCTCGTTTGTTTTAGACTGAAATCTAAATTTTCAAATGAATCAATTAGATAATTGAATAAAAATTTATACAAAGTTTCTAGTTAAATAATTAACTGAAACAAAATTTTACTATGATATCAATTTGAAAACTTTTAAAGCCTTTAACGGATGCAAAAACTGCTTTCTGTGAACTGAAAATGTAAAAATACGTGGAAGTCTGCCATCAATTATTTGCTTTTGCTTTGACAATGAAAATACTTATTGCGGACTAACTAAAATTTTTAATCTAACGCACAGAAACTTATGTAGATGTCCGAACGCTTATAGAGCATGAAGATCGTGGGATTGTTGTATTAGTTTCAATGTAAATAGAGACTTTCTAAAAGATTCTTCTTGCAAAACTAGGAAAGACTGTCGTTAAGGATGAGACTGATATATCTACTAAACTTGTTTTGAATCTTTTCTAAAGTAAAGGCAAAGTAATGGCAGCAGTCCGAGGTGTAGTGACCGTTGAACAGTTTCCTAAGGTTGTTGCAAGGGGAGTTATAACTGACTTCACGATGAATATCATGGTAGGCAGCCTTGTATGGAAACTAGATTTGAATGGGACAAAAATGCCGGACAAATTTTAAGGATATTATAGTGATTTGTATGCGAAAAGATCTAGGAATTACGGAGATATGGTGTGATGAACAGAGTCTAAATAAAAACACTATAAAGTACTGACTATGATATTTACTCGAGTAAGTGAGAGGATAGCTTTTACTCTCTTAGCGCTTACCAGCACACTCACACTTGTCCGAAATTTAATTGCTTATTACACCCATTATAAATGATAACATAATAATAAAGTTAAAAAGTCTTTCCGTCTAAAATATTTAATTGAAAAATAAATACAGAAATTAGTTATTACGTCTTTAACTTAATCTAATATATATTTAATTAAAAAAAAAGAGGCAATAGAAAGTCGAGTAGATTATCTAATGAATTTAAATTTTTTCGGCATATATATCGATCTCACTGAAGGTGCAGCAAAGTTAATAAGGATTATCTTGAGCTTAAATATAATTAGTTTAAAAAGTCTCAAACACGGATGGATCACATGAGCAGGTGGTATGTAATTGAAAGTTATGTATGATGTATGATAAATATAATTTCTGCATACTCCGCCGTTATCAACAGAAGAGAGGCTTCAGACAAGTATCGTGCAAAGTGAAACTTTCACCCATGTTTAGTAAATTATGTGTCCTTTTATACGGCGCGGATAAATAACAAGAAAAAGATATAGATAGAGAGAGGGAGAGGGAAAGAGTGCAGCGTGCACTAAGGTATAGTTTATTCTTCTCACAATCTACAAGACTTTATATTAACTTTATTCGTTGAAAAAAAAACTCAAGTAATTTTATATCAGTAATAGAATTAAACTACAACGCCTTTCGGATTCTGTTTGCCTTTCTTCCTATTTTTGTTTGATAAATTCACAATTGGAAGAGGAACTTCCTCCTTTTTAACAAATTCAATTTTTTTCTCCACCACTCAATGTTCTATCAAAGATGTGTGTGTAACAATTATAATTACAAAAGTGCTGTCTATTCTCTTAATTGTAAATTAAAAACAGAGAAAAGCAATCAAGTAGTTTAAATTACCATTGAAGTCTGTAATCTATACTGAGTTTTCATTTCCTTGTTTTTCTACATTCTTGACTTGTTCGTTGTTAAGCGAATAAATGCTACAAATTAACAAATGATTAATTGCAATTTTAAAATTTTACAAAAAACCAAGCAACACTCTGCAAATAAAGTTGCAGAAAAAGTGGTTTAAGAAAGCAAAATGAAACTAACTTTCACAACTACTGCTCTCTAAACACTGCATTCAGACACTGAAACATTAATTATTTCCTTTAGTTTTCTCTTAATGCGTATAAAAATATCTTCTGTTTTGTAAAGATGAATCTGGGTATGAACTACATCCACTTAGTGTACTAATGCATACACATTCTTCAAAGGTTATAAAGAAAACAGAGGTAATAAATTCAGTTACCAACTGCACTGAAGGAAGAGAACTACAGGAAACATAATACGAAAATGTTTTAACAGGTTGTTTTATAACAAAAAGTAGAATTTTAAGCAAATTTTAAAGTTTCCTTAAAGTACTTAAGTATTTTACATTAACAGGAAAAGAGCAACAGATATTCGCCAGCAAGAACAAAAAATATCATAATACAGTGAAGTATGAAAAATATATATAAGAAATTATGTTCAACTTAAACTTAATAGAAAACATGTTACAGAGTATATAGAAGTAGCAGCAATAATACTATGAGAAACTTGTCTCAGGAATAAATAAGGGAAAACATTTCATAGTTCAAGATTTTATATTTCATGATGTTTCTAATTATAAATGTTTCGTTCTTACTGTTGCATTGAGAGAAAAGATGTTTAAAAATTATAGACTGACACTCTGAAGTGGGCTTCAAAGTGGCAACTATTTAACAAAAATATTCAATGAACACTCATGGTGGAATTTAAAAATAAATTTTGAGATTTTAGACTAACCATTCAAAAACAAAAAAAAATTCATCGGTTCAGCCTAAATTCACAAAGGAATTCAATTTGGCAATTTGTTTATAGGGCATCATCATCAACCGTTTTCCATAACAATAATAATAATGTAGTGTATGTATTTTTTTTATCTTAAAAATAGTATAAGATTTCATTTAAAGAGTTATTTAATTAAAATCATGGGGTATTACTGCACAGCAAGAATTCTTGACATGCTATTAAAGTATAATTAATAGGCGCTCCTTATTAACTTCCTAATTTGCTTTTTTTTACAACATTTACTTCAATAAATACTACAGTAAAAATTTAGCTTAAACCCTTAGCTCTAAATGTCACATATAAGTAAAATAAAATAAATTTAAGCCACAATTATAAACGTAAATTGTATTAAATTTTTAATGCCATATTTTTTTTTACACCCAGCTACATAAAATCTTTATTATTTTATTTTTATTACTTATTACGTTGAAGCCACAAACATTAAATTTTTCAATCAATTTAATTCGTAACTGATTTTTACGCAAGTATTTTTTTCCTTTATTTTTGTGATAAAATAAATACTAAAATTCTTTTTATTATCATGATTTGATGACAATCATTGTGCTATTGATTACTTGCTTGTATACTTCTTGTAATGAAAATTAAATACAGTGGTTCAAAAGCAGGCGTTAATTCAATTTTATTCTTTTAGGGAAAAAAATTATTTTGAGTTATAAAAAATTTCAAAGTTCCGTTATTTGATTATCCAAATACAAGCTGACACCTATAACACAGCGATATTTCAAATATAATATAAAAGTAAACAAAGAAAAAACGTGTATTTTTAAATAATTGATCAAATTTTTATCCAAGTGGTTTTGTCAGTGGTCGGAATCACAGCACTGAAATTCAAGAAAAAATTAATATATTAAAAAAAATGAAATACCCCTTGTTCGTAATATGCACCCTTTAATTGTTTGATACAGTGTAACATTTCGCTTCGAAAATGAAGTCAGTGTAGCAGTGACTGTTACAATAGGATTTATAGAAAATCAATATTCCATATTGCCTTTGTATTACTACAAGGCACAGTTTTTTACCTTTTCCTCTTTCAAAAATTATTTGTACAAAGATTTGTATAAAGACTGCAGTTAAAACCATTAAATATATTGGATATTGCAATCTTCTCCAGAGTGATTGGTCAGTCCTATTCATAAAAAAATGATTCTCGGTAATATTGTCTAATTGTAACTTTTATATAACTTACTGCTAATGCCAGGTGTTTTTTAATTAATATTTTACTATGGCTAATACCATGTTATAGCAACTGTAGTCAAAGACTAAATTTTAAAAAAAGTAAAACTAGTCTGCAATATAAAAATTTTATATTAAATTCTAAATTAAATAATCTTAAATTTATAAAAATTATTTTCACCGCTGAACGTTCCAAAATTCTGGTATCAATTTGTTGTTTTTATTGAAGTGTATGCAACGTTTTTAGAACACCATCAAGTGTTTTTTATTTGTGTCTTAAATTTAAAATATGTTAGTGTGTATGTATGTGTGTATATGTATAAATGAACGTCAATTATTCAACTTCTTTTTTTATACAATTACTGGTAGAAACTCTGTTACTATCTTTAAATGTTTAATTTGATTTGGATGGTTTTTCAATCATTCTTTTGTTCATGAACATAAAATCTAAAACTAAAACATAATTTATGTAAAGGGTGATTTTTTTGCTGTCTGGTTTTGGTTTGTGATAAATATTTAAAGAATTGTGCTACGTGCTACATATTGAAGCTGGGAAAGCTATTTTTGTTTTTATTTAAAAATCAATTATTTAAAAAACTTATTTCGAGTACATCATAGTAGTGCATTTTTTTCATAATGTTATTTTTCAAATTATAAAAAACTTTAAAAAGAAATTCTAAATATCACCTACAATATCCATCTTATTTTAGTTTCCTCTTCAAAGTTGATTTAAATTACATTAATTTTGTAAGGAAATAAGAAAAAGTAACAAAATTGCAATGAAGAACAATATTATTGTAGTAAAAACTTTTTTCTTTAACATTTTATTACAAAAAATTAGATAAACTATTCAAAACAAAAGAAATGAAATTGGATTCACTTAGAGAACAATGATCATTTTCTATAGTATTAACTAAAATTGTGGAACACACATATTTCTTCTCTAAAGTGCAGATGTTCTTCATATTAAGGAAAATAAATTGAAAATATATAAAATAAAAAACTACTAAAAAAATAGAAAACAAAAAATGTAAAATGAGTCAATAGGGTTCTTGGTTAAACTTAAATTTTTTTTCGTTTCTTATTTTTGATAACATAAAAAAAATTTTCACCTATTAAAGGTGTTTTTGCTTTTAAATTTTAGTTTAATTAAATGTTTAATTCTTTATATTATATTTTAAATTAAAAAATTTATACAAAAGTATATAATTAAGTAATTAATTGCATGGAGAAAAAGTAACTAAACTTAAGAAATATCGTTCTAATTATGCCGACAAAATTATTAAAATCACCGATATTGATTATTGAGCGTGAAAGCCCGTCTCGATGGCCATTTAACTACCACTTACTTACCCATCGATAGCCATTTAACTACCGCTTACTTACCTACTAAGACGTGCTTTTACCCTCAATGATCAATATCGGTGATTTTATTAATTTTTTCGAAATAATTAGCGCGATATTTTTAAGCTTTAGTTTATTTTATTTAATATTCCCTTGATTTAATTTTATATGAGGAAAACAGTTTTTTAATTAAATAAATATTTGAATCTATTAAAAAATTATTTAATATTTTATATAAAATGATTAAACTTTAATTGGCGCAAAATTTTTTTCTTTAATTATTATTTTTAACACACACCTAAAGCTGTGTTCTATTATTATTTTAAAGTGAGCGTGCATGACTAACATGTTTCTTTGTGAGAACATGTGAAAAGAAATTTTAAAAATCAAATATTAAATCAAAAAGAATACTTAAGTTGGTCTAGCCATTTGACATCAAATTATTTAATTTCTTACAATGCGAGATACAGTTGATTAAAAACTGCCTACAATATATGATTATCACCTCATTTATTTCAACAAATACAAAATAATTGTTAGGATGAATTGTTTAGGGAAATTTGTTAGTATAAAAATAAATCAGATCTCAACAACACAAAAGTAAATAAAAAAGTGAATGTTAAGTTTAAAACAAAATGTATTTTCGATATGTCAAATTATCGCTGAGCAAACAGTTGCTCCAAAAGTTACCCAGTCTTACCATAATTTGATAGCTAACGTCAATGGTTTATTGTTAAGGGCCATTTCAAAGTTTGCATTATTTTGGGATTTATTATTTTTTTTTTCATTTAGCCTAAAAGATTAATCGTGAACACCTACGAAGAAAAACGTAAGAACAAATTCCACGTTAGGTAGAAAGACTTAAAAAGACAAATAAGATAACTATAAAATTATAATTTAATTACAAAGAATACAAATCAAGAAATGTAGAAAATTACGTTCCCAAACAATTGCCTGAACTTTCATTTTTAATAATTTTAAAATCTGTATTTCAGTTCATTTTTTACGTTATTTTGACTGCAACCTGAAATTTAAGCAGATTAATTTGCTGGCCTAAAAACAATTTTAACAAATACATTTTCGTTTTACTTAAACTTAGTTTATATTAACGTATAATAATAATATCTAAAATAAATTAAAAACAATTCGAATTATAGAGTTGGTTTTTAAAAATAAAATCATTGTTTCATAAAAAAATTTGGAATGTAAACATTGGTTATATTTTTTTGTTTGTTTGTTTTAAAAGCTATAGTTTTTCATGCATTTTTTTCTAAACTTTCTTTAAGTATTAAAACAAATTAATACAAATAAATCAAACTAAAAGTTTTATTTTTGCGTTTAATTGGTTTTGGTCTGAATGCTTTTCAACAACAAGTTGCAAATAGTGTTCAACGTAAAAAGTAGACTTTAATTTTATAACTTTTGTTATGTTTAGTCTAGCAAACTTATATATACTTTTTTATTAAAATCAAATATTTTCATATTTTCGCTTTTTATAATTTAAAATTCTGCTGGATTAAAAAAAAATCTTTCTACATATAACTGCATAGAAACAATTTTCATTTAGCTGTCAGCAAACACATTAACAATTATCCTTTCAAATTTTAATTTTTGTTTCCACAATTTTTGTGTAACAGTCGTTAAATAGATTTTATTTATTTATTTTTTATTGGCTAAATATATTGTAGTAGATCGAAGTATTTTTTTAAAAAAACTAATGAATAATAAATACTTAGTTTGTTTCACAATTATTTAAATGATAACTTTAGTTACCTAAATAAAAAATGCGTATATTATCGATAGCTGCTGGCTGGTAAGATAGACAAAAGCTACAACAAAAAAAAAATAAATAAAGAAATAAAGAAATAAAAAAACAGCAATACAATATTTTATGTTTTTAAAACTATTTTTTACAACTTAAATTTTTTAAATTTTCGGCTTGATCATGCATTTAAACAAATGTTTTAAGTCATAATGAAAAATGTTCACAGAAAAAGTACAGATTATTTTATTCAAGAAAACAATTGTTTAACTTTAACTTCATGTTTCATTAATATTGTAACTACTCTCATTAGTTTTATTGCTAGGATTTTGAGGTTTTTTAATGTTTGCTACCCGCTTCAAATATTATCTGCTTTTATCTCTTTTAATACTTAAACAATTATATTTTTTATAATTTTCTAAACACAAATTGTATAGTATTTTTCTACAATTTTATATCCAAAAAGAATGATACGAACAAATATATTGTATGTGAGCACTGTCTTGAGTTTTAAAAGTTGCAAAACCTTTGCTGTCAACAAAATATATGCGCTTTTCTTATATTTAAATTAAAAAAAAATTTTCCAAAATTTTATTTTCAATAACTCAATAGTCGCTGTGTCCGTATTACATGAGGAGCCACTATGTTGAAACCATATCTCAATAGGATCAATATAAGACAGAAAAAGTTTTCATACTGAGATTTAATTTAATTTTTTAGTGCTTCAAATACATATACAGTTGAAAAATAAAAATATTAAAATAAATAATTGTATCAACAAAGAAGAAAATGTTTCTTAATTAAGTTGATAATTAAAAGAATAAAGAACTAAATAAAATTTCTAAAAACTTATGTAGGTGAAAAAACTTTTTTCTGCGTATCCACATTAAGAAAAATAAAACAAATTATTGATCACGGTTAGGTAATGATATCTATCAAATTTTAAGCGTACAAGGGCTACATTGTTAAGGAAATAAAGTGCAACGATGCCACCATATGAATTTTGAAGGGTCAGATATAGATAAGCTTACTTCGTATTTGTCTATTTTAAAATCCAAACCTGTTAAGCTAAAAAGGAGTCTATTCTCACAACACAACTAGGCGATGTCATTAAATCATTTTCGATTGTTCTATAGCCCAATCCGACAACAAAAAACCAATAACAATAAAAAAAATTTGCGTAAAAAACTCCTAATATTGCAATATTGTTTTACACTTTAATTTTTATTTTGAACGCAGCAAGAAGTGTATGCCAATCATTTAAAGCAAAAATTATCCAAAGCCTATATTACTGTCACATACTGTGCACAGTTTGATTCAAAAGTTCCTGTTGCTGGTGATCTCTATCGCGAAAATTAGATTAACTTAAGAGTATAAGATAAACAATAACAAAAAAAATTTAAAAGTATATGAACAACAACAACATAGTGTAAGAACCGTCACAACATTTTAGCTTACATTGACGTAATACGTCACATACATATCTGTCAATCTTAGGAGCATGTGGCCTGTGCATGTCTAAAGTACGTATAATTTAAAGTCGTTTCCAACACTTTTTTCCACGATTTCCTATGTAATTTTATTTTTAATTTTTTTAAAGATTGGCAGAAAAAACATGTAAAAGACATGTGGTAGAATTTTATAACAGGCAAACTGTCAATCACGATGTGTTTAAAAGTAGGAAAAAGCAATTTTATAAAAATGGAAGTAAATCGAAAAAAAAAATTTCCTTTATAGCAATTAAAAGTTTGATATGAAATTTCTTTAAACTGAAATAAATTGTTAGTATTGGATGAGATTTTAATTAATGAGTAGTTTGTTATTAAAACAGAAAACCAAAGTCTAGTTACCCAAAGTCTAAAGCAAATAATTCATAAATTTAGTGTCATACTATTAGAATATCTTTAGGTAAGATTTAAGACTTCGCCTCACAGCAGCAACTCATATGAAGTTTAAAAAAATATTAACTTATTTCAATTTTTCTTAAAAAAAAAAAGAAAGCGTAAAATATTTAGTTTTTTTACAACCACACTCTGTTCCTGCTTTGCTTTGAAAACGCTCAAAATGGTACATTTTCTTTGCAAGCTATACGCTATTAATTACAAAATTGTATTGTTGAATTAAGGAAAGTGCATCATTTGGCCATCAATTATTTCGTTAGCATTTTTTGTGATTGAATATGTTTTTTTTTTTTTTTTTTTTTCTCAAGCGATTTAAAATTTTTGTTGTGGCATTACACAAACAATACAAGTTTCTTGGCTGCTGTGGGGGCGCAATGTATGCATTTTAGAATAAAAAATACTACCCGTTTTTTTCAATTTTGTAACATTCATATTTTGTGTTTATTTTCTTTAATATAAACTTCGTTTGATTTCTCGGGAAAAGTATTAAAAAGAGATATAAGTTTTTTTTAATTTTCTTGCATAGTACAATTCAAAAAGGAAACACTTTATAATTTACCTAATGCTTGTTATTCTAAACTCGTTTTTTAAGTGACAGCATTCATACTTAGTATTTATATCTGAAAATTATTTGAAGCTTCATCAAGAGCTTATTTTGGTCGTGACATTTTTAGCTACTTTTTTGAAATTTGCTGTGGATATGTCACGAATAATATTTGTTGTTGATTTATCACCGCAAGCCCATGCATTCATGTAGTCCTACGGTAATAATGGATAGATATCAAATCGCACGTTTTTGGTGGCCAAATAACAGGTATTTTTCTCGAAATCAAATTATCACCAAAAATTAAATATTAATAGCAAAGATTTTGTCAGTAACAACTTAAAGGTTATTTTTCTGACAAATAACAGACCTGTTGCTAAAGAGAAACTCGCCTGTAAGGTATTATTTAAAAAAAAACAGATTTGTGTTTATTGCACAATTTTCTTACAAGTTTTTATAATTTCATCTTGTTCCGCAACTAAACTTTTGTAATCTGTGTATTAATAACTAAAAACACTAATTCTTCTTTGTTTTTGAAACTTCTGCTGTTGCTTAAAACATTGTAGTTTTTATTGTTATAAATGTTGTGGTAACGATTGTTGATGTTGATTTTCCTTCAAGTTTTAGTTTGCTTCTGTTAATGCTTGTTGGCAGATTAGTTATGTGTGTTTATAGCAATAAGTTATTCAATTTGCTACTGACTATTTTGAGCTGTTTCTTTATTATAATTTAACATTCCAAGAACTTTGGTTTTAAATACTCGTACAACATATAGATGATCTAAATTAAGAATCCAAGCTGACGGATTTTCTTAGTTGAAGAGAGTTTAATAGATGATTAAAATGAAATAAACAACTAATTAGAAAGCATGTAGAATAGAATCAAAATACCAATGTTTTTTAATTTCGAAATCCTTAAATACATAATCGTATTTTAACACAACCATTGTGTGTTAAGAAAATATGGACTGAAATGGAAATTTCATAAGAAAAGAGGTTATTTTCGAAGAGATCCAAGGGTAGTACACTGAACGAACCAGTAAAAATTGTTGTCTAGAATTCATTAGGTATTTTTTTTATAGGGAAGTATAGACGGTACTAAATAATATTATGATCTGCCGTATGGTGAAATAGTAAAGAAACAAAATTATTTTGTTTTTTTATTTAATTTGAAATACTTTGGTGCTTAGAAAAATAAAAATGATTATATAATATAATATACAAAGTTATATATCCAGCTTAAATTAACGTATAATTTAAAATGTAATTTTATTTAAAAAGAAAAATTTTTTATGTGTTAATTTTATATGGGAAAACGGGTTATTTGTGGACTTCGTTCAATCAAACTGACATTGAATTATTATGATTAGTTCCTCATATTCTAATTTCTTAAATGATTTTTACAACGTATTTACGTAACGTAGTTAAATGCAGAGAAAACAGATGATGGAGAATACTAACGCTGCTTTTCATCGTTAAATGTTTCCTGTTTTTTCACTTGGTCTTAAAACTAAGATAGTGGTACTTATAAATAATTTCAAAATTAAAAATATTTACGAAAGAAATTTTCATAACACTTCTAAGATTTTAGAACAAAAACTATGCAATAATGAAATGTAAATCAAAAACTGTACAAACAACAACCGGTACCAAATACCAAAACTTCTTGAAAATAAACTAAAATTTCGTAAAGTAGATTTAATTAAAAAAAAAACAAAATCTATAAAATAAAACAAAAATCAAAAATTCAAAATTCAATCCCTGGAATTTTTTAAGGTATGAGGAAACTCTGGTAAAGGGACACGTTAAATCTCTTTTGTGTTTCTTATTAAAGACATTTAATTTAAAGGAGCGGCAAACACGTCACACAACCTAAAAGAAATATTTTTCTTAATTTATCCCACAACAACCACAATAGAAACATTCCTTTATAATAATTATGATTCGTAATAATAATAGCACTACATACCTACAAATTAATTCGAAAATTTGCGTTTTAAGTTCGATAACAATAAAAGATTTTTATAAACGAAAATTTTATTATTTTAAGGTTGTCCAGATTTATTTTTTAATTGACAGAAAAGATTATCCAAAATAAAATTAAACTTACACACAACAACAGAGTTTATATAAATTAACTTCATACTTCAACAGAGTAACAAGCTACACAGTATAACTTAATTAAATTTTCAAAAATAATTGTTTGCAGGATATTCCAGAAAATATATATCAGAATTTTTTTTTTCTCTAAATTTAACAAAGTTTGAAACTCCACTTTAGCACCCGAAAAAGCTTACAACAAAAAACATTTTTAAGGGTAAATTCTATAATTTTTTACTTTAATAGAGAATTGTAATCTTTTATCTTGTACAGTGTTATTTGCTTTTCTGTGTGGAAGAATAAAAAAAACTATTGGTTTTCATTTATACTTTTTAAATTAAAAAAAAAAACTTTCATGTGAGAAAAACAAAAAATTTTTTTGGTTATAATTATTTAATAAATACAATTCTTGCAAATGTATTTCGTATTTTTACTTCAAATATAGAAGGAAATATAATTTTCATTTAGCAAATTTCGTTATACATTAGAAAATTAAACTGTAAACATTACTGTTGAGAAACGTAACTAATATAAAATTCATTAGTATTGTATTGAAATGTAATCAAAAGAGATTTTATATGTAAAATTTTCATTATTTTTTTTTTAATAAATGGATTTTATATTTTTCATTCTATAATCAGAAAATCAAGAGATTTATTTATGTGAGAAAACAAAATATTTGCTGAAAACTGTTTTATTAAGGCAATTGCATTGCCTAATTCATATTTTTTTGTCAGTTTCTTTTTCCTTAGTCTTTAAAAAATAACATGAACTTTATAAAATGAAAGTATTTTACTGTTGAGAAACAAACAAGTATTTTAGATTCTGAAATTAGAAATAATTATTGAAATAACTCACGCACACCAAATAAGATAACAATTATCTTCATAAATTACAGGCGTTTGTATTGTAAGCCAATGTAAGTGTTAAATTGTACATTTAGTTCAACACTTACATACTTAAAAATAATAGTTATTTTGTTTATATATATTTTATTTTTTATTTTATTATTAGCTTACACAAAAACCCATTCAACATTTAAACTTATTACATATAAATGCATACAAGTATTTACATATATATAACCTTATTTTAGTTCATATTTATTGACTTTAACTATAGTTTTATACAAAATATTCACATCCATAAAATTACGTTATGTTATTCTCTACATCAAGAAACTATATGTTTGAAATATTAAGTTTTTATTATTAAATCAAAACTTCCTACAGCCTTATTAGTCTTGCAAACATACGTTTGTTGGGTATTAAGGACATCATTACCAACTACAACGACTTTTCGTTGCTCGTTTATACTCTCAATGTTTCTGTGTTTAGTTTTTTTGTTTGGAAATTTATTACACAGACACGTTTTATGTTATAGTCATTATATATATATATATATATATATATATATATATATATATATATATATATATATATATATATATATATATATATATATATATATATATATATATATATATATATATATATATATATATATATGTTTTAATTTTTGTCGAAATTTCAAAAAAAAATTTTGTAGTTTTTTATCGTTGCAACATAAAAAATTAATTCGTTGATAACTGATTTTTTAAGTCATGGAGATATTTTGTCAAACCTAATCGTTGCTTTGATGAGGCTTAAAAAATATTCTGTGCATGAACAAATAGTTCCATTTCATTTTAATATTTATCACAAACAACAACTTTAAATAATCAAAATGATTTTCTGTTACAGTACAGATCATTGAACGGCTTTAACCATCGGGATTATTATGCATAGCTTGTACTAAACGAGTTAGAAATAAAGAAAAACTTTGTAGCCATTAAAGGTATTTAACATACATGTATGAGATTTAATTTATTAAAAGCATTTTGATTCTAAATAATAAAATATATTCCAATCAAATAATACTAAACACTAACTTATGTCAGTGAAATTGATTTTTTAGAAAAAATAAAGAAGTAACTCGTCTTTTTAGTTTTTGACTAACATAGGCGACAGTGTGTCCGGCATTCCTAAATACCAATTTTTACTATAAACTAGCACTTAATTTAGCTCTCACGCCCTTTTGCGTAATACACATTTACCAATACTCTGAAGTTTTAATACTAGAGCGCTTGTAAAAACTGACAGAGCATCATAATTTTTATTTGTACATATCTTTATTCATTTGATTGAATTATGCTCTATTTAAGTAAAATAAAAGTTTAAGTTAAAATTCGTTCCGACTTTTAGATCTAACGCACAATTAAAATATTTTATTATTCCCCTCTCTTCACCACCCTTGGTATTTAAATGAAATGTATGCATTCTGGTACATTTGTTATATTTTTGTGCAACGAAAGACTTTCTTCCTTAATCTTTGTTTTCCTCTCTTGCCAGGATTTTTGTCATTCAACCTCGTTTTTTCTCAGACAAATAGTTGCTTGTTATATTGTTAAAGTGAACATTCATGTCTTTATTTTTAGTTTTTAGTTTCTTTCGTGTTAGAACTTTTAAGGAAAATGTACATTTTTGTTTTTGTTTATTGTTTGTTCTGTACATGTGTTTTGCTGCAATTAATTACCTTATGAGTACTTGTGCGTGTAAGGTTTTTGTCATTTTTTTATTGAAATTTTCTTTGAAACTAAATTTTTTGTTTTGACTTTAAATCTCATAAGCAATAAGTTTGGTAAAGGTATTTAAAAAAGTTTTCTTAAAATAAGAAAATAGAAGAAGTTTCTTTTAATATGATGTACGAAATTTTTTACATGTAAAATTGATTTACTTAAATAAATTTTATAAAATCTTATTTATGCAAAAGAATATTTATAGTTGGATTAAAAATATATAATCCTTTAGAAAGTAAAATTAACTTAGTACCTAAACTATTTTTTTAATAAATTATATTAACTAAAGTCTTCATTGGAAAAAAGTCTAAACGAACCCAAGAAAAAATAATGAGTTAATGTTTTACTAAATAAGACCCCTAAATTTAGGTTAAAAACTTCAACAAGAGAAATTTATTAAAACATACGTTAGATTTACCTTGATGGACCAAAAAACTCATTATATATTTATTCGTTTCAGCTATCAGTTAGTTTTTATATACACTGCAAATTATTTCTTCCGATAATAAATATGCGAATTCTCTAAAGATCTTATTTCTTAGCAAATCTAAAGTAGATAACCCCGTAACAGTTATATTAAAATATCGTTTTTATCATTATTGTACGTGTACATGTTAGTATTATAACGAATGAATTATCAAAATTTGACGTAAGTTCGCGCCTATTTTAATTTCTTATGAAATAAGAAAATAATTGTTAATTTTTTTTTAATTTAAAGAGAAAAGGAAAAATTTTACTGTATTCTACCAAACCCCATTGCAAAGTTTTACTTATATCAAATACAATAAGAACAGATGTGCACACGCCATTTTCATTATTAGAATTAAAAAAACAATCAAAATTGTAAAATAAAAAAAAAATATTTTTAAATCAAAAATAAAATTCAAGTAGAGAAATTACCAAAATATTATCGTTTCCCCATGCAGCAACAAGTAAGCATATGAAAATAGGCATATAATTATTATGGAATTCGGTGAATTGAGCTTGTAATTATAGGAGTGCTTTTAATTTATTGCTATGACAAACAAAGCAAAATAACCGTTGCTACAATTGTTCGAATATTTAAAAAAATACCTTAATATTTAATTAAAATGTGTATTCAAAGCTAAAAATATGTAATATAAAATACGAAGCAATTGCAAAAATATAATTTACTCTTTAAAAAGAGGAACTAAAAGTCTGTTTTACAATGCAAAGACAATTTTCTTACTTTTATTACACTAGATTAATCGTAAAACCTACCCATGTACTTTGAAGAATAGTTCTTGTTTTAAAAAAAATTAAAGGTTTATAGACAATTTGCTTATACAAGCACTTTCGAAAATTAAATAAACACAAAAGAAAAAATTATATCCTTTGCTTTTATTGCTGCTTCGAATCTTACTGCTGCCCCTGCTGCAGCTGTTTACGCCATAAAAGTGCAAATTTATAGGTGAACATAGAAATGAGATGAAGAGCAAATAAAAGCAATAAAAACTTAATTTATTATATAATCTTAGCTCATAAATTTCTAAGATTTCTTGAATAAGAGTACAAGTGAATTAAATTAATTTCGGGTTAAGTTCATTTTTATTTAAATATTCAAAATAATATCTAAGGTTGTTTCAGTTAAAACATTTGGTCTGTAATCTTTAAAGTCAGATCAATAAATTGAACCTAACAAGTTAATTCGTTTCTTATCTGTAAAACTAAAACATAAATATTAATTAATAAAAATAAAAATCATGAGCAAAAAAATAAAGAAAAAAACCAAACCATAAAATTTTTAAATTTTTTTGTTTAACTTTATTAGTCCTTAAATTTAGGTAGTTTTTTTTTTGTTTTGTTTTTGAGGTTTTGTTTCGTTGAATGCATTAAGCGTTGACAACTTATTGTTCTATTTTTCTTTAAGCTACGGACAGATTAGTCAAATATTTGACCAAAAAAGCGTAATCGCTATTTTTACAAATGTTTATTCAATCCCTCTTGACACGTATCATTACAAATGACCTTTTATTATTTACTAAACGTCAAATATTATCATTTATATTTCGTCTTTTGTTCAAATATTTGACTGTCTGACCGTACTTTAAGGGGTTTTTTATATACAATTCCTTTATTACTTAATATTCTGAAAACGTTAATTAATTTCAATTGATCTAAAGTAAACAAGTAAAACTTATATTTGTAATTAAAATTAACATTTTAGAAAAAGTTTATTTAACATGCATTTTACTTATTATGAAATATTTTGAGCAATTTTAATTTAATATGTTTTTTTATCAAAATATAATTAACAGTTTTTTACAATGTAACAAAGTTTATTTTAATAACACATTTTTCTTTTTGGAAATCTTGTTATTTTTTACTGATTTTAAAATCAATTTAAAACTTAATAAGAAAAGTATAATACAAATTATTTTAATTTATAACTAAAATTGAAGATTAAAATTGAACATATTCCAGATGTTTCTAAATAAACATAAATAAATAAATGTTTCCTTGAGATTTTTCTAAGCAATTCAATCTAGATGTGTTTAAAAAAAAATAATAACGTGTCTTATTATCTCTGGCTTTTCTACTTTTAATTTACGCATTTTGCCATTAAACATTTACCAAAATTGAATTCTTAAGGCAGAAAAATATCAATAAAGACTTCTTAGTTACTTAAAATGAAGCAGCAGTTGCTTAGTCAAAAATTTTCAGCACGGAGCAACATTATATTTATAAAACTCTTATGCACAACATACACTTAACTGAAAATATGTTTAAAATAAAAAAATTTTTTATTTATTTTTTTATTTTTTTTAACTCAAATTAAAAGTTTTCAAATAAAGCAAAATGAAAAAATGTTTTTAGAATTTTATTTACATTCTCTAATGTTTTTCTTAATAGAAATACAACAAGAATGAAACACTTTTGAAAATAAGCACCTTTTACTGCCTGCGGAATTGCATCAAGCAACGAAATCAAATGTAAAATGCAGGAAGGCTCCAAAAACTTAAGTATTTATTTTCTTAACAAAACAAAACTTTTATACATATTTTTACCCTACGTCAAAAGGGAGAGTATAATTGATTTTCTATTAGTTTGTACGCAATACAGTCTACAAATTATGGATTTAAATAAACATAGATAGACAATAAATTATATGTTTCTATCCACGTGATATTTTTGGAGGAACCAAGTTAACTTTAAAAACCGAAACGTACCTCTATATGTTTTAAGCTTTTCTTCTGCTTTGTTTTTATTTTTTTAATTCGCAGGATGACTCTCTTTTAAGAACTTAAAATTCAATAAAATATATTAAAAATATAAAGTCTGTAGAAATTTTTCCAACCATTCACATTTTTTGGAAAAAATTTAACTTAATAAAAGTGCAACTACAACAAAATAACCAAAGTATTTTTTTTACAATTATACAAATTTAAATTTATATAACCTTCTTAAAAATATGAAATATATAAAAAACCGAAAAATTTAAACAAGAATTGTACAATATCTTTCTATCGGTCACAGCTCTTCTACCTGTGGAGTTGTAGCAGGCAAACTCTTAAAATTTTACAGGAGATGTATTACTACAGCTGTTATAATAAAAAATATTAAAAATTAAAAGGTGTTTGTTATTTTTTGAAGTGTGATAGGCAGATATGTCGAAGTGCAACCAGTACCGAAAATAAACATCTTTAATAAGATTGTTGTTACAGTTAAGATTTCTTGAACCACAATATGCAGTTACTAAAAGTTTATGTTTCTTGATGTCTGCTACAAAAACAAGTATAAATATTCAAAAATTAAAATGAAAGGGTGTTACCGTATTGACATGATTTTCACGTATAGGGCTTTATGTTTTAAGCGCAGTTGGTAGAATTTGGAATTTCCACATTTATCTGCTACAAAAATGATGCAAAAAATAAATTTAAAAATTAAAGGGTGTTTCCAAGGAAGGCAGCATTTTGACGAATATGATGTCAGTTTAACACTTGACGAATTTATCAGCTGACTGCCTAAAATACCAAAACCAAATAAAAAAAACTGTAGATTATAATTTTTACGAGGAAATTCTATTAAAAAAAATTTAACCATAAACAAATAAACTAAATTTGTCAAAAAAGAACAATAAATTTAAGAAAAAGATTTATTTTTTAGTATATATGTAAATTTATAGATAAAAAGTTTAGTAACTTGTTCCCCATATTAGAATCTTAACCAAATAATTTATATTTTACCCATAAAAAGGGTTAACAAAATTACAAACATAAAAAAGCTATATTTTCGAAAGAAAAAATTTTTAACAAAGATTGCAAAAATTAAAATTTCACAAAAAAAAAAAAATAATAATAAAAAATCACATTTTAGCCAAAAATTTAATGTAATTTTCAAAGCCATATTTTCATCTAATTTCTACTCAATTAACAAATTCGGCAACCAATAAAAACAACAAAAAAAAAAAAAAAAAGAATAATACACAACACATCTAAACCTTATCCAACAATAATAAATATTTTTTTAATTCTTTAATTTAGAAATAAAACTTATATTCTGTTAACAAACAATCATCAATAATCAGTTTTACTTTGTATTATCACATCGATCGCAGGCTTACATGAAAAAGCCATATTAAAGCTAAGAAGCAACATCTTAATTTGAAATTCAGGCGCCTATTTTGGTTACTAGGTCCCAAATCTAAGCTTAGTCTCGAGAATAAGGTAATTTTAAACAAAGTAATTTTTAAACCAGTGTGGACATATGGTATACAGTTGTGGGGAACGGCCAGCAATTCTAACATTGAAATTCTACAGAGGTTTCAGTCGAAAACATTAAGGTCCTTAGTTAACGCTCCATGGTTTGTATCAAACAAAACAATTCATGATGACTTGTCAATTCCGATGGTTAAAGAAGAAGTGAGGAAATATTGCAAAAATTACTTGGAGAGGCAAAGTAACCATTGTAACCCATTGGCAATAATGCTACTAGATGACACAAACGAAGTAAGAAGACTGAAAAGGAACCACATATTAGACTTGCCATTTCGAGCCTAATCATTTATACATAAATAAAATTTTTGTACATATACATATGTAAATATTTATATAGATTTAATATTAAGATTTTTGTATATAATGTATACATTATAAAATTTTTGAAATAATTTTAATTTTTTTCGCTTTTGTATATTGTTGTTCTTAATGGAGTTCAACAGTGAATGTTATTTTCTTATTTTATAAAATTTACTTATTATCCTTGGATAGATTGTAAATAAAACGAATAAATAAAAAAAAAACTTTGTATTATCTGATAATAAATAAATTGTCAAAATGTGAACTTTTGGAAGGAAACAGGCTCGTAAAATAAAAATTATTTTTCCAAACCTAAAAATGCGCATAATGTTCGAAAAAATTTAAAAAAAGGAAGTTAGCGATAATTGTAAAAAAGCACAACATTTTTACCTAAGTTTTTGTAAAGTTTTTTTTCAATTGTTTAAAGTTGATAAAACATAAACAAATATGACGAAACGTATATGCAATTAGGCACTGCCGATTATAGCACTGTTATCTATTTTACATTATGTGTGTGTTTCTCCCCTAATAACACTTTACACCCCTTAACTTAAATGACAATTCCAGTTGTCATTTTAAAGTTTCTGTTTGTTTTATTTTTTTCGATAGTTTTCGCAGAACAATAAAGTAACGCACACAAATTTTGTTAGTTTTTCATTTATAATGAAATTTTTTTCTTTGTGGAGTAATAAACGCAAAAAAAGAAAACAAGAAATCTTCCGAAAAATAAAGAATACAAAAAAACTTATTTTATTGCGTTTTGAAAATTAATTTCGAAGTAGCAACAAAGAAAGTTATTTTAAGCTCTTGTGGCACATTTGCTTGAAAAAAATTTTACAAGAATTGCAAACCAAAAACCATTTTTTAGTTTGCGAAAGTGGAAAACAAAATGTAAAGGAAATTAAGAAAAGTTTGTTAGTGTGTGTGCTAAAAGTGAAGATCTTGTTTATTGGGAAATCAAAGCGGAAATAGTTAATCGCTAGCAGTAGTTTTTGGTGATTTATGGTGGTTATCAGCTCTTGTTACTTCTCATACAGAGTTATTTCCTTTTGTTATGGTTATCATTTGTTTGAAAGAATTTACGCTTTTTTAAAAAACACGAATTTTTATTTTAAATAAACTAAAATTCAGGATTTTGTGGTGCTGAAATAGAATTTTTAAAACAAAATAAACATACTTAACCAATAGGCTTAATGGTGGAAGAATAAAATTTTTAGTAAACAACTGCTTTTATTATAAAAACAATAAATTTAAGAATTAATTACATATTATTAATTATACTTATTTTTAAGAATATGACCTTATTTAGGAGATAAATAATAAAAATAAATAAAGTAAACAATTAATATGTGGCTCAAAGAACACTTCACACACTTCGTATGTGAGTCTAATTTAAACCTGACGATTTGAGATTTGTTATTAATATTTTATCAATGGCTAAGTGAAAAGGGTCATATTTATGTGTTACTTGAAGCGCACATTTGTTTCACAACTAAACGTTTGTTTTTAATTTTATTTATTTGTTATAAGAACTGCAGGGATTTGCAACAATATGCTTCCATTTCATATTTGTTGGCTTAACAAGACGGTTGCCCAATTTAAAAATATTGTAAAAAAGTTCTTTTAACGAAATCACCTATTACGAACTGTTTACATGGGTCGGTTATTCAGGCTGATTTATTATTTAATTATTTTTGCAAAATATATAAAAATGTTCTTTAAAACTAATGTTATAATCAGGTTTGTAATAAAAAACGAACGTTTTGAAAACGCAAATCAATTCTGAAAACGATAAAGATGAGATGAATTTTAATTGGTTTCAAATTCCAATTTTTGTTTCCATACAATTTTGTTTTAAAAAATGCTACAGCAATACCTAAGAAAAACAACTCTGCATTTGTTTACGACAAAGTGAAAAATACATAAAAGTTTACAGTTTATAAAATTTGTTTTGTTGTAGCAGCAGCTTTAGTTATAATAGATGAAACAACTGCGGAAAAAATCGAATACTTTGGACATTCCTGAAGACATGTAAGTAAAGTATTATTTTTTATTTTTAATAAATATTTTCTTATATTATTTTTATACAGATTTATTCAATGCTACCGACTAAATAAAGAAGGCTTTAGGATAATTTTGAATTTAATTGGGCAGAACTATGTGAAGCCATCAATACCACTTAAACTGCAGTTAGTGGATGTTTTAAGATTTTTTTGCAAAAGACTCCTTCTAAAAACCATATTTCAGTGTATCGAACAACAGTTTCAAAGCAACTGACATCACTCCTACCTAGCTTAGAAAGAAAACTTTGTAAAAAATGTTTAAAATTAAAGCAGAATTCCTCTTAGAAATTTACAAAAATTATAATTTTTTAAAATTTTAAAAAAATTTTACTTACATTTTATAATTTTATATCTTGATTTAAAAATAATTTCAAACCGATTTTATCATTTTTCATCACATATCAAAACTATTGTTTTTTACTTGAAACAAAATGGAATTTGAAATCAATAAGACAAAACGATGTGGCCACATGCATCACACCTTTTATTGATTTTAAATCGTTTTTATGTCTAAATTGTTTTTCATCACATACCTAAATAAGTTGCCATATACAACCTAAATTAAATAGAGCTTTTTGCTTTGTTATTCGGGAAATAAATAAGTAAAGTATATAAGATTTTTTTTTAAATAATTGTGGTTGAAAAAAAATAATTTTCACTGTAGCATTTTTTCGCCTTTTTATTTTACGGTTGTTAACTCAAATAAATTCAAACTTTTGATATTGAAATATTTACTTAAGTACCAGCATGATGATTTACTGTTGTTTGTAAACTGAATTATTAGTTAAGCTATTAAAGGTTATTTCTTTGTAAATAATGTTTACCATAATTTCCTTATGATACTTCTAGGTACTAGCAATGTCTACACCGTCTTCTGCGTATTGTTTCTAATCTTAAATTCAAATTTAGAAACATGTTTTTTAAACATTTTTTGCAGTTATGTAAACGCTGTAAATATGTGCTATTAAAAAAATAAAATATGCTAATTTCATGATATTCTTATGTAATATTTATAACTTAAAACTACAGAATAAAATGTATTACTATGTGAAAATCATATCTATATGGCCATTTCGCTACTGCTCATATACATAGGTTAATATTTATAAACAAAATAAATTAAATTTATTAATTTTATCTGAATTTTAATAACAGATTTGATAAAATTTTGCGTTTTTGAACCCATAAACCGGTTATTTTAAATATCGAAATAAATACTTATTACACTTATTACAAAGAAAACAGAAAACAATTCTACAAAACCACACCGATAAGTTATTTAAAGCAACTTAAACTTTTTACAATATAGAACAACACAATTACTGTTATTTTAAGCAACAAAAGTTCTTGCAGTTTGCGGCTAAACATTTTACTTTAATGTAGAAAGTTTTTTTTATTAATTGCCATTTTTTTTTTTTCTTAGAAACAAAATCTTTTGTTTTGGCTTATTTTCTAAGAAAAATTTCAACACAAGTTGTTATATTTTCTTAATGTGTAAAATATTCAACTTCAATATTGCATTCGTCTTAAACAAAATGAAGACAATTAAAGGATTTTGGCATTCATCTAAAGGAAAAAATATACCACAACAGATTTATTTATGCATACACACAGTTCACAAGAGATAGCAGAAGTAAAAATTTTATGTCTGACAACTCTGATGCACACAACAAAGCTGTCAATCGGCTCAATATCTTAATTTAGCAATATTATAATTTCTTTTTTTTTCTTTTGGGGAAAATATGAAAAGACAAAATCACTTGCTTGAGTATATATATGCTTGTGGCTTAGACATAAGCCATAAGTATAAAGAAGATCCCACAAAAAACGTGTTTTCATACATTTCCCAGCAAAAAATTTAAAAAGGTAATCTTGTGTGGAATAAAACATTTTTGTCGGAAGGACTTTCCAACTAGATTACCAACCTAATGATTTTAACACGGCATGAGACTTTTATAATCAATTATTGAGAACTAATTACAATGATTATTACAGGAAATAATAATTATTATTAGTACGAATTTTAAGGTGTTCATTTTTAAACGTAAAGAACTAGTTCAATTTCTACTTCTTTTGTTTGCTAACTAATGTAATGTGTTTTGTAAGCGAGTAACAAAATTTGGCAATCACAAAAGTAAGTCATTATATGGCAAGTACTTTCTAAGGTAGGGCTTATTTTTTGGTGGGAGTTTTTTAATTTTTTTTTTTTTGCTCATTCTGATCCTTAAAGTTGAACAGATGTGATATATTTTAAAACATGTTGATTGCCTGACCTTCAATCTTAGCAGATACATCTAATAAATTTTCAGGAAAGATATGTAATGGTTGAATAGATAATGGTTTTGTAATGAACATAATCGTCAATAGATAAACCTTCTATTTACAAAAAAAAATATAATTTAATCTAATACACAATTTTTTAATATAATTAACATTCTAAGCAATTTTGCTTTTAATCAGTGTTTGTATTTAATTTTACCTGCTGTCAAAAGCGAATTTTTATATGATTATATGATTGAATGAGGTTTGCTCTTTACATTAATTTTATGAAAAAAAGTAAAAAGATTTTTTTTAAATATGAGAAATAGTCGCCCAACGAGTTTTTTACGTTTTATACAATTCAAACAATTTTGATTCTATGCCTTTTTTGCGCAGAAGCTTCAAAAAAAAGTGTGAAAAAGTAGAAAATAATAATTTTACTAAGCAATAAAATATAAATATCAAGAAATGAAAAAGATTTTTTATTATAATTTAGTTTATTAAATGAAGAAATCAGAAACGTATTAATCCATAAAAGTTTTGCTAGGGTCCCAAAGATTTAATTTAGTTGTTCTTAATTACACATAAATACCTACAAAATTATTAACAACTTAATTATTTAGTATCACAATATGATATGCCATGTCTTTAATATCCTTAAATAATGTTAAATAATTAATTTCTTCAACCCAATAATAATAATTTTACTTACAAGAACAAAGTTTGTCCTTGATCCCTTTTATTAACTTAAACTCAGGATAAATATGCCACAAACCTTTTTTCATGCTATTTACTTTATTATTTTGTATTCACAATTAGTTAGAAAAATTGCTGCTGAACACTTAATCAGTTTTGTTCCAAAAAAATATGTGTGTCATTAAATGTTTCATCCTGGCTGGAGGGTTTACCATTTTTATTAAGGCTACATTTCAAATTAGGCTTTTTGTCATAACTATCTATTTTTGATGAGGACTTCAGTATTCATTTCAGTTACAAAAATACACCTTAAAAAATTAAATTTTCTAAAAACGAAAAAGCTTAATAATTGTTACAAAATTGCGTAGTGTATCTAAATTCCTAAAATGCTAGCTCATATAAAAAAATAACAATTTTTAAGCGTTTGCGAAACTTAAAGTTACGTTTACACATATTTGTTAAACTTTTTCTAAGTGTAATACATGCACGTCATTTAAATTTGACACCCTTAATTGCAACACACATTCATTCGTTTGCTAAATGTTAAATTGTTCATAATAAAAACATAAACAAAACGAAAAGTAAAAGACAAAATAGAAACAACTTAAATATGCCTTAAGCAAACAATTAGTAAGTTAGTTATTGTTGCTTAAAACGCAGCAACGCAACAATAATAACAATAACAATAACAACAACAAAATCATAAAAAGAGTAACAAGAGAAGCAATTAAAATCAGGACGTTAGCAAAGTAAAAAAATTAACCTCGTTAAAGAAGATATTAACACAATAAATGAATGGATGAATTTGCTAATGCATCTACACAGAGATGGGCAATGAAATAAGTAAACATTTATGCTACTTTTCATATCATTGACATTAGTAGAAACTAGCCTCTAAACAAGATTATTATATATTTTATTATTAGTGTACCTAGAGTGTATTAGTTTATAATTGTCTCTTATGTGTTTTATGAGAAAAAAGATCTTTGGGCGAAGTAAGCTATGACCTGGGCATTAAAAGTTTTAATACTTCTTAAAACAGTACTCAGCTCGAAGAGCAGCTAAGCTTCACACACACCAGCGTTTTTAAACCTGAGTCCATTTTCAAAATAATTTGTTCTTGTACTCTTCTACACACAGTCGACTATGAAAGTTGTGTTCAATCTTCGGTTTGTATTTGCTTTACCAAAAATCACTGAATTTTTAAGCATAAACATTAGAATAATCGAGAGCTTCGTTTCGTCAAAACCTTTGTCACACCTCACTACAGATGGAGTAACATTATTGGTCACGCACCTACGCGATATCATGTAAAACTGAGCTTTGATCTAAACGTTGTTCTCCCTATTCTATTTAAAGAATTGGCCGTAAATGTGTATCATTATCTTTAAACTCTTCGAAAAATTAGCGTTTTGCAATAATGTTTAAACGTTCTTTTCCCATCTCTGAAATACATCAACGGTAAACTAACTACATTAACCCTATTTTTATATACTCGGAAAGTCTGTCTTCATATAGTGGCATATTGTCAATTTACAATATTTTACTTTAACAAATATATTGTTTTCTGTTTTGAGGCAATAAGAAAAGAGCACAAACTCTTTTACTTTAACACTGGTAAGAATTTCACATACACCTTCTTGTTTTTGTTTGGTAGTGAGATGTTTTCAAAAGTGATGGAAATTATTAATACTTTGTCCCCAGCGCTTCTGTAAATTTACAGGATTTTAGGAATCAAAAACTAATTTTAACTTCTGTCGTCATTAAAGGTGGTATAAAGAAGTAATAAGTGTCGTGATTACAATAAAATGAAAATGAAGATAGGTAAAAAATTTATGATTCACTACATTATAGGTATTAGGTAAAGAAATACAAAATTTTCAATCACTACTGTATTCCTTTTATTAAATAAAGTGTCACTAAAACGAAAAGGGAAGCGCGGCGGAAATTAAATTATTTACAAATTTTTATTCTAAAAAAAAATAGCTGCTTAAAAAAAAATCGCATAGTTCTCTTTACTTTCTTCATTGAACCCACCTCGTATTTTTCTAAGTCCGTTCATATTCTAAAAGCATGTGATGGATTTTTCACTATTGTTGTACATTTAAAAATGTAAAAAATTTTAGCCTCAAGCTATACGTTCAGTTTTCGTTTTCTAAATTCTTGTTTTGAAGTTTTCTTTTCTACATTATTACCTTGTTACTGTTCCAAGAAAAATCTGAGTACTCAATTTCCCTAAGGACTGCATAAAGTCAAAAGGAGAAATAAAAAAATGTTTAAATGCAGTGAATACAATTTTTTTAAACCTTACAAGCGGAAAAAATGCAAAATATAAATTTTATATAACAACTGAAAGGTTTCTTTCTGGTCAACAATTATAAATGAAAACATGTAAAAAATATAGGAATCAACATAAAATAGTAAAAGATATGGGTGACAAAATGCAGCAGCAGCACTCTAATTTTTCTCAAACGGTGTATAAGATTTAATATAATTCTGAAAATGTGTCTTTAGTTTATTTTTTTTTAATGAAAATTAGGAGTTAAACTGAATGAATTAAAATTTATTTTTGGCTTAAATTCATTTGTTTTTTTTTTTTTAATTTCTAAAAACCTTTTTTTAGAAAGAAAAATTTATTTAAAAAATGTATGCGGACTTTTCCTAAGAAAACAAGAAAAGTTATACACTAGCAGAATGAAATGCAGGATTTTCTGGATCGCTACAACCTTCATCAGCATTCTTCGTATCTATCTACCTCAGATTGTGTAAACAGTAAACATCATCTATTTAAACATATAAAGATTCTTACTCGTAACAAAATTTTTATATAATTTTTTTTCAATATGGATGTTATAAATCTTTAACGAAAAATTTTGTGAAGCATTGTATGTAAGAATATAATAAAACTACCTACCTTTGACGACACTGTACACACAAAAGAAGCAGCAAAGGCGTTACAGAAGTAACATTTATGATTATAAAAAAATAAATAATAAAAACGACAACGAAAACAGAACCAGCACCAGCTAAAGTGAATTAAAATATGTAACAACAAATAGCACTTAGATTACAAAAAAACTTTTATTTTATACTTCTTTTTGTGCTACTAAGTACTAGCTCTAGAAGCTTTAAAAGGCTACAATATTTCTAAAGCCAACATCTTTTCGTTTATGTGAATAATAGTGTTTTTATGTTAAATTTTATTTAATTTATGTAAAAAATAAGAAGTAAAATAATTTTCTGATTATGTTTTTATTTTTAGCTCTGTCTTTGTGGCAGTTGTAAAAGATATGCTAAGGAAATTATTGTACAAAAAACTCAGGTCTTGTCAAGTTTTATACTCTGTGATTTAATACTAATTAAAATAGTCTCTAGTAAAGGTTCTGGGTACATAAATAAACAAAACTAAACGTTTTTTCCTTTATACTGAGTAAAACAAAAGCAAACAAATATATATAAAACAACGAAAATAATTTCGCCATTAGGTTGTGCATTATTTTTCTAGCGAGAAAAAACTGAATATTATTACGTAGACTGAGTGAAAGCAATGGCAAAATGAATGTATTGAGAATATCCGTTTCGCAAACTATTGCTCTTTCTGTTCAAAAATATCTATTTTGGTTTTGTTCATGTACAAAATGATTACAAAGTTTTAAAACGTGTAAAACTTTGCAACAACGTTTTGTGTCTTTTTATACAATGCGTTTTATATCGCGACTTGTAAAAATCTTAAAGTAGAATATGTAAATGTTTTACTTTTTATTTCTCTAAAACTAAAAAACTACCAAAAATCGAGGTTCGAAAAAACATCAACCAAAAATATTTCAATAATAAAAAATAAATTATTCTTTCACTATATTTTCAATATTATTTTATGAACTCAAATGATCGACTTTCTTGCCAGATATACGATACGTTAGTTTCAATTAATAGTTGATTCAACCAGCTTTAAATAATCAGGTCACTATTGCGATATCCTTTAATTTACTTGGGGCTTCAGCGGACACAGTGCCCTTAGATTAAAAAATATCAGTATTCTTAGGAATGTCATATTACTTGGGCAACACTTTTAAATTTTAATTAAAGTTTGTATTTTTTCAACGTTTCAAGAATATAACCTTTATTCTTTCAAAGGAATGTGTGATAGACGGGCAGACAGACGCATGGCCAGACATTAGAGCCAAAAACAAATCCTAGAAGTTGCTATTACCTTTTGATGAGATTTGCTAGTTTATTAAACAAAATTTTTGTTGTGGTTCGATCAATAGTATTGAGAAGGAGGAGATTCTTGTAACGTAGTAAACGCTAAGCATGATTAACACACATATTTTTTATCAAATACTCAATTACTTTGTATTTCAGCTGACAACTGTCACAAGCATTAATATTTTACATTTACAACAGATATACAAATTAAAAAAAAAAATTGGTGAAGTTTATGCCAGAAAATTATAATAAAAATTTTAGTCCACTGTTTGAATGTTAGCCATTTTAAATTATGTATGTTTTTAAAAAAACAAATTTGTTATCACATATACTTTCTAACTTTTAAATCATATATTCAAGGGATTAAGGACACCAGCACCTGAAAAAATACAAATTGCTTTTAGTTTTGAGGAAACCCAATAAAAAGAAAAAATTGTAGATAAAAAATGTTTAAAGTCAAATTAAATAAACAGAATATACAAAAATTAATGCAAACTTACCTCAACACGAATTAATATCAAGGTTTTTCTTTGGCCACTACAAATTAATTTGAAGCTTCTCAGCTTTTTAAGTCTTTTCCCAGTCATTGATGCTGTCCTAGAATAAACCAAGAAAATATATTTTATTTAAGACACAATAGACGAAAACTTTTTTAATTTCTTTAAACATTTAAGTGTTTTTTATGTTTGTGTTTAAATAAAAGTTGTGGCCTGTTTGTGTCACTTAAACGCAATTTAAATATTTAATTTATTATTCTATTAAGCTTCTTAATAAAGACAACGAATACTTTGATACACAGACAAATGCTCAGTACTGAAATAAGTCAAAAAGAACAGAATCAATTAGCATTTTTTCCAAAAAAAAGAGTTGTTGTCACTCATTAAAAATAATAGTAAAATAGATAAATATAAATCAAAGTACAAGGAATTATAGCTTATTCATATAAATTTTTAATAAATTTTTTAAGTTATAAGTAAATTATTATTTTCAGTTAGATTAAAGTTCGTTATTATATAAGACTTATGGAGGAGATTAAATTAAAAGTTAGTTTAATTACACTTTTCTGCAAAGAAATTCTCTTTTAAACAAAAATAAAAGAAAAATAGAGAGCTTAGCCTCTTTATAAAAAAAAAATCCTTTCAGTTTTCTAGGCGGTTGCATTATTGTATTTCACTACAGCGAAAGAAGGTTAATCGAATTTGGATAAATAAAGTACCTATTATATGAATATCGTTATTTTGTGTGACTGCAAAACACGTGGCATGATTTTAATGATGTAGATCAGTTTTACGCTCCTTGAATATTCCCACTGAGAGTATGTATCTTTTGAGCACTCAGTTGGTACAACTACGTCAAATAGAGTCCTCAACAGGAAGACGTATTGTCTTACGATTGTCAATTTTAGATACGCGGTATGGTTTTTAGGATCGATGACAGATATTTGATCAGCTTTTACATTATTCTACAGAAAAGCATTCCTACGACAGCCTCATTTAGCTCAACCAATATGTCCTGTTTTAAGTCTTTGTTTCATTTTTTACAGCTTTCGCTATGCGAACAGATTAAAAATTCGTTAAAGCTTCCCCCAGAAAAATATTCCAAATCGCTGGCATTATCACATTCATTTTCAGGATCTATTTTCCGTAGAACGAAAAACTTACTTCAAGACTTGAAATCATGTTATTAAGTACTTATCGGACTACTGACACATGTGTTCCACAATAACGGAAGAGCGGTACGTATGAGTGCCATTTACCGAAACCATTACCAACCAGCCGCAATTGCAAACACTGCCTAAGATTTTACTTGTAAAATTTTAATTCTGCTCTAATTTGAATAATTTGCAAGTGTCCGCGACCAATAGCATGCGAAATTTAACAAAAAAATACAACACAAAAATTCAAAAATATAACGAAACATATAAAAAGTATTTAAAGATAACAAAGTACATATCACAGCCAAACAAAAGAATCTTAAATAACAATTTTTATCGCTTTTAATAAAATCGTTGTTAATTTATTTTATTCACTACAATGATAAACATTTTTTTGTGAGCGTGTTGCGTACTGCCATATAAATGATTTTTATATTACGGTGTGAACTCAATTAAATTACTTGCATACTCCTATATAAGGATATGAATTATATATAACAAAGGAGGACAATTTTTCGTTTGGTTAAAAGTTAATTGAAAATCAAGTTGCTCCTCGAAAAGACAAAAACGTAGTTTCGTTCGCTGGTAAAATTTTTGATATTAAAGCAAACGAACAACTGAAATAAAAAGTTTCTTGAAAAATTTGTTCAAGATGAACAGATGAAGCAAGTTAAAATTTTATAATAATATTTCTTTTGAGTACTTCGTTTCGCTACATTTTACAACAATAACTTTGGCAGCAAGAGAATTTTATATAAGCTAAATGTTAATAGAAAAGCATGAAAGATTACTATTATTTATTTCCAAGAAGCCCGCCCACAGCCTACAATCTACAAACTCTCGCCTCGATAAGCCTCTGAGGAATAATATGTGGCTCAGGCTGTTGTTGTTTTTACATTCAATATTCACTATGCGTGGAAACTTCTTTCTCTACTGTTTGCATTTTCCTATTTTTTGTGTATTTTTGAAATGTGTACTAAAAGTCATATAACCGAAGATTTTTTAGTTATATTCACTACTGACACATACGTACATACACACAAACCCACAATTATTTGTGTTTAATAAATTAATGTATCAAAATATATCTTAACATTAGACAAAATATTTATGCTCAATAAGTTTAACAAATTATGTTCAATATTCTAAATTTCTTAAATTTGTATTCACAAGTTTTATTAAAAAAATTTAATACATTTCTCTAGAATTATTTAAATAGCTTGGGTAAAATTTAAAATACTTAATTACTTGCATTAAAGTCATTCTACATTCTCATATAAACATATTTGATTTATTTCTTTAATTTAAATATTTGTGTGTATTTATTAATGCAAATTTCAACTTTGTAGAACAATTGATTGAAAATAATTTAGAATGTTTATGTTTACTGATGAATTTTTTATCGTTTAGGCTTGATAAAACTTTCAAAAGATCCAACTGTCAGGCATAATGAAACCAGTAAACTTTTTACATCTACTCTTAAACAACGCTATTAGATTATTAAGATTTACTCTGCAAACCCGTCAGCAAGTCGTTGTACATGAAGAATTGTGTATATATAGTGAAAATTTTCCACACAGATCCTACAGAATCAATTATATAAAAAAATGTCCTTCTTAGAGCTGATTATGTGCTGATGGCTTCACTGGACCTTATAGTCGATAAAGATCGTTACGGCGCCATAATTAATGACATTTCTGTTTAAAAATTTGGATGATAATTATGCGGGCAAGATGTGGATTCCACAAAATATTACTACGTGCCATACGGCAACCGCAACCATGGACTTATTGAAATCAAAATTTATCCCACCTCCCAGGTCGAATGATTTGATATCTCCCGAATATTTGCTCTAGAACCACTTACTGGCTTCTGATAAACTAGCAAACATGGGCTCTTTGAAGGCCAATATTGTGTTGTTAGTGATATACTGCCATTAATGGCCCAAAAAAAAATTAATAATGCGCTTGGTTAAGTTAAACCGGGATTACCTTATGCCGGAATTTTTTTCAAATCTTAATACCACATACTGATCTTTAAAATAAAAAGTTTTTGATTTAAAATTATATTTTAAAGTGATTTTTTAAAATACAAATATTCATCGGCCCTACAAAAATACTCTTTACATACCAGCAAAGGAATAGTAATGGTCTTCAAATAATTAATTTGTTTTTAAATGATTGCAAATATTATTGAAATACTATTTTAATAATTCAGTAATTCCTAACATTTCTTTAAAATTCTTAGATCTTGCAAAAGAAGGCAATGAATGAAACTTCAATACGTCATAACTTAAAAAAAAGATGTTCACATCTTCAAAAACACAAATCAATTGAACATTAGTTATTTGTATGTTAAAAAAGGAAAACGCAATTTTCTTATAACTGACAACTAATTCATAAATTTCTTTTAGCAAATGTAAGAAACGTTACTGCTACATCCAATATTTTCTTCTTTTAACATAAAATGCCGTAACAAATATTAAATTTCTTATAAACAACATATGTAAATGCAATAAAATCAAAAACATCAACATACACACATATAAATTTATCAATATGTTGTACAAAATTATATAACACATATATAAATTTTACTTGCATAACTATCGTGTTTTTATTTCTCTTATATTTTTTATATTGTTATATTATATTTATTATTATATCTATATTCTTCAGGCACTTAAAAGAATGCAAAGTAAAGCACCAATTTTTATTATACAAAAGTAGCTTCAAATTCTTAAATATTTGCATATTGTAGTATTATATTACATAATACCTGTACAATGCTGGTGTATAAAAAAAAAACAAGAAATGTGTGATACACTCACAAAAACATGAAAAATATGTAAATTATTAACATTTTAGGTTGAACTACTCACATGTGAAAAAAGTTGAGTCTCAGTGAAGTGAGAGTGACATAGACTGTCCTAATTCTATATACACCCCGCTATGCCGCCACGCTTAAAAAGAAAAGTGTTTTTGACAGTCTTAAAAAAAGGAACCTCAAACCGAAGTTGTTATTTAATAAAAAAATATATAAGATAAAACTTAAAAAATAAACAATTTGTACACAAACAGAACATTTATTTAAAGTAAGTTTTATGTAGACCTTCAAGACAAAGTACCCTAAAGATGTACATTAAAACAAACCTTAAGGTAACTATAAGAATATTCTATTCAGCTTAAGAATGCCTTTTTCAAAATAACTTTCAAAAAACAAATATTTTTTAGAAATAAAATTTTCGAAAAGTGCATGAAAATACCTTTTAAAATAGGACTGTTACAAAAAAATTAAAAATTATTTCAAATATTTTTAAAAAGCCTTTTTAATGTTATATTTCGAAAAAACACCTTTTTACATGGTACCTTCAAGACCTTCAAGATAGAAAGAGGAACATTTTAAGTGAAGTAACTTTCGAAAGCTAACTTTGTTGAAGCATTTTTAAAAGATCTTCAAAAAAAAATTTTTTACGATATCCTTTTTAAAATAAAATGCCTAATATAAACTTTTAAAAAATTTAACTTAAAAATTGAAAATTTTTAATCAAAACCTTAGATAAACATGGCATTTGAATAAAACTTTAAAAATGTAAAAAAAATTATTAAAAACACATATTTAAAATTGCATATTTATGTCCAACCATAAAATTTACAAATGCACAAAAATACTTAAATTTATTCTCAAAACCAAAAACTATTATTTCACAAAAAATTTTGTAAAAACTTGTGTTAAAACCAAAATTTACAAATTGATACATGAAAATATTTAAGAAAAATTTTATTCATCATTGGCTTCTCTTGTTTTCTTTCAGCACATATAAATAAATTTTTATTTAAATTTGTTTTTTTTAATTTTTATTTTTACGTTTTACATGTTCTTTACTCTCAAATGGAAAAATAATAAATAAATTTATTAGCTTTCAACACATTGTTTATATAAAAAGCATTTATAAATGTGAGCATGTAAGAGTGCAAAATTTTTAAATTTGTGTTACTAACTTCTATTTTATTTATGTCAAATAAATGAAAAGTAATTTAAACGATTTTAAAACAAGCTTAACAAAGCTAGTTGGGCTAGATGGTCTTTAGAAATAAAAATTTTTTATTTAATAAAACTTAGACCATAAAAACCAATGGAATAATTGGCAGAGCGCTGCTCTAAAGAGAAGCAATTTTCGTTTTTTTTTTGTTTTAATTAAAACTAAAATTAGTTTAAAAATTCCTATTTATTTTTTTAAGTGAGGAAATTATAAAAAATAGTATTTAGTCGTAAAGGAAACTTTCCGAAGTTTTGATTTCTGAACAAACCTGAATAATATCCTGCAACATTGACGCAATAAAGATATTCTTACTTAGATTCGTTAGTATATTTAACAAGTAAGAATGCTATATTCGTCTATGCCAAATCTTATATACCCTTCACCACGGATGTAAATCTAGCTTAGTAAAGAAACTCCATTAAAAAAAAAAAATATTAAGGTGACGGAGAATTAAAATTAAAAAAAAAAAAATAAATAAATAAATAAAAATGTCATGGGCTACGCATTTTTAAAAAGGTTAAGAGGCCCATAGCTCGGAAAACATGGGCGAGCGAAAATCTTTCACTGAATGTTTTTTCTTATTTTTTAATTCTTTAATTAATTAATTTTTTTTTATTTTTGTTCTGCCCACTGCCTAAAAGGAAATAGATCGATCTTTCTATTGCAAAATAAAAAATTTTCAAAATTTTCTTTAGTTCATCTCGTGCCTTGGCAAAGTTGATTTTGGCCAGAACACGGACGAACAGACGGGCATGCGAACATTGCTCAATCGACTTCACTATGCATAAATGTTCAGATTATATGCACTCTATTGGGTCGGAAATATATATTGTAAAAGTAACAAATGAAAAGACTTAGATATGCCCTTTTTCCACAGGTAAGATCGATCTTAAAAACAACAGACTTTTTGTAAAAAAAAAAAATAGGATAAAAAAACAAAATTTGCTTGAATGTACATGTTTTAAATAGGATGTTTTTTCTCTTAGACACTTGTCGAATTATTATCATTTGTAAAATTACTTACTATATAAAAGATACTTTTCTTCAGAAATAAATTTTTCTTGTGAAGTTTTTGTAAAAAACTCTAACTTTTTTTTAAGGAAAATACTTTTTTTAAACGTATATTTGAAAAAAGACCTTTTGTAAAGAAAGGATTTATTTTTGAAAAAAGAATATTTTTTGTAATAAGAAAAATTTTGAAAAAAAAAATCCTCTTTTAAACTTTTACTAAGAAAGACACTTTTTGCTAATTGGACTTTGTAAAATTTAAAGTATTTTTATGGAATTTTTGTAAAATTTAAGAAACTGTTGTAGTTAAAATTTTACTTTTTTTCAAACAAAAAATTTTTTATCAAAAAATTTTGTTGTAGAAAAGAAGTTCTTTTTCGTAAAAATGGAGCTCCTTAAACAAATCCTTTTTGTACACAATTAACTTTTCTTTACAAATAAGTCTTTTCTTTTAAAAGGATTATTTAAAGAAATGGATGTTTTTCAAATAAAGGAAGTTTTCCTCAGGAAGGAAAATAGAAGAAAGGAAATGTTCTTGAAAAGGGATTTTTCTCAAAAATTAAAACATAAGAACTTTTCACCAAAAATGTACTTTTTTTAAATGAGACGTTTCTTTCGGAAAAGGATTTTTTGCATTTGCTTACATTGGTTTTCGAGTACTCAAACAGTAAAATACAGCTATTAAATTAATAACAATAATTTTTATGTTAACACATTATCCGAACTAAAATTTTGTTCAATATTGAATGACGTGCCAATAAAAGAAAAACAAACTATATTTAGGTAAACGAATGATGGCAAATATGATTTATGTGGAAGATTTGGAAGGAGAATAATTGCTCAAATCGAGAAAGAATTGTACTCTTTGTTTATATTTAAGTAGCACCTTTATTAAAATATTAAAAGTATTCATATCATTTTTTGGTGTTAATCTAATAGTTAAGGTAGGACATCAATTAGATGAACATTCAAGACTTGAGATTTTTTTCACAAAAAAGTTCTTGAATCTTTTGTTGCTTTTAAACAATTTTTGACTAATTTTTCAGTGTCATTAACTTACGTTTTGTTATCTTTATATATTCATACATCAATTCTTTGACATATAAAAGGTTTATATGCTCGTCAATAAGATCTGAGCTAAAAAAAAAATATATAAAGAAAATAAAGAGAAGCAAAATAAAACATCAGCAGAAGAAAAAAGATTTAAGAGAGTGAAAGTTAAATTAAACGGCTTTTTTTGAGAAGAACATTTCCCAAAGTGTTACAACGTTTCTATGCCTGAATGAAAAAAGCATTTTAAAAAGTCAAAAGGAACTGCAGAAATCATATCTGACTAAATGATAAAGAGAATTATGAAAATAATGAATAAGTAATTCAGTTCAAATTCTCCTCAGTTTCTTCAACATGTTTTTTTTTTTTTTTTTTTTTTTTTTTTTTTTTTTGTTAATTTTAAAAGATATCAGGAAAGGAAAGTTTTTGATAATCCTCCACAATACAATTTAGTTTTACAGCTTATGTTAGAGGTCTGCTTCTTTTAAAATAAAATTCTTATATATTTTTCTGTATTAAAAGCAAAAGTAAAAAAATCTGTGTTCAATAAAAGCTTGCAAGGTTTTATAAGCTGCGTAATCTTTAAAGACACTGGATAAAAAGTAATCAGAGAAGTTTAATTATATGGCTAATTGTAGTTTTTGTTTATATTGTCTGACATATTTAAACAAAACATATCATTATTAAAAG
This sequence comes from Cistogaster globosa, assembly GCA_937654795.1. Classification (NCBI taxonomy): domain Eukaryota; kingdom Metazoa; phylum Arthropoda; class Insecta; order Diptera; family Tachinidae; genus Cistogaster; species Cistogaster globosa. Next base: position 130,428,337 of record OW569404.1, on the reverse strand, counting down.
TCAAAAAAAACTTAAACAAAGTCTGAAAAAAACAAATATTATCAAGAGATTTTCATTAAATGATATTCTGTCATTAATTTGGTGTTATTAATATATTTTTTTATAAAGGCATATATATTTAATGAATTGTTGTTAAAAATATAGAAAAACATGCCAGAAATAAATGCTCAAATGCAAAATGAAAATAAAAACAAGTTTAAATAATTTCATATGTTGTTTTTTTGCGATGTTCTGATACTCTTTTAAATTAAGTTTTGTTAATTCAACAGAAATTTTTTTAATTTTATTATTATTGCTAAGAAAAATTAACAAAATTTCATTCAAATCCATTTAGTTTAATTCAAATCCATTGGATTTAATTCAAATCCAATTAAATAGTCATTTATATCCATCCAATTTGAATGAAAACATATTCATTTGGTTATAGAAATAAAACAGTTCGTCTGATAATTTCATAAAAATATTAAAAATATTCAACACACATGAAATTATCTGCGTGGTTATAAGGCAAATTGACAGAAAACAAGAACAAATGTATGTGACGATTTGAAGAAAGAGCAAGGAAGAAAAGCTATTAGTGGTACAAGCATTTGCCTATAGTTTTTCTTTTTAAATTTAATTTTAAAATTAAATTAAATGAATTTCAGCCGATTTTATAAAATTATTTTTATTTTATTTCTTTAATTTTATTTCTTGTTCATTTATTGCGAACGTCTATTTTTACTACACAGGAATATTTTCTGGCATAAAACAAATATAAAAGGCTAATCACAAGCATTTTTGGATTAATTGTAAATTACGTTTTTTAAAAGCGGTCACTCAATAATAAATGCTAGTAGGAGTTGCCATTTAAAAAAGAAAAGTCCTAAAATATTTATTGCTTTTGAACTGTTGTTGTGCGTTTTAAAATACAACAAACGGTTCATAAGACAAAAATCTTCAATATTAATTGCAAACAGAAAAGCGTATACTTAAACTTCTACTATAGCTAAAAAAATATTGCACTTGTTCGCTTACATTCGAAAAAAAAACAAATTTAAAAAATTTAATTTCTTTTTTTTAATTCTACTTTCTGCCTATTTATTTGCACATTTCGTTACTGCACCATGGTTCTTAGTACCCTTAAGCGTGTGTTTGCTTTGAAGTTGATATAATTTATATGCATTTTTATATTCTACATTTTTTGCTACAAATATTTTGTCCTTGAATTATCCTTTGTGCTTTTAAAAGCGTAGTTCATGGTTGTGATCAACTTGTTTTCAAAGAAAAATATAATTTCACTTTAATAAAATTGCTAACACATTCACATACCTTAGAACAACTTATTTAAATATAGTAAATAGTAAATGTGGACTGTTAAAGTGCTTTAAAGAATTTTTCCTTACATGTTATGCGTACAAGGAGAATTTAAAGGGCTTAAGAGGTAAAATTGACCTTTTTGAGTATAAGTAATATTCATTGGCGATTTTAGAACGATAAATAAGCTGGTAATATATATAAATGTACTTATGCTTCTAAAGTAAAGCCGAGCTCTTCTTTGATGAATGCTTCTCCTAAATAAAAAATATTTTAGTGTGCAAACTTTCTTATGAATAATCTTTAGTTGAGTTAAGAATTTTTGGTAGAGACTGGTTTAGTTTTTCTGCAATAATTTACAACCAAATTGCTGAATTCAATTAATGTTATACAAATTACAACTATTTTTTCAGTAATCCTTGTTATCAAACACCAACATTGACTGCACAAAAACCATATTTTTGCCTTAATATGAAGGCCATAGCGAATATCAAAATTTGTTTAGAAAACAGAAATAATTAAATTTGTGGTTTTTAATAACTAAATTACTGGTGCAGAAAATCCTAGCGTATTTCAATAACTACAATATGCAGCTTAAAACAGTATTTTAATTATAATTTTCTTTGTTTATTTATCTATTTCGTTGAAAATTTGGCGATAGTAATTTCAATTATTTTCCTTTTGGTATAATTTTCGCCTTTTCAATCTAATTCCCATTAAAGCATGTCGTAGTGGTTAGATACTATTAATTTGAAGATAACAGCACATTTGCACATTTCGTTACTGTACCATGATTCTAAGTAACCTTAAGCTTATGCTTGCTTCTAAGTTAAAATAATTGATATGCATTTTTTATATTTTACATTTGTTGCTAAAATATTTTATCCTTTTTGCTTCTGCAAGCGTATTCTAGGTTGTGAGCAACTTGTTTTTAAAAAAAAATATTTTTTCACAATTGTAAAATGACCTTTATGCTAAAAAACTCATATTTTTTAGAAAAACTTATTTAAATATTGTAAATGTGGATTGCCTAAGAGCTTTGTAGAATTTTTCTTTAAATGTTTTAAGTAATAGGAGAAGGTTAAACACTTAAACAGTAACCTTAACGTTAACGATTATTAAAACAAGTCATGTTCACTTGCAATCTTAGGAAAATAAACCTGCTGAGCTCTTGTTTGATGAAGGCTTCTTTTAAACAAAAGGATACTTTAGCATGGTGAAAATTTGATTGAATGATTTCTAGTAGACTTAAGAATTAATCGTAGGGACTGGTTTGAATTTTTCCAATCATTTCACAAAAATTTAAGGATTCAATTAATATTTTACAAAGTTTAATAAAAACTATTTTTAAATTCAAATGCCTCTCTGAAGAAATAATTATGTTCGCAATAACGTTGCCTGGACGAAGGACGATATTTTTACTTAAATAGGGAGGCGATATATATTAGTTAGGAGAGCTAATTAAATATGTAGTTATTATTATTATTATTATTTTTTTTTTTTTTTTTTTTTTTGTTATTTATCTAATCTTTTTAAATGCATAATTTTCAACCTCAAATTTACTTATCTAAGCTGCATATAATTGTGGTATTATGTACGGATACTTTTGCATTCAAAATAAAAGCAAGATAGACATCATCATTAGTTTGCTACAAAATTGTATTTGGTGTCATTTGTTTCATACGCTTTGGTTTTACTTACTTAAAATAAAGCAATACTTCATGTGTAACATGGCTTCTATGTGTTAAGAACTAATTATTTTGTTAATTTTGCATAATAGGTATTTGTGACCAAAAGGGCAACAGTATTAAAATGATAGAAGTAAATACATAAATTACAGTAAAGAGCGCTTTCACCAAACTACTGTGCGAACTAGTCAATTTTGTAAATAAATTTAATGTTATAAATTTAAAGAAATTTGGCAACCAGCAGGCTTTTTAGAAAAAATATTCTAAGGGAAACATTTCTTAATTTTACAAAGTACATTTTTTAAAAAAAGAAGTGTTGTTTCTAAGCTACTGCTCGATTTAGTACCTTTTGTAAATAGATTTACTACACTTTACTATATTTTTCCTAAGAAAAATCTTGCGGAGTTTTTGGTACAAGTTTGAATTACAAATTTTTTGGAAAAAAGGAACGTTTTATTTCAAGAAATAATCGTTACAAAAATATATATTGATTTGTAAATAAATAAGAAAATTTTTCGAAATAAGAAATTTTTTCTAAGAGAGCAAACTTTTTCGTAGGAAAGAAAAGAATTATTTTCTTTTTAATATATATTTTAACAAAATCAAAATACTGTTGTTTTCTCTTTATAATTTTCTGGTAATTCTTTTTCTGATGATATTATAGTTAAAGTATGACATCAATTACCTGAACATTCATGATTTAAGATTCCTTTTATTGGAAATTTTCTTTATGATACAATATTGACTATATATCACTGTCATAAGATTGCATTTTATAATATTTATATATATGAAAAACTCAATTCCTTAACATGTAAAAAGTTCATATACTCGTGAATATGACTTGACGCAGGTGAATAAGAAAAAAGAGAAATATAGTAAAATATTTTTACGAAAATCGGAAGAAGAAAAAAATTTTAAAGAAAGTGAATGCTTAATTAAATAGTATTTTTTTAACAAGAACATTCCCCAAAGTGTTACAACTTTATTATGCCTGAATGATCTGAGAAAGCATCGTAAAATGTCAAAGATAATTTGTGCCTGAATGATAAAAAGAATTATAAAAGAGAATATCTCAAAGGAAGGTTAAATGCTTAAGAATAAATAAAAATTCAGTTGAAGTCTTCTTAGTCGAAGTGAACAATTTTTGTTTGTGTTTTTTAAAATGTTATTTGTATTATATTTTATAGATTAAGAAATGTTGTTTTTTCTTTCAATAGACAACTAAAAATCACTGGGAAGTTTGGTTAACTAGTAATATATTAAAAATTAAAAATAAATTTTAATGTCCTTTATATTGTACGTTCTAGGCTACTAATCATATGAATACTTGATAGAATAACTGCAGTAAGTAACAAACGGTCAAACTAGGCATGTGGAAACGGTTCGTTGCCATACCATCATAGTTGCGTAAAATTCGTGTTCGTAAGCGGCGCTGGATGGATCTAAAATTTTTTTTTTGATATTTAAACTCTCTCTCTCTCATCAAACCGCTCTGACATGCAAAGTTTTAAAGTCTAATTGCAGCCTTAGGCATGTAATGTTGCTTATAATCCCCCAAACCTAAGCAGTGCCACTGTATATTGCAGTTTAATTTTAGAGCTTGAACGCAATTGACTTTGTCCGTCCAGGTTCATTTTTCGGCTTTGCTTCCTTTGAAATAAAATATATTTATGTTTTTTAATTTAAAAAAAAAAAATTTACGAATCTTTGTTTAATAAAAGCTTACAAGGTCTTGTAACACCCTTAAAAAGTCTTTCCAGGATGATGTAGCGGTATGACGTTTTCGTAAACATTGAGAAAGGTGCTTGTATACTGAACCAAAAATTTATCTCAATTATACGGAAAAATTTGGGTTACAATTAAAAAAATTACAACCAACTAATTTTTTTATTAATACTACGGATTTTTTATTAAAAAAAAACAATAATTTCAGAAAAATATTGAAGAAATTTCATCAGTATGATTTGTTTCGCTTGGATACTAAAAAATATGATAATTTAGTTAATTTTGGTTTTAGTGAATTTTTACTTAAATTGTCTGACTTATAATAAACATATCTTCATTAAAAGTTATTTCATTTGTATTTTTCTATTTCGATTGTGGTCTTTATTAAGAGATTTTGGGTCAATGAAATTTTCTCAATGACTTGAAAAATACTTCTAATTTATCGTGGCTTATTATTGAGGCATTGCAAAAATATAATTGTGTTTTTAAATTAAAAAAAAATATTTTAGAAAAACAATTTAAGTTTTAATAAAAATTTTAAATAAAACTTTGTTAAATTAAAAGAACTTTTCTAAATTTCCTAATATTCTTTACTCAGATTAATAATTTACAATGCAATATCGGATCTTCTCGTTCCTTAAAAAAATTCAAAAAATATCTATAATTGTTTGCTTTTTCTATATCAGTTTATAGGTTTGATAAAAGTTAAATAACAACAAAACTTTACACTCTTTTACGTAAAACCGAAATATTTTATTATTCGACTTGTGCTATAAATCAACTGTTTAACATCATATTTTAATTAAAAATCATTAAACTGTAAAATAGCAAAATATGATCAATTAGCACCTTGAGCAAAACAAGCTTATAACATTGCACATAATCTTCTGTTGTGATTTAAAACAAATATTATTATAATTTTAGCAAAACAGAAACATCTAAAATCATCATCTTCATTGGCATATTGGAAATGAATTCAAAAACAGTTAGATACACACATGCTGTTACATTTTAATTAGGTTAAAACATACTTTAGTATTTATGCATCTATATATTAATTAAGAAATTTTAAGCCTCATGAATTTTGTGCTTGAAAAATTTGGTAGACGTATCATGGGCCTCGTTTTGTATTGTCTTGCATTTAAGTAGAAAATGAATTCATTGTTATTTTTGAATGAAAATAATAAAATGTTTAAATAAACATTTGAGCAGTAGTTTAAACTTGAAAAGCACGAAATTATTATCAAAAATTATAAATTAATTACAGTACGAGTACCTGACTTATTTGAAGCATACGAATTACGAAAAGTTTATAGGTGGATATATAATTCATTTCTAAATTTTGTTTAAAGCAAACTGCATTTAGTGCCATGAAATATGTAAATTAAATTTGCATTATATTTAACAGAACCTGATTTGTGTTTAAACCTTTTAACTAATAATTAGTTATAGCTTTTTATTTGTTTAAGATAATGTTTGTTATGATTGACAATTTGGTATAACATTTACAATAAAAACATGATGATTATTTACACACTATTGGTTATGTATGGACTTCATTAAAGTAGATATAGGCAAAAAATACTGATCGTTGCTGTTGCATTACATTTAGCCGGTGCTTAATTTTTTCTCTAAAAATTACTGCAAAATAGGCAAACAATTTTTCCTTTTTAATAAATTTAGAAATTAATGTTCATAAAAACTAACGCCAGATAAATTTTAATTTTTATAATTTTAATACTTAAAATGTTCGACTTATAATTGATTGAAAACTAAAAGATTTTTCGTGTGAAGAAGAGCAGCAAAAATTATAATTAAGAGATTGAAGGTTAAAAAATTAATTTAATATACACACTGGAATGATAAAAAATATCAAACATTCGAATTATTAATTACATGGTCTATTTAATTGATAGTTTAATTATTATTTAGTAATAAGATATGGTATTGTTTTTAGCATTATCATAAATTTCATTAATAGCACAAATACTTTTTAATAAAGAGGTATCATTAATAATTAGTTGAAAAACAAAGAAAGTATCCATTGATTAATGATTAAAGTGTTTCAAAGCAATAACAATATTAAATGTCACTTTTTGTGTTTGTACATTAAATAAACACCTTGAAGACTAGTAGAGCAATATTTCAAAACAACATTTCTATTACAAACCTTTTGTTTTAATATAGTATAGTTTTAATATTCTTATAGGAAACTATTTATTCTTTTATGTAAATAATAACAGCTGCTAGATGGGGTGCGAGGTGATTTTTTATCTACAACACTTTTAATTTATAAATTTTTATTTTATTTTTTTTTTTTTTGTGTTGAAGTTAACAATAGTAGCGTATGAGTATTATTTTTTGTTTCGCTAAAATTCCAGTGAAGCATTCGTCCCGGATATACAAACATTATCTTAAATGCTGACTAACCATATGAGGAGCGAAACCAATCAGGGTAGGCATCGGGATCTTAAACTATTGCAAAATCTGAGACATTTACGGAATTTCAAGGGTTTTCGGTATTTCCTAATCTGTTTTTTTAGTGTAAAATATTTTTGAATCGTGAAAAAGTTACTTCAATAAAAAATTTAATTTTTGGTGTTCTGAAATTTACTTATATTTTTGCATTAGATATTTATTAACAATGCATATTCGTACTTATTCCGAAAGTACAACTTTTCTTGATTTTTTCTAACAGTCCGCTGTTCACAATTCAAACTGAACTATATTCTGAAAGTTGTTACAAAATTGCTCGCTTTGTTTTCACATATAATAATTCAACATTTTTGAGTATCTTTTAATTACACAAAGTTTTCATAAATAAAAAACGTTAAAAGCCTTAAACCGCCTAGAGAAATTTTGTCATATTTTCAAGTATGAATATTACATTCAAATTAGAGAAGACAGTTTGGTCTAAATTTTCGTTTTCTTACTCTCAATAGAAAAGTTAGGTTCATTTTTCAATTAATTTCTTAGCGCCGTAATTCAACAAAACTATAAAACTTGTCTTTTTTATTTTAAGTTTGTGTATAAATTTTTTAGTATAAAAAAATTTTAAAAAATTTTTAATCCGGTAAAAAACAGAATTTTATTATTATATTATGTGTGATTTATCGTTTCCGAAAATTCTGAGATTTCGGTTTTCGCGGTTTTCTGTTTGGCACTCCACATACTAACAAACAGAAGGCTCCCAAAAACTTAGGCTTGATTAAAACTCGTCTCTATTTCTACAGAAACTCTAAGAGAGGTTTCAAAGTTACCTCCTCGTCACAAAATAAAGAGTTACGTATTTCGTATCGTATATTTGTTACGTATTTAAAAAATGATGTTGATTTTCTATAAAATTAAATAAATGAAAGATGTTTCCGTAGAGGCTGTAATTTTGATTATTGTTACCTTAAAAATCACTGCAGGTAGATACCTTAAATTTTTAATAACAAATGATGAAAATGATAAGTTCAATATTACTCGTAAAAGGTGGTTGTAAAAAATCCTAGTTGTGTGAGTTGAACTCGTATTTGGCGGACTTAGAGTTCTTCTCCCAACAATTTATGCACAATTAAAAAACTTTTTATCCCTTAAGTGTATTTTCTCGATCTGAATTTAATTGTATACTGTTCCTTCAAAAATAAATTTATATGAAAAAATGTGCAATAAAAATCTTTTAGTAGGAAGTGCTAACTGGCTCTACTTTCTCAAGAGCATGAAACAAGCATATATAACTTCACTCCATAGTAACTTGACTTTGGATATTTTCTTAATAAGAAAAAATAAAGAAAAAAAATTAAATATGCATAATTACTGTTCTTTATTCAACAACAAATTATTAACGATAAGTGTTCTTTTTTAGCGATTAAATTAATTCGCTATAATCTTAAGGTTTATTACGCTTTATAACCGAAATGTTGTTAAATTTTATAACGTTTTTTTTCATTGTCACTTCTGTGTAACATTACATACTTATATTTACAGATACTGTAAACAAACAACCAATTATAAAATACGAGTACCTACATAGAAGAAAGATTTACCTAATATTAAAATTTATTTGTTAATATTAAATTTAATACAGGCAACAATTCATGTCACCTTAAACCTTCACATACACCTTTGCTTCTGAAAACACAATTTCACTCGAACTTAAAACGAAATTTTCCATGCTCTGTCAAGCTTCCCAACAACTAAGTGACGAAGACAGTTACATAAAAGCGCAAAGTACCAAATGAAAAATAGATGAAAAAAAAAAAAAATAAACCACACCACAAGTAGTTTAACGTAATTGCTTTTTTCTTAGAACTAAGAATGTGGGAATGAGCTTTTTACGTCTTATTTAGCGGTGCCTCACTTAAGAGATTACGCGGTAGAACGATTGGCATGTTTACAAACACACATAAGCTTATAATAGTCGAAATGTCTTTTACTTGGTCGGAAGCACAAGTAACAAAAACAAGAATTTACTGAAATCTTGAAAATCTAGTTAAAAAAGATTGGTGAGTTAAGGTTTGACAATGTCTTAACAAGTTAAGCAGATATTGTAAAATATCAACACTGAAGTATGGAGTATTTTAATTATATTTCTTTAGGTAAATTTTGTTTATAACGTTTACGATATAACAGTGACAGTAGAGGGCCAGAAAAAGTATGAAAATACAAAATATTGAATAATTAAATTCCTACTAATAAATAAGATAAAGTGACGCTGCCTCGAATATTCTCACATTGAGTAGTAATAATTTCACTAAACAAATCAAGATTATAAACGCAGAGCACATTCCATTGGTCGATTTGTATATGTAAAGGAAGAACATAGAAGCATATATCTATGTAATGAGTGTCTTTTCCACCCTTGACTATTTTCAATGCCATCTGGCACAACAAAAATTATGCGTCAACTATACTTCCATAAAATGTCATGGTATCACTAAACTTTGCCAGCTGGTAACTAAATCTTCCTTCTTATTAAAGTCTCTTGCATTTACTAACTGTTTCTGCTTCCTATTGTTGGAGATTCATAGACTATATGCGCTAATTTCTTGTCTCTTTCAGACACAGTAAAAAATCTTCGTCCAAATTGATCGTTTTTAGTTACGATGCTTTGCTAAAAGTTCCAACACTCTTCATATCTTGATCAAGATGCATGCCGCTCACATCTTGGACTTTCTGAGAGACAGTATCAAGAAAGCAAATATCAAATTCACTTAATTCCACTGGTGTTCTGTATAACCTGTTTTCTTTGTTTCTATTCTGTTTAACCCTTTCACGACCATAAGGAAACCGGGACTATATACTAGTATTCAATGGGTTTTCTTAGTTTATTTTTATACAAAATAAACAAAAATTGCAATGAAATAATAAACTCGTGGGTAGATTTTTTGGAATTTTCTGGGAAATATTTTTCCCTATGGGCAATAAAAGTAAAAAAAATCAGTTTATTGAACTTTTATGATAAATTTTACAAGAAAAATAAATAAAATGTAGTAAAAATAAAATACAAAAAAAACTTATGAAATTAATTATGACATTCTGAGAAGCAATTTCTTTTGCTTGTAAAACAGAGATGGACATTACACTTAACACAAATATTATGTGTTCTATTCTCTATATGCTTTTTAGCGCAGTTTACACATCTCTTCATTTGGCCGGTCTTTTGCATATTGTGCGCTGGTAAACTGTGCTTCATACTAATTTTTGATTTCGCTCCTTCCGTATAAATAGGTCTTGCTCTCTGCCTAGATGTATAGCTATTTATTAAATTTCGTGCTACAAGCTGTCGATACTCCAAACTGTTCAAAAGTGATCCCTCAACGCGTTTATTTTTATGCAGTTTTGTATATACTACATACGCGTTGTTCATTGTTATGTCCATAATATCAAAGAACAATCGTAAATAGTATTTTATTTTTGCTTTGCGATCTACCTCATAACATACTTTTCGCTGATCCATTAGATCCACTCCGCCCATATATTTATTATATTTTAGGATCATTTCAGGACAAAGTACACTTAATTTTTGAGCTGATTTTGCTTGCCTCCTCTTTACAAAAGTCGTTTGCTCTGGAGATAAAAAATTGGTAAGCATGTGAACCGATTTTGTGTCCATCCATTTCACGAAGGAGATACCTTTAAAATTTGCACAATAAGTGTCACCTCGTTTCATTGTTTTATCCAACGGAAAGTTTTTGGGGATATTTTTTCTATTTAAGCGAACAGTGCCGCAAGCCTTTAAATTTTGCATCATTAGTTTATATTGTAAGCTAGGAGAATTGAAGAAATTATCAAAATAAAGTTCGCACCCAAGGCCATTCAACTTTTGGCTCAAGTTAAGTACAACGGATTCGCCCAAACCGACTTCTGGAATAGTTTTTCTCCCCGTGTATAAATCAAACTCAAATAGATAACCTGTCAAAGAATCACATCTGCACCACATTTTGAAGCCCCATTTGATAGGCTTGTTTTTAATGTATTGCTTCATCACGTTGTGCCCTTTAAATTTTATCATGCGCTCGTCAATTGATTGCCTCTTCGAGTTATTTAAGGCATTTTGAAAACAATAGTTAAAATGGTCAAATACTGGTCTTATTTTATAAGCTCTATCAGAAGTAGATGACTTACAATCATTATTATAGAAGTGCAGATTTTGTCGTATTTGCTCAAATCTTGTGCGAGTCATAATGTTAGCAATGTAAGGAACACCCATATCTTCATCAGTAGACCAGTAACTTCGAAGACTTGGTAAAACTTTATAACTCATTACAAAATTCATTCCTAAAAACGCTTTCATTTCGTTTTCTTCAATACTAAAAGATCTTCCATTTTGTTCCGCATACCTTGTACTCTCCGGTATGACAATATGTGACAAAAACAAATTCAACTTAGTCACTTCAGAAAAAATGTCCATTGGTGTCACCATATCTTGCCTATCAGAAAAAATGTTTACGCAATCAAATTCGTAACCACTTTCGTAATATGTGTGAGGTGTATAAGAGCCATTTGCCCATCTAAAAACAAGTTGAAGCTCCGTTTGAGGGATTATGTTTTTATCGGCTTCTTGAACAGCATTTTCGATTTCAACCACATCTGCAGCTTCTTCAACGTCGTTTTCTAAAAAGCCTTGATCTTCTTCATCCAGACAAAGATCGTCTTCGTCATCACTATTATCCGCCATTAGCAGTTGCAATATTTCGTCTTCGCGTAAATGAAACTCTCTGCACCCTTTGTAAGCCATAGCTGTAAACAATATCATATAATATAATATGGCTCAATATCAATGGACAATTTGCATATAATTTCCCTTTTGGTCGATAGGGAAAAATGTTTCCCATGGAATAAATGTACAAACTTAAGAGACTGTTTGTAACTTATCCAATTTTGACTTTTTATGTTTTAGTTTTCAATACTTACCACGTAATAATTTTCAGTAGAAAAAGTCAGAAATGTAACTTCAACCGCGATAAAACAAACTAAATAAAAAAGACCTTAAAGTTGGAAAAGTATGGGATTTCCCTTTTCTTATCAAACTACACATATTAAAGTATTGCCAACTTTAAGCTTTTATTTACAATAAATCATCACTGTTTTACGACACCTAGTCGGTAAAATTATAATTAAGAATAAATTCGTTATTAAAACTACCAATTTAAATTTTGGGAAATATGTTTCCCATTGACGTGAAAGGGTTAATATTCACATTTAAAAGTGAAAAAAAAAGAAAATATTAATTTTTGGGGGCAAAAGCCTATCTCGACGTCAATTTTGCTACTGCTTACTTAGCTCCTCAGGAAATTCAAAAATGATTTTAATTTTCTTTATTTTCATTCCTTTCAACCTCACCCTCGATGATTTAATCATTTTAATCAAGAAAGTGGCAATTAAAAATTTAATTGAGACAATTAAAATTTTAATTGAATGTTAATCTGAAGACAAACAAAGTTTCAATAGGCGCAAAATATTTCTGCGTGTTCTCTACCAAACCGCTATAATACTTTAGCAATGCCACAAAATTATCTACATTTGATTTTAACTCAATCATCAATTTGGATAACTTATAGATGATTATTGCGCAAAAATCTTGACGAACACCTGTATAACTTCCAAATGATGCAGAAATAGAAACCACAAGTACACTATGTGCGTTGTTGTTTTACCGATTTATCTCGAAAGCAGTTTAAAACCAAGTCGATGTTTAATCACTCATTTTTAACTTAAGAGATTTTCGAAAAAGTAATGACGATGACCAGCTCACCATGATCGACGATTTATTGTTTAAAACTATGGATTATTCTGGGCTAGATGCGGTTTCTGAAATCGGCCTCCTTTACTTCCTTTACTTCATGTGAATCCAGGTGGTTCCTGGTTTACGCTGATAAATGAACCAGCAAAAAACTAATGCCTCTGGACTCAACATAGTTCGTGACATACGGCCATCAATCTTCTAAAATTGTACCAAAAATGCAAGTTTAGAGTGTCCAAGTAGGACAAGAACAGAAATGGTTGCCATAGTTTAAAAACCATTTTCCAAAGTTAGTTCCACTGATTGTCCGAATAAAAATTTTCTTGAATTAAATTTAATTTTTTTTATTGTTTTATAATCTAAAGTTATTTCAGTTTTGAAAAAAAAATACCCGTATATTGATTCCTTCAGACCAGCCTTTAGGAACTCGCACTTGAAAATAAAATATTATTACATAAAATTTTAAAACAAAACTTCTTTAATGTGGTTTTTTTCTTAAATATAATATTTAATTTAAAAAATAAAGACTGAGTTATAGTTCGCTGTAACAAATATATTTAAAAACATTATTCACAGTTTATGAATAAGAAGAAAAAGAGCGAAGAATATTGAAACACAAGAATAAGCAAGCAGACGTAAAATAATTCCTTGTTGTTTGGAGTTGGCATCTGCCAGCAGATTAACAACAATAGAGTTAATATGAAAATCTCGTAAACAGACTGACGAATTTACACATAATCCACCATGTTTTTATATTCAACCATTCAAGCAAGTTTTTAAAATAGAGAAGGGAATGATTAAAGAATTCTTGGCAAGTTGACAAAATTATTTTATTCTTCCATAAATATAAAGAAAAATTCTAATAAAATAAAAAGTGATTGTCCTAAACTGCTCATAAGAGAGCTTACATTGTGTTAATTGCGGATTAATATGGCAAATAATTGCTGTCAAACGCATTAGTCTCACTTTTGTTTGTTCTTACAAAAAAACTATATACAATTTTAGCTACGGCTTCTCCGTTTGTAAAAGCTGTTACAAATTCTTCAACATGGCATTCTGTTTGTGTTTTGTGATTCTCTAATATTTTCTTGTCCATATTTCAACTACCTTTTCATCTAGCTTTTTTTGTTTTCGTATTCCAACAGTTGTTTTTTGCTACAGTAAAAGACACAAAAATAGCAAAATTGCTTACAATGCAAGAAATTTTTATGATATCAGCAAATACATGAAGAAATTAAATTTCTTCGCATTAACTATATTTTAAAATTTATTTTTCCCATAAACAATTGATGCAGTGACATTGAAGAAAATACATTCACCGTTTGTAGATTATTCATATTTCTTATCCTAGTGAGTGAAAAGTGAAAGTAAAAAAATATAAAAGAACGATTATTTGTTAATAAGGGCACCTTACTTTAGGCAAGAACTATTTGCCATTTATGGTTAAAAAAAATTTTGACCCACATGCAGAAATGAATATTGCTTAATGTTGAAGTACTTCAATTTTTTACTATAGTCTTTTTTGTGCCATAAACAAAAATATTTACATTAACTGGCATGTGGTCTTATAGTGTTTAGGAAGAATTTTCGTTTTTTTTTTTTTTTGAAGTCATTAAATTTTTTTATAACGATTAGATATCTGCCACTCTAAGACTTCTCAGTTTCTGCTTTATAAACTTGGCTGTCACAGTATAAGTTTCAGTTTGCACTTTTTTTGCTGATCAACATCGATTTTACTCTTTAAGTGTAAACTATTATGGTACTATTATTTCATCCACTTCCACTACCTTATGTTAGCAATGTTACTTTAGTTAACTTTCAGTGCTTTACGATTTTGTCTCAAATGACTAATTTCAATATGTTTAGAATACTTAATTCGATACTTGCCCCGACATCCAAATTCTTCGCCTTGTATATCTGCAGGTTCTAAGTTACACACTTTTAATGCACATTTAAAAATTTCGCAACATAACTACTGACATTAATTAAGCAGAATAAATACTCTAGAACCTTTAAAGGACACTTGTCTTTATTTTATATTTTTAACTATTACATAGGCTTAAAACTAAAATCGTTTTTTAACTTAGTAAAGTATTAACATTGCACTTCCAAACTTAATTAAAATTGTTCATTTGTAAATTTAATTATTTGCTGATCTGTAAAATTATTCGTATCTTTCGATGTTTAAAGCGTTATACACTATTTAAAACAATTATTTTTGTTATAATTCTTTTTACATCCGAGCTTTTATATAACTTTAATGAATCTTACTGCATTACAGAATGCTTGTACTTGAGTTCTGTAAAAGGGCGTGCAGTCATTATGTAACCTGTGATGAATTAAGTACATCATCGCTAAACAATATGCATGTCAAGTTACTCTCTTAAACTTCATCTAATTCAGTAATGATGATAACAAACTCCAATTGTAAATTGTTTATTGAAAAACAATAACATAGTAAATAATTCACACAAAATCTGTTCATATTTTATTTATTAGTGAGTCATAAAATGATTTTTCTTTCTAACATTCTTTAAAGACCAGAATAAGTGACCTTCGTTTTGTTAAAAGCTTATGAATCATACTATTGTGCATGTTTTTCAGTCTCGTCGCATGACGCCGTCGGTAGCAAGTAAAGAATAATTTAACGCCAACTACAAATCAATTTTAAATCTCTTTGCTTCACTAGAATCTTGTTTTTACTCAGGTTTACCAATTTTTTACTAATAATTCTTGTAAAAACAATTTTAAAACACCGTTAAGTCTATAACGGAACATTTGCCCACATACATCAAATTTCATCAACTATTGTAAAACCCTTTAATTTCTAAAGTCGAATTTTGTACTTTTTGTAGTAGCAGACTTATGAAATAAATTCTTACCTTTAATTTATAATATCAATAATATGAGTATGGGGGCACATTTTAACATAAAAATTCATGATTTTTTTTAAACAAAACCAATTTGTACGCATAAGTTCTGCAAACTGACGCATTAAAAATCAACATTCTTTTTTTTTTTTTGAAGTAGTTTACAGCTATTAAATTTTATCAAAAATAATATTTTCAACACTAGTAGCTGGCACTACCATATTTTTATTGTTGGCATTGTTTTTATTTCACCTTTTTTTAACACCGATTTATTAATGCACATATACATTCGGGCCCTAATGCGTTAATACGGATATATCTTCACTCTTGTAAACATAAAAAATACTTTTACTTTTGTTAACCTTATTTTTTTAACACATATGGATGCACAAATATGTGTGTGTATAGGCACGTATTTTTTTCAGTTCAATTTTGTTTTGTTGCTTAACACTTTGAACACTATACAACCAACAAGAACAACAACACTTAACATAAACCAACAACACATAAAGATATAATAAATTTTAACAATGCACTTACCTGAATAACATTACAAACACTAAACATCCTGGAATCAGTAGAAGAAATCAGAATAAAAACTTCAAGTATAAAACGTAGCTTTAAATAGGGCATTGTTAAATCGCACTTTTATGTGTGGATTTGTGTGAAAATTACATATTTCTGCATGCATGTATTTTTTAGGACAAAAATAAATATATGTATGTGCAATATTAAGAGATGATGTGCAATATTAAGAGAGATGGTTTTTACATATAATAAAAATAAGAATACGCAACACAAAATAAATTTTACATAGAATATGCTTTGACTTTTAAAAGTGAATTATTGATTTTTTTCAATATTTTACCTACATTTTTACTTTCCTTAAAGGTTGTTAATATGTAAAAAGGGTTTTAGTTTTATGAAAACAATCGAATAATGTTGCATATGCACTTTTAATATAGATTTTGTTTTGAGTGACTAAAGCCATTAATGTAATTTTGCTTCTTAAACTTTGACACAGGTAAGTTTACGAGTAAAAGTTACATTTGAATATAAAAGAATAAAATAAGTTAAGATTTTTTTAGTATTCACCTGCAGATTTTTTATTAAAAATTAGAAAAAATCACTTTCTTTTCTTAAAAAGAAATTGATTAGAATCAATTTAAAAATTAGTATGTGTCAATAAACATCTCCTGCATTGATTTACTTTTGTACATGTTTTATGGTACTTTGGCGATTTTAGCTTCAGTTTTGGCTTTCAAAGCTCGTGGTCCGTAGAAATAAGTGTGTTCCAATATCAAAATAATGTTTCTAGTAGCATTTTTGCATATGATTTTAGCAAATCAGAAATAGATATAGGTGTAGCCAACAAAGGATCTAACTATTTTACCAATCGTCAGTCAAAAGCAATAATATCCAAGATCTGCATCTATAGCAGAAAAACGTCGTATTTTAAAAATCTGTACAGAACGGTTATATTCTTTGCAAAATATATTATGCTAGAAATAAAATTTTAGCTCATGAACAACGTTACTGTTGTAGTGATTAAAGTAGCTAGCCAATTGGCACTTTTTTCCTGCTATTATTTTAAATGGTCGAAATCTGTAATTTTTGGTGAAATTTTGCTGTTTTTGTCAAAAGTAAATACCTTTAATTTCAATACATTTTTAAATAATAATAACTTATAAATGATTTACGGATGTTCTTAAGAAGTCGTAACCGCAAAAAACAAATTTTATGTGAAAAGATAAATATTCCATGTGAATGACCGTGCACCGTGATTGTTGAATGGTTGAGATGTTTTGTAGAATTATTTGCAGCAAGTTCGTTTGTAAACATTATTTGGATAATATTTGATAGAAGAAAAAAAAGTATTGTATTTGGTTTGTATCTCGTGAACACAAGTGTAGGAAAAAGCAATCCCAAGCATTAGCAATAACTTGATTGCGAGCGTACATGATCGTGAGTAAAGAGTTATTTACGAATCCATCCATTTAGGCACTCCCCCATTTTATTATTTTTGCAGTAACACAAATAGATGGAAGTCGTTTATATTAAAATTAAAAAATTTGCATTTTTGTTGTTATGCTGTAGGTCATAAGCTAATTTAGTTTTGCTGTAGGCATATAATTGATTGGAAGAATATTTTTTTTTTATCTTTTGTATTTTCAATATAAAGTTTTTGAATAGTTGTCTTATTTTCAAATAAATCTCCTTTTTCATGCCAATTTTGCTTAAACCAGGATGGCGTTTTTTTCACCAACAAATAACAACTCGAAATTATTTTGCAGTAATATTGTCTAATAACTTTTCGAATAAAGACATCGTAAGATTGACCTTTTTTATTTCACACACAATACTAACTAAGTTACTTCCTCAAAATTTAACAAATTATAAAGTTTTGTTACCACAGTCTCACAACTATAGTCCGTTTTACTTTATTACATTAAATTTTCTCGTTTATTTCTACAATTGCTTAGAATGTTTTTTCTTTTATACGATTGTGAATGCTTTAGAATTTAAATATTTCCTTGTGACAATTATGAATCGTTAAAAAAAATAACTTTTACAAGAAAAAGTCAAATACATTAAGCCTTAACATTAAAAAGAACTGCTGCTGCTTTAAGTTCTTATCAATTCCTTAATAGTAAGTTTTTATCTATGTCATTCATTGAGAAAATCTATCTTTAAATAAAATGTAAAATATTCGTCTGTATAAAAAGAAAATGTACAATTATATGTATAAAAGGCAATACATTTAAGTTGAGGGTTACTTGCTTTGTTTAGGTGAGTTTAGCTATAGTGAATATAATAAAATTCATTAATTATTAGAACACCCTTCAATTTCCAAATCTTTATTTGATACTTGTTATTATAAAGAACTTAGCAAAAAACTTTCGTTGTACATTTTAACCATCTGCCTACAACTGTTCAGAAGTAGCCCACATACATCAAATTATATAAACTATTGAGCCACTTACAAAGCGGTTTTGACCTCTAAGAGGTTGATTGTTATTGGCTAGTCAGCATAAAGCAGTAACATTAATGTGGCCACTCAGGAAATGATCACGAGCTGACAAATCGCACGACAATGAAATCCAACCGAGAAGTTTATTTCTCAAAACCAACTTATCAACAAATTTTGATTTTTATAAATCGATGGTTGATGGTCGCTTGCGGTACTTCAAGCCAAACTGTTAAGACCACTTTCGCTCAGATCAATTTCATCTTTAAAAAAGAAACCATTGATTATAGTGCGGTAACGATCTTCATGGATACAGTTTAGTCTGTACAGCCCCTTTGTGGTTTAGTTTCACTTCATATACGCCATTTTTTTTTTTTTAATGAACAAACTTATTAAGCCAGAAACGAGTGAATGAATGAAACATTTCAAACTGATCTAAGCCTCAATTGGTAAAAGAACGACGGATATTATGGCCTCGTGTTTTAATTCCTGTATTATCTGGATATTATACGGGTGTAGCACAAGATGATTGAGAAATATTTTCCACGTAGTGGATTGACAAAGCCCCAATTCTTGCGACAGAAGACAAATCCATAAATTTGGATCTTCTGCTACACATTTCGTTACAGTGGCGATATTCTCCTGAGTAGGTTTATTCCTTTGACGTATGCTGTTATTCGATCACGAAAAATTTTACATTTTTTTAGGTGGAATATTATGAGCGCGCTAACAATTTCGAAGTGTCTATAAGTTGCGCGGTGATGTATTCGAGATTTTTAATAAATTGGCAAAATATATATTTTATTATCTTTTTAGAAGTTTCAACTAAAAGGCCAAACTAATAATATCACATTTTATGTACAAAAATTACAATTTAAAAAAGCAGGAGTAGAACATTTCACTATTTCGTTGTCTTTTTTAGTGAGCACATATAAAAGTCTTATCTGACAGACAAAAGTAATGGAGTGTATGAAAGCGATGAATTTACCGCGGAAAAACTTCTATAGTTTTTAAGTTTGCGAGTATTTTTTCTGAAGTTTAAAATTACACTATTTTTTATTTGGCAAAACTGTTCGAAACTATGTGAAATATAAGGATAAAAATAGATTAATACACGCTTTTAAATAAAAATTCAAACTTTCTATTTAAAGATTTTTTGCAACATGTCTTCTGAAAAGATTGAAGTTGTAAAGGAAATGTAATGAAGACAAATGAAAGTTTTTGTATTGGATTCCAATTCACCTGTTTGCTATTCAGTTGTAGCAGAAGGTTAAGGTTATTTGAGACAAGTTCATAAAATTGAAGAAAAAATTATATATAAGTGCCTCGCTTTTTTTTTGTCGTATCTGTAATTTTTGCATTTGATGTTCATTTAAATTCTCAAGTGTAAGATGAATATTAAGTTTTTTGGGTAAAATAAGGATGTTAATTTTTTCCAATTTTTTTGATATAAAAGAAATATCTCCTTCAAATTTTTTGGTAAAGTTAAGTTAAAAAGCAGATAGAAATTCTAGAAAGTACTTTTTAACAATCACAAAATTTCGTAATATATTTTTATTTTTAATGTAAATTTTTAAATTGAATGTAATAATTTATAAATGGAAGCGAACCCAATTTTTATTAACCTATATACAAACTTATTAAACCGGGACTCGAATAGGTCTTATTATAGACCCTCCATATGTACTGTTTTGATTGATTAAAGCATTTGTCTTTGTTGTCCTGCCCTAACCATTGAATATAATCTATCAGGTCTGCGAGAAATTGAAAAAAAAATTTTAAGCTCTAAGATTTACAAAATTAGTAAAAAGATTGTTAACAGAGCAACTTAGTAAGTGTCTTCCTTTAAGTTTAAATGCTTACTGCTTCTAATAAAATTTGAGTGGTTACATTTGGGGCGAAGATGGAAAAAGATTCTGCAAAGGTAGAATCTTGTAGACCAATTAGACTTTTATTAAACATGTTACAACTCTTTAAGAAAATATTAAGAAATTAGTTAAACCCTGTTCTCGGCGAAAAAAAAATTTGCAGAATTTAAACTTAGAAGATAACACAGCACGGATTAACTAAAACACAGTCTAGTAAATTTGGTAAAAAACCTTTGGAGGAAAATTTTATTCTACTTTTTTCATTGACATTCTTTATAAGGTATTCATCATAACTTTTAAAGAAATTATAACTTAAAAAGTTTTACAAGCTGTTAGAAATATATATTACATTAGTTTTAAACAAGAAACGGTATAACCTTAGCACGCCCCAGAAAGAAAAAATTCACGCATTAAGCGTATACCTCGAGCAAAACCTTTTGCTCCCCGATTCAAATATGTTACCAAGTAACAACTCAGCTGACAGAAGCCAATTAGCTCCATTATTAGTAAGCATTTGATCTGGAAAAGCCAAATATATATATACTAAATTGATGCATAAGATCCTATTCTAAAGACAAAGTATGGTTATAGAACTACCTCCGGATCATTATAAGGAAATACGTCTGGCTCAATATTAGAAAAAAAACCAAGGACGTCAAAGCAAAAAACTACGAATGATCATTGCAGCTTCCTGATATGTAAAAAATTCGTAGAAACTTTAAACACTTGAAATACATCTAAACCCGCTAACATTAAACAGATTAAACAGCCGTCTTAAATATCCGTCTAGAAAAGAGAATTAACGGTGAAACATTAGAACAATCTTAATAATATTCCAAGCAAGTACGAAAAATTAATTTGTTCTAGAACGGAAAATTTACGTTTCACATATTTATTAGTTTTCGGATTGAAATTGGAAATTAATTGTGTCTCTTTTTAGATGCAAAGTTAATAAAATTGGTTGTTTAATCACAAATTCCTTGTGTCTATTTTTCAATTAAATATAAAGTTGATACCTTTAAAAATTTAATTAAATTTCTACTTTGTTTTTAGAGAAATTTTTAAACTTAAAACTAAGTTTAATTATACTGAACAGTCCACACAATAATTTTCAAAAAATAGTCTGTGAAGCATCTAACGATAAAATATTCGTTGAAACTAATTGGGCAAATGTAGAAAATATATGACTTTGGCATAAATTTTTAATATAAAAATTATAAATTTTTCAATTTTTTCTCTGTTTTTTTTTTTGATGTTTTAAATTTCTTTTAAATCGAGTGAAAGATTTTAAAGCAAACATTGCATATTGCAACCGGTACCTAAGAACGTATAAATAAAACCGTTTCAATCGCTTGTCTATGATTGACACATAAACAAACAAGCAAGCAAGAGTGCAAAGAAATTTATTATAAATTTTTATTAATGTTAGACTTAAATAAAATAAGAAAGTTTCATAGTTTTACATTTCATTTTTAATTTTTCAATTTACTTTTTTTCTTTTGTCCCGGAAAGAGTACTTTTTAAGAAAACGTTCCAAGATTTTTTTGTATTGTAGCACAGGATTTTTATCCTCTCTCTAAAGTATAATTTATCCTCAAATATTCAAACTTTTTTATTTTTAAAGTATTTACGTGCCTACATTATGTTAATTGCTTTTTACTTTGAATTATTATTTTATCTACTCGCATAACAGCTTTTGTGCATATTAAATATTCACCTAATAAATGTAAGAGCAACTCTTAAAACTTAAAACACAAATTCATACACAAAGCATACTTAAAAATGTACGTAATAAAAATTTTGCCAAAAGCATGCTCGACAGACAGCCTGTAACCTTTCTATACAAGAGAATAATGTGTTTGCCTTTGTAATGCTCTTTTTATCAGCCATTATTATTTTTTCTTAATTGTGGAATACAAGATTTTTTTTTAATTATGTAGGCGATTTAATGAGTGTTGTTTTCAGACTTGAATTCATACAATTTGGTTTTTTTTTTTCGTAATAACCACATTGAAAACAAAAATTTTGAGTGTTCATTAAGCAATGAAATCTCTATTTGGAGGTCCCTTCAATCCACCAAGAAGGGAATACAAATTTGCCCTTTTACAATTCCACCAACGATATGTTAAACACCGTTTCCTTTTTATCGCTTTTGATACTCTTGATGGATTTTCCCAAATTCAATAGAAAACTCAAACGTTTATATTAATTTTTAAGGACTTCAATAATCACTTAAATAATAAGACTTAAGTAACGACTTTCTCCTTGTATAAGCAATATTTAACAGCAGAAAAAATGCTTTATTTTCAAACTGCCTCAGCTACTATATACATACGGGCAATTCCACGTATATTACAACTAGGCCTGTAATAATTAAATCTTTTTGATATTAGTTAAAAAGAACAAATCATAGTTTGTGGAAAAGTTTATAGCAGTATACATTATTAGAAATCAAAACTAATAGTTGAAATTAATTATATTACAACAACTACATACATAATGATTAGTGGTAGTTTTTACCAGGAATTTTGTAAAAAAAGTAAGTATCAGGTAAAACATTAAAACTATTACTATCATTTTAAATTCTTAGCCAAATAAAACTGGGAAGTAAAATTCCTTACGTCTAAACACATTATACCAAAATATTTATCGTTATTGTTCGACTTTCTTTGTTTGTAGTTTTATCTTTTTATGAATTAATTTCACAAAAAGTGTATTTATTGTTATTTGTTATATTTAAGAAACTGCATCAGTATATTGTTTTATAAGTAAACATACCAAAATGCACTTGCATAAAAAAGCTTGCTTCTGTAGAAACAAGTAAAAATAGAAATGTTTTGCTTGTAGTTATATGAAACTGTTGTATATGTTGTTTGCCTATGTTGAGCTATAAAATGTGACATTTTTATCTGTCAACAATAATATGTTGTTATTGCAAATGGCAGACTTGTTAGCAGCACAAGGGAGTCTGCTTTGTTTATGCAACAACAAAATGTACCAAAAAATATATTTACAAATGATTGAATGAATGAAAGGAAGAATGAATAATTATCGAATAACAGCACACAAAGAGTACATTTTTATCTACGTACTCGTATATCTGTGTGTTTATTTGCCTATCGTACTTGATTTTTATTTTTAAAATTTAAAAAGCAAAAAAGAGTTCTAGAAAGACAAATGACTTGTGACACATTTTCCTAAAAAGATTTTGACATGATTCTAGAGAGTTTCATAAATATTTTCATTATCGTATAATAATGCGCTTTGGGTAAAAATTTAAAGTGTTTAGCTATTACTGTTTCAGATATAGATTCCTGTGATAAGCGGACAGACATTGCAGCAATTTAGATTGGTTCACATTTTTGTCTTCTCGATACTAATCCTAAAAAGTTAACAAGTTGAAAAGACTAAATGAAAAATTCAACTTGAATTCTGCAATTAATTTCATTTAAATCACTATTTATATGAACATCGAATAACTTTGATTTAATGCTTAAATTTTGTCAGGAATGTTTAAATGTTTTCTTCTACAACATGTTTTTTATTATCTGTTATATTGTTAACAATTTTGTACTTACATCTTGTTAATATTCGCTTGTTGTTTTGATAAATTATTCCAATAGTTATTTACTTGAAGCGACAGTAATTTGTGATACCTTTACAAGCATAAAAAGGGACGTACTATAAATGAAAGATTCAAAATTAAATAACTTATTCGTTGTTTGGATACGTACTGCTACAGTGTTTAAAAATGTTGATGCAGTCTTTTTCCTTTTTGATGTTTCACTTGTCACTTTTGGTAGTAATTGTGTTGTTTAAATTGCTGTTGTTACTGCCACTGCAGCATTTGATGACATGCACTATAAACACATGCAATCTTCATAAATAAACAGGAATAATTAGTGAGTATCTGTATTGCATAGTAGAGGAAGTGACGATTATGAAGTATGTGACACTGCATACACGAAATAAGATCTTATTTATATTTTGGTTCTTTAGAGGTTGCAAATTAAAAGTATATTAATTTTCATTCTCTTACTTAAACCAGAGGTTTTTTTTTCAAATAAGCTGAATTTATTCAGTCCCTTAGGAAAGTTTACTTACTGATTGGTGTCACCTTCAAGAAATTATTTATAATAAAAATTAAGTTATATAAATATTGATGGAAGCCCTTTAGTTGTAAAAATATCATTTTATCCGTATTTTTGTTAGATGGAAACATTAAATGAAGAAAAAAGCAAGACTCGAAGTATTAAATATATTCGGTCTAGATACAATGTGGGCAAAAAAAAAAAGAAGAGTAAAAACAATCAATGTAGTTTTTATTTATGGGCCGTAGTTTAAATTTAGTCAATTACGCAGTTAAAAATTATAGTTGCTTTAGTAAAATTTCAAAATTTGCTCGCTTACAGGAACAATTAATCTGTAAACACAGATTAAAAAAAAAATTCAATGGAATGTTTAAAAAGAAATTTAAGTTTCAATAAAAACTATTCGTGTTTGTTTTCTTCTCCTTTAATTAGCACCTAAAAGCAAATAAACGATTCCCTGTTCTGCTCCCAGTTGATGGTTAGGCCAATAGCCAATATGCCCATTTCGCGCAGCAGAATCTTTTAGTTGCGAAGACACGCTTTTACTCACCGTTAAGTATTAAATGTTTATTACACAAAAAACAGATAAATGGTATGTTTTAATCAGGATAAGAAAACAAACAAAACGAAACGTTTGCTTTCAATTTATTTTGTTCTTTTTATTGAGTAAAAAAATAAAATAAAACCCACGCACAAAATTTAGTCATTACGTTTGAATTGTTTTTTTTATACAGAAGAGAAAACGATGAAAAAAATTTGAAATTATTCAGAAACGTTTGCTGATTGATTTAAACGTTATAGTAGAAAATCCATAAGAGGTTCAAAAGAAACACTTATTTCTTAGCAACCTACACAACGTAGTTGTACTATTGATTTGATATATAAAAGCAAGTACATGACTGAAAACTTAATATTTCCTTTTGCATTCGTCGTAGTTAATTGGAACATTGTTTTGATTTCGCTCGTCTATCAAGCGATTCTAAAAAATTTTAATATTTTATATCTGCATAAAACGTATTTAGCACGTTTTGTTCATTTTTGTATACTGTTTTAAACTAAATATTTTTTGCTACAGTCCTATCCGCATCCAATTTTTATAGCACTACAAGGAAACAAGCAGACAACACTTGATCGAATTTGTACTACTCGTGGCATCAGTTAAGTACATGTTACCGAAATTATTCCTAGTAAAACAAATGCTGTACCCTGTTCTTTAATTTTAATATTGATGAAAACTACAATGGATTCTACTTACATTATATTAAAAGTCTACTAAAAAGGGCCGTACAAGATAAAGGTGAGAGTTTGGATAGATAGCTTACAAATTTATAACTAGAGATGGCACAAACGAAACTGGGTATAAATAAATTATTTTTAAAATATTAATTTGCAAAATAAATAATTCAAAGAGATAAATAATTCAAATAGATAAAATTAAAATAAACTCTTATAATTTATCTATAAAATGTTGCCACTATAAAATTAATTCCTCCTTCACTGACATATAACTGATAAGACGAGTTGTGGGGTCTTGTCCAAATAAGATTTTTCGACTATAATTTAGTTTTTGTACATAGCAAATGACCAAAAAACTTAACAAACGATGCATTTCCACAAACATGAAAACGCATTAGTTTTGTTTGCGCATAATTATTAGTTTCCAGAATATATAATTTTTGTCTACGGTTAATAAAGTTAAATTCGTTCCAATAAAAAAAAATAATAATGAAGTAGTGTGTCATTAGTTAAATTGTTAAAAAATAACTTGCTCATAAACCATGAAAGCATAAAAATATACTAAAATAAAAATATTTTAATACAGTTATGTTATAATAAGCTTCGGAAGTCCTTGGTATCGCACAGAAACAGCATAATTTATAACAACCATAAAACAGAAACAATCTTTGTTGGATAGCCGAGTTAACAAAGAGTTCTATTAAAATACGCTTAATGTACTTTAAAATGCAGTGCTAACAGAAAACAATAGTTAAATATTCGTTAAAAATTGTAAAAGGTGGGAAATATATTATCTTACCTGAGACCATTTCTAACTTTCTGTCACAATTTTGCAATTCGTTTAGTTAGAAATATCGCCAGAAATAGTGTGTAGGGATGCCGTAATGTCATTTAAGAAAGATCCAACTCTAAATTCGAGTCTGATCATACAGAAATTTTCAATTATGAAAATATTATTAAGATATGGTCTATAAAAAATCTGTTATGCGTTTTATTGTAGTGCTTTAAGGAAAACATACCATTTTTGATAGATCAAATGACTTTATTTCGGTTTGGTCTGGCATTTATCTGTACGAGACAAGACAAGCAATGAGAACTTAGTCTTAGTATCAATAAAATGCCATAATAGGTTGAGAAGAACATGAATATAGCTAAGTATAGTAAGAGGATAGACACACATTCTTGTAGTAGTTCTGTTAAAAGGCTAGTAGTTTGATCTTATCTGTAGTAGGAGACTGGGTTATATGGAGCTGTGTGAGGCTTAACTTTTTTGTTACTGAGTAAAAATACGTCAGAAATTGACAAAAACGCCTACAAAGATGTTAAAAAAATGTCACTTTAAAATTTAAGATTTTTAAAGGCTGATAGAAGAACCCGAAATAAAAGGTAAAAAATACCTCGCGTGAAGTTACTGTAAGATAAATTCTGTGACTGTTATAGGCTGAGATGAACACGCACATTATGTGTAGGCACTGGCTGGGGGTTCTAGGCCTTAGACGATCTTAATAGTTAATAATTAAATAGAACTTGTTCCATATTTTAACAGAACTGTTTTTTAGTTAAGTCGAACAATAAACTAACCATGGCATTACTTTTGTTGTTTTATTTTGTATCTGCCATCAACTTATTGTTGCTCATTGTTTTTTTAAGTATGTTGTTGCAAACCTACAAATATTGCTGATAAGGACTCTTGAGCAACAACAACAAATATTATAATTTTTTGTTTTCTTTAGTTACCATAATAAATGGTCCTTGCATTTAATGTTATTGTTTAGAACAAGTTAGTTTTTGATCAATTATGACATTGTAAGCTACATTCAGAATAAAAAAATAAATAAATAAAAAGCACCTACCGCCAAATCAACAAAGTTTGCAATTTTTTTATGTAAAAGGGAATGCCTAATATAAAAAAACGTACATACAACGTATAAAAACTGCACTGTTATGAACAAAACCTTGTTCAAAACCTTAGTCAAAAAAGAAATTCTGCCATGTCCCGTGTTTAGTCCTTCTAATCTCATGCATTTACAAAACTTATTTACAAAAATTAATTTTATTACTTTTTAACATTTTGCCAGCGTTATAAAAATAAGAAAGAGACTGTAAGAATCTAAAATTAGTTACAGCCAACAGTGTAAAAAAATGCCTTTCTCCGCCAATCGACTACTGTTTGTTGTTCTACCAAAGCCAACTGTATTTTTACTGTATATTGTGTAAAGATAGTAGTACTGTTTTACTTTTTTTGTGTATGTCACAACATTTTTTTTGTTTTTGTTTGAAAATAATTTAAAACTATGCAAGATAATTTGTAAATAAAACTCCGCAACGTACACACACATACTTTTAGCAAAGAAAGGTATGGCAAATGAAAAAGGTAAAGATGATCAAAAGGTAAGCGAAATTAATAATATAAGTACAAAATTCCACTAGATAACTAAGAAACAGTGTCAGCTAGAAATTTAATTTTACCAATAGTATTAAATTTAAGTGTAATTTAAACCATAATAAATCTATTACAACAAATTCCAACAACAGTTAATACTGGCATTTATTGTTATTGGAGTATTATTAAGCAATATTCATGTAAAAGATTCAATGAATTCCTCTTCTTGCACATTTGTTACAACAACATACATATCGTTAACCAATTTTTAAGTAAATTTTTAGCAGCCTAAACTCCACAATAAAGTCAAAAGGTCGATGACAAAGACACTTAATAACACCAACCAAAAAGGCAAAAAGGAAAGAACCACTCTAGTTAACAATAGTATTCTTTTGGCATTCACAGCCCACTCGCTAGCACACATTTCAAATAAATGGTAGAAAGAATAAATACAAATTTAAACAAACAACGCGTAAACCGGCAGCGTGTGAATTTTTAACATTAAACTTTACACTTTAATATTCAGGCAGTCAAGCAAACAGCAAGCAAATGAATTTCAAACGGAACGACGCTTTGCGGCCGAATGCCTAATTCGGTATAAAACTCACACAAAACCCCAACATAAAAACAAAAACCAGCAAAAAAACAATAAACACAACCAACAAGGAACTAATACAATTCTTCAACAGAAACACAAGCTAACTAATGTTGAAGTCTCTAAAAACAAAATATCTAAAGGAATATAATCTTAAATAGAAAAAAAAAAGAAAACAGAAAGCTCATTATATTAGAAGAGAAAATAATTTTTTAAAACATTAGCTTTTTGTAAAATAGAGAAAAGAATCCTTTTTTTAAAAGAGGTTTATAATTTTCATAAGTATTCGTGCTTAACAAAAATAATTTTATGCGCAACAAAAACTTTTTGTAATACAGTTTGAGATTTTGTTTATAAGGCTAAAACAGAACTTTATAATGGATTTTAATTAGTAAAAAGATAAAACGATTTGTTAAAAAACAATTTTTATATTTTTGCGTTTTGTGAAAAAGTCAATTTTGATAAAAGGAAATTCTGCGTCTGGCGGAAAAAGCACTTAAGAATAGTTTTTTTTTTATTAAATAAGTACTTTTAAAGGAGTGTTTTTTTTTAAATTTTTTAAGAAGTAATTTTGCGAAAAAGTCCTCATGCGATGTCGCTTGAGCGATGCCCGCCTGTCTGTCCGTGTTAGTATTGAAATCAGTTTAGCCAAGGCACTAGATAAGATAGAGAAAATTTAATTACGCCAATCAATCAAACATAGTTTCGCAAATTTTTTTTTTAAAATCAGCAATAACTTTCCATGTCTTTCATGGCAGCGGGCAAAACACCAAGTCAACCTCTAATTTCTCTATTTCATTTGTAACAATGAAGTAACTCCATTGAAAAACGAATATATTGGGCGATAGAGAATTAGAAAATAAAAAAAAAAACATCAAGTGATTTACATACACGGCGAAGGATATCAAAGATTCGGCATAGCCGATTAAGCGCGCTTACTTGTTATTTAAATGTACTTTCGGTTTGAAAAGTACCTAAGATATATTTTTATATATAATATTTTTGGCGACAAAAGGACTTTTTGTTTGAAAATTACTTGTAAATTTGTGTTAAAAACAGAATTCTTTTTTAAAGAAATCCTTTTATTTTATTTTGTGTAGACGAAGGTTGATTTTTTGAACAATTTTTTTCCTAGTTACGAGTAATTTGGTTGTATTTTCTTTTGTTTTGGAATAAAAGAAAATAGTACTTTTTTGGTTTAATAAATTTTTTAAATCCATCTTTTTAATGATTCCTACAATCAACTGGCTCAGTAAGCCACAATTCAAAAACTTTCCATATTTTATATGTGACTACGAATTTTATTCTATGGTCTGGTCTCGTACTGCTTGCAATATTTGCACCACAATAATCAAAACCTTGCAAAATTGATACCACGATTGGCTTCTGTTGTTAAAGTTTAATTTTCTGTAACATTTCGCGTATATAAGAAAATTTGTTTTGAATAAATAATATGCATGTGCGTATTTATGAATTTATTCTTGCTTTTGTTGCAACTTCCAACAGCGAACAACATAGAAAACAAACAAAGAAATTTTTCTTGATATATTGTCGTTATTAAATGACACACAATTGTTGCATTGTGACTGAGATGACATTCAAAAGTATGTTTCGCATTACAATTGTGGGTCGATCTCACTACATTTTTTGATTAATAATGGTTGGAGCTTTGTTTTTTTTTTAATTTAGGGAATTGTTTAAAAGGGGAAAAATATAGCTTAGCAATGTGGAGCTATAATTATATATATTCTTCTTTTGAAGTAGGGTAAAATATGTAACATTTTATTAATGCTAAACGCATTCCGCTTTTGATTGTTTTCATTTTGTATGTAAAATTTAAAAATATGTTTAATTTGAATTAAAATGAGAACAATAATCTCATGAAAAGAAAAAGTTTAGAAAGCTCCCTCAGATTAAATTCATGATCAATTTACATAAATTTAATTGATATCATGCGAAATCTTATGACTTCTAAATTAACAGTATTATAGTGCCTTTTTTGCGCTTCATTTATCATTGACATATACCACAAAAGCTGAAAAAATCACGTTAAGGTGTTTTTTTTTTTGTGAAATAATATATAGAATTTAAATCGTCATAAAATCGAAAAGTTTGGAAATTATATTGATACACGATCCTTTAGTCGTATATTGAAATAAAATTTAGAATATTTTTTTTAAAGATTTATTCTTGGAACAGCAAACAATTACTAAAAAATTGTTTTTTAAGAAAGAAGCGGCTACCCTGACGTTAATAATCACGGGGCCTTAAAATCTTTTTAGAGTACTCGTATGTAGCTAATAATTGAGGATTGATAAGTCTTTGCATTCCTGAGACATTTGCACTGGTTTATAATTTCCTTTTTTAAATTGGTAATGCTATGATAGAGCCGAGGGTAAACCCTAATTTTTCTTTTGTTTGCATCTGCCATAAGTTGTCTTGACAAGTGGTTGAAAAAATTTAAGTATTATTTTTAGTTTTTCTTTGTGGTTGACATCAGTTTGCTGGCTTATTGTGGTCTATTGTTTTATATATTTTTATATTTTAGTACGTCTACTTCAAAAATGGTGCCATTTGATGGTGGTGCCGTACAGTTTTTAATTTTTTATATCATTCCTAAGGCCATAGTAGTTTTCCTTAATAATTTTTGCTATTAAAGCGTTCATTTAATTTTTTATATTTGACAAAATAGTTGTGAAATTTTCTGTTTTCTTCTATTGTTGCTACTTTTTGCCAGTAAAATTATTTAACAGACCTATTTCTTGGCAGTGTGAAATGCTAAGCAGAATACTATGCTTTTATGTAATCTACTTCTCTGATTTGAATTGGAATAATAAATTAATTCAACTTATTAAAACTAATTAAAAATTACCTGCCAACAGAAAATAATGTTATTTAAATTGTTAAACATTCGCGCTAAAGTTCTTATCACTTTACTGTAACAAGCTAAGTTCTCACTATTTAGGTCTTAACTGTACATTTTTTCAAATTTATTAATTAATGGCGCAATTATTTGACACCTCTCCTCCTTAGCATTTTTTCCAATTTCTTTATTCAAATAATTTTCTTTCAGCTCGCGTTAAACATGTGTTGTGATGGTAGTTAAAACACCTAAAAATAGTTGTTTAGAAAACAATAACATATATTTGGATTTGCGCCTTTTAAGCAGCGTAATTGTTTCCTAACATGCAAATTAACTTATAACATGAAATGGGTTTAGGAAAAAAATTAATATATAAACACGTGTCTGACGACATTTAACAATATCACTGGCAAAGATTTGAAACAAAACAGCAGGAACAAAGTATGGAAAACAATAACTGACATTCAATTTTCGTTAATATTGCTGTTAATATTATTGATGTGGCACGCTTTAATAGTTGCATGTGTGTCACTATTATAGAAAATAAATAGTCGTTTCACACAAAAGAAAATTAGTATTAGAAATTATGGCTGCAAATCGTTTATTTAGTCTAGACAAACTGTTAGTTAACAATAAAACAGCCAAGGATGCTAACTGCCTCATTGCCTTTGACGTATTATTATTATTTATTCCAGTACAGTGGTATCAATTAAAGTAACATATATATAATTTCCTTTAAACTAAGATTTAAATATGTTTAGGTTTAATTGATAAATAAAATGAGTATATCGCCGTAGGTTATATAATTGATCTTGACATTAAGCTTCTTCTCATTTAACAACCTAATACTAGATATCACCTTAACATCTTCTTGACTAATTCTACATACATATCCTCAACTTACTTATTTTTAAGTTAAATAGACGAATTTTAAGTTTGCTATTAATGTAGTAGCAATGACATACATACAATTATGGTTTATAAGAAACTGAAAATAAAAAATCTTTTTCTTATATGCGTTTAGTTATCATTGCCTATAAAAAATATTTTTATGAAAAATACAATACGTTAACTTCTACTATTTGAAAATATTTTATATCCGCATACACATTCTTTTAAATCCACTGTACATTCATATGAGAATTTTATTAAATATCAACTGTTTGTTTATTTAAATTTGTTTCAATATTTTAAGTGATACGTTTTATGAATAATTATAACAATTTTTCATGGAATAAATTACATGCTTGTGAGTTGAGTGATTGCCTTTATGGCCCGATGTATAACAAATCATAAAGGAATAATAAAAATAAGAAATTTATATATATATATATATATATATATATATATATATATATATATATATATATATATATGTATGTCAAAAACTTTTTCAAACTTTAAAATAACGAGCACATTTCTAGTTCCTTTCCATGAATATGCCAAAATTCGTAAAAGTAAAACTACATATGATCCAAAACTCTGTTGCTATTTCCAGATTTTAAGAAAAACAAATTATAATCCAAAATTTTATACGGAATTCAACATAAGTTACCTAAAATTTTCATTTCTAATTGGGTGCCAACTAGATGTAAAAAAAGAAACAATAGCTTCTTCAAAACCGAGTTCGATTGTTCTGGTTTAAGCAAAGCCAGCAATTTATAAAATGTATTTTGTTGCTTAAATTCTTAGCGAATTTTATTGATCAAGAAATGGCATAAAATGTCATAAGATTTTAATAATCTTTTAATTATTAGTCTTATTAGCGTTAAATTTTATAGCACTACCACTCATCAAGAAACTCTGTTTAAGAAAAGCTAAAAATTTTACTTTATTAAAATTCTTTTAACTGAACAAGAGTTTTTGTTTTTCACTTTTTGAATTGCGGCTTATATAAACGACCTATTCAAGCTCATGGAACATGTTATGATTTTAATTTAAAACGAATTATGCGAGTTATAATTTTTGTAGAAAATTAAGTTTTAAATTCATATCAAATGGATTATAGAGAAATCTCCTTTTTCCTTGTTCTTAAAATTTATTTGTTAACTACGAAATAAGTAAACACCTTCCATCTCTGTTATTTTTGACATACTGCTAAGTGATTTAGTATTTACTGTACAAGGGTTATTTTATGTTATGAAATATTACACAAAATAAAGACAGCCAGGTGGAACAAAATTTATTTTAAAGCAGAATATTTGCTTAACACCCAACTTAATTTTATTTTGCTTTTGCCTTGTTTGTTTCAAGCTTTTATACCCAAAATGTTGGAGGTATTAACAAGTCATTTGAAATGGTATATTAAAGTTATAGTAATTGAGAAAAATTTTAACTTGGTTATTTAACAGAAACTTTAATTCTTGGTATTGCAAACGGCCATATATCACTTTTGTGTTTATTTGAAAGTTATTCAAAATGCATCACTGACTGAGGATGCTGATTGTTAAATTTATTTGTAAATTTATTTAGCAAAATTCAATTTTCTTCTTCATTTCATTTTTGTTTAATTTTTTGGGTTAGTATTACATTAATTAGCACAAAAGCACAATAGTCTTTAGTGAAGTCTGTGCAATTGATTGTACAGATTAATGAGGAAAAATATTGCAAGCTTTTTTTTTTAAAAATAGCAATCCTGTCAAATATTTTCCCTTTTTTATGACCTGATTTTCACTCTAATAAAAATCTTAGTTTCTTGAATAAACAAAAAATTTCTAAAAAGATTAAATTTACCTGAAATATTTAAATTTGATAAAAATTCTAAAATTAATAAAAAAAAAAATTATACAAAATATGAAAATATCATGAAAATTTGATATTTTAGAATTATCCTAAATCATAATCAGGCATAAGGAAATTATTTATATAGACTCATAGTTTTTCTAAAATATGCAAGTTTAATGGGACAATATGTGATTTCTACATAATATGCCATCGGACGGAATCTATAAAAAACCTTAAGATTTAGAAAAGTCGAAAATTCGTATTTACTCATAAAATTTGGCAAACAGATATGCGTATGCTGAAGGTAATATTTTAAAATTCTACTTTACTTTCGATTTCACTTTACCATTTTCGCATTGAATACAAAGATATTTTCGATCTCCACACTTATTCTTTGTTTTAAAATTAACTCATATTTTATTAACCATTATTCTAAAAAAAAAAAATGAACAAAAAGCTTTTTAATTTCCAAAACCACACCTAGTAATAGACACGAAGGTTGCAACCTTCCAAATGTGAAAATTTCCAAATTTACATGCAACACTTTCTTAGAAACAAAGAACTTTAGTAATTAATAAAACAAAAGATCTACTACGGAAAACCACGTTAACATGCTATAAATACATTGTAAAACATTTTACAATGGAAGTGAGGAAAAAAACTGAATTAATGAAAAATTCAACATTTATGAAATAATGATTAATATCATCTCTAGTTTTCATTTTTGCACACACTCTAATGTCATTATAAATCAACAAGCCACAAAAATTAACATTCTCGCTCTACTAATAAATTACAGTTTACGTTTTGCTTTTCAAAGATATTCGCATACAAAATTTTCATCCTGCTAGTTCTTTAGTATAGTTCTGATATTATCAAGTTATCAATCTCAATGTTGTTACATATGATATTCTTAAGTCAAATTTTACAAATATTCTAGTGACTTACTTAAAAAAACATGCCCGCAAGTAGTAGTAACAGCACTACTAGATAGAGCCCTTGTTATGAATCATAAAAATTTATATGCTTTTTTAATAAAACTCAATAAAATTTTTAATTTTTCTTGCTTAAGAGCTAAAATACCTGTAACAGATAAGCCAAAGAAGTTAAAAAGAATTTTAAATACTACTTAATTTAAAAGCATTAAGCATTTATGCATCTGCTGTCATGTAGACAAAACTATTTAGAATAATAATTTAATCTTTGCTTAACTGTTGGTAAGCAAAAAGCAAGAGTAAATTTAGTTACAATTATTAAAGAGAACACCGAAAAAAGTTTTATTTTCAACAAAATTTGGTTATGTGAGACTTCGTCTGAACAATGCTTTGTGTCAAAACAATGCAATTGTGTCAAACAATGAAATTTTTCCACATTAAAAATAATAGGAAAGACAGCTGTAAAAAGATAACATACGAATTCCTTCATGCTCAGCTCTAACTTCTAAATGACTTGGCAGTGTGTCGATTGAATACTAGCGACAAAGAGAATGTCATTATTTTAAAGGAAACAGAGAAAGAGAACTCGATTAAATCCTAAAAAATTACACAGATATGACTATGTAAGCATAGTGAATTTAGAGATTTGGCACCACATTAATAAATAAACGCAACAAGTGTTGACAGGTTTTTAGAGAAAACACAAATCAGAGTTGACAATTCTTGGATAGGTATCTGATGTATAACCTAATCAAGAGATCTCAGCTGTAGCTTGCGATTAGTTCTAGTCTTCAATGACTGTTATTTTTGAAAGATCAATTACTAATGGTGCATCTCTTTTGCAAGTTTTAATATGAAAAGGCCTTCTAACATAAAATCATATGTTTGTTGTTACATAACTTTAAACATGAATAAATTTGCTTTCGACATCACTCGGGTTACATTCATACAGTAGGCAATTTTCTCAATTTAAATGACTCTCATATGAAAGTTACCTGTGTTTTTTTTTTCAATGACTTTCAGGCTATACACGTCATTAATTTAAAGGCATATAATTCAAAAATAAAATAAAACAAATAAAAATATTTTTAAAAAAGTAAATTTATACCTGAAATTTTCAAAATAATTTCGGCATGTACTTTTACAAGCTTTTCTGGTATCGAGCGTCTTTTATGATCGTGTTAGGCAATTAACATTCATCATCATCTTCATTAGCTCATCAAATGTTTCTTTGGGTCAATTAATTGTTGGAAGACCAGTTCATACAGAGTAGCTTGATTTATTTAATAATTATATTTAATATCGTATGAAATTTATTATTTATTTTTGCAATCACTGTTTTATTCCATTTGTAGTGATACGTTAAATAGTAAACTCGTCTTGATGACAATTTAATATGAATACAATTAGGTTTTTTTTTTACTATTTTTTTGTTTGTTTTTTTTTTAACACGACGTCTTAACTGCTCATTAACAAAATGTGTAAATGAAAATCTTAAGAATTCTGTGTATCAAAAAAAAAAAAAAAAAAAAAAAAATAGTAAAAAATAAATAAATTAAATTATCATAAAATAAGATTCTGTCCTTGAGTGGTTTCTTTTAAAATTTTCAGAAAATGCAATAACTAAGGAAACTGTTTCAATTATTATTTTCATTGAATAAAGAAAATCGATTGGTTTTTAAAGAATTTTTTTTTTTTTTTGCAATTTAAAGTGTTTACTTTCATACTCGTAGTTATTTAAAGTATATTTCAATCCTTGTCTTTCCTATTTTATTCGTACATATTTTCAATTAAGCAGAATTTTTTAAAATATTTGCAGCCCGTAAAAGGACATAAGGACTCTTTCATTTGTCAATGTATTCGTACTTCATTATATTACAAGCAACTCAAACAACTCAAAATAGTACGATCTGATTTGAATTTTATCTGAACACTTTGATGGCCATAAAATTATTTTTATCTGTAAGGTTCCAAGGTTTACCACTTAAATATAATTTTGCATGCTCAATTAAGAAATTAAAAGTTTTCACTTGTTGCTCTTTTTAGTAGTGATTCGAAAAAAAAATCAAAATTTAAGGTAACTCCTATCTAGTATAGAATCCTTCGTACATAATTAAAACTCCCAGTTGAAGAATTTATTTAACTAATGCCTCTTTCGTTTACAGTATATTTACATTATAACAAAAACAAAAATACTTCCCTAATAAATTTTACAAAATCTACTCTTAGTTTAGTAGCACTTAGTAATTCAACCTATTGTTTTTTCAACTTATATCAACAAAATATTTCTACACTTTGCGTTAAAAAAAATAATAATTAATTCAGGAAACAAAACAGCTCAGAAAAAAATAAAAACTTTTTATAAAATAAGTAAAAGTGAAACAATTGATTGTAAACTGTAAATATAATTTAATGTTGTTTATGAACCACTATTAGTTTTTGTCTATATGAAATTTTGCTAGTGTCTGAAATGTATATAATGTAAACGAGGTAGACTAAAAAAAAAACAGAATTCAAATCAAATCTTGGAGATTTCGGTGTAATGTTAACGCACTTATGACTTTAAGAAACCAAAATTATCAATTCTGTATTTTAGTTTTAAGATATTTCTGGCTTCAGAACTGTATTTCTGAACCGAATTTGAAGATGTAAGCCAAAAGCTCATAGCATTAAAAATTATAGGATATCCGTCATATAAGAAATCATATAAAATTTTTATAAAGCTGGTATTAATTTAGCCTACAATAACAGAAAGAAGTATGAAAATAAACTTAAATATTACACTGTTGTCATATCTTTCGGTAAAGACCGTCGTCACTGGCTGTTTATTGGGTACGATTGGCTAGCGCTTTTGATGTAAACACGTCATTTTCAAGCCGCGTTTTGATTAGTAATATTATACGTGATATATTTTTACTTTCGAACCGTTATTATAGCCAAACACTAGAAAACTACATAAAATGTTGTCTTCTGTATCTGCTTTACAACAAATTGCAATATAAAGCGGAATGTTTTTTTATGTTTATCTCAAAATTTAAGAAAAGTATGAAATACAGTGTTTTTAAAAAAAAAATTAGGGGTCTCTGGACTCGTTGTAGCGGATGTTATAGAGTATCCCATACTTGATAATTTTTAAAGTATATGTCCTCATCTCTATTATATACAGACAGTTAAAATTTACATAGCACGTATATAGCATAGCCCGCTATAAATAATAACAAAATTTAAATTTAAAGTTAGAGGATGTCCCCATAAATGAAACCAGAAGAGTAAATTAAAATGGATTTTTTTTGCTAAAGTTATTGAAAATAAGTTTATTTTAAAATTAAAATTGCTTACACTCGACTTTCACAACGAGAGTTTCCAAATTAAAGTCTTTATTAATAAAATAATAAAAGAGATTTTGGAAATACCTGCCTGTATTACAACACACATTTTTTTCTCGAGTAAAGCGAACCGGTATCAGCGAAAAAAATTTAAGTTATTTTAAATGCTTTAATATTTCAACCATGTGTACCAATTTTCGTATACTGCTTATTTAATTTCCCAGTTGAATCTAGCAGTCTTTAATAGATTAAATATATTTTTCTTTACTCTCTAAGGAAAACATATCTTTAGACCAATTGTTAATTATATTATATTATTTAAAGGAAACGCCTTACGCCGAAGAAGAGCAGATTACACGCACACAAAATATTTTTATTTTTTATAAAATGTATTTAATTATTAATTTCCTTAAAAGATTCTTTCAGGAGCATAAAACTATCTCAAGCTATTAGATATGATTTTTTTATGTAGGCTGAAATATTATTTTATTCAATATACATATTCTTTGCAAGAATTTTTTATTTACTTCTTCTATTAAGTCATAAGGAGTGGTCAGATTGATCAAATATTTGATCAAAAACGCGAAACCCCTTTTTATTTATTTATGTAGCGCAGAATTTTGAGAAGGACAAGAGAACTTTTTTCTTAATAATTTAACGGATACGGCTGTTTTGTAATATATATGAATAATTGTCTATATGAAAATATGTATGTGTATAAAAGTTAATAAATTTTACATTTAATTCAGCTCAGTTTAAAAGCAGATTCTAGGAGTAAGTTAGTTTTTGGCTTTTCTTTTGTATCCCTGCTTGCACTCTGAAAGGCTACGAATTAAGTTTGCATTTTTCTCTCACTGTGTCATAAAAAATATCATAATTCATCATTGGCTTTTTGTTGCCTTTAGGGAACAAACAAAGATAAATTTCCAGCAGACTTTTTCGTTGAATCAATGAGTGCTTGCGGTGTATTCGTCAGATCATTGCGGTTTAAAAGTTACCACTAGTACTACACATGACCAACAAAACTTATTCAAGCAAATCATTAAAACTGACAAGAATTCAAAGCAATGAAAATGACCTTATAATAGACGAGTGTTCTTTTTAAAAGAAGTAAACATCATGATAAGAAAAATCGCATATGAACTTTTCATTTAGGTTTGATATCTAAAGAAATAAACAGAGAATAAATACAAAATAAATTAAAAAAACCATACAATTAGAAGCAGAAACGTGATTTAAGACACCTTACTTTGAACTATACTTTGTAAAATATATTTGTCAATTAAACATTTCTGCGGTAAATGGTTCAAACCAAACATACTTTACTTATTTTTTGTTTATTTTTTTGCGTAGATAATTCTTTATCTGTAAATTATTTTCGTTGATTCGTTATTTACTTTCAAAAATCTCAACAACATTTACAACAAAATTTGTCTGATATGTTTGTATACAATTATTGCTTTTAGCAGTAAAACCAAAGTTTTAGTTGAAATTAAATCTTTATATCAAATGAGTATAAGACAAATGAATATACATTTTGCACTGTAGTTTTTGATATTTATTCTTATATTTGAAACCCAAAAAAATAACAGAAATAAATAGGATAAAATACAATATATTCAAATATAGAGACAGATACAAAACAAACGCATTTAAATGAAACTACAGTTTGATTTCATATATAACTTTAAATAGGGAATAGTAAAAATGCTAGATGACTTTTAACTTTGCTGTTTCTGAAAACCAATATTTATTTTGTTCATATTTGCTCCACGCAGGCTGCATGGAAGTGAGTATTGATATGTTGGCCACTGTATATAAAAAAATAAAAAATTTGCATATTAGTACTTGGACTGATCCACCACTCCTCTATTAGATAGTAACTGTGTTGCTGCAATAGTAAGTAAATATAATATATGGAATAAATTTACATAAAAACATTACAAAGCAAACATATATGCATATGTATATATTCAGATGGGATACAGGCGAGTACATCAATGAAAACTTTTATAATAATATTTTATATAACTTTTATAATTTTATAATTTTATATCTTTAAGTTGTAGATCTCGTATTCAACTTATATTAATACAATTTATAATTATAAGAATATTTATGATTGAATAATTTTTTCGCATATATTTAATATAAAATGGTAACTGTAAGCTCAAGCACCCAAAAAATATGTATGAATATGCAATCACACTCATGATCAAACTTGGTTATTGGCATGATAATACGGTATTTTTGTAGTAAATTAGAGATTATATTAGGTTTATTCATTGTCTTACCATATAGTATTCAAGTGTATATTAATCTAAACATGGCTTAATATTAGAATACTCATAATAGATCTGTTGCCTTTTTATATTCGTAATCATTGCATAGTCATAATTGTAGTCATTGTGTGATCAAAATCATAAACTGGATGCATTTTAGTACCAATGTATTCTAAGTCTTGCAGAAATCTTGTGATAGTGTGGCAACAGTCAAACTAAAGTGTAATCATATTATAGTCTGTCACCCACCATTATCTGGTGAAATATTTAATGTCTGACTAAAATATATTTATATGTGTATTCTAGCCATAAGTTATTAAT
This sequence comes from Cistogaster globosa, assembly GCA_937654795.1. Lineage (NCBI taxonomy): Eukaryota > Metazoa > Arthropoda > Insecta > Diptera > Tachinidae > Cistogaster > Cistogaster globosa. The sequence goes on along the minus strand of OW569404.1, from coordinate 130,386,933 downwards.
ATGTGACTCATATGCTAGTTTTAATTTAATAATAACATAGTCATAGTCGAGCAGTAGTCTACAATTAATCTAGGCATATTCGTTTGATAGTTAAATCAAAGACTAGCCGTTGTTTAACTAGAATGCAGTTATTGTCAAGTAAGAGGTCCAGTCAAAATAGTCAAGTCACCGTCGTACTCTCGCCACAGTTTAGTCTTATTGCAGATATTATTTAATAGTATCTAGTTAAAGTCTTCTCAGCATCTATTCATAGTTCACCAGTTGTCTTATCATATGAGAGGTTTAGAATATCCACAGTTTTTTGTATAGTCATAGTCTATTTACAGTCATAGTCATGATTTAATCAATGCAATCAATGTGCACGATTTGTTCGTGGATCTAAATACCATCCATGTCTTTCAGTTCAATTAGACTTTTATAAAATTTCAGTAATTTTAAAACACCTGAAAATAAATTAGACCTCTAAAAAGTTTTTCTTTTTTTTTTAAGTGGATCAGTATTACCACATTTTTTGTATAACTTTTAACACATCCATCCTTTCGTTTGTATTGAATGAAGAAATGCATATTTAATTTTGTATGTTTTTTATTCATTTTATTTCTGACAACCGCAATGCATTTCCTGGTGGATTTAAATTTGTGAAAATTGCAAAAACCAACTATAAATTGTCATTTGCGTATTTCTGAGTTTCTGCAAATATCTCGTTGCACACAGAAAAATAAGAAAAACATAAAATAAAATTCAAACTCACTACCAGACTAGAGAGCTTACAGTTCGCATAAAAACAGATTTAATTTCGTTTTTGTGAGATTTTGTTTAATATCAACATGTATTTCCACAAGGTTATTTTCGAATGTTTTATATTTCAACTTTTGCGAAATTTTCATTTTGTTACTGTCATTTGTTTGTTGTTGTTTTAAATTTTGAAGTTAACGTTAAAATTGAGAAAAACTGTGGTATATTTATTAAATCATCATATTTTTTTTCCAACTCTGACTGTAGTTGTTACAGTAACATTACTTTCTATTTGTTATTTAACTTCAGTTTTAGTTTTTTCTAAAATTTTATAAAAAAGAAAGTTTATAAAAACTTTTTGATTTACACCTTAACCCCTTCACGCATACAAGATATTAAAAAGTGTGACAATGTAGTAGATATATTAGTTTCAAGTATTCATTAGGGTGCTGTTAAGCTACAAATTATAAAAAGACAAACTTCTTAGGCGGGTCAAATATGGCCCCATGTGCTCTAAGGGTGTTCGCATTTAACAGAATAGAATTCAATCATTGTTTGTTGTTTTTAAAAAAATGTAGCTATAATATTTAATAAACCAATAAAAAAACAATTTTATAGTAGATTTTAAACACTTATTTTAAATATTTACTGATAATCTGCAAAACAATTTATTTTGAATGGATGCTGAGGATAAAGCAATATTATTCAAAATATTGATTTCACATAGTAGTATTTTTGTTCGCCACTAAAAGAAGCCGCTGTACAAAATAGTTGAAAACTGTCATATAATTTACATTCTTTTTATTAACAATCGGTAAATTTGATGATACTTGCAAAAAACAGCAGATTTAATATCAACAGTTAAGAGCGACGTTATACTTTTAATTTTCTTTGACTAGCGACAAAGCATCTTATTCTTTAAATCTCGTCGTCTTTTAAAGGAAACTGCATTCGCGTTTAATAAATAAAATAATTAGACTCAATTAAATTATATTGGGACACCGGTGTTCCAACTCAATTTTTACCGAAATTTTCTAAAACTTGTTATTAAATTATAAAGGAATCATTAAAAGTAATAAAACACTTAACAGAAATAACAAATTAATACGCTGGATATTAAATAAAAAGGAAGAAGAATTAAAGCAACGTTTTTCTCTAACTATACACCAATATGTTTCTACGATACGCCTTCAAAAGAAACACAATCTATTCATACAATTTTATCTGATACATATTCATATTCGCAACTCTTTTATTGATGTAAATTTATTTAATTACAGAAATTATAATAAAAACCTTTGGATATAATAAAACTTTATGCTATCAATCACTTAAATACAAAAACGTTCAGCCAACATCCAATAACTTTTACTCCGTTACATAATTTTCAAAACGAAAACTCTAAAAGACTAAAGTTTAAACTTTATCATGTATTTGGCTTTTGTAAAGTTTTATGGTTTTTGTTGTTTTTAATTGATAGTGAAAAAGTTTTAGCACACCTGTGTTTGCACATAATTCGAAGTATTACTTTAATATACTTTTAAAAATAGCAGCCGATTGTATATAGATTTTAGTTTAGCAACTTTTTTAATTTTTTGGTTTTTTGTTTATTGTTAGATTTTGAAAATTTTCCTATTCAGTTCATTGTTTTCATTACTTTTTAGGGATATTTACGAACATTGTCAGGACAAAAGTTATTGTATATACGTTGGATATAAATTAAAAATTTTAATAAAAGCTTTAAAACATATTTATATACTACTTTTGTTGCTTTTGTTTTATTTTCAAATTGGCTTTAAAACCAAAATAATAGTAATGTGTTGCATTAGCGTGAAAATAATGGCACATTATTGTTAAGAGTATTTAAAGCTTAAATGGATTAAAATATGCCGCAAATTAAAATGCTATTTACTATACTAAATGTATCATAAGACAAGAAATTTGTTTATATACAATTTGTAGATGTTATGATTTTTTCCAGGGATGGCAAGTTAAAATGTAATAAGTGATTTATATTTCAGGATCTAAATAATAAATAGTTATGTTAGAGATAAAAATATACGAAAATAAATTATAAATTACTGGAATAAAGTAGAAATTATAAAATAACATTTGGTATTTTATAAGCAACGAAATGGTGACATTACTGAAAGTAAAAACGGAACATTGTCATTTGATGTTGAATTTTAATTATGTGCTCATCAGTCAATGTGCCACAAACGAGAGAAGATATAGCAAAGTGATTTTTTAAGTCTTCGACGTTTTAAACGATATTTGGTTGATACTTAAATCAAAAACATGAAATTAAATTAATAGTGAACTCTTTCCTTTATTTTATCCTTTTCTGTAAACGAACAAGATCATAGTCATCTGTGGAGGAAATGGCAGCATATATTTTCAAATTAATATATCTTCATAACAATTATTATGATATTAGAACATCATCTACAGTATTCTAAAGATAAAAGTATGAAAGAATAAGAAATAAAATTACATTCCTAGATAACCAGTCAAAAAATAGCAGAACGTAAGATCAAATAAATGTAACGATTTATAATGATAAAAACGAAAAATGATTTGGGTTGCGTGTCGCCTTCTGCTAATAAAATTTATATTGACTGAATGTGAATATTTCTAAAATAGATGCGATAAATGCTGATGAAGAATGTGGCGATCTAGAATATATTACACTTTTACTTGTTAGAATTGTGTCTTTTATGCACGGACGTGGGCAGAATTGAACGAATCAAACGAATCAAATTTTGCAAACTATTTTCTATTATCTAAAATTTTAAAATTTTTAACCTTTATAACTAAGGTTTTTCATTTCTGTTTCCAAATTAAACAATTTTGTGGCAGGCAGTGTGTGGCTGAAAATGTGGTTAAAAAAGTTTTCTTAAGGAAATTACAGAAGTTAACCTGCACTAACATATTGAAACGTTAGGAGATATAAGAGAAAAAAAACGAGGAAAACTTATAATCAAATATAAATATTTTAAGAAAACTGTAATATTGTAGACAAAGTTTTTAACACTAATTTCTGTAAAATTGTTGTAAATGTAATAGAAGCCGGTTGTGAATTTTGCGATGCCACCAAAGTAAATAAAGATATATACTTGAAAACCGCATTAGAAAATTAAAAAAAAATGTTTTAACGAACGGGAATTTTTTTTAACAAAAGTAGTGAAGAAGAAGCTTATGGCAAAGTTATTTTCAAAAAAGAGGTTACTCTTAGCAAGATTTTGTTTTTTTTTTTTCAACTATTTCTTGAGTTCTTTCATTAGCAATTTTATTTCGAAAGAAGTTTTTACTGAAAAAAATATTTTTTTTAAATTTATTTCCTTAACACTAAATTTTATGTAAAACTAGCTCTTACTGAAAAGGTGCTTTAATTTGCAACTTTAAAAATAACTCTTCCGTAGAAAAAAATGCATTTTACTGAAAGAAATATTTTTAACTAAAACGTAAAGTTTCCTCCTTTTCTAAAAACGGAATTACAGCTTAAGGAAGCTAAGTTTTTTCGCAATTATTTAATTTTTTAATCTATTTTCTTAGAAAAACACCTTATGATTAAAAATAAAATTTTAGAAAAATAAACACTTATTTATATAAAAAATAATAGGCGTTCTCCGAAAGAGATATTTATTTTATAGAAAAATTTTATTTCTGATTTTATACAAAAAATAGTGATTTTTTATTAAGGAAGTTTTTTAAAAAAAATACCCTTTATTTAAAAATTAATTTTAAAGTGACTTCAATCAAAAAATTGCTGTATTTTTTTTAATAGAAAGTGAAAAATTTTACCAAAAGTTTTATTTTTTGTTAAAAGGGCTGCTCTTGCTAAACAAAAAAGGTACCGACATTGCGTCTTTTTAAAATATATTTTTATGGTTATATCTTTAAGCAGCAATATCGTAATAAATTGATTTTTTGCTACAAAAGTTTTTGTAGAAAAATTTTATTCTGGTAAAAAGTAATTTTAATTTATTATATTATTTATTTATTTACTATATTAAATTAAAATAAAAATGCAGTTTATATGTTAGTTGGAAAGAGACGTATATATGCATTTTTTCGGCATTGCTTACACCAACTCATCTGAAAACCCTTATTTAAATTTGAAGAAAAGTCAAGAACATTTTTATGTCAGAATAAAAACTTTAGAAGCCTAACCAAAACTACGTTTTTTTTTTTTTTTTTTTTTTTTGGTTTTTTTTGAACGCCCTTAATGGCAAAATCAAATAAATTCAATGTTACTTTGCAAAGTATATTTTATGTAAAAAAGCCTTGCATTCACATACTTTTTACATATCTTGTATTCACTTGGTTTAATTAGAATCACTTTTGTATAATTGCTAACAATTTCTAGCAAGAAAACTCTCAAACTTTAATTAAAAAAATAAACAAAAAAATTTCTAAAAGTTCAAGCCTAATAACACCACCGACAAGAAAATTTTATTACACGGTTGGTATTTTAACATTTAAAAGGAAAAAATAAAACAAACGAAAATTAATTAATTTGCTTTTACTGCCACGATAAAACTCGGAATAGTTAAAAGAAGATCTTGAAATATTTGATAATACTTAAAGGAGCAAGAAACACAACCCAAAATTTTACTGCATTTTTTGTATTACTAGAATATATTTTATTTAGATTTCCTTGAATTGCATTTAATGGTCTTAAAAGGAAATTTGTTTATATTACTGTAGAAGCACATCAAATATTAAAACATCTATTTTAATTTTTTTGGCCAAAAAAAGCATTAAACAAGTATATATTAATGTTTGTTTATCCTAATGTGGTTTTTTTGGAGTTTTAAATTTGAGTAGGATTATATCTGTTTAGGTCATGATTGAATTGCAACTAAAATGCATAATAATTATTTAACATCCATAAGAACTTTGCAAAAATGGAATTAATTATCACCAATTTGGTTAATAAAATGTAATTTAGTTTTTATTTATTTCAACTGCCAAAATTATACCTTTTATTCATAATAAATTATAATTGCTAAGACTAAAAACTGAAGTAAAACCTTAGGAAATAAATAAAGTGTGTCTATGGATCTTCTTACATTTTTTTCTTAATATAGTTTTTAAAGTACTCTAATAAGTTAGTTTATTAAGTTAAACTAAGAAGTTTTGAACTATTGCAAACTAAATTTTTTTGTTTGTATGTCAATCATGGCTATATGGCCTAACCGATTTTAAGGGTATTAAGGGGTTCCTTCTATGTAAAATGCAATAGGATTCATCTGTTTATAAAGAACTTAAAGAGAACAAAGGGTTTTAAATGAATATTGTAAGATAATATGATTCTAAAATGTTTGCAGCAGAGCCATAGAAGAGACAAAGATTACAATAGATAGCGTAAAGTACTATTAAATATAACGATAAATTTTATCCTAACAACATTCTCAAGTAAAAGTGTAGACAAATTCAATTGTAAAAAATTAAGAAATTAGAATTATATATGCAACTCAAATAGATAATCTAGGAAATTTTGCGCACCGTCATCTTGCTTATTTTGTTAATAACTACAAATGCCTCATTTTTTTTAATTGTCTTACTATTTAGAGCGGATTTTAAGATGGACGCTCATGTGGTATTATCCATTAAACAATTCAATTTTTGCTCATGCGCTGGTATAATTGTCAGCTAGAGCTCGAAACCTTGGGGTGATTCTTGACAAATTTGGTCTGGCTATCTCAGCAGCTACAATAATCATAACTGCGTGACACCTTACCATGGCATCGTATTTGACGTATGTTTTCATTAAATTCTTGTTTGGCTCATTAATATGTTTAATCGAAAAATAAGTATAAAATTTTCTGATTAAATTAATAATTGAATGAAGTTCAAATTTTATAAAATTTCAATCTGAAAAAATATTAAACATTCAATAGGCGGACAGACTTCTTTATAAGCACGAGCGTAAGTACTACTTACAACTGGCGTATTTACTGCTTGCACACTTGATGCACAAAAACACAAATAACATCCTATTTATCATTAAAAAGTGCTTTCCTGAATAATAAATTTTTAATTTTATTTGTTTTAGTTTTTCATTAATCGTTACAAAGTTTAACCTTTTTTAAAGTTACTTTACGCTTCCATAATTCCCCTGTCTATAAAGTTATAAAGTTAAATAAAACATTTGTTGTCGAGTCATATGTATAAAATAAAGTTCTCCCCTATTTCCATGTGTTTGTGTAGTAATTTTCATTTGATGTAATTTAATTTTCGCTCTTCTTAGCTTTCTTGTTTCGCTTTTATAGCCTTCAGCATACAATCTTATCAACACTTGTCTACAAAAGTCAAAAGAAAAACTTTGTTCATGTGTGTTATGTGTTTGTTTTGCTGCTTCTGTATGTTTATGCGTTTACAAAGTTGTTGCATTTGTGGTATATTACAGTTATTTGCTTTAACTTTATCTAAACTTTTGTAGCGTGAAGATTTTAACAATATTCATAGGAAATACATATAAGCGAAAAAAAATTAAGTTATCAAAATAAGTAAATGAATTAATAACTGATTCAATAAATGAGAGAAGCAAGTGAAATATTTGCATATTCAAGTTTTTTCTAAACATAGAAAGATATTTAACTACAATTTAAGAAGTGGCATAGCGTATAAACCAACTTTAAAAAGTGTGAAAATAAAATATTAGTAAAATAATTCCAGACGGAAAAATATAAGATATTTAAATTTATTGCTTTGGAAAATGATTTTAACCACAAGTTGAAAAAGTTTGTTGAAAAAACCTTTACTTTTTAACATATACAGGGGCTGTGAAGCATAATAAATCCAATTAGAAAGGTAAAGTATGAAATAAGCGAATTCGAATTTAAATTAAAACTGGTCAGTATGGACCTTAACATTTAATTTTTGTCATATTTCTATCGTTTCTTTTTTTATATTATAAAGCTTGACGACAGATATGTGTATGCAATTTTTTATTACATGCTTAAATAAAAGGAAAATATAAATATGAAGCATTAACACTGGATGCAGATTTTTTCAAAGAATCAGAAAAAAATAAGACGCTATCATAATGTACTTAGGCTGTCCTAGGCATTCTTTGCATCCCACTAATCGGCTAATTTTTTAACTAAGAAAACGGGGAATATTTCACAAACAAAACCCTAAGCTTATTTTTCGTTGTTCTCCTTTATAAATTGTTATATATATTTCCTATTTCCCTTATAAAACATCCGTAACATTTTGAAAAGAATTTTTATTTCTTAATATAAGCTTATAAACTTGAAGTGAACTTGACCTAAAATAACTTATTTCGTTTGTGGTAATATTGAATAGTTCAACTAAATGTTGTGTAAATTCCTAGTTGTTATTATCCTAATAATTTAAAACTAGTGGTATTGTCATTGGAAGAACTATATATTTTTTTAGTTAGTAGCAGGTTCGAGCTTTTTCTTGGTGCATATTTATAAATTAAAATATAAAATTTAAGATTCAAAATCTTAGTGAAGACTATTATTTTTTATCAATATTAAATCATTTGCGTGATTTGTCCACTTTGCACCGGTGAAAATTTGTTACTTTTTATTCCACTCCCGTTTCATAAGCCATGAGACAAGGGCAATTTGATCTATATACCTGAAAAACTTTGAAATGTGAGCCTATATTAGCTGATAGAAGCGAACATTTCTTATGACGGATATAGTAATTAAGAAAATGTTTCAATACAATCCGTTGTTGTCTAATTTTACTAATTAAAAAAAAAAAAATTAACACAAAATTTTTTGATAAATGTATCTAAATAAAATTAGAAATTAAAATAAACATGAACTTTAGGTTATATTTTCATATAAAATTACCTTGCAATCAGCGTATAAAAATACATTTAATTAAGACAAAAAGTTTATCTAATGAGTTACTTACATTTATGATATTTTAGAATATTTTTTTTCTGTAAAATGGTAAACTTTAAAACAAAATTTAAATATTATTAGTTTTTTCGTATTCTACTTAAAAAAAATATTCATGCGAATTATTCGAGCAGACTTTTATTAAGGTTAAAAAATTTTATTCTACGGTAATTTAGGAAAAAAACACAAATTTTCAAAATTATTAGTATTCATACAGCGAGAACGGTGCACTCAAGTCATGAGTAGAAGTTTTAGTGAATTAAATTAACATATGATAAAAAGAAAAACTTTTCCATTGTGATACTTTTAACAATAAAATTTAAAATATTTTAAAATCAAAGTGAGTTCCAAAAATAAAGCCAGATTTGAAAGATTTGTTATTTCTAAAGGCTGCGTATTAGATAATTTGAACTGTTATCTTCACAAAAAGTCAGCCTTTGCATTTAGGATTATGATTTTTTTTTTCAGAGAGCCTATGATGTTGATAATTTTAAGAAGTGTATTTAAAGCAAATGGCAAAAATCTCAATAACGAATTGTCAAATCCAAGATGAAAATACACTCTGGCAAAATCTTGTTTTTGTTCTGGCTAGGGCACTGCGTTTTCTAACGAAAATAGTTTAGATCAAGTCAATATGGATAGCGAGTTATTAAGAGTTCATTATCAAATTATATAGAGATTCGTTATATTTTAATTTCTGGTTTTTGGATTTTAGTTAACAATTTGAATTTCGATTATCAAATTTTGTTACAAAATCCTGTTTAACGTAAATCTTTTATATTATGGATAAGAAATAAATTTTAATTCATTTGTTATAACTTTGTACTTGATAAAAAAAAAAAAGTATATTATATAGCTAAAGTTGTCAATATTCTTGCAGCTTCTTTAATTTGTCGCGGTTGCGTATGACTTTTACCTAATTTAAAAAACAAAATTACCCATACGCAACCAAGAACGTCAAAGTTTAAAAAATATTTGTGTCATATACGAATTAATAATTAATACACCATTTTGTCATTTTTCCTAACCTAAAACAATCTTGTGAAAAAAATAAATAAAAGTAATTACAATTTATTGCCACAAGAATCCAAACTTCATTCGTTTAACCAATTAAATTTGATAATTACGCCAATGGTATTTTTAATATTAACTCAAGGATAGTGTAAAAATTGTTTACTTAAACTAATTAAAAAAATCAGATTCGTTAACATCATATTACTTGTAACTCGTTTTCGTTTACTTTAACATACAACATGAGCTAAAACATTTTTTATTAATTCCAATTAGTGAATTAACAAAAATAAAAAGAAGTTTAAACATTGACCAAACGACTTTACTGAAACTTTTTTTCTTCATGCTTAAGAATGTGTTTAACGAACAAACACAAAAATGATGCTAAATATTTTACTACAGAGATTTTAATATATTAAAAAGACAAACAAAGAAAAGATAAACACAAAAATTAAACAGATGTATAAAATAACTCAAAGGACTTCTTGTTCATACGACAAATCAAAATACCACAAGGGCATTTGAAATTATTGATCTGTAATAATTAGCAAATAAGTTGATATGCTTAACAAAAGTGAATGTTGGATAGAAGTGAAATGTAAAAATGAAAAGAGTCTAAAATTTTCTACTAAAATTCATTTTTCTACCATTTATTTGTTTAGTTTTTTTAATTAATTTATATAATATATATTTTTAGTTTAGTGCTTTGATTGCTTTGTAATTATATTTATTTTTCTTAATATCAGCACAAAAACTTAATAAAGGATAAGATAAAAATAATTAGAATTACTCCAAAATATGAAAGAATTTCTATAATTGTGTATAAAGGATTTCTTCTGCAAATACAGTTTTATTATTAACTTAGTTTTCATAATAATTTCAAAAAATATTTACGATTTAAAAAATAAATACAAAGAAAAAAAAAATAATAAAAATCTAACATTTAATTTTTTTTTAATTTATCACTTTTTAAACGAATAATATTTTACTTACCAAATGATGCTTAGGATGGCAAACTTGCCTTGCATAAGTAATTGTAACTATTTCTGGCCATAAAATATATTTTTTTATTATGTTTAAGATGAAGTTTAAAACAATTAAAACAGATTTAACTTATTATATTTTCTGTGAATAAGTGCGAGATAGTAAGACAATAGAATCTTTAGTACCAAATGAAATGAACAACAAAAAAGTAAACTGAAATAAAAGCAGATATTGAAGCAAATTGCAACACCAAATAACAAATACAATTATGAGTAATAAAATAAAACTAAGAAAATGAAAAGGCAAATAAAATAAAACAAAATTGACTGATTAAAGGAAAAAGAAATGCAACAAAAGAATTATAAAATCTGCTTCAACTTTGAAGATCAACGGAAAAGGAAATAGAGAAAACAGATTTGCTAATGTTATGGAACAGTGAAGACTGCAGTAATATTCTAATCAATAAATAAAAGACAATTTGAAAAGAACAAAAGCATTTCCTCAGTTTTTTCTTCTTCCCACAACTATTGTAAGTTTATTTTGAAGTTAAAACATCTTAAAGAGTTAAATGAAAATAAGAAAACTGTGATTTTAACATAAAAATAAAGCAAATCACAATTGCAGAAACAAAGTGAATGCAAAATAATCTTAAAAAGAAAAAGTTGTTTGTATGCAATGTGAAAATAAATTTGGACATAAATATGTTTTTATTTAAATACATATTATAAAGTGTTTGTTTAGGAAAAATAAAGTTAAAAAAATTATATTTAAAATTTAAAAAGAAAGAAGCCGTATATATTCAACTCCCGTAGCGAGCCCAATAAAAAACTCCTTAAGAATTTAAGTTTATATAAATTAATACCAACTGTAAGAATTTAATAAATACAGATTCCATAATGCACATTAATCACACAACTTCTTATTGGTTTAAACAAGTAAATTCGTATGTACTTACGCTTGTTATCATAAAGCAGACTTGTGGTCACATTCTTTATATCAGCTACACTTTTGTACATCGTGATACGTATTTGTGCAAGGACATGCAATTTGCTTAATCTATTTTTTTCTTTTTTTTCTTTAAGATTTCAAATTGGAAACATTTAGCATTCATAAAATATGAGAATTATTAATGCGTTTTAAAATAAAACTTATTGTTTTCCTGCAAGAAACCTTTAGGAAATATAAGGTATTTATTAGAAATTTGGTCTATTTTCATTAAAATTTTAAGTGAAATGATAAAAGAAAACAGTTTAGGCGATACTAATTTCCAGATTTCAAGTATTTTTTTTTTTTAATTTGTTTGCTTCATCAAGAGATCAAGCACGTGTTCAAAAAATAAACTGAATTATTTATCAAATTCAATCAAATTTATTTTAATAAAAACCATGACTATCAAAAAAATGTATCATATCAGGCAATAGCAGCATTAAAAAAGCTTAGTGAAGGCGTGAAAATAACAACAAGTTTAAGTTAAGTATGCCGGCAAGTCACAGGGGGACGTGGAAAATCAAGAAGTGGAGTAAGACCATTTGGCACTCATTGTATCATTTTGTTTTTTTAATTAATTAATATATCAATTTATCTATTTTATTTATTTATTTCTTATTATTTCTTTATAGTACAACTAATTTGGCAATTCGTTTCTCAAAGGCAGATTTTATGTGACTTCCTTTTTATTATTATCAGTTTAATCCGTCTCGAACAAAGCTCCAAAAAAAACCGGATTGACCTGGAAAATCAATACCTAATTCATTAAAATTTCCCCGTATAGAGTAAAACTAATCAACAATCCTTGGCCTTATTGCATCTTATTTCTTGGCATTACCATACGTGGATATCGTCACCGTACTATAATCAATAACTTTTTGTTTTTTGTGTATAGTATTAAGTTAATTGAATTTATTCCGCCAGTAAATAAAATACTGTTGTCATACCTTTCGGTGAAGACCGTCGTCACTGGCTGTTTATTTAGTACGATTGGCGCTTTCGATGTAAAGACATCATTTTCAAGCCGCGTTTTGATTAGTACTGGTTAGATAGTGTAACGTGTTTGTTGCGTAGATAGTGGTGGGTACAGGTTGTTTTGTTCGTTAGGATGAAGTCTATTCTTCATCCTGTCTTTACATCGAAAGCGCTCGCCAATCGTACTAAATAAACAGCCAGTGACGACGGTCTTCACCGAAAGGTATGACAACAGTATTTTGTGTATAGCTTTAATCAACGCAAAATGCTTTTAATAGGAAGGCTCTACATGCCATACGTCAACCGCAACATCGACTTATTGAAATAAAAATTATGCAATACATTGATTTCGAGAAATAGTGTTGTCAATTGGCCTCCAAGCTCGTACAGTTTGCCGCTTCCTTATTATTTCCTTACGAAGTAAACATTTTAGACAATTGACGCCGTAAAGGCGTATTATTTAAGATATCAATTAGGAATGTTTGAAACAGGACGTCTGAAATTGACTTCATCAAAAACAGTGATGATGGCCATACGTTCAAAATCATTATCAAATATCAATACCATTTATTCATGCTTTGAGACATTTTTTTCATAAAAAATTATTTTTATTTTAGTTGTTTTTTATAATTCAAAATTCTTATATTTGGACTAGAAAATAACCCTATACCGTTGCCCATACCTACAACATAACGCGTCTTTCTATATGTGTATCCTTTTGTAAAAAATTTTGAATTCAGTGTAATTATAAATTCTTTTGCTTTTTTGCCTTTAGTTTTCTTTTGCTGCTTATTGCAAAGCTTATAAACTTTGCAAACAAAACTTATTAACTTGTAAAAGAAAACTTGAAAAAAAATTATAGAGATAATACAAACCAATAACCATCAAAAGTTGCTTTGTAGGTCTAAGGTCACCAATTGTAGCAGAAAATAGGAAAAATTGCTACAAAAAAAGTTGGCAGCATAAAAATAAATAGAAAAGAAAATAATAATTTCTAAATGAAGCAATAACCAATCCATATGAGTAAGAAAATATTCAACATGAAAATTCGATTAACAAAAATATAATAACTGTAGGCGAAATATATATTTGATTAAAATAGAAATTTTCGGCATTAGATTTCAAGAGGTAATATTTAGAAAAGGAAAAGTCAAATTGAAGTGATGAAGAAAAAAAGAACTTGTTTTCATTATTATTTGTTGCATCATACATATGACTATTTTTGACCTGAAGTTCTAATTTTTAATAAAAAAAATTATGGGATGTTAAGCAAAGATTTTGTTTTATCATGCAAATTATTTTACATTGAAATGTATGCCAAATTGGGTAGAATTAAATATTTAAATTAGAATTTGTTTCCTTTAGGAGTAGAAAAAGCTATTGAACAAAAAATATATGAGAACAAGTAAAAGAACAATAAGAACAACAAGAAGTACAGGTTATTATATTTTGCATACTTCAGTTATGATATTCAATATCTACGCTTCACAACAACAATATTTTCCACTTTAACGACTTTGTCAACAGGGCTTAACTCTTCAAGCAAAAAATCACACATATAACCATAGTGAATCAAAACTGTACCTAATTACGGCAAAATTAAAATGTTTTGGGTAATTCAAGAGGTGTCTTTTGTAAATAAAAATAATTTAAAAAAATTTATATTAAAGAAATTTCTTTAGTGTGACTTTTTTAGCTTAGTTACTCAATAAGCTGTTTATGTTCCTTTTTTTAACCATTTTAGCTACAAACTAACTTCAAAGCACCAACTATAAAACATGTAAAATCCTTGTAAATAAAATTATTCGTTTTGTTTTTGTGTTTAAGCAGTCTTCTCAAATTATTTTTTTAAATTTAACTAAATTTTTTTACTTTGCAGGATTTTTTAACATCTATGTACCTAAAATTCTGTCTAAAAAACAAATCGAACTTAATTAGTAAATTACTACAAAATTGAAATAAAGTCAACATGGCCTTTAGGATTTAAAAACATTTAGTAAAATAAAGGAAAATTAAGTCAAGTTAAACTGATATGTAATTCAATTTAACTTCCGTTTAGCATACTAGTTTATCTAACTTTATATGCTTCTGTTCTTACGATGTGTTGCCACTTTTTCCACAAAAATTTTGTTAAATTAACAGAATTTTTCTAAATTTTTAAACAATTTTTTAGTCAGCTTTAGAGATTGTATGTATTAGACAGTATTCTTTACAAAAAATGTTTGTTAATTCGAATAAAAGTTGTTAGTTTGATAAATCTTGTATAAATTTTGTTATCAATGTAACCTATGAAATTTGAATCAGTTTATCAGTCATTTCCAACAGGATGCTATATTTCCGACAAGTAAAAAGTCCTGCCGACTATTAAATAAATCACTTCTATCAATATTTACCATCATTTGATGAAGGTACACATTTTGTTTGTTAAATTTCTGATCGGTACTCTACATTAAAAAGTTGAAAAATAAACAATATATAATAAAAATTTAAAAATTACCAAGTGCAAAAAAACAATTTAAAAAAATTTTATTTAAATCGAGAAAAGCTTATTTAAGAAATCACTAAGGTGACACCAAAAAAATTTTAAAAACTAGTTACCAGTCGCAAGCACTGTATTGAATTCCAACATGACAATAAGAATTTATTGTTTTCAGCTATAAAATATAATTTTGCACGAAACCCCATAAGAAAATTAAAATTATAAGAGCGAATGTGCTAAATTTATTACATTTTAAAAATCATTATTAAAGTCGATCTGTTTTACCAACATTTTTGGTTTTACTAACGATATTTACAAAAAAAAAAAAAAAAAAAAAAAAAAAAAAAAAAACAATTACGAAAAGAAAGTATTTTGCTGGCAGCTGCTTTAGTACCATTATACCGATAAAATTGAGCTCTTTTAAGTTTGTATTTCTATTTTCTCCACGAATTGACTTATTTTTACAAGAACAAGTATGTTCTCTATTTGATATTATTTATATTATCCATTTATTATTACTTATTAAATCCATCTACCAGTTTTTACGTGATGCGAACACAGACAGATAGACAAAGAAAACTTCCAAAAATATGTGTTTTGTATTCCATATCGACTATTATATTCATCAAGACCAAAATTTTCAAAAAATATGTGTCTCATGTTCCGAAATGATCCCGTTACAATTTAACTATATATAGATATATAAATATTCTTTATATATTTTTTATTTTGTTTAATTTTTTTTGTTTTTGTTGTTCACCAGTGTAGATTATATTTTATAAAATTATTTAACCTTGATATAAAATTTCTTATAGTTGAAAGTAATAATAATCAACATAATTATGCATGTGTACGTTTATTAAAGTATGGATAAACTTAATAAAAAAAATTTAATATTCGCATAAGAGAGCATATTTACCATATATTTACTTTTATACACATCAACACACACATTAAATATAATGTATTTGTTGCACATGCAATAAAAAACTGTACTGCATAATTTATGTGAATGCATTTTTTAAGTTTATGTATATGTTTGCGTATGTGTTTATGGCAAGAAAATATGTGTGTGTAAAAAAAATGTATGGAAAACTACTACTTGCAGTTTATAACCAGTATATAGGGAGTTATATTGCATACAGTAAATTAAATAATTACTTTAAAAATTGAAATAACGGTATAGTAAAAAAACTCGCAAATGAAATAACTCAAAAAAAAAAAATAATAAATAAAATAAATTCCAACAAAAAATTCTAAGATCCCAAACATGAAATAACTCCTAACTGGACTCTGTTGGGAGTTATTTATTTATTTTTTTTTTTTTTTTAACCGGGAGTTAGTTTACTTTTATTGGGGGTTATTTTATTTGACTAAAATTGGATTTCAGTTCATTCAAATATTATTATAACGGTTGCCATAATTTTTTTAAGTTCTCCTCCATGGTATATTGAGCATCGGTTTCGCCTACAAACTTTTTCTGTATAGCCGGCCCTCGGCCCGGCTGAAAGATTTTCTCTTCTATGGTATTTCAAACACCGGCTTCGCTAACAAAATATTTTTCCCCTTCAACCTTAAGGTATGGTGTAGTAGTAATTTCATTTAAATTAATTCAAGAAAACTTTTAGTCAGCGAAGCTGGTATTTTTTAAACTATATAGAATAAAATCCTTCCGACTGGCCGAAGTCCGGCTATGCAGGAAATTTTGATAAGCGGAGCCGGGGTTAATTATACTATAGAGGTTAAAGCCTTCCATCCAGCCAAAGGCCGGCTACACCGAGATGGCTCAATGATCTCTCTATGGTTCATGGAACAGCGGCTTGGCTAACAAAATATTGTCTGTTTAGCCGGCCTTAGGTCATATATAAATGATATATGGTATGATATCATATACCATAGAGGTTAAAAGAACGTAAGGAAGTCAGGAACATTGAAAGTTAATAATCAAATAAACCAAATTTAACATACAAGCATATCCCTTACATACTTTGCAGTTATTAATTAATTTGTGTATATTAAGATTTTGAATTTTGATGTTTAAATAAGTATTAACTAATTTACATAAATTGACAGCTCGAAGTTAAAGCAATTTGTTTTTGTAATAAAACGTATTTAATTTGTTTATTTAATGAGAATTCCTTTAAAGGAATCAATTACAAAATATTGAAGTAAATTAAGGTGTAAATCTCGAGGCAAAACAGATATCTCATTTATTCATGAAGTAAAGTTAGACTTAAAGAAATTCCTGAAAACTTAATTAATTTATGTTACAAAAATATTTTTGGTTTGTACCATAAAAGAGGTAGTAATATTAATATTGTTTTGTTTTTAAAACGACTCAATGTATTTTACTATCGGTACCACTTTATTTTGTACGTGTCAGATTCAAAAAGAAAGCATACATTTCTATGCAATTTTTTTCAATCTTGCAATAATACTTTTATTATAATTTATGCTAACAATTTTATAAATATTAACTTATAATAAAATGTATATTTATACATTGCATGCATGAGGTGATTTTGCTTTTGTTTTTCCTATTTTATTTTACATTAAATATTTAAACGAGTGTAAATAAAAAAGGATCACGAGAAAGAATGTCAAAAATTATTATTGACAAAAAAAATTAATTGGCGATTATAAAGGTATTTAACTTATACTCGTTTACATTGAAATGTGCTTTTTACGTTTTTCAACTGAAAGCATAAATGGGTAACTAGAAGACTGTGGGTTTATGCAGCTTAAGAGTCAACATATAATAATTCAGAGGAATATAGTTATGATGGAATTAGAAGGTAAGATAACTTTTAAACATACTCTGTCTCTGGTGGCAACTTTATAGTTTTAAATAGGATTATTTTAAAAACTAATAAACGATTTAGAGGGAGGCCGGCGCGTTTAAATTACTGATTGTGCGGATTCTCTAGTTATGATGCCGTATAACTCTAGTGAGCATCGCGTACTGTACATCCCTTTTTTGGAGGGACGAGGCTTCTGTTTACTTTGATGGCCACGTCAGCCAGCAAGTCTGCCGTTGCTGGTCGCCAAGACTTTCAAAGTAACTCTTTGGTTTGCCTTTTTCAGGCATTATATAATTGGACATTTTTTCAATGGTGAAAATTATCGCCACATCATTAAGTAATTCTTTTTTCCAAACCCGCGAGCCAATTCACCATGCTCTTCACGCAAGTGGTTCCAACAGGATGGGGCAACTGCGCACACAGCAAGATCTTTGATGAATCTGGTTGTTTTTCGCCATTAATCTGATCAGCCGATTGAATCCCGTGGCTACCGAAGTTGCCCGTTTTAACGCTCATGGATTTTTTATAGGGCTGCTTCAAAAAGAAGGTTTATAATGACAATCCTGAATCTCTTGTGGCTTTGAAGGAAAATATTCCTCGAGAAATTATCCCAATTGAGCCAAGTATCCTGCAGTGTGGCACGTGGAACACAATCGCTCTGTTTTGAGAAAAATGTTCAACTCAACGGAAGCTATCTGGATGATATACTCTTTTAAAAATAAAATTCGCATTTACATAAAAGAGCTCTTCAAAAGAGCATTGAACGATTACTACGTTTTTTATTTATGTTTGAACTGTCTAAAAGCAATAGTGAACGTCCGATTAAGCGATAATTAACAAAAAAAAAATAAATGTAAAACCAAAAGTAAACAGATAATTTACTTAAATCTCTTATTAAACACAAATTGAAGACTTCAGCATGAATTATTCAGTGCCAGGTAGCTGTCGTATTAAATCCAGAGAGGGTGGAATATCTTACGTAGAAAGATGATCATTGCGAATCGCGACATTTTTCTTCAAAAGTTACATTTGGCTATTAGTTCGACAGCCTTTAAGCAGTAACCAAAGAATTTTTTTTTATCAATTTTTAATAATCTTTTCTGGATTTTTTCTGAAGAACATCTTTATGTACAAAAAAAAATATTCCTGTCTTACAGATTCTTGAAGACTGTGTTTTCCTTTGAAAATAAACTAACAAACAATCATTTTTTTTTCGTTTGATTTTTTTAGATATATTTCTTATTTAAGTTTATTTTACGACGTGACAGGATGTCAAGAAAGCAGAAAGTACCAACGCATAAAAATTCATATAAATTAGAAAATATAAAAAACTATTAAAATTACACAAATGCTTTTTTATATTTTGTTGAATTTGTACTGGAGAAATAATTGTTCAACAACAACAATAAATTGCTGTCAGTTTGCTTAATGGTTGAATGGTTGCAAGAGCCACAGTAACAGGAAAAAGACAACAAAGAAAAACAGGAAATATTCTAACACAATATAATATAAAATGATTACAGCAGCTTTTTTATTTTTACATTACATTGTGTAGCAACGCTATTGTATGCAACTACAACAGGTCATCTAAGGATAATGACGATTTCGAAACTGGTGGCGTATGAGCATTATTCAGTGCTGTGTTCTAAATTATTTTAAAAACTTGAACAACAAACTAAAACACAATAATGGGTTTCACAAAAAGTAGTAACTTTTAAAAAAGAAGAAAAAATTGTTAACATGTTTTTGCTTACAAGACTGTGGCTGCTCTAAAAATATAACATCGCAAATATTTTGTTCATTAATATTTGTTTAACAAGATGCTGCTTTGAAGCACGGCTGGTGTTAAATGAAATTGTGTTTTAATAAATAACGGGTAATTTTTTCAGCTCGAGAGTATTTTGGATTGAAAAAATAAAACAAAAAATTAAGTTTTATGAAAAAAAATCATAAGAACAATACGTGGCATTAAAATTTAAAAATGATTGTTGAAAAAGCCCATTCTAGGCATTCAAAGTTGGAGCACGTTTGTCAAAAATAACGTAAACGATAATGGCATCTAAGGCACGTATCCATTCATAGATTTTAGCCCGAGCTCCAGTATAATTTTTTTTATATAATAACAAGCGATGCCACCAGCGCATAACCCGCACAAAATGGGTAATTTTTCTGGACGTTATGAAGTCTTTAAGATCTAGTGTGTATTGATTTGTCTTCATGCGTGGCAACTTCGATGAAAAACTAACTGATCAATGGTAATGCAGTTCAACTATTTTTGTATTCAGTTTATTTTTCCAGATTTTACTGATCATAATTGTCAGTGTGATAGTTTATTTGACACTTAAACCATTAAAAATTTCTATTGGGCTTAAAAAAACACCATATAAAAATTAAATAAGAGATTGTACATTATTTTAACTTACAGAATGCAATCAACTCAAACATAAGCTCTTTAGCGTCATGTAACTTAAATTAAAGAATATTTTCAGCAAGTGATGAAAAAACTTTTATAAATAAATATCCAAACAAAAATCTTTATAAATTTATTTGCTAAAAAATGTAATTCTTGATTAAAACTCATACATTTAAAAAGCGTACAATTGCTGTTGTATTTTGATTCTTTTTGCCTAAATTTGTTAATTTAATGTGTTTAAATCAATTAAATAAATAATAAACAAATAAAATAAATAAATTTGTAGTAGATATCAAAATGGAAAATATGATACAGAGAAGTTCATTTGCTTATAAATAAAAAAAAATTAAATTAATATAAAATTTTAATAAAATAACCAAAACTATGTAATAACTAAAACTATGTATTAATTAAAACTTTGTATCAAAAAATTAATTGTTTAGGAAGAATTTTTTTCATAAGCAACGCATCATATGATTCATTCACAATTTTTATGTTTATTTTTTTTACATTATCATGAAGTCTGTAGAGACCTTACAATGAATCGATTTTGCGATTGTACACAAACAGTTTTTTCTAAAAACTAAAAAGGCAAGTAATATTTAGCAGACTATAAAAATGATTGTCAATAAATTTCCGCCATGTGTATCACAGAAAAGAGTTCTTAGGAAAGCATTATAGGGTTTTTTTTTATTTAAGCGAATAAAAGAATTTAACTGCATATTTTAGTCAGCATTTGCTAGTATGCAAGATTCCTTCAAACGAAAGTTATTTCTATTTTGTTTTTATTTTGCCTTTATCCTGAACAATAATTTTTCCCTTTTTAATAAAGCAAAATGCACTTAAATGCACAATAAACTTTTCATTTTTCTATTTCGATTGAACTTAAAGATAAAATGCAAAATAATATTATCAAATTCTAAATTGTTTGGCATTAGATAACACTATAATACAGCACCAGATTTGCCACAACTAAAACTAACAATATTATTTAATATAACATCAAAATTGTATTGACTTTATTAACCAGCAGCCATTATGAAATGCGATAGCTCCACGATTACACTGGTAACAAATATAAACGTCGTCATCGATGTCACGATATAATCAACGAGTTTATGACGTTGATGTAGTCAAAGTTATTGTTGTTGTCTTCGTTATTGTATCATGGCAGCACTTTGAAAAATGTCTAGTACCATAGAGACAAACTATGTATCTGTTTACATTCCAACAATATTGTAAGGCAAAATTTGTATTAAAAATATAAAATACAATCGTGCTATTTATAGATTTTTATAGTAAAAAAAGGAAATTTTAACAAAAATGGTATTAATATGGCCGGCAAAGTACTTAAACATCAAAAGCGATTAATCTTTATAACTAAATTTTTAGGTCCATGTACACAACCAAATTTCGTTAGCAATATTAACTAAAAAATTGAATAAAAAACTTATATACATTTCTGCTTTAAAATAGTTTTCTTAAGTTTTTTTATTCACTTTATTTTTGCTACATAATTATTCTTTTATTATGTTAAAATTTTAATTTGACTAATTTTGTGATAGTTCTATAGTTTATAAATCTTTGGTTGTTTCCTTATAGGTTTAACCAACAAAATAAAATACTTTTATAATTTTTGACTTTTAATGCAAAGGTAACACAAACACTTTTATTTCAACTAATATTACAATTCGAATAATAATTTTATAATTTTTACTATTTACAAAATATGAAAAAAAAACTAGATTAAAATTATTGAAGAATTAATAAAAGGGGTTGTTTTTGTGCAAAGTTGTCGCCACAAATCTATTAATTGAATATAAATTCTATTGTTGCATGTGCAGGCGTAATTTAAACCAGAATTAAGAATATAAAGTTTAATGAGTTTCTTCTTCTTATAAAAAATTGTTTTTTTTTTTTTTTTTTTTTTTTTTGTTAAAATAGATTCTTACTTACAGTACTTTTGTTACCGCTCCGGTTTAATTTAAGTAAAAACTCTCAAAATATTTTTTTTCTTAGAGTTCGCATAAATAAATTACAAGTCCTTCTAATAAATAGCTTTGGAAAGAGAATTCGATAAAAATGTATGCATGTATGTAGTAGCTGGTGTGTACCAGATATTGTGTTACTGATATTGAATTTTCTACCACCAAAAATTTATAAATGAATGCTTGTTTGAATATCATTAGTTAGTCTCAAACGAAATCGATTAAGCGGTTTCTCTTTGTTCGCTTGTGTTCTATTTGAAGCCAAGTTTGCAAAGGCTGTAGATGAGCCAGAGAAAATTTAAATAAGCAAAATTTTTTTATTAAGGATAATCAAGATCGACCATATTACTTGGTACAAATCTAATTTAATGAAGTAACTCCAATTACAAAAGTAAATGTATGGATCGACAGAGGATCACAAAAATAAGAAAAATGATCAAGTGATGAAATTGGCGCTCGGCTATATTTTTCGAGTTATGGGATTATGCATCATATTTTTAAAGATATTAATATGCGTAACATTTAAAAGCTTTGAGGGAATACTTAAATTTTTTAAAAATGCTTAACACATGAAAAGTCAATGACATTTTATTGAAAAAATATATTTCTTAATTTTGATTCTCTGTCACTTCAATATTTGTTTTTTTTTCTGATTAAAGTAACTTACTTAAACTTAATTTTTGCTAAATGCGAGTTTTTAGCATTTTATACTTGAGACGGATTAATTTATTTTTTATTTTAAATGAAGGAGTTGCATGGGTTTCTAAGCCTCTAATAAAATATTAAAAGATAATAAAATAATCAATTTTTCAAATCAAAAATATTATTTGTGTTTCCCTTAATTCTGTTGTTGCTGTTGAAGTTTCTTTTGGCATTGGCATTGCTTTGTAGAAACATCACGTTTTGTTAAGAATGATGTTTGCTAACAAGATGTTACTCAGTGCATAACAAATAACATGTTTCTCAGTCTAAAGGAAAGAAAGAAAGGAAACAAGAAATTATTTTTTGTAAAACTTGCATTTCAAATTGAAGAATTATATTTATTATATTGATTTAACATACAGAATACAAAAGTCTGTATGTGTATTAGCTATTTTTTTTTTTATGTACATATATTTTTTATGAATTTTTCTTTGATTCTGTTTAATTCTGTTTCGACAGATTGCCTTTGTGAAAAAATGTTGCAAAATATGTGCATAGTTTGCATCAAGTATGACAGTTTTGTCATTTGCAATAATGAATGTTCAAAGAATATAATAATGTTAAATAGATTTCACCAATAAAATATTCTATTTATAGTTTTAAAATTTATTAAAAATATTATTTATTAAGTACAAGTTTAAGTGTACCAGTCGTATTATTTCATATATTTTTGTGCTAATTTATATTAAAAAAAGTGTCTGAAGCAGGTACATTTTTGTACCTTAAAAGAAAAAAGATGAAAGGAAGACATTTTTTTACAATAATTCTTTTAATGATTTTATTATTAAATAGTTTTCTTCTTCTTAATTTTTAGGTTTAAAAATATTATAACAAATGTATTAAACTAATTTCAGCTTAAATTCATTTTTATTTTATTTTTAAAAAATTTTTTAGAAGAAAAATATACGGACGTTTTCCAAAGAAAACAATAAAAAGATATACACCAGCAGAATATAATGCTGCGTTTCCTGGATCGCAACATTCATTATGAGCATTCTTAGCATCTATCTTCCTTAAGTTTTAAGCATTGCAAACAACATATATTTAACCAACTAACTTTGTAAATCAGAATATGAGAAGTATTCATAATTAGTCAATATTGATTTAGTTATACGAAGTCCACATCCAACCCAAATGATTTCTTCGCTGTTCTCTCTGTAACATTTTATTCCTGATAGGAATGACCTTTATGGCTTCTGTTTGTTCCCATGTCTAAGTGAAACTTGGAAGAAACTGCAAGCAAATAGAAAAATCTTACTCTCTTTTAACAAAATCATTAGTATTATTTTTACATCGAAAGATGGACAATAAATTATAGTAGACGTCAACAACGAAAGAAAACACTTTAAGTGAGAATGTTTTGATTTGCTACACATTTAAGTTCATTGTTAACAGGTTTATTGTGAACATGAGCATTTATTGGCTTGTTTGGAGATGCTTGCTTATAGAAATCTATAATGGTTTTCTGGGTAGACCCCTATCGAAGTAAATAGTTAATTATTTATTGGTTTCTTTGGCCGCCTTTTAAAGATTTTGGGTTAGCAATTGGCTTTTTTTATCGTAAAATGATCCAATAAATTTGGTCAAAGATTTTTTAAGATATCTGTCTTATATTGTCGGCTGCAATTGCTCAATATAGCAAAAAGTAGTCGTAGGTGAGTCTCCCGTAGTACTTTGATGTAACGTTCCAGTCAACGTTATCGGACCATATGGGGAGCTATATGTGCCTTTTTCTGATCTTGAGAATTTGATTAACTTTTAATAATCTAAACACATCAAAAGTTTAGCTGTTTAACGAAGTGGAAAAATTCAAACTTTATAACATATTTGTAATAAATATTATACGAAAAGGCACAAAGTCATAATACTCTGTAAAAAAAAAGTTGAAGTAAAATAATAAACCCTTCTGGCCATTCGAGAAGAAATAAAATAAAAAACGAATAAAAAAAGACAAATTCCAACAAATCTCTGAATAAAAAGTAGTTATAACAACAGGAAATCAAATCTTATAGTTCTGTTTTATCAGCCAGCCAACAATTTAAACAGACACCACAGACAGATATACAAAGTAAAACAAATCAAAATCATAATTCAAATATTTGTGTGTGCAAGTTGTTGCTTAAAATGATATCGCAACCCTTGTAAAATAGAAAACTCAACAGGGCATAAACTTCACAATTGTTTTTGGATAGGCATTTTCTTCAAATCGTCTTGATTTCGTTTATTTTTATATTTGTTAAAAAAAGAAGTAGTTTTTTCTACACAAGCAACGGACTTAAAATTATTATTCTTTTTTATTGAAAACTAACTGTTGAACGTTGACAATCATACATCCATAATGTTGTCAAATGAAAGTTTTAGAGTTCATAAAAAAGAAAGTCTTAAAAAAGGAAAAGGGAAACATTATAAAGTTAAAGGAAAAATTTCGTAAAAGAATTAAAAAAAATATGTTTTTAAATGACAACAGTCATAAAACCAAAATTGTAAGGTAAGAATTGTAAACCCATTATCACAGTAGTCTTAAAAGACGTCTGCAAAAATAAAAATAAAACAATCTGTTTTTACCCTCTTTAATTTAATTTATTGTGATAAGTTATTCTAATTTTAAAAATATAAAGAAAAATAACTTTATTCTGTCACTAAGTAGAACCCATTTTTATCACCTGTGTCTGAAAGAAAAATATGAAATTGATCTTCATAATATTTGTAACGGACCGCATATTTATCATTTGCATATTAAGGTGGCATTTTCCTTAAAATCACACATTTAGAAAGACAGAATTTCATCTTAAATAATCAAAAAATTGTATTCAAACAAAGAAGTCAAAGATGTATTGACAGTTATTACAATAAATTCAGTTTCGCTTAAAAATCGAAGAAAAGTTAGTAAAATTTGCTATAAAAACTCATTCAGAAACAACCCGCTGGTTTTTCTGAAAAAAAATCATTTTTTTCAGTCGAAATCCGTTTTCACTTGTTAGGATATGTTAAAAAGAAAAAATTACCGCATTTGGGTTTTTGAAAATGCGAAATGAAATATTGAGTAAACTTTGCATACTCAATGTGTTACTGTAGGGTACGCTATCGTACTGAAGGCGTTATTGAGCCATTTTTTTCGAAGTTACGAAATGTATTTAAAATATTTGATGAAAGAATCGACATCTGTATGCGTGTTCGTGGGGAATATTTGCCAGATATCGGTTTTTATAATTTTTTTTCTTATCAAAATGCTATAATTTGTTAATGAATCATCTTTATCTTATTGAGCCAGTAGAAGGCCAGTTAAAAATTCAAGAATTTAAGAATCAACTAAAAAATATTTGTTGGCTTATTGCCTCTTCCTTGACTTTACAAACTTCAAATAAAAATAAATATCGATTTTTTGAATTTGTTTAAAACTGTTAGTGTTCTTAAAACAAGATTTAATTAAGAGTGGAATAAATTCTAAAATTTAGTAATCGATCTTGATTAAATTTTAAATTCAGATTTTGGGAATTGATGAGCACAGTAAAAATCTTGTATTTGATATCAGAAAATGGCCACTCATCGTGCTTGTAACGCTACTGGGCGAATTATTTTAATTTTTTCATTGCTGCGATTTTATTTTATAAAAATTTATTAATAACTCTACCTATTTTTTCTTTATTTGAACGTCTTTACTCCTTTAAACAATCCACAAAGTAAGACGTAAATATTACAAAAAAAAAAAAAAAAAAAAAAAAAAAACAGTTATGATCATAAAAGGCCTACATCACACACACACGAATATGACGTACAATAAATGACAATATAAACTGTCTGTAGAACACAAAGAAATGAAATGAGCCATTTATAATTCAACTAAGCATATCACGAAAAAACAAAGAGCCTTGAGTCTAACAAATATAGGCTTACAATGTTTATCTTTTTATAGCCGAAGTCCTTTAAATGCCATAAGAGGATTTGTTAAACAAATTTTTGAAGAGATTTAAGACAAAAATATGAAACAGCAGCTTTGGAAATGCAACAATCTATTTTTTAATGTATTTATAGTCACTGAAATATAATTTTCAATGTTACTAATAACTAATTTAAAAATATATATTGACCGATTTAAAAATCACATTTCTGCTTGCACATGGCAGTGAATAGCACCTAAATTCGTAAGCATGCTTTCAGCAAAGAGTACAAGCTAACTATTTAAATTGAGTATTTTATTTTTAAGGCTATACATATCAGTCGCCAAAATATTCTAGATAATATAATTAGTAATGCTTCTTTTAGGAATGCATTGTGTAACTAAATATATCTGTTTTTGAACTGATCTACTTAACAGTTACCAATGATTCTAATAAGCAAAATAATAGCGAACCAACTGAACGATGTCATTTACTAAAGAATATGAAATTTACCCCTTATCTTACAGCTTCATGATAGAACAGACTTTAACGTCATTAGGGATCAATAAAGTCATATTTCTAACGTAGTCTGTAATATATATATATATATATATATATATAAATAAATATATATATATATATATATATATATATATATATATATATATATATATATATATATATATATAGTTTTCATTTATTTATTATTTCCCTTTTATCACAGAATACAATGGACACACACAAGCATAGACATAACTAAACATGAGTGTGATATATAAGTGTGTTTACAAAATGTTGCTTAAAATGATATCACAATATTTATATCAAAACAAAACTCAACAAGGCATAAGCTTGAAAGATTTTTTGGACAGAAAATTCTTCAGATGATCTTTAATTTTTTTTCTTGTGTTTGTGAAAATAAGAGATGTGTTTTCTTCTTACACAAACAAATGCCTTTAAATTGTTTGTTTATTGAAAGTTGATTTCAGAACGTTGTAGACGATACATCCACATTGCTGCCAAATATGAGTTTAAGAGCATATAGAAAAAAAAATACAGAAAAGCGAAAAAAAGGGGTTGAAGTATATTTTAAGTTTAAAAAATAACATCTGAGATACAGTAAAGAAATAATTTCTTAATAAAATTTAGTAAGGAAATCGGAATTTTTATAGTGATAAAATATTAAAAACTTATAGATTCTTTTTCCTCTATATTATACAAGAGTAAATCTGTTAACTTTGCTAAAGTTTGTATAATTTATTTATATAATTTTAATTTGTATATTTTAGAAAAACGACTGTAAAAATTTAAGAAAAATTTTTTAATTTCTCTGAAGCATTCGGCTGATTAAGAGAACTTTTGTAATCTTAATGACCAAAAAAATTAAAATCATTTTGTCAACAAACAGCTGCACAATTGCAGAAAACAATAATAAGAAGAATAAAGTTTAAAAACAAAAGACATAACTGAATTTAAATGTGGCTATTTATCCACATTGTAGGCATCCAAGCGTGGAAGTCATTAGAAACTTCTCTTAAAAAAAAGAACATATGATTTTGAATCTAAATAATTTAACTTTTTTATACAAAAGATGCAGAAGGGCATTTCGTAATGGTAGAATTTGACATTTTGATTTAGAAAGACGTCACTTTGATACAAAAATGGTGATTTTTGACTAAAAAAGGCTAAAGTAATTTTGTTAAAGAAATTACTATGGGAAACATAGGAATGCAACACTTGTGATGTATTATTAACTTCTAAATTAATACATTTTTAATTGTTTGATTTAAAAAAAAAATTTTTTAAGGAAATTATCCATCTATTCTTAAAATAGTTTTAAAACCCTAGAAATTATATATGTATCTGATGGGTTTCAAGGTCACAATGAACTAAAAGGTTTTAAATCTCTTCACTTTCTCTTCCTTAATCTTAAAAGTTTTAAAAGTATACGTACATAAAATCAATAATTAAAAATATTCAATTTCGACTTAAGAAAAATTCCTTCTTTTGTTGGTAATTAATTCCACTTTAAAAGATCTTTTTTTTTTAATCTGGTTTAATTTGAGTTAATTTAAAAACTTTACTTTTTTCTAATTATCTTTTGCATTGCACACTTCGGCTTTTAACAATGTTCTAGTTAATAAAAATAATATACTACTTTCTAGTTTTCCTTTGTTTTTATCAACTTTTCATTCAATTTTGCTATCAGTTCATTAACAACAAATTGTTGAAGAGAAAAGTAAGAGTAAGAAATGTTCAACTTTTTCGTAATCTTAAATCAATGGAACAGCAAATTACATAACGAATATTATAAAAATACAAACATAAGAATAATACAATACAAAAAAGGCTTAAATATGACACTATAAAAGTTATCAGAAGAACTCCTTATAAGCTGCTTAATTATTCTCCCCCTCCCGCTAGCTGCATCATTTCATTAAGTCTCAGGAAGCAAGAGAGCACTCGATTAAACAAAATGACCACTAATTATAATCTTAATTTGGAAATTATACTTGTGTAAACAAGAAATAGATAATAATAATAGCACTTTGTGCTGTAAGTTAATAATGAGTAAAACGCAAATTGCAGAAAGCATAATTTCAAAAAAAGTTTTAGCAAGTTGTGTGCTAATTAACCGCAAAAAGAACAATAAAATTTTTGTTTTGTTTTCTTAACTTTGTAAATTGTAATCTTTTGCATAAGTTACTTTTATTAAAAAAATTATATTATTAAATAATTAGGCATTTTGGTATTTTATTTAAATTTAAGAAAAAAATTGCCTCTTCATACTATTGTCATACGTATGACTCTTAAAGGAGAATTTATTAAATTTTTATTTTGTGTACTAAATTCTTTCTGAAACTTTCTGGTGCTAAAGGTTATCTTTCTGCTAAAAAAATTATTTTATGTTGCAAAAGATGGCTTTCTAGTGCAACATTGTAACTTTCTGATACAAAAAGGTGATTTAGTTATTCTGAAGCAACAGTGTGATTTGTTTTGTACAAAAAGGTGATTGTATGATACAAATATGTGAAATTTTCTGATATAAAAAGTAAGATTTTAACACAAAAGGTTTAATTTTAAACGATGAGATTTTTAAAGCAAAACCGGTACCTTTTGGCACAAAAAATACAACTTTTGCCGAAATGGAACTTTTGTTTTTATGAAAAAGGTGTTTTTTTAAACAAAAATATGATTTTTAATGCAAAAGGATGACCTTTGATAAAAAAGTAGAATATTTGTTAACGAAAATGTGTTTTTATAGTAAAAACCCTTATAATCTATTTTCTTCTTGCAAAAACATGCTTTTGGTAAAAAAAAAAAATATTAACATTTTGATGCAACATGGATTTTTTTTTTTTAAATTAATTTTGTTCAAAAGAAAAACGTTTTAAGTAAAGTAAGTAAAATAGTTTTATTTTAATAACTAATTTTTGAAAGGTTTAGTTAAAAACGAAATTTTTTGTTAAAAAACCTTTCATGAAAAAGATAATTTTTTAGAGAACCGCATCGATATATTCCCACATAATTTTGAAAAATGATTTTAATCAAGTTGTAAATTAAGGTCCAAAATTTCTCTAATTTAATACATTAATTCCCGGAGCGGGGAACAAAATGTCCAAAAAAATTTGTTTGTTTTTAGAAAAAAGGCTATCCTACCAGCCAACAGTTGTTGCTTCGATAATCCGTTTACGTTTTTTTAATCAGTGCTTTGCGCTCCAAAGGAATTTTACAATAATTTATAAATTTTTGTTTAGTTTTGTCTCAATATGGTTATATTTTTTTACCTTATAATTTTTATATCTTTCACCACAAAAAGTGGAAAAGGGTATAACTAAGATTGTCATTCCGTTTGTTAGTCCTACAATATCCAATTCCGACCCCAAAAAGTACATATATTCTGACTGCTTATGCATAGCGAATTCGATTGAGCGATGTCCGTCTGTCCATCTGTGTTAGTGTTGAAATCAAGTTTGCCCAGGCACTAAATCAGCTAGAGAAAATATAAATGCGTCAATCGATCTGACTTAGTAACGAAAGACTGTCTGCTTGTCACTCCAATATTTGGTTTTTGTTTGGAGTTACTTCACTAAACTTGATTTACACAGATAGTGAAGTGTATATAATATTCGGCATAGCCGAATATAGCACTCTTACTCGTTTCATTTGCATTTGTAAGAGATTGTTTTAAAAATGGTTTAAAAATTACTAGTAAATTGATTTTAAATACACAAAAAGTAAACATTACCTTTTTGGGGAAAATCCTGCAAAATACGGTATTTTTTTCATTCTCTCAATTTGTAACATTTTAATGAAAAGCGCTATCAGAAAACAATTTTAAGATCGTTTGTAGTAAACTTATTAATAAGTGAACTAGCCAAAAATACAAAAGTTAATGTCGATCAAAATTAAAAAAAGTTCTAAGATATTTTTAAGCCCTTAAAAACCCTAATATTTAATTTAAGAATAAACATTTTATAGAAGTTATATGACCGAGGTACCTAAGTTTGAAGGTCTTCCCAGAAGCCCTTTTTACCCAAAGGGGCCGATCTTAACACAACTCTGAAACACTTCCTCTTTGTCATAAGGATTTCGTCTAAAATAAATTATTTTTAAATCATTGTGCCATTTATGGTATTTATTTACTTAAACTACTTAAAATTTATGTAAAATATTCAAACCGATTTCGCCTATAAAATTTTTTCATTGTTACCCGTATTGCATTTTTTATTTCCTTTTTTTGCTGTTTTGGTTATTGTACTTAAAGTTGGCTGTTCAAGTGGTAGATGGTCACGTGAGGCATATGGGGACGTAAGTTCTTAATAATATTTATAAATTAGTCACACTCTACAACAGGTACTCAGTGTTGTTAAATATAAAATCCCACGTATACGTTTGAACACATTCTCAAATACAAAAAAATATTTATAAATATAATAACGAGAAATTGTTCCCCAGGTAGAACATGAAACTGATTTCTATAAAATTGTATTCATACCGCAGTAAAATGAAACAGATCCCGTTATTTGACTTGGTCATATTTTTGGAAAAAAACAACAACAAAAATAGTCAACGAAAGTCTTCATGCGTTCAAAAAATGTAGAAACTCGAATATCGCACGCACACATACCCACATACAAATTATTACAATGAATTGTTGCTGGACTGTAATAGTATTCCTATATTTTACATTTTAACATTCACATCATAAATAGTTTTTGTTGCTGTTCTGAACTTATTTGTAATTGTTGCTGTTTTTTGGATTTTGCTGGAGTCTGTGGTAGTCTCCAAGCAACACACAGCAATCAAACCCATTAATGCGTTGCTGTGCTTGTTATGGTTGAATTTGATTTTTCTCCGTATTCTCGTAGGCTGTTTGTATTTGCTTTACTCATACTGCGAACAATGAAGGAATGAAAAACGAGCACTTGATCCAACACGACTCATATATATCGACATAATTGTTGCCACATGTACGATGTATCATGAAATATGAGATTAAACTTTATTGAACGTCATTATTTTATTACCTCTATCTATATAATGAGGAATGGACAAAATTTTTTGGTCAAAATTAAATATTTTTTGGACAAAAGGTAGATTTTTGTGCGGGCTTGTTAATTTTCTGAGAAAATAACTTTCTGTAAAAAATGAGTAAATATTAAATGCAACATTTTGTTCATATTTTTTAACATATCTAAGTGAGAAGTGTAATTTTTTTCATAAAATAAAAAAAAATTATATAAAATGTTAAAATTTATGTGAAACAAAATGTTTATTATCATGTCTGGAGCACATTTTAAGTTTCGATGTTGTTTTAATTTTTTATAGTAGAAAAAATTATAAAATTTACGTCGAAATTAGATATTATATGGGTCACCCATTGGTTACTGTTTTTATATAATGCTTGATTTTTAATAATATTTTTTTTTATATTTAATAGAGCAGCGAGCACATACTCTGCATAAATTTTAAGTATCTTCATTTAATAATAGACGACAATGATGCGAGTTGTCACGGGTTGTGGGACACCCCTTTAATTTGAAATTGTATCCTTAATACTTAATGTTATAGTGGACAAGTTTTAAAAGTACAAGTCTTCTTCTGAAAGAGAACGGATGTATGGGACCTTTTTTTAGTTTTAAATTTTTAAAAACTAAAATATAATATTAATAAATTGCTTCACTTTTCTATGGTTTCTGTTAATTGTTTGTAAGTGATCGGTTAATTCAAAAATATTATTGTAATTTTCTATTTAAATTCTCTATGCTGTCTACGTACAAAAAAAAATTTAACTAAAATCGACATTTGTGTCTGTTGCTGAAGCAATTTTTTGATGGGCTCATACCCATACATGCAAAAATGCAAGTATATAAAAAATAACTTTTATACGCTGCCAGATATTTTCGTATTAAATAAGTTTAACCGTTTTAAATCGCCTAAAAATAAAAATTGCAGATATGAATGGTAGGCAGTATTAATTAAGGAGATAACGATTGTAAAGAACTGAGTAAATAACCATCTAAGCTACAGCACTGATTTTCTAGCGATATATTATGATTTGACTAAGACCATGGTTACGGCAACAATATATTTCCTTAAAGTTAGGCGGAATAGAAGCTAACTTTCTCTAAAATTCCGCAAGCTTGAATTCAGGGTAACTGTTAACAATGAAGTAGTGGCAGCCAAGATCTTACATTGGAAATCAGAATGTTTCAAAAAGTAGCAGAGGTCTAAATTGATACGTTAAAAGTGCCTAGGCAGGAAAAGAAAAAAATATATATTATGATCGAATAGAAAAAGCCATGGTTAAAAAGGAAAGTTCTTGATAGGACAAAACAATCTCAATAAGAATTACTAACAGTTTCAAGTTTTTCCTTTACAAAATAATAAAAATTATTTTGGAAAAATTTTATGTACCTGTGTAAACATTGAATTTTTTAAATAGAACTGTGATTTCAATATCGTGACTTCTGTTTACCACAGCACTCATACATGTTTTTACCTTCCACTAAGATTAGCAACTGTGAACTCTTATATTTGCTAGTGTAAGGAATAAAGATTTCAAAATACGAGCTCAGTTCATCAATAAATTAACTTGGGTATGCTACATCTTGCTTGGGAGTGTTATGTCTGTGTATATTCGTGTATCCATTAAAACCGGTTAAAACGCCAGTTAATCGTTCAAGCGACGATATGTAAATCTGTGTAAGAGAACTATGATATCGTTATATTATGAGCATACGTATGACTATGTTAGCTTGTGTAAGTGTATTTTATGCTACAAAGATTAAAGGAAGTATGAGCTTTTTAAGGCAATGTCTTCATATGAGAAAAGTCAATTTATTTTTGTCATTTATTGTATTTTTTTTTATATTTGTACAGGGAAAAAATCACAAGGATTAGTAAGTGAAAAATATGGAATACATATTTCAACCTTATGTGGGGTCTCAATAAGACATTCAGTGAATTGTTGTTATATATAGGTCACGTATACAATTCTAACAAGGAGTTTTATAATATGGAGGGGTTCATATAAAAATTAAATAAAGCAAGTTTCAAATGAGATATTAACAATTTTGTTAGCTTCTATTCTGATGACCTATAAGTAATATAAAACAAATGCGCTTCCTTGAGTAATGAGCTTAACAGAGGTAAAACTCATAATGCTCTGACGAAGGTTGTAGCGTACTAGAAAGTGATTTCAGTGTGTAAATAAAACTTTATCGCTTTGGACCGATATTCTACGTGGGTATATGTCTTTCAAAATTTACGACTATAGATTGAGTGTCTTGAACGCGAGTATACACTGAAGTTAACTGCAAATCATACTTTCTACAGCGTTAGGATTTTTTTTAAATTTATGAATAAACTATTCATCTCGAAATTGATCATCAAATTTAAGCAGTAATTGTAGGTATCGATACCACATTAAGGTACCGAGTTTAATGGCAAATTCTGTAATATAATATTGTAGCGACGAGATTTTACTTGTATTTTAATCGGATAATGTTGGTTCCTAATAATTTTTTTTTGACCAGAAATATTTTAAGTAAAATTATCTTAGTAAATTCTTAGATTTGTATATTAACAAACATCTGAGTTTCGAAATTTCTGCTTCCTTTTTTAAATTTTACTTAATTTGTTACCTAAAACCATCCACATTTTGTTTTAAATTTGGTTGCCGTTTTCACTTTGTCTGAATGTATTTTCCAATTTAAAACAAATTCTTTCGTTAGATTATTAAGTTATACTCCCATTTTTAAATGCAGTTGCTTTCAACAAGTCGAATTAAAGAAGATGATAACAATAATAATAACGCACACAAGTGTCTTTTTAACTTAAACCTTGTTTATCCAAACTAGTGTTACAGTCGAAAGAACTTTAAAAAAAATTGGTAAACTATAAAAAACGAGCGAAGACAGCAAAAAGTGTTGAAAAAACAAAACTAGGAATAAAAACATATTTCTTTGTACAGAAGGTCAAAACACATTAAATCAACAAAAAATAAAAGTCATTTAGCAATGAGTTAAACTGGCAGCAACAGAGATTTAACGAATGCTATCAAACATAAGTCAGTTGTAATCTGTATCACTTGCTAGAACTGACTACTGAATACAATATATGTGATGAAAAGCGATCGAACAAAAGTAATAATTTTCATACTTTTTAAAAGTTGTTTATTTTTGTTTGTGATTTAAAATCGCTAGAAATAAATCACATACTCAGAAACCCTGATCCCACAAAGCTTTTTCCAAGAAACAGCAATAATTAAAATTATGGTTTCTCCAACATTTTTCTTACTCCTATTTAGTTTAGAGAATAATAAATACCTAAGTTTATAATATTGGTCTCAATGTTTTTGAAAGCAATGGGTTGGATTGGTTTCTGTAATTTAAATGAGAAATTTCTCACATGAAAAAAATATAATCACATTAACTTATAAAGGGTGAGATGTAAAGTCCACAATGAATTCATAAAGTAACAAAAACATGCATAATAAACTCTAGCTTACCCTGTGTGAAACAAGATGATATAATATTTTCAAGTGAGATCTTTATTCACCTAAGTTACAGAGACGAGGCACATGTATCCTAAATATTCAGACTTATAATAATCTTGCACTTTTGTGTAATAATCTATCGATTATTGTAATTATTTCAGTTTTTGTTAAATTCAATGTTTTTAAAACGTTAGGTCATTTTTGTGTATTAAGTAAGAAATTTCTCGCACGAATTTAATTTATTTACTTTACCTTTTACAGCGACGATAGATTTCATTATGAATCTGGTTTCATCATGCTAAGAACACGTTGTTGATGAATTCTTTTTCCTCCGTTGTATAACAATATAACTATAATATTTTAATGTGACAAATTTCTCACTTAAGTTACAGAAACAAAGTACAAAGTGTTCTATATATGCAGACATATGATTATTTTTTACTTTTGTTCTGATTTATATTGAGCAAAGTTTATTTCTAGATGTTAAATTGATGACGTTTAGTTGAGAAAATTATATCTGTCCTATGACCACTTTGTCAGTTAATGCACATTTAAAGACTTATTCTTATACTTCAGCTTTCAGTTTTTTGTGTTTATTGAGGGATTTAAAAAGGTGCATTCGAAGAAGTCTGTTGCGAGGACGGAGAAGCGAAGACAAAAATAATGCCATGCTAACATAATAGAGTGAGAAATGACGCTACGTTCTTTAAAAAGTATTGCTCCAAAGTATGTGGTTCCTATAAATTTCATTCGTTATTGAATTTCCATGCGACTTACAGTTAAAGTAAAAAATTTGATACACTGTCTTTATTTTTGTAGCTGCTTTGTTATACATTTGAAAAAGTCCAGCTGTAGATTTTATCTTTTTTCAAGTGCAACTTTTTGATTGCATTTTTGATAACACACTTTATACAACTCAAATTCAGTTATATATAACCATGAGAGCATTTCTTTTTTTCTATCCATGTATATGTGGTATGTGTTGAATCCTTTTGATACTCAAATAGCATGAAATAAAAAACGTGAATTTGTTTTTCTATCTGCAAAAAAATATATTTTTTTTTGTACTTTAAAAGTAGAACCTAAGAGCCTTTTTCATATTTAAAAAAAGAGAAAACTTTTTTTTAATGTGCTAAAGAGCACGAGCTGTCGTTTTTAATAACACTCTGATAAACAGTCTAGACTCATTTATTTTTAGTTATGGACAGAAAGTTTAAATTCTATTCTATATTGTGAAAAGGGTGACACAGGAAGTTGTAGTGGTTCTATTACTGTATAGTTCATACAACTGTCTTTTATAGCATATATATATATATATATATATATATATATATATATATATATATATATATATATATATATATATATCTTGAGCCACTTCACAACGTACAACAGTTGTCTTTAATATACGTGAGCTGCGTCTTTTTCTATAATTACACACATGAACTGAGTGCGGGAGGGAATTAGTAGCGAATTCTTCAATCTATTTTGCTATTGAATGGCAATACTTCTAGTTACAGCAAAGCATTAAATGCGAAAGCGTATGAGTACAGAGTAAATTAGAATTTTTCCATCTTCTTAAAAAGTTCTTGTTTCGTATAGGAATTTTGAAAATGATTTATCAGTTAGACGTAAAACTTTAACGGAAATGGCACGCCGATTTTGAGTTAAACTTTCGCTATAAAGATTTTTAAGTCCCGATACACAGAACCGCGCATAGCAGTTTTTAGACTTGTTAGCTTCTTCTCTTTAGCTGGACTTTGAAGATGCTGTAACTTCTTTGTCACTAGACTAAAATGGAGCAAATAGACAATGGCCCATCAGGGGTAACTTTAGAATTCTCAAGCAACTGAGGCCTTAGCTTATCATGAGTCAGACCTTCACCCTGATTTTCCTGCTTTTTTTTAAACTTTACAGTGAGCAGATCACACACAGCATTTGTAAGATAAAATTTTTGCTTCGTGACGAATTCTCGCCAATTTTTTTCTTGATAAAATGTTATTAAGCGTATTTCGTATAAAGAAAAAAGTTCTGTAGTAGCTGGCATTGCTTAAAGTTGAATAAATGAATAATAGCAGTTCACTCCTTCCGGAGTGTCGATTAAAAAAAGAAAACAATTGTTCTGCAGATAAGTTTACGCCTGCATGGTGCCTGTACGATGAAAAAAAGAAGAGCAGAAATGAAGTATATAAAATATATAACAGTGTGCCGCAGATTAGACTGAGTTGGATAAAAGAGAGTCTTGTTGGGTAAAATCCGACATAATAAGTTAATTGCACGGGTTAAATGTACATGAATGTTCTGGAGTGGATGACTGCGTAAACACATGTTTAGGGAACAAGAGATCGTAAAAATTACCAAGTCAAAACCAAGGAGTAAGAAACTTAGATTTTTGGCATCTTTTAATTAATAGTAAATAATAAAACAAAACTGCAACTTCGGCAAAAAACTAAGCCCCACAATTGATTCGGGTTGAGTAATTTCTTTGTAACGTATTCAACTGTTTTTTTTTTTCTTTTTTTTTACAAAATACTAAAAAACAAACCTGGTTTAGTTTATTAAAGGTGTGGTGGAAAAATAAAAACGGCTCTAAAAATAAATTAGTTTTTATCAAGGGTGGCCAGATATTTTTTCTCTTCTCCCTTAAATCGAATATAAAACCACTGAAATCAAGCTTTTTCAAATAAAGTCCCCTACGATGAATGTTTTATTTCAAAGTGCATAAAAAAATCCCAATTTCATTTAATACTTATTTGCAAAATTTTAATTGCTTTTAAATCAATTATTAAGTTAATAATTCCTGATTTTTAGACTAGTTTTAAATTAAAAGAATAGCGGATTTACTAGTCACTATATTGGAGTGTAGAAAAATCGCCTTTGTAACCACTTGTAATTTAATTTTTTATGTGTCCACGTATTCTCCACTTTCATTATTGCCAATAAAGTTTGCAAATCGAATTACATTTCGTATGTATTAACTAACTCAAATCCGTGCGTACATACATACGTATTTTTTTTTTAAATTGGATCCCTGCAGTGCTGGAGTTCAGCTTAGAACCATAAATGACAATATTATTGTATGTTTTCAAATCTCAGCGGTATATAAAAAGTAAAATTGTATATTTACAAAGCGATCGGCTTTAAGATCTAAAAGATCCAACAACCAGTGAGTTAAAAGGCACAAGAAAGTCCATCATGGCTCTGATATAAAGCAAGCATACTTTATTTTTTTAAATATATTTTTCTTTTGTTGATGTGCAAAAGCTTTAAAATAATGGTGAAAAAAGAGACACACACAATTACATATAAAATTATCAACACCAGCAGAATATTATTAGAATGTTTCAAGCTTGTATGAAAAAGTTTATAAAAAAAAGGGAAATCGGCAGTCAGTTTTGCAAAAAAAAAAATTTGACGCTGTCTTGGTTAATATTTTTTTGTTTTTTTGTTTTAGATTTTATAGGTAATTTTAAAGGGTCTTTTATTAAGCGCATCCTATATTTGAATTTAAGGTAAACAAAGTTTGTGTAAGATAAATAAATATAAATATTTCAGTAAATCTTAATGTAAAGATTCAATAAAAAATCTCTGAATATAATATTCGAAGAATATCGTAATATAGGAAACTAAAAAGAAGATTTACACAACAAAACATTGACCTATTTTGAACAATGATTTTTTTATATTTTTAATTTAAAAAACTGTGGAATTAAAAAAATGTGTTGCCTGATAATAAATTTTTATACCCTTCTAAATTTGTCATTCTGTTTGTTATTTGTATAATATCTATTTTCGATCCCATAAAGTAAATATATTTATTCTGAGTGCTTGATTCAACAACGTCTTTCTACCCGTCTGTGTGTCCGTGTTAATGCCAAAATCAACTTTTCCAAGGCATTAGATAAGTTGCACAAATTTAAATATACCAATCGATTAGACATAGTTTCGAAATTTTAGCTATAGAAAATCAGAGAGATCGGTCCATGTCCTTCGAGACAATGGATAAAACACCACTCCCGCCTTTCATTTTTTTTATTTGGAACAAATCTATTATATTAAAGTAACTAAAATCAAAAACTCAAATATATGGGCGATAGAGAATTAGACAATAAAAAAACATTAAGTACGGAAATTGGGTTTTAGATATATTTTTAGAATTATGGGCCTCTGAATTTTTCATTGGAAAGTACGATTAATCACCTTTTTTAAGATATCAATATTGGTATGATTTAAAAGATTTTGAAAGTATTTCTTGGGAAATACAATTTTTCTCTTCAATTTCCAACCCGTTAGGAGTTGGTGGAATTTTATGTGACATTATATAGAGTAATAAATTTTTTTTCATATTTTTTAATTGTCTATCACCCCAATATTTATATATTTGATTGCATTTATTTCGCTAAACTAGATTTACATGTATAGTGAAGGGTATAGAAGATTCGGCTTAGCCGAATATAACACTCTTACTTGCTCTTCTTAATTTTAACCCACTAAGAGCCGCAGTGTATTGTGGTCTAGATTATAACGCAATCACAAGACGTAGCCGAGTACTAACAGTCGCTTCAGAGTAATAAAGTTTTATGTCGTAAGTTAGTAAAAGATATCGTAAAAACAAACTTAGAACCCTCACGTTTATAAAATGGAATACGGAAACATGTTATCAGCGATTGAAATTTGAGAATAAATGCTTTAATCTCCAAAAAAAAACTTTTTAATTATTATTTTTGTGTACCTTAAGAAAAAACTGTTATTCGTATCAGTTATTTTAACTATTTCTTTACTTTATAAAACAAATTTAATTTTTTTTATTCAGACGAAACTAAAGCCCTTATTACTTTAGATTTTGTGCTCCAATTTTTAAGAATGATATTTTTAAAATTCTTGAGTTTTACTTTAATTCGCCTCGACGTCTATATCATGTTTTTTTAGTATGTTTTGTAATTGAACATCATTTTATTTTCCCTGCACTTTCTTTAAAACATTTAAACTTGCAAAGAAATGCGCTGAAATTATAATGTTTTATTTATTATTTATTTCTTACTTTCACTTTCTTAACAGCCAGCATTAGACCAAAGACTTCAAACCGAGTTTTTTTTATAAGTACAGTAAACAAAAAACAAATGACGGAAATAACTTTTTCTGTAATGCATGATTTTCGGTGCTAAGAAAGTTCTTTTCGACTCATTTTATAGCAGCAACCCACCAAATAAAACTAAAAAGAAAGTTAAGCTTCTTCTTAGTTTCACTTGTCTGCTAACTCCTTGATGTTCTTTTTTTTTCTGAATAACAAAAACAGTTTATGCAGGCTTTTATTTTTTAAATTTTATCTTTCATCACTGCAGCAGCAATTTCTGAGAAAATGTTCACATTTCTTTTAAAACACTTTTTGATTTTCTTGAATGCTTCTTGTACAAAGTTTTCTTTGTGGCTACAGTTTAGTTTTGCTAACCTAAAGTAACTTGTTACAAGACAGTAAAACATTTTAACCATGCTTGATGACAGGTTTTGTACTGTTTGTATGCTAGTGGTTTTAATACGTTTCATCGTGAGTGTTAAAAATTATTTTCAGTTCAGTAATCTTTCCAGAAGCGAATATTTCTTAAAATGGAGTCCTTGCATTGATGTATCAATTAGATTCTCGATAAGCAGAGATGTTAAACAAAGCTGTCATATTAGCATTCGGATATATTTCCAACATAAAATTGCAAACGAATTGAAGACAGAAAATGAGACTGTCATTTTATGTGTGGTTTTCATAATATTAATTTCTTTAAATTTAACAAAAAAAAAAAAAAAATGAATTCGCAATTTAAAAATATAGTTTCTAATAATTCGGAAAAAAACTGCTGAGTCCCTTTTAACAATGTATAAATGAATGGGCAAACATAGTATTGAAGTCAGAATAATTAAAAGAAGCAGCAATATGAAGGTTACGAAGAGTGGAAAGGAGAATCAGTAAATGTTAAGTACATATAGATATGTACTACAAATTATACCTCGCCAATAAACTTCATCTTTCTGCGTCTTTCTTTCTACATTGTAAAGGTGGGCTAATTAAAAAAATCTCTCGATAGAAATTTCACAAAAAAATCCCATTTTCAAAAAAATGTTACCTAAAAAAGTTTTAAAATATAACTGTTTAAAAATCAAAAACTAAATGTTATTATAAAACAAAATTTACACTATATGAGAGGTAATTCAATTAATCAAAAAAAAAAAAAAAATTAAAAAAAAAAAAATCTAAGAATTATAAATTTCATAATTAAGAAAATTCAGAAAAAAATATTAATAATTCCAACTTGGCAAAAAAATTCTCAATCGAAAAGTTCACCAAAGTAGCATATTTTCAACAAAATTTTACAAAACATTAATTAAAATTTTTTTTTGTATTCAAAAAGATTGCATTTCACTAAAAGACGAATTCCGACCTCAATCCCGTATTACTCTAAATCAGACTTACTTTGTGTTAAATTTAGTAACTACTTTTTTATTTCCAAAATAATTTTCTTTATTATTTTTTCGTTGTAAAAATCGGCTATCGAACGCCCAGGCTTTTGAAACACCACCATTTACAAGACGTAATAAATATTTTTTGTTAATCAATATTTCTGTCATTTTTTACAATTGAAAGATGTCTTGTGCTTAACAATACATGCTTCATTTCATATCTTTTTATATTGGTTAAAAAATGTAGGGTTTTTGTAAGATTCGGCCACACAGTCTTTGAAAGTTTGTTGTGATTTGTACTTTCTTTGTTAAAATTGCTCTTTAACACTTCAAGCTCCGGTATGCCAAAGTTTAGCCAAAAGCCCAGACGAAATGCAAGGAAATCGTTTATATATAGTGAATTAATATACAAAAAAGACGAGAGAATCAATTTTTTAGATGTTATTGTTTTTATTTTCCTATGCTATTTTTTTATTATTAATTGTATTGAATATAAAAAATATGCATACATGTAGGAATTTTATTGAACGATCAATATTTTTCCAAAATTTTTGTGAAAAAATTTTCATCTAAAAATTATACAAAACAAATTCTAGATTACCAAAAAACATCTGAGTTTCACTACGCGATCGAAACTTTATTAAAATTTTACAATTTCGTCAAGAACCAAAAACAATAAACCAACACTTCAGATTACCAAAAAAAAAAAAGATTTCAATAAAAATCCAAAAATTCAGAAAAAAAAAAAGTTAGAAATGGAAATCTTACCACAATATCACGTTTTCCCAATAAAAAAAAATTAATAAATTTTATTAAGAAATTGGAGTTAAAAAAAAAAATTAGATTTCATCCATTACTCCTCTGGTGAACAGTGTTTAAAATATGGGACCACCGGATTTAGGCTTTGCTTTCTTCTCAGCTTTCTTGTCGTAACTAATAGCCAAGCTTTTTGAGGTTACTCTTTAGCCAACAGAGCTGCCGTATTTTTATAGTAGTAGAACCGATTTTTTTTTCATAAATAAGGATATGCTGTAGTCAGG
Source organism: Cistogaster globosa (assembly GCA_937654795.1). Classification (NCBI taxonomy): domain Eukaryota; kingdom Metazoa; phylum Arthropoda; class Insecta; order Diptera; family Tachinidae; genus Cistogaster; species Cistogaster globosa. The sequence continues at coordinate 130,343,600 of OW569404.1, read as the reverse complement.
TTGGATCAATGGGTTAAGTTGGAACTTAATTAATTTTCTACTACTTAGGTTTAGATTCCTTAAATAAATGTTAATTTCTTTAATAATTCCTTTAAAAAATGTCCCATTTTATTTTCATTTCATTCATAGTGTATGTGTAAATTATTTTATATGTAAATACTTTCATTCTTCATATATCAAACTTTTTTGCCTACAGTGTTTCTGTCATCTCGCGGTGAATTTTTTAGCTTGTCATTTTACTTAAGCAACAGAAACGTAAATATTTAATGAACAAACAAACTGGGTTGAAGGGTGATTACGAGAATTGTTATTTATTTAACCTTTTTTTAAGCATTTTCCTTTTGCTCTTTTAGTATTTTTATGGAGCAAAATATTTTTTTAAGTTGTAAAAAAAGTTACTGATCAAATAAACAATTTAATTAAGTAAAATTTTTTAAAACGAAATTTTTAGGTGATTAAAACAAGAAATATTTAAACTAATATTGGATAAAAGATTTACATATATCATATGACACTGGATGAAAATTATTTAAAGACATGGCAGAATAGTAATTAACTATACTTGTGTAGAAAGAGCTTTTTGCTACAATGAATTCAATCAAAATCATTTTATTCCAGTTACTTTTCACATGGATTTAAATAATAAATATCCTCGTAAAAAGGCAATACAGATTTCAAGGTATGGAAACCTAACCGAAAGAGCTCATGACAAAAAATTAAATAAAATCATTGAGTTGTTTTATTGAATTTTTTGGCACGTTGTCATATCAATATATCGAACACTACTAATAGTTCTTACTGTGGGTGAATTTCGTCTTGGAGACCTCAATTGGATAATATTGGTTCTGAAATACAAAGCAAGATTTTTCGCCCCAAGTTTAATCGGAATACAGGGACTTTTTTAATATAAACAGTGACTATTTACTGATACAAGGCTGTTGCTGTGGTTGCTGCAGCTTGAACTCTCTTCATATGGGCTTAAATTATATTCAATACTCATTAAAAAAATAATACTATTTAAAACATGATTTATCTAAAGAGACTATGAATGCGAATAATTTAAGTTAAAATACTTTTATCTTCAGCATGATGTTAGTTAAAAAAATTGTTTCTGAGATTTTTGGGAATAACATTTTTTTCCAAAGGTTCATCTGAAAAGAATATAGAAAGCCTATTGTTAGGCTTTTTGTGAACTTACAGTCTTGATTGAAAAGTTTTTTTTCATAGGAAAGTTTCTTATCTTTTAAAATACGAAGAGAGGAATTATTTGCATTTTTACATTAAAAGCTCGAATTGTCAAAAAATTTTTACCAATTTAGTCATATCTGTTAATTATTTTGGTGCCTTGAAAGTAAGGAGTCGATTAAAAAAGATTCATCTGATCTTTTAATATTGAGGGGGCTTTTTCAAGGACCACATTAGCATTTAAAAGTTTTTAGTATTTTTGTCCGCTTTAATTAATCATGATTTCTTGAAAATTAGTTAAAAGTTAACTTAACCTTTTTACTTTAATCTCTTAGCGTTCCCTTTTTTTAATTTATTGTTGGCTTTGAACATTTGCATATTCTGTTTAAGAAATGAATTTAACGATTTCCATTCATAATAATTGTATATTTTATGCATTTTTGTTGTTGACAAAATTTCCATTCATCTTTATTTAAATAAATTTTCTTGCTAACAAAACCTCAGCAAAAAAACTTTAACAAACAACGACGGCTTTGGAAGCATAACTCTTTCATTCTATTCTCCTTGGCCAACATTTCTATAAAAAAACACAACTAAAAGCTCAGTGCTAGCAGAGTCACGGATAAGAAAAAAGAAAAAAAGAAAACAAGAACAACAGAGAAAAACTTTTCTTTTACTTAAAAAAATTAAAGAACGGCAAAAGAACTCCGTTTTAGTTTTAATGAAAGTAGAAAATCCAGACGAGACTTTCAAAATCTTATTAAATGAATAATTGTACATTGCGCTAAGATTCAATGAAGTTAAATTTCAGAATCTTTACGAAATATATTTTAAACCAGCCAGGAAAATTAATGCAAGTGAAAATTTTTTCTTTTTTTTTCTATGACGTTTTGTTGTTGGTTTTAGGTTTGCAAAAAAAAGCAATTAGTTGAACAGTTTAAAAATTTACTTTAAGAGTTAAATTCTAAAAGAAAATATATCTAAAAAGTTAAGAAAAAATAAAAATTTTTTATAATCTCTTCGAAGTTAGATCATAATTTCTTACTTCTCAGTTAAAAAATCACTGTTTAAGAAATAGGATGTCAAATATGTAACAAACTTAATAAAAACCTGTATTAATTTCTAATTCCTCTACTAATCAATATATTGTTAATTGATTAAAAGCAAGATGATTTTAATTTTTGGTATAGATATATTGTTCCACACAACGTTTGATTTTTTCTCACATGTTATTGTTACGTTTACTCGTAGAAAGTCCAAAATATATTGCTGGTGTTGTGTTTGTTTCCTTGCTTTACCATATATAAATGCCATTTACGATATCGGATATTTGAACCACTGTTATTAATTTATTACTTCTTTAAGCAACTCATTTAACGCAGCTATTGGATTTTAAACTCTCAATATGATATCTAAAAAAAAAACAAGCAGTCACCATAATTAAAATTCCAATTCCGTCTTCTTGTAGGACGCTTGGTTATACAAATAAAACTTCAATTTCAGATAAGAAATTTTATGTTTGGACTAATAGGATGCATTTTTCTAGCACGCTAAGTTATCGAAAAAAAATGGGTTAAAAGTCTTTTAAAAAAATATATACTTTGGGCCAAAAATTTTATTTGCTTGTCAAAAAAAAAAAAAAAATAAATAAATAAATAAATTTTTTATTGATAAGAAATTAAATCCTGGGGGCAAATTACTGCATCGAGTGCAGTAATTTGCCTATTTAAGTCAAAAATTAAATTTTCAAGCCTATTTCCTTATAGTTCATTGAGTTATCTAGATACATGGATTCAAGGTTTTTTATTTAAAAACTTTATTTGAAAATTGTTTTTTATAGTTCTAAGTAATCACAGATTAAATCCAGTTTCCTTGTTAAACGCTAGCTATCAGATAAAAGTTTAAAGCTTTTCATTTTAAATGTTAAATAATTTGGTCGAAATTAAATTTTTTGTTCGAAAATCTTATTGTTTTATTTTTTAGGATGCTTTGTTAGGGAGATAAATGGATTTGAAGTTTTTATAAAAAATGAATGTTTGGAACAAGAATTGAATATTTTGGTTAAGAACCAATTTTTTTTAATTTTTTGATGATCACAATTAAAGTTTCCTTGTAGGACGCTAAGTTGTCCAGATAAATTTGCTTACAGTTTTTCTTTTTAAAAATTAAGATTTTGGGCTATAATTTATTTTTTATCATAAACAAAATTCTTACATTTTGTAATTGATCACAGACTATGCGTATGTTCCCAGAATCCTTAACACATTATTAGTATTAAATAATTAATATTGTAAATTTTTCCCTTCGTAAATGTAAATTTAAATTTACAATAATTAGAGAAAATTAAAAGAAAATTTTCCAAATAACATAAAGAATTTATTTTCCGCCATGAAGATATGGAAAAAGACAAAGTCGTAAAATAACAGACAGTAATTAAATCAACCTAACAGCCTGGTTACAACTTTGCCTAAAAATAAACAGAAAAGTATAAAAAGAATAACAAAAACAAAATTATTTTTAAATAAGAATGAATGGATTAATGTCAACAGTCACAACAGCGGTTGTAGCCTGGTTTCATTTTCAACATACTTTACATTTAATATTCATTAATTTAATATTAAAAGTGATGCAAAAACATTTTCTTTGCTTTTTTTGGAAAGGCAAACAACAAATACGCAAGGAAATAATAAAATGACTTATATAAGGAATTCTTTAAAATTTGTAATTTACTTGAATTAATATTTATTCTTAAAGTTAAATATACAATATCTTCATGGGAATCAATTTAAGAGAATACAAATATATAAAATTAAAATAATGATAACATACAAATTTGTATTCAATTGCATGACTTTACTTATTTTTCTGCATGAAAAGGAATCATTTTTAATTTGGAAGAATGTATTAATAGATAGGAAGAATATTAAGGACAGATGCTTTAATCATTTTGTGTTTTATTGTTGTTGTATTTTTTTTTCTTTTCTTTGAATATAAAAGCGCTTTGTAAATTGCTCTTGATAAAATTGCTTACAAAATAATTTTTCTTAAATTGTTTTCTAGAGTAATTTTTTATAATTTTTTAAGTACTTTTGTAAAAATACTCACCTCTTTTTGGGGCACCTTAAAAAAATTGGCAGTTACTTTTTAAAATACCCTTTCTTAGAAGATGTTTTTTTTTCAAAAGAAGTACTTTAAAAGAAATTTACTTTGTCAAGTCTCATTTAAGTTTTTCCAGCATTTGTACACATCTTTCACTTTAGTTAAGCTCAATATTGTTTTAGCCCCTTTCAATTATGTATGTTTTTTTCACTGCTTAACGTAAACGTCTAGTTTAACCTTTTAGCATTAAAACTTAAAAGGAAATTCTACTGACCCAGCTTTAGTTTCATTGAGGATAATGGCGATGTTATGAAGTGGTCATGCAGGTAGCTGAGTGGAAAATTAAACAAAAAAGAAAAACTTAAACACAAAAATGTTGACATTCTGCATAATGACCCTTTATAATATTTTAATTATTATAATGTTTTAATCCATTATATTATAACTAAACATGCATACAAATAAACGCTAAATATATTTTAAGAAGGAATTCGTTGTTAGCTTTTTTGTTGTTTAATTTTTAAGAAACTTATTATTACTGCTATTGTTCATTTCATCAAAAGTGTTTTCTGTAGATTTTGTCATTGCAGCGCATCACTAATGACATCAAAATATTTTGTGAAGAGTACTTGCAAAATTTTTGTAGATTTTGGTGTTTTTAATTATATTTAAATTGTCCTTGATTCCTGGCGTTCGTAAAGTTAACACCAAAATATAAATTTATTTGCTACATGCAAAAAAAAAAATTTTACATTTAGAATTAATTATAAATAGATTATCGATTTTAATATTATATTTAAGTACATACAAATGTTTTCTCTCGATTAAAAAGATTTGAAAAGAACTTAATAAAATTCTGCAAATCTTGATTTTTATATGAAAGATTTCAATTTAAAGTTGAATTAAAATATTGATGTACTTGATAAAAATGTTTATCTTCTTATAGATGATCAGCGGAAAATCACATTGGCATAATCAATCAAATAATTCTCCTTTACATAAAAATAGACCAAAAGAATGCATGAGCCAGCTTAAAGAACTACTCCATGAAACTCCACTAGGCATACTATCAGAAATTTTAAAAATACATTGCTAACTTCTCGTGAGTGGTTTGTAAAAAATGGTACTTAAAAAGCTGTATTGCTTTCAGTAAACGGTAAAGACGCAGTCCCAGTTTGTTATACACTTCAACATGTGGGAAAGGAAACTACTGTCTTAAATTTTAAAAAAGTAAAAAAAAAAAATTCTTATTGTGCAGCCTGGTGTAGCCAGTAGAAGCAGCAGTCTCTTTGTGTTTTAATGGAACAAGACAAGATAAGATGTGGATGACATTACGACTTTTTACAAAAATCGTAAGATTATATTTTTATGCTTTGTACATACATACGTTTCACACATTGTCAACTGCCCACGATATAAATTATTACGACAGATCAATAATAGCATTCCAATATTTAAAGGCTGCTATATGCTTATGATTAGGAAAGACGGTTAAAATGAAGAAGATTTGTGTTAAACAAATAAAACTGAACACCGAACTTAAAACGAAATAAAATACCAATACTCGGAAACTAAGCATCACGTATTACAACTGAACCTTTAATAGAAGTGTATAAATACCTTACAATTAAACAAAGCAGTTTAGATATTCTTCACCTAATTGAGAGTACACACTTTTATAATGATCTCAATTATCTGGCGTTGTATCCCATATAAACTTTGAAATATGAAATTCGGTAAAATAATAATTCCACTAATGATTATTGCAGTCCGCCGTGCTAAGAAAAAATTCGAACCATTTGTTAGGCACAAAATCATATCATTTGTTAGGCACAAAATTGTAAAACATTTTACAGAGCCTTAATAAAAATCTTGAAACACATAAAAACCCCTAGCCCGTGACATATAAAACATTCATGGTTTTACTTCACTAAGAAAGATGGAGATTATTTTCGTGATTAGCAATTTCCTGTCTTAATTAAGAATAATTTTTAGTTTGTTATTTCAATTATTTTAGAACCACAATTAGTAAAAGTGTATGACTGATTTAAAGTATTTTTGCTTCAGTTCACTGCTACCTTAATTTCGCCTTTGGCCGAACTATAAATTACGTTTATGCTATTTTAAATCATTCCCATCATATTTTCAAGTTCTAAGACCAAAGAAAAACCTCTTAGACAAAGTGATTCTAAACACACCTTAATACCGCACTTTGTTTATTGTCTTACGTCATTATTTAAATTGTGATTGGAGTTTTTGCTCAAATAAGACACACACACATATTTAATACCAGATGTAACCAATTTGATGGGTATTGACGGAAACTGATGAAAAACTTTATACAAGGCACAAAGTTCATGACTCCCGTGATGTTTCTTTTTCATGGGAAGCTCAAAACAAGCCATTTTCGACTTTAGTTTATGTCTCCAAACATAAAGCAGTCTCGTTCTTTCAACCTTATCTAACATTTTAGATTCTTTATCCTTAAGTTAAAAATAATTGCTACAAACAAGATATAAAAGCAAAGATATCCAAAGTGACATTTATAAATTCTGTTAAATATTTCTTGCGTTCTTCATCACATCACGAAGATTAAAAATAAAATGAAAATACTGCAAATTATTATATATACATATAATAAATTTAAATACTGCTGCAACCATCACCCTGTTATAACTCAGCATAATTCAGCGACTGCTACAATTAGGACCAAAATGGCTTAATCTGCTTAACCGACCATAAATAACAACTTAAATAAAAGCAATTACATTACAACACCCACAAGCCACTGATCCCAGTCAAGGCAAGATTAATTGCTTATTTTTTACTGTACTACCATAATTAACAATTTGACAGCTGTTAGTTCATTCAAAAAATAACTATTTATGAATTTGTTTATTTATTAATATAAACGACTATATTAAATGTGAATTTTCGTACACTCTTGATAAAAATAATAAGAAAACTTAAATAAAGTTAAGAGAGGGAAAATAAAAAGCTTAATATTGAAGACGATGCTAATATTCAATTAATTTTTTTCTGCTGTCAACTAATTTGGTTATTTCATTTTAGTTTTCTTAGTTTTTTTATTATATTTTTTTACACAAAAAAGCGGGCTTAACTACTACCCAACAAAAAAATAATCCATTACTTTAAAAAACTACTTGCCATATAATAATTTACTTTTTTGTTGCTAAATTTTGTTACTCAATTGAAAATCACATTACATTAGTTCGCAAGTAAAGGAAGCAGTAGTCAATGTAATCAATTCTCCGTAACTGATTATAAAAGTTAAAATCATTAGGTAGGTAATTCAGTTGAGAAGTCCATCCACCAAAAACGCTTAATTCCCAATTCCCTTTTTTTAAATTTTTTTGCTAGATAATTTTAGATAAAATGATTTTAACAATTATCTTTTGTCTGTTTTATTTAAAAGTTTTTCTTAATTATGTAAAGCAAATAGTTTTGCAAAAAAAAAAAAATATTAAAAATCTGCTCGCTTAATCTTCTTTTTATTTTTCCGGAAAGTAGTTTGTTCAGCAAAACAGTGATACGTATTAACAAGATTTTTTTCTATTGAGACTCAGAATTTCATATACATTATTTATTCACCTAAGAACTTCTACATTTATATTTTTATTTATGTGGCCGTTGGTGTAAATATTTATAGGAGTAATTTTAAATTTAATAACGAGAAGTTCCCAAACGAGTGAGAATAAACAGGCTAATTAAAAGCAGCATTTTCTAGGTATTTGTGCTCACCTTTTTTAAGAAGTTTTTATTTTTTTATGAATATTGAATCATAATATTTTTAATATTTTATTATTGTATAAATTTTATGGAAAATTATAATGACATGATAATTATTGTAACAGTTTATTATAATAGTTTTTTTGTATGAACATTACAATGAGAATAATAAAGACGTGTTTGTGTTTATATCTATGCTTATACTTTTAACACAATAATAAAGGGATCTCACAATGTACCTCTTAGCTTTGAAATCAAATTATAAATTGTGTTAATAGCCTTCAAAATAAAGAGTTGTAAATTTTTTTTCACTAAAAGATAAAGTTTTCACTAAAATTCTCACTTTTTTACTTAAAATTAACTATTTACCTAATAAGTCATATTTCGTTTAATTTTTCATGAAATAATATATTTTTCATGAAAAATGCACTTATTTATCATAAAGTATATATTTATTGAAGAACTTTACTTTTTCTTCAAAAGGTATATTTATCAACCACCATCTTCACTTGTTTATTTAACAGCTCACGTTTTAACTAAAAACTCAATTTCTTATTTAAAAGTTTCAGAGTGAAAATAAAATGTTTTCTAGCAATTTTACTATAACAAAAGTTGATTTTTCTTAAAAAAGTTTACTTTTACACCAACAAAGAACTGAAAATAATTATATCTCCAAAAAATATTACATCAGTTTAATGCAAAGAATAAAACGATTTTTATATTTTTGTTTTCAGAAACTTCCATTTTAATTTCAACAAGAACAACCAAAAGCAATATGCAAAAATTGTTTACAAAAATTGTTTGCAAAAATTGTTTACAAATATTTGAAAAAAAACTATAGTTTCTATACTATAGTAATTGAAAACAAAACAAAAAGAGCGGCAACAGCAGCATTAATAAAAACAGGATGTAGTTAGTAAAAAGGAATGAATACAAGGCTCAAACAAATGCTTATAAAGTTACACTCATTCGTTTTGTATTTATGTTTAAAACGATCAAGAAAAAATACAAGCAAAACAAATTTTTGTTGAAAAAAGTTTCGAAAATTTTTTTAATTTTTGTTTCAAAAGTTGCTGTTGTCCCCGCCACATGCCTTTTAAACGGCCTGATCTATTGAATGTTTCTAACTTTTATTATGTTTCTATTATTTGTTTTCTTGTTTTAAAAAACTCGATTAAATGTTAATAATTTAATTACTATTTCATTTCAAAGCAGTGACAATGAAATAAAAGAGCTGACTAACTGTACAATAATGAACCATGATTACAAATTAAAACGGTTGTTTGTTAAGCTTTCTTTCCGTTATTGTCAATCTTTTTCTGCTTTTGACTTATTTTGCAGGATGTTAAAAAATAAATATAATTTACAAATACCAACATGACTGTTAACAAATATTATTTAACGAGGGTTATCCGTTTTAATGTTACGATTATTTTCTTAAGTTAAGTTGAAATAATATAAGAAGAAGAATGAGTTTCTCGGGTTCTTAAATTAATTTGAACTACATTCGAGAGTGAGTCGGTTTCGCTTTCTTGATCTTGAAATTATAGGACAGATCGACTAAAGTGAAATGTTAGTTTGATAGAGTTATGCTTAAAAAACCGTTTTATTTGAAGGACTCTAAGAGTGGAAACTTTCTAAAAAAAATGTTGACAACTTTTTGAAAATAACGTCCAAAATTTTGTAACAATTTTACTATAGTTTTAAAAGATTACTAATTTTTAATTTTTGTAACATGAAATCTTACGGTCTGTATTTAGTTTGGAATATTGTCTTTAAGGTCACAAAAATATAGTTAAGTTTTAAATTAATTTCCATCCATAGCAACTCGTCATTGCGTGCCCTGCGATTATTAAATATTTAATGATACTTCCTGCGATTATGAAAAATTATCAACGACTTTATACACAGTTTGGTTTTTAATGACCTATATGCAAGTAGGATAAAAGTTATATAAGGCCTTTCATTGCCTTTGAAATTTCTGAACAAACTTTTTTTTCTTTTTTTGCCAACTCAGCAATAGAATTGTGTAGTTCATGAACGGCTTAGTTCACTTAACAATATTTAGTGAGCTATCACCCGACCGGTTTTTTAAACGGCAGTACTGATTCACCCAGTGCGGGTAAATTTTTTGTACTTTTAGAATAAAATATAACCCATGTTATTTAAAATCGTAAAAGGACTGTTCGAAAATCAGTTAAAATTTTAAGAACTCCATTTATAACTTAAGCTACTGCTTTGCTACGTGCGTAGTCTTAATAGTTTGCTTGTGCCATATAGCTAATTTTAGAGACCCTTAGTTTTAGTTTCTTAGTTAAAATTTTTCTTTGGAGTAACATAAATCTACATAAAAAATAAATATCTATTTCAGCACTAGAACTGGGTATATCCTAATTGACTTATTGCAGCTGTCGGTTTTTATCTTTTAAATAATTTTTTTTCTTTTTTTTCAGGAATCAAGGCATATGGTAACTAACATCGTTGTAAATTATAACTTAGTTGTTTTACTTATAGTGTAAGAAACAATTAACAATGCAATTAACACATCCATTTTTGGGCCTTATGACGATTTAATTTTGTGATTGCCAAATATTGTTACTAAACACATTATTACTACAACTAGTAATTGAACTAGTAATTTCCTGCAGCAATTACTCACTAAATAAATTTAAGGTCTAATGCCTTGTTAAAAGCATAAGGTTGGTTTCTAGTTTGGAAGTCCTTTCGCCAAAAATGCTTAATTCCACACTCGATTACGTTTTCTGAAACTATTTGCTGAGGGTAGTTCAAAGAGAAAACATAGCTTAAAACTGAATTAGTTAGATACAAAGTTTAAACAAGATTATTGATTTCAAGTTAATGAGTCATTCAATTGAACTAGTTTGTTTGTGTACTACATAAGTCTTATTGAGAGAAGCACTGGCAATTAAAGTACACTGTCCTGTTTCAGACCAATGAGCCGAAGTCGTTTAAGTGCTACAAAAATTTACAAATCTTTGGAAAGCAATGCAAAATTTTAAGATTTAATATTTACATAGTTTTCTTTTCAATTTTAGAGGCTAAATTTTTTTTTAATTACTAGAATTACAAAATTTTCTTACAAACACCAATGACTTATCGCAACTATAATAATCGCAGGACTCTATCACTACGTTTATACGCACCTCTTATTCGCAAATAAAAATATTGTGAATACAAAATTTTGCCGTATAAACGGTGAATTAATTTTATTTGCGAATATCTTACTCACAAAAACAGTTCCTGAGTAACGGCATTATTTGCAAATAAGGTATAAAATGCTGCCATATATTTTTTCTGTTTATGTGGTTTTACCTATCAGGCCTTATACAAGTTTTAAAAAGTCACATTTTGAGGAAAAAATATGGTTTAAAACAAAAAAATTTTTATAATTAATTTTTGAATATTAAAAATTAAATGAAAAGTATTTTGGCGGCTATAATTATATAATGCTCAAATATTTTCTGTCGACATTTTACCAGATAAATATAAAATTGCTATCCGGTATCGCTAAAATTTCAAAAATATTTTTGCAGTATAAACAGTGAGTTAAATAATTAGAAACAATTTTTACGTGGTAAACGTGGTATATATTATTGTACAAAAGTTGCTGGTAAACATTTGCTACAATATATATAAAAATTGTATATTTATTAATTCTTGTAAAGAAATGACTATCTTTCAAAATATTGTTTGAAGATCAAAATATTGTTAAAAAATAATTGATTTCTTTATTTCTTCCTACAAATTTTATGTTCAACAAAATATTACAGTGATTGTTTACAACTATTCTGGTTGTTTTTAATACAACCTACAATTTCCAGTAACTCGTAAATAGAAAATATGTGATAATATCGTGATAAATAAACGTGTTTATTATACATTTGTCATGTATTAAAGTAAATACTTGTTTATTTTAAACTTAAGTTAAAACTTCTCTAACATTCAGTAGTTTAATTTAAATCCAAAAAATAACAAAGTTTTTTATCCAAGCCTACCCATCCCATCTTAAGGACATACTTATACCAAATAAGTATTTTTATTAAATCTTTGATCATCTAAGTGGCTTTAGTTTTTATGTCAAACTTTATACTAATGTACGTAGCAAGGAAATGGGCAAATAAGTGAGCAGACACATACACACACAATCTCCCCCTAAAATAAATACGTTAACAATAAACAATCTTATGTGCCTAAATAAGTATGTCCTCAAATAATCTAATGAATGTAAAAAATTTATTAAATATAAAAATAAACAACTTTGTTTCTTTACACACTTTATTTTAGTGTTTTTTATTACTTTTTTGTCGGTGTTGTTTTATTGACAAAGCAAAACCATACAAAAACCTAAACGACTTTTTAACAAAATTTTTGTAGAGTGACAACAATAACTTTAAAGGAAAATATTTACTTATTATTGTTGTAGTAAATTTCTTGGTATTTTTAAGTACATGAAGAATAATAAGTTTAAGTTCCTTATGGATATTGTTAAAGCAAGCTTTAACTTTTGTCGTTGGAAATAAATCTTTGTTGAACTTTTATAATTGAGTTGTGGTCCAGAGTATTAAATGAAACTTTTCTTTATCAGGAATCTTTTCTTTTCTCAATTTAATTTTTCTCTTTTTTCCTTTTAAGTGTATCTTGAGAAATAATTTAAAACATACATAACAACTAAATAGTCACCGAAAAAATATTTACACCAAATTATATTTTCAAAAATAGACACAGCTTAAAGAAGGGCAATCTTGTACACAATTTACACAGCACATGCTGAAAATTACAAGTAAGTAAGTTTATTATATATTTTATTTTCCTATTGTTTTGGCAAAGCACCTTGGCAGTACGAGTAAATTATTACGAGTAAATTATTTTCTGCAATTCCCCAGTTAAATTTCAACTGCGAAGTTAAAAAACTTTAAACTGTGATTATAAATTATATATTAAGTTGTGTTCAGCCTTTCATTCTCAAATTTCAAGCTTAAAAAAATGAAAAAAACTTAATTATCGTTATTTATAGAACACGTTGTCATTCAAGTTACCGCCGCTGAATAGCTTTATGGTAGTTTATCCTGTCAGTATTACTTTCCAAAACCTTGGTACCGTTCTTGGATTTACATCACCATATAAAAATAGCTTAAAGAGGCTGATTGTTTTAGATAACTCGCTTTGCATCCGTTCTAATCGGAACCGCATAAAAAATTCTCAAGGAGCCTCAAACAGCAGGACCTAAGCGGTCAATTATCACGACGAGACGGCTGGTAATATGTGTACCGTACTTAGTGTGCAAATGATCGATTAACGATTTAATTGTAACATGCGGTTCTTCCGATATCCAGATACAGTAAACGCTTGAGCGTCTGTAAAGCCAACAGCAGACGGAACTTTTTCTTCAATTGATGAGTCAATGGAACTGCGCATGTGAATACTCTAAGACCTTTAAAAAAAAATTTTCAACATGCTTTTGAGTAAAATGCCGAACGGCTGCAGACATTAAAAGTTCTTTCCACTTATTAAGGGTCTTATTTAAATTTAGAATTAAATTTTATTACATTTTTATTTGATAAAATTTTTTATATAATTATAAACTGTTTTTTATTTTTTTGTTTAATTACAAAATATATACTTCAATTTTGCTAAAATAAATTATTAATTAAATTAATACTGAATTGATAGATTCAAGAATTTATTTCTGTGTCCAAACAATTTAAAATTTAAAAAAAAAAACTAATAAATAATCTTTTGGTATAAATCTCTTTTACATGCAACAAGAGACCAAGTGAAAATTAGATTAAATAAGTTTTTTATATCCTTCAACAATGAGTAAATTTTTCCAAATAAAACTTTAAAGTTATTTCGAGAATAAAAAAGTAACAAAATAATTTTTATGTATGCAAGTTAGTGCTTTTGATTCTTATTGTGATTTTTTTGTTTTCTGTTGGCTGTTCGTCAGCAACATTTGATTTGATTCTTATTAAGTTTTGTTGGGTGGTTGTCTACAAATGTTCTCATCTTAGGTTTATGCAATATTTTAATAGCTTATTATGATTTTGTCTTACATGTCACAATAAAATAAAAATAATTTAATTTTCATTACTTTTGCATGACATTGTGAAGCAAAACAACCTACCAGTAGAATTTTTATCTAACCTGTCAAGGCAAACGAATTAATAAACTTTTTTTTATGGAACTTAATACTGTGTTGTAAGGATAATTAATAATTTTATTTTATTTAATTTTTAAAATTTAATAAATGTTGAATTCAAATTTTAAAGTAAAAATTTCGAGCACAATCTTAGAAAGAAAAGTTATCCTTTAGAGAGTTTGAATAAGAAAGTTTTGGTAATTTTGCACCGAAAAATATGCTTCGTTAAAATATAATGATTCATAAAATTAAATTGTCATATCATTTAACATTAACAAACGAGACATTTTTCTGTGTATAAAAATTTTATTGATTAAATTAATGAGTACTTTTATGATTACTGCAGTATTTATATGCATTTTTAGTTAAAAAGAAGCAAATGTATGTATGTGTATAATAGCTTCGTTAAGGGTTTTTGTTAAGCCGTGTTAGCCAAAAAAATTTGTAAAACTAAAACAACAGCAAAGAAATACAAAGTAAAATTTTTAATAATATTCTACAGTTTTTGCTTAAGAAATTTTTAATCAAAATAAAATGTGATTGATAGTTGCACCTTTTGTTTAAAATTTTTACCGATATGAAGGACACAATTTACTGATGCCATGTAGTAAAGAGACATAAAGCAGATAGCAAACCATAATGATAATACAGTAAATATTGGAAACAATATAATGGATGACTTTTTAACCGCAATTAATTAATAACAATTTTGTAAAGGATAATAACAATCAGTCATGTCCATATTATCATAAATTATTAAAAAACAAAAACAAACAAAACGTAGCGCAAACCAATACTTCCACAAGTCCTTGTATACTATTCAAGCTTTTTAATTCATTATTCATCATTTATAATGCCATTAATTTGTGGTGATATTTATCATCACCTTAATATTAAGCATCATTATTTCATTCCTCTGTAATTTTCTTTCATCTTTCCTTGCGTGGCCACCCTAAGCCATGGCATTCATTTACAAAAATAAACGGAAGACGTTACCAATATTTACACAAACATTTTTGTTGAATGAAGAAAAAATTAATAAAATACTTTTTAACAGCAATATCAAATGAAATATTTCACTGCGGTTGTTATTGAAAAGTATTCGTGTTTACAGTATTCAGCCAAAAAATAGAAACATTTAAATTTTTCTTCAATACACAGAGAAAGTTTTTGAACCTATTGAACATTTTTTTAAGATAGAAATTAAGTTAAATTTTTTATTAATTCAATTATTAATTTTCTTTTTATACCCTTCACCACAAGTGGATATGTTCGGATTTCTTATGCATACCGAAGTCTATACGTCCGTGTTAGGATTGAAACTAATTTTGCAAGGTACTAATAAATATTAAATATGTCAATCGATCATACAAAGATTTTAATTTTTGCTTTTGGAAATCAGCAGGATCGGTCCATATCGCCTGCTTCTAGTTTTTTTATATCATTTGGAAAAATCTAGTTAAGTTAAGTAAATCCCATGAAAAAAGCAAATATATGGGAGAATATAGGGAGAATTAATAAATTCGAAAAAAATCAAATGAAAAAATTTTTATGGGCCTCTTAACTTTTTATAGAAAAAGTTCGATTGTACAACATATATTTTAAGAGATCTCTCATGATATACCAAATTTTTTAGAAAAGCTTAGCCCATTAAGCTTCGATGACATTTTTACGTAAATTATATATAATACTTATGTGCTGTTTCGATTTTGCAAACGAGAGATTTGTTTACGAGATTTGTATAAGGATTACTCAAAAAATTGAGTGCTCGCTTGTAATACAGAAATAGCACATTAATTTCTTTTTTCTTAATTTTTAAATTTCCATCACCTCAAAATTTGTTTTTTTTTTTTAATCGAGTTAATTTACTAAACTTGATTTACACACATATTTAGGGGTATATAAGATTCAGCATATCCGAATATAGCAATCTAACTTATTTTCATTGTTTTGTCTGTGTCTTAATCGTAAGTAAGCCTGATTACTTTGATCAATTATTATACATATATGTAAAATTAGAAATAGTAGTTTATAAAAAATTATCAGCTCCAAAAAAAATCTATATATTTTTAACAAAGTATATTTTGTGTAAGTAAGTTTTATTTAATAAAAGAAAAATTTTTGATATTGCAAACGCTGAAATATATAAGCTGCTTAGAATTATGTTAATAGTTGACTACACCTGTCTCTGTTTTTACACGGTCATGATTAAACACGGTTTGGAAAATAAAAATTTAAAATATTTTACACGATTTTTTTCCATTGATAGCTATTCAGAATTTTAATTTTGGCTAAATTAATTTTGCCGAAAATATCATGTATGCCTATAGCACAAGCTTAGGAGAATTTCCTGTTTGCGGACACAAGTTAACTTACTGCTTAGGTTACTTGTAAAGAGCACAAATTTAGGAGCTTCACTTTTTGTATATAACAACGAACTTATTGTCAGATCAACTAAAATCTGTTTACAATTTGTAAGAAATTTCCTGATTTAATCAAAGCAATTCGGTTGTATAAACAATAAGGCAGTGGAACAAATCCCACATTAAGTCGATGCCCTAGTGAGTTAATAGATCCGTATACCCTACTTTCACCGTACGCCTTTACAAAACCACGCAGCAATGGTTTTATGAAATTAAACCCTTTTCGCAAGACCCCATTTAAAGTTTGTCAACTGATTGTGACTTAAAGTGACATTTAGTGCCTTTTCACATGTCCATATTTTAAAAAGACTTGGCGTATTCTATCCTTTAGAATGGGAACTCTTACACTTAAAAAATATGGTAGAGCAAGAAAGGAACCTTGGGGTACACTTAAATCTCTGTTTCTTAAAAAAGAAATTTCCTTAAAAATCTCAATGGCACTTTTGGTTTTATTTTAATCGCCTACTAAGAAGTACCTGAAAATTAATAAAGACGGTTTGTTCAATTTAAAGGGTACATTTTAGTCCTAACAATAATAAAAATACATCGTGAGTGACACAATGCGGAAGCGGTTTTCAGGTAAAACTAAAGATATGTGATATTCTACAAATTAAGAAAATCATAATTTGCTTTTTTATATTTTAAAAAATATGACTATTAAAAAAATAATTATAAATAATATATAAAATAACAGTCATGAAATACGCTGTCTTATAGTATATTAATTAAGCCTAGAAATTTTATTTCGGAATACTTGCAACAGATCAAATATACTTTCTCTTCCCCCTCGAATGTTGCTCACTTTGCTTTAAGGTGCAATTGAAATATTACAAATACCTAAATTTATATATGTATCACATTAAAATTTTAGTATGTGTTTCCTCCTCAACTCATTTATAGATTATTATTTCTTTAGGCGTAGTTAATATAATCATGGATTTGCCAATATTTAGTATCTTGTGTTTATTTTGCCGTTAGATAAACACATATTTCCGACACTGGTTTGTTCGTTTATTTCTTACGTTGTTGTTTATGTTGGATTGCGTATAACTAAATGAATCTGAGAAATACCAATTATATTTTCTTTACATTAAAACTAATTAGAGATTATAAGGTAAAATAAAATAAAATGAATTAAGTTTTAACAATCAGTGGGTTATTTAACAGAGGTTGTCATAGCATCCAATATTATGATTTCAAATATTTATAATTAAAGTATAAAATTTGCTATGGCAATAAAGAGTTTTCAGGTTATGTGACAGTATTTCTGTACTTCTTTTAATTACAAAAAATTACAGCGGCAACCAATTTGCAAGTATTTCAATGAGGGAACCTAACTTCTTCTTCATTAAACAGATAGACATACTTGCTTGTTAATCCCTTCAGAATTTAATTACTAATACCATGCCTTAAGGTTCAATGAATTCTTTCATAAGCTGTATGGAATACAGCACTGCCTTTTTGAAACTCCCAAAACTTCTTTATCAATATTATACAATAAAGATTTGATTGATCTAGTGTTTTTATTTGTAAATGTCTTATCAGCCTCAATTTCGGAGAATGTGTAAGCCCTGTGGGCATAGCATATGGATTTCTTGAGCTTATAACAGCTCAAATTAGGTAATGATTTCGCTGTCAGTACTGGACGCCAAATAATTTTTTTTTTATTTATTTTATTTTAAAGTGTAAACACTTTTCTTTCGTCATAATATTTGTTGTCAATCATATAAAAGAAATTCATTCGCTGCCCTCACGTTCTCCTGGAGTCTACTGTAAATAATACACTTGTTCAAACATAAAGGATGTTTTGAAATCCGATAGAACTTTCAATTGTAAAAAAATAAAAACAAATTAATTTTAGTAAAAAAAGTTTATTCGCAATACCAATCTATAGCATAATTATTTGAACTAATTACAGCACATGACCAACGTGATTGTACTTGTCGATACACGTTCGAGGCGTAAACTTTTTAGCCAATTTGTTGAGGATTACTGGTCATCTGACATGAATAACACGGACAAAGTTGCCCTCCAGGGCATCATTGTTTTTGGCTTTTCAGCATAAAAAAGTGAGCGATTATAATTTAAAGAAGAAGGCTGTCGCCAAAATGTATGACTGATTTCAGTAAGATTTTTTAGCTGGCTTTATTAACTAAGCCAGTTTATTATATGTTTTCACATAATTTAGTTTAAAAATTTAGCTGTTCTATTTTAATTTATAGTTTCAAAAAGATAATTTTAAACTTATATTTAAAAAGCGAAGTTTTTAGTTTTATACCACTAAAAATTTCATATATGTATTACCTTAAAGGCCCATAAGCATGCCGATTTTCTTAAATCAACTTGGCGATAAGTTCCTTTGTGAATGGCACACAACGCTATTCTACTGTAACCACATCTCGACCGTATCAAAAAAAAAAAAAAAAACAACATTGGTCATGGTGCGTTACCAATCTCTATCGACCGTAAAGCGTGTTTCGGCTTAAATAAATAAAACCCAATGCAAATACTCACGTGTAAGCTACATCAAACGGTGCGTTTTTCTAGATACAATGAAGTCTGTAGAATTTGCAGTGGATTGGTTTCACTCTATATGCGGCAATTTGGTTTGTTAAGCGGACAATAGAGCCAATGAATTGATAACCGATAGTAAATCTTAATAAATTGGAAGCGTTGTTTAAGACTCAGCCTGTTTAGGAATATGTTCCAGAGTTTAGTATAACAGATTGCTTAACAGTAAACCCACATAAATTCTAGCAGGTTAAAAAGATACTCTTTATAAATATTGTATTCGTGCACGTACGTATTTCTAAATATTTATCGATGGCTTAATATAAAAAAGACCTAACTTAATTTTTCTGTTACTTTACAGGAGAAGAAAAAAACTTAATAAAATCCTAATGTATACATCTGCAAGCGGGCTGACAAAAAATTTTGCTTTGAAGCAATTACTTTTATGATATTGCTTATATTAAATCTGATTTTAACTTGTCGCAGTTTCACTTAATTTTGCCGCATAAATCTTAACCCATTTTTTGCCACTGGTCGATTTTTCGACCACCTACTTTATTATTGTTTATCTCCAAAGAAGACTGCTATTTTTTATATCGGTTTTCACAAATATAAAATAGGTAATGATGTTCAAAATATTTGTGTTGAATTGATGTTCTGAAGGCTTAAACAAATTTTTGGTATAAGGGCAAAAAAAGCTCTTTTTTTACACAGTTTTTCAATCTAAAAATGTTTAATAAATTCGAAAATTTTTTTTTTTATTTTTACTTTCTTTTGAAGCTTAAATAGTATATTTTAAGAATCGAAGGAAATCAATTTGTAAATTATAAGGTTTCTTGCTTTTAAATTCCCATAAATTATATTGGTCGAAAAATCGACCAATGGCCGGAAGCCCTACAGTCGCGTTGAGAAGCTTTTAAATTTTGCGGTTTTTATTTTCATTTAAAATCTGGCAATAGTTATTTTTTATGTGTTACCCGGTAGTTTACTCTTACTTACTAGTTCAATGTATATTTTAATCAGGGGAATCCCGAACTATTTTGATTTTCTTTTGTTACTAAAATATTTGTGGTAAAAGTCATTATGTGCGTGGCAGTGAAAGAGAAAAGTTGTTCTGAAAAATTTACATATATCCAGAGTGTTTATTGGTGACCAGTATGCCGATTCGTAAGGCAGTGAATGTATCTGAAATCATTAACATTTTAAACGAACTAGATTCAGATGACGAAGAGGATCAAGCAATTAAAGCAGCCAGAGAGGTGGATGTCGTTTATATTCCACCTCCCGCTATTGGCTCTATAACTGACGAAGAAGATTTGGACGACAACGAAATAAACCAAAATGACAAGAATGACGACCTTATGAAAGAAATTGCTGGTAGTGTGGAATTACAATATTTTGCAGAAACAGACACTGAACAAAATTTAAATAATGCGTGCGGCAGTAGAACTCAAGAATCCGCAACATCTACCTTATGCAAAAGTATTGTGGAGAGGGGAAGTACAAAAAAGAAATCAGATTTTGCTGCACCTATGTGGCGAAAGCCAAGAAACTTTTCATACACAAGAGCACCAATAAATGTTGAAGCTAATAAAATGGAAGAAATTTGTGTGGAAATTGGTAAGAAATTGTTTTTTTTTTTTATTGTTTGCTTTTATTTACAGATGTTTTTTATACATATGTACACTTTATAGGCAGCAAGACTCCATTCGAACTTTTTTCTTTATACATTGATAACTCGATAATTTCGGGTATCACAAATTTCTCAAATATGTATGCAAATCAAAACAATGCTTTTCCTAATATTACATCCACTGAAATACAAAGATTTATTGGAATCTTATACTTGTCAGGATATCATACTTTACCACATGTAGATCATTATTGGTCTACTAGACCCGACATGGGAGTCTTAATGGTAAAGCAGGCGATGAGCCGCAATCGTTTTAGAACCATTAAAAGGTACTTGCATCTATCTGACAACAACCGCCTAGACACATCAGATCGTTTTGCCAAAGTTCGCCCACTTGTTGAAGCTCTCAATAAAAATTTTAAACAATTCGGCATTTTCAGTCATATTTTATCAATTGACGAGCAGATGATTCCCTATTTCGGGCGACACTCGTGCAAAATGTTTATTAAGGGGAAACCAATCCGTTTCGGATTTAAATCATGGTGCATCTGCTCTGAAAGTGGATATTTATTTCACAGCATTTTATATGGTGGTTCAGCAACATCACACAATAAGGATATTGGTCTTGGGGCTCAAACTGTTCTGGATTTATTGGCTAACGTTCCTGACCCTGATTGCCATATAGTTTTTTTTGACAATTTTTTTTCATCTTATCACCTTATGTGTCTATTGAATGAGCGCAAATTTTATGCTACTGGTACGATACGAGAAAACAGAATATTGAAAGTTCCGTTAAAAAATTAAAAAAAATGCAAGCGCGGAGAATTTGATCAGTTGCTCGATGACCAACAAGAAATACTGTTGGTGCGTTGGAACGATAATTCTGTCGTTACTGTTATTACTAATAACTCCACAGTTGAACCAATGACAAATGCTAAAAGGTTTTGCCGTAAACAAAAGAAGATTATCACTATTCCACAGCCAAAAGTGATTCAAGAGTACAACAATGGAATGGGAGGTGTTGACCTTCATGACAATGCCGTGGCTAATTATCGCATCTGCATTAAAGGAAAGAAATGGTGGTGGCCAATATGGACTAATGCTTTAGGTAACGCAACGGTCAATGCATGGAAGATGCACTGTATAATCGCAAAGCTCCAAAAGACAAAACCTCTTTCACAAATCGATTTTCGGTCCGAAGTTACTACACATTTGCTAAAATATGATGCGGAGATCAACAACGGGGATATCGATTCATTACCAAATCATCCCAGGAATAACGAAAAGGAACATCTGATTATAAGAAGTACTGAAGATAAATATCGTCGCTGCAAACTCTGTAAAAAACACACCATTTTTACCAGCAAGAAGTGTAATATATACTTACATACAAAATGCTTTAATGAGTACCATAAAGATTTATAAAAAAATTTATAAAAAATTTTTTTGTCGTTAAATCAATTTAAATAAAGCATAAGGCAATACTTTTTTATAAAAAAAAAATTAATTTTATTTTGACTGCTTTCGGCCAGTGGTCGATTTTTCGACCAGTCCTATTTTAGACAACTGAATGTCTTAAAGAAAAATTTTGTGAAAATTATGCTTAATTGGAGTCTCTTAAGCACCACCCTGCCGGGGTTTCAAAAAAAACCTGCTCTTTGTGGTAGCGGCCAATAATGGGTTAATGTAAATTTAATACTAAGGCATATTTTGCTCATTTACAAATACAAATATTATCTGTTTGAGTTAAAAATATGGCAAAAAAAAAAAAATAAATTTATAAAAAACATAAATAAAACAAATAAATAAAAATAAATGCCTGTTAGTATTTTGTGCGTAAATTGTTTAAAATAATATTTTAAAAAAATTTCAAAATGGTTTGCAATTTTTGGTTTTTTTTTAGAAAATTCAAATCAGTTTTGTGTTGATATTTTTATTTGGGCAGGGACTTTTTTGAGCAAAAACTTTACTGATCCCATTGATGGTTCTTTGTTTTTTTATTTATTCGTGTTTGGTGTTTCCATTATTTATCATTCTTTATGGTTTTTTTATGCGTTTGTTGCCTTCGACATTTGTTTTAAAATAGATCTCTTTAAAAGACTATAAGAATAGCAAAAATTCGTTGTCTTATGCGTGTGTATATGGATAAGTAAAACAAGTGTCATTGTTTTGTGTGTGGCTTTATGTTTAATACCAGTAAGGATTTTTATATATGTATATATATATATATATATTTTTTTTTTCTTGCAAATTTTTATTCATTTGTTTTGTTAAGTGGTTGTTAAGTATATTTGTCTTTAAATAAATTACACTAAAAAAAACACTCCATTTACCATAATTTGTATTCTCAACATTTTATTGCTTTATATTTAATGTGATGGCCCTATGGGCCATAACATCCTGTGGACAAGCACTGGCACACATCCAGTATCACAGATTTTTTTTTTTTGTTTTTAGATGGAAAAGCACTCGCATAAGTTTTTAAAATTATCAAAGACTTGACTGAATAAATAAATGAATAAATAATTAAACTTAAATTTTTTATTTTATTGTTAAAATAATCTCTTAGTTTTAAGTTAATATTTAATTTAATTGTAATGTGATCCGATATTATGGTATGTTCCACGATTCTGTGATATCACGTTAATTTTCAATCGATCAAAGTATACCACAAAATTAAACATACCCTAAGAATACTTGTAGAAGCTTCGTGAATCTAGAAAAATTTCAAGTAGATGAAGGTGAGCTGATAAAGCTGAGCTAACGTCTGTCCAACTTTTAATATAATAGCAAGTCCCTGTTTATTTAACATTAAAGTTTTTAGACTGGAACGAACGACTGAAGAAATGTAAGTGATAATAAAACAAACAAATACTTTAAGTAATCTGCAGATGTTTAAAAAAATTGCCTTTAGAAAATTAGTTTTATTGAACAAATATCTTTATTACGAATATTCTCGCTTTGCTGATGAATACGCATGTAAAATGATACAAATGAGGTTAAATTGAAAAAAAATACTTACATATTATTTAATAATTAATAATAATTAATAATTTTTGTTTAAATATTCTATTTCAATTTATTTTTGGCGTAAACATCATAAGTTTTTGGTTGATCACACAAATATTTTTTTCTGAAGGCCTATAGTTGAAGTGCTATACACAAGACAAATGATAATTTATTAACTTTAAATTTATTTAAGATTGTATGTTCAACTTATTTTTTAACATAATTATTTATTTTTTTATTTTAACAGGGTTTTTTCTTAAGTTCTTAACTATTCTTTAATTAATTTAAGAAATTTTAAATAATAATATTTTTTACAAAAAAGAAATTGATTTTTATTTAAAAAATCGCTTTGATAGCTCATATTTTAATAATTTTTTCAGTTACCTCTTGTATGATATTTGGTTGAGTGAAAATTTTAATAAATTCGACCATAAAATCCTCTTAGCAGACGAAATATATACTTCCTTTCTTGTCATAATGCGTCTCTATTACTGTCTTCCATAATGGTAACCTTCTTTGGTCTTTGAGCAGAGAAATTTCTTCTACGCCTCGCATCGCATTAGACCAGAAACGTCATCAAGGCTTATTGTGTTATTTGTAACAAAACTTGCTCAGTTATATTTCACAAATTGTTATGAACAAATTTTTTAAAAAAATCATAAAAAAATATCCATTTAAAGTCTACCCATCCCTTCGTAAACCCGTTAATCAATACATGTTTGCGTATATGTAAGTGGCAACCAATATGAAAGTATAATTTTTTCTTTATTTATACACATTTTTAAAGGACGTGTAAAACCTAATCTAGTCGTAAAAAATAGCAATACATTCTAGTTAAATTTATTAGAGAGACGTTTGTTGAGGAGCTATCTTAGCACAAAACAAAATAAATGATTTTTGGTTCGGCTTAAATTATCTCTGATTTGATGAAAAAGTTATTTTTAAATGTTGTGTTAGAAAACAAGATTTTTAAATAATGAAAAAAAAAAATAAATACACCACGTTGCATTAATTTGAGCATATTGTTATGTACAAATATTTTATATGCTACCCTATATGATCTTTTATTTATTTATTTTTTTTTTATTTTTGATAAACATATAACTTAATGCGTATGTAAAAAAGGTGCTTTGGATGAGACATATACAATTATTTTTATAATCACATGAAAAAATTATGTGAGTAGTGATTTTTTAATTCCACAAAAGTTAAAAATTTGTGCTTGTAATATCCAACAGATTGTTATTTTGTTCCAACAAAAGATTGAATTATTATTGAAAAGTTTGTTTCGCAAGAAGTTTTAATAATAATATACAAAACTAAATCAAATATATCTTTAAGAATGATTTACACACTCATACAAAATATTCGACAAACAACGCTGTGAGTTTATTTTAGTCTTTGTTGTTATATTCCTTTAACAGTAACAGATTTTTTCGTATTAGGAAACTTTTGTCGATTTAACAGTAAAATGTTTGTAGTTAATTACTGGAATCAACAAATTTATACCCTGCAATTAAATAAAGCCAATAAATATATGAAAAGATTTTCTTCAGATTTGTGGCACTTTCAAGACTATTAAAGGAGCTTAACCTGGTCCAAATTTTAAAGGAACACCTCCTTAGTATGCAAATAATATTGTATTCAAAGTATTGTAAATGGTACTTGAATTTACTTGAAAAAAAATAAAATCGTAAATCTATATGGAAACATATTTCGTAGTTTGTTAGGAAAATTCATATTTCATATTTTCGTATTTTATAAACAAAAAAAAAAAAAAAAAATATGAAACTGCTGATTGTAAAATGCGAAAAGACCAATGTTTGTTGCTCTGTTTGTGTTTTGTATGCTTTGGAAATACAAATCGTTATTGTAATGTTTTGTAAAATTACCTTGAAAATATATGAATAAAAGTAATAAATATATTTCAATGTTTTTAATTTCTTTGCATCTATAAGAGAAAAGTGCTTGTGGACATTTAAAAGATTCCTGGTCGTTAAAGGTCGCCCATCGGAGAAAATGATAGGCCAAGACTTAAATAGAATCCTTTAAAAAGTGAAATTTAATTAATTCATTTTAATAAACACACAGAGAGAAAAGTCCCTTTCTTTTTTGCAGAATTTATTAAGGGTTTAATAAAAATCTTCACTTAATTAAAGCCAAAATTTAGAGCTTTTCTGTGTGTGAAAGAAGAACTTTTTATTTAATGACAGATTTTATTCAATAATATTTCTAACCAACAATGTAAAAAATCGTGTTTAGATTTGGACAAATTATTACAAAAAATTTAAGCTATGAACCTACCCTCTTGTTAACAATTTTTTACTCTTTAACTTTTCTAATATTCTTCAATACTTAACATTAATATATTTGACAATTTTTAAACTTGCAACCCAAAAAACTGAGGGATCAAATTCTTTTTGTCTTTCCTTAAGCAATTTTTTCATTAAAAAAAATAAAATCAGAAACTTCCTTTTGTCCGAACTTTGATAAGTTTTTCTTTACATCCGCTCATTAAATAAACTTTAGTATCGATAAGTAGCCATCAGCATTATAAATGAAGAAATATATCCATTCCCATTTTGGCGACAAAAACCAATATTATACAACAACCTACAACTTTAATAACAACAATATTTTAGCTTAAATATAACAAGCAAACAAAAACAAAAAACTGAAAACAAAACTCATTTTGCCAACTTTCTTTTTTTAAAGAGAACTGAAAAACACAAAAAGTTAGAAGCAGAAAGTTTTAAGAAAATTGCATTTATCAATTGAAGACTTTTTTTCTACATTGTATAAAAATTAAAAAGCAATTTACAATCAAAAAGGAAGAAAAACAATATCAGATATGAAAAGAATGAAAAGTACACTTGATTCCAGTTAATTTATAATTATTGGACGCAATTTAAAAAAAATATTTTTAACTTATTTTGCTTAATTGTAGTCGTCTTGTATTGTTGTAAGGAGCGAACTTCCCATCAATACATTAATTTTTAGCGCACGAAAAAAGTGCTCATGGACATCGTGTTGCTTGTTCTATCCTTTCTTCTTTTTAAAAACAATTTCCTGGAAACGCAGTTTCAAGATGCAAAAATCACAAAGCTTGCATTTTTTAAGCTAGTGAACAAGTCACTTAAGTTAATTATGTCTTAGTACGCACATTTTAAATGAAGTGAAAGAAAAAATTCCGGACATAAATCCTTTTTATACTGAAATAAGTTTCATTACGATGAAAATAGTTAATAGATAATGTTTTAACCGACATGAAAAAAGGGAAAAGTTATTAATTTGCTTGTATTTTTTATATTTGTGACCGCAGCATTCATTTATTTCTAAACCGATTTTGAAAATAAGATGCTAAAGACTGACCCAATTAACACACTACATAAATTTTTAACTATGTTTCACAATGTCATAATAAGTGATACAGCTTGTTGTTTATAAGCTTGAATCGTTATGAATATAAAATCGAAATCTAAGTGTAAGTAACAATTTTTATTACAAATTTGATGACTCTCTGCTTTAACTGTTTGGAAATCGGATTTTTTAAGAATTTTATTTAAGTTTTTGTTATTTACTAAAATAAAAAAAACATTATTCAAATAAACAGAAATTTTTTGTACAAAAAATAATTTGTTAATTTTACAAAAAAATATTAAAGTAACTGAGCATAATTTTATTACATTAGTGTTAGTTAAAACAGTTACAGTAATATATTGTAACAAAAGTAAGACATGAGAAAGTTTTAACGTAGAGAATATGTCCCTTGAGTTGACAAAAAAATTTCTTTATTTTACTAAACGTTTCTTATTTTATTTAAATTTTTGTTTAACTGACTATGGGGTATATTAAAAAATCTGATAGAGTTAAAAAATATTCACAAAATTTAATTATTATTTTTTAAAAATTATAATTTTAGTAGACACTACGAAAAAGATTTAATGTTTCCTTAAATTTCTTCTTTGTTGTGACTACAATAATTATTCAAACTAAAGTCTTAATTTTATTTGAAACTTTTTTTTAATTTGCCTTAAACAGTTCCTTTCTAATGAATGGACTAATGAACACGTACATAATCTTTGTGCTTGTATGGCTTTATACCAACAGTTTTTATATTCAACGATAATTTACTTATACTGTTTAAGCGGAAATTTCTGCGGAATCAAGATTATTTTGAAACTTAAGTCTAGTGAACTTAAAATGAAAACTTTATTCTTACTTTGGAGACTGAAAAATATTTCTGTAATTCCGACACTACTGAGTAATTTTCTAATAAACAAAATTGTCGCATATGGATTGAAACTAAAAAAAAAAAAACACCATTTGTTGTATTTACACACGTGTGTCATGGTTCCCCCTTATTCCTTCAAAAATAAACCCGGAGCTCGTTTAAGCATCATTGAAGATCGTTAACGGTTTATGAACAATGATACTTTGGATGAATCGCAGAATTGCCCTTCTTGTCAGATGGAAACTTCAATCAGCGTAGTAAAATTTTGGCAGTAAGTTGATTTCAAGAAATAAACCTAAAAGTTGGCTTCGAAGGTCGTACCATTTCCTGAAGGCCAACATTGTTCTATTTTTATTTATTTATTTATTTGTTTATTTGTTCATTTCCTGTACAACAAGATTTAGTGTTATATTTAGAGTACAGGAACGTTATGCGTGACAAGAAATTTTATTGCTAAGAAATAATACATTATAAAAAATAAAGTTTAAAATAAAAAAATGAAAAAAATGATATACCAATAATAAAATATAGCAGTCTTTACAACATAATTAATAATCCAGAAATTAGGCAAAGTGTTAAAATAAAAATTTTCTGAAACTATTAGCATTGCTATTAACTTGTTGACTTAATATAAGATTGTTCCAAAGACAAGTGGCAAACACATAAAACTGCCGTTCAGAAACAAGACACTGATGTCGAGGTATTACTATGTTTCGATTTCGCTGCGATTGGAAAAAGCGTATTTTCTCAAATATGTATTTGGGGGTTTGAGCGTTAATAATTTTGTGTAAAAAAATAATAGTACGAATTTTTAACAAGCTTACAAGAGAAACTCCATAGAGATTGTTGGTAACGGATGACACATGGTCAAATCTTTTCAAATTATATATGTATCATAATATATTATTATATAAGACATTTAGCTTTCCTTTACTAACAGTGTCGCAGCTTCCAAATAATTCACATCCATAAAGAAGGGATGGAATCAGATATGTCTTGGCAAGTAGTAACCTTATTCGAAAAGGGGTAAAATGCTGAGTGGACCAAAGAGCTCTTAACTTAGCATAAGTTTGACCAACCAGAGAATTTATATGATATGTCTACGTCAGGTTGCTGTTAAAGATTATACCAAGCTTTTTCGCTGAGTTAACAACTTCAATTTTTTCGACATTTATGAAAATGTCCGCGCTTATAAATGGAAGTAATCTTTTTTTAAATATTATAAGGCATTTAGATTTACCTGGATTTAAGCACAATCAAAACATAAAATCAACAAAGCCTGCAAAATTGGCCCTAAGTTGGACGCCTAAGCCGCTCTTCGTCAGGAAAATATGTGGTTATTCATGCCAGGTATTGATCTCTCGACTTAAATACGTCCTATAAAAATATATGAAAATTTCGTATTTAATAGATATAAATTTTTGATTATGGTTTGATTTGAGACACTCTTTTTGAATACATGAATGCGCTAGTAGTGCATTTTTACAGCATTTAACAGTCAGCGATTTAAAATCAAAATAATCAAAGCGTGCCACTTCAAAGAAGATAACTCAGTTAGTTAGTAGACATTATTGCTTGAGCTCATCTTTCTTTGAAAAAAAAAAAATAAGAAATCGTTTGGAATTTATTTACTATGTTTTTAATTTTGAAAAAAAAAATATTCAAAAATTTCTTTCTTATATTTTCTTATGATTTTCTGTGCTTATGTGTATGTATGTGTGAGTGTTTTAGGAACTTAATACTTAATAGCTTTAATACAATGCACAGTACAGACTTTTACAAAATAAATCTTAATAAATCTGGATTTCATAAACTGCTGATTGGATTAATTTGAGACTTGCAAACGGAAGCCTTGCAGCTTAAGCTGGAAATAAGCTACAATTTAAAAAATTTTACCAAATTGGGTTTACAAAAATTAAGGTTTATTATTAATTAAAATGTTGTGTTTCACAAATAAATGCATTCAACAGTTTTTTACTTAGTTAGGTTTAGTACCATTTATTTTGTGCAGAACCCCACTGTGTAATTGAATATAATGTATATACGATTTTACAATGTGAATCAGAAATAGAAAATCCAACACGTTTTAAAAGTTTTCTAATAGTTTCTTTTCCGTTATTTTTTTTTCGTTTCCACTTACAAGTTAAACAATAAGACCGTTAGTTAGCTAATGAGCTTTGTTCTTAGTGTAAAAATGGATAAGAATGTTATAATAAAACTTGGTGGGTACTTGATAATGAGCATAAGGGTAAATACATATATTTTGTTGATATTGATATGCAGTTAATATATCAACTAACTTTCAAAAACTTACGTCACTTGATTTTCGTTAAGTGCAAAAAAAACTTAATTCATTGTCTACATGTGTTTTAGAGATATAAGCAATAATCAAGATTTGTTTTTAATGTTTTATTATCAATTCGAACCAGCATATCATGTTATTAAATAAAAATATAAAAACATGAGTGGAAACCAAATATTGCTCTTTTTACACAATGTTAAAAAAATATTAATATATTATCCTTATAATTCATACAAAGAGGGCAAGCTGCTCCAAGCATGCATTTACACATTTTTGTACATGCACTTTACACTTCACTGCTTAAAGGCACTACGTAATGTAAGGCAAAAGCTTTTTCTAAAGAAAAATAATTATAACCTAACTAAAGAAGAGTAACTCCTCCAAATCTTCCACTAAGAAGGATATACACCAGGCAACAGCATATATGTACAATAGACAAGAAACAAGCAAAAAAGTGTTTTAGAAAGATTAAAAAAAAATATATATTAACATATAAACACATGTATTATGCGATTGTTAAAAAATTTCGAATTTTTCACGCATTGTAAGGATGACACCAAAACTATTTTTATATGTTGAAAGTAATGGTTTAAAGTAATATTCATAGTTGCAGTTGTTATTAAGATACTTTTCCTTAAGAACTTCCTCTGTTTTATGTGCTTTATTTTTATCAGTAAATACTAAAAAACTCGAGTGCATGGGAATAATAACAACAAAATAAGTGAAGGGATTAATTTTAACAATAATTTGAATTTGCTTATCGCAATTTTCTTCATTTGACAAAATTTATTCTTTAACTCTTTATTTTTAACTAAGGTTATCAATTAGGCTTTAAACCGGTATCAAATTGCGTTTTGATTCGCTTTTTGCATTCTTAAAATGTTCTTAAATTATTGGTATTTCAAGCAGATCAATTTTCCTTATTCTAGAAATTAGTCAATTAAAAAAATTAAATTTTTATTTAAATTAAAATAAGAATTTATTTAGTTTTTTTTTATTTCTATCCAGAGAACAATTAGAAATTATTTTAGCAACATTATTAAAAATAACATTTATGTGTATTTAATTCAGTATTAGCTTTTTGTTTAGTTTTACTATGATAACTTTAATTTTCTGTAAAATTTTTAGTTACTTGAAGTCTTTAAGCTTTATTGATTTAACATAATTTTTATTTATTTAATTTAATTTGAGTCATAAGAATCTTGAATTTCTATGAAAAATTTGGACAAAATAAAAGATTTTTAAGTACAGAACATTCCTGTAGAGTATTATCAAGCACAAAAGCAAAATTAACGTACAAACTCAAATAAACCGATTTTCTTTAAATTATTATAAAAGTTTTGTTTAAATAATCAGGTCGGACGTATTTTTTTTTTTCTTACCTTAAAAATCGAGTTTAATTTTGAAAGATACCGGATAATTAAATTTGTCAAAACAAGGCTTTTATTTTTGTTTTAAATAATTATTTACTCTACGTTTTACAAAATTTTTTTTTAATTAAAGCTGTTAATTTTAAATTCTAAATAATTGAAAATTCTAAATAATTGAAAAATTGTTAAAAATCTAACCACAACCAAGTTTTTATTTCTAAATAAAATAATATTTTTGATAAGTAATGCTTAAAGCCAACAAAGAAAGATTTTTCATAAAAATATTTTGGTTTCGACCTAATATACTTTCTCAAGCAAGTAATTTGCTTTAAAATAAAAAAAATAAATATTCATTTTCCAAAATTAAAGTGAACGAAAAATAAGTAAATTGAAGTACTAAAAAAAATATCCAGAAAAATAAAAAGCTCCAATGAATTTAATTCTGTAACATATTATGAACACAGTTAATTATAATATACTATTTTTGATAAATATTTTTTCAGTTTGAGATTTTAGTTTATATTTTTATTCGGGAAAAATTTATTTACTAACTAATTTATTTAGGTTACTAAAGCGATAACACTAAAATTTTTAAATTCTTTTTTATTTAGTAAATTATTTTTATTTTCTAAGTGTAGAAATTATTTATGCAAAACAAAAGAAAGATTTATTCGAAAATTTTTATGTATTTATGACATTAAAAATATACATTTATTTCTATGTACGTAGATAAATCAAGAACAAGTACACTCATGTGGCGTTTAATTATCTCATTTTAAGAATAAAATTTATAGAAAAAAGAACAATGAAAAAGATAAAAAACAGTAATAAATAATATCACTCATAGGACAGCATACTCTTGCAAAAGTTGATTCATATGAGAAATATTAAATTAACAAAAATTAAAAATTTAAGAAACATGGGTTTATACAGTCTTCAACAACATTTTAAAAACAATGTCATTATTACATTTTGCAGAAGTGAATTCATGACGATTTGAAAAAAAACTATCACATAAATTAAACCAAACTTAATTTCGGTTAAATGCCAACATAAAGTTGCCAAAAGGAGAATATAAAAAAATAATAAATAAAAAAATAATGTTTATAATGTTTTTGCCTTATGAACAAAATTGCAAACAATGATATGATGTTGCAAATCTTAAATAACCATCTCCAACATAAAACCTTCACTTATATATTTTTTCAACCTTAAAATGTCTTCGTTTGATTATGATTTTCTTTTTTGCCACAATTTTGCGTGTATTTTATAGGAAGTCTTATTGTCACGTCTCTGTATTATAAAGTGTAAACGTTTATACAGAAGCACTTAAAATTAAGATGTTCATAGTAAACTCTGCACACTACTGTCACTCATGCTGTGTTGATTGGTTGCTTCGTACCAATATAGCAAACACATAGAGATTATAAACACAATAAAGAAACGAAATATTCTTTTCGTTTGCATCTTTATTAGAAAATTTTCTTTATTTTCTAAGTTAGGATAGATTTACGTCTTTAATGTTTTGAGAAATAATAAAATAAAAAAATAAATTGCTTCCTTGAGAAAAATGTGTGTCCGAGGTATGAAAAATATAAAATTTGAGAAAATTTTAAAATACATAAAAAATACATGCATAAGTTAAAAAAACAAAATATCAAAATCACAGTCAAAAATAGGCGAAAATTTATAGGGCAAAAGGTTTCATTTAAGGCAAGATTCAAACTTAAATCGCTAGGATTTTAAAAATGTTAATATCGTTTAATTAAGTTAAACTATTTTTAAACAAACCGAAGTCTCTCTAAAAAAATTGATAAAAAAAAATAAATTCTCATTTTGTATCGTTTTGGTGTGATATTATTTTATATATAAGCATAAACATAAGATTACATTTGTTTTGATAAACATCATTTGGCATAAAACTTTTTCAACATTAGCGGATGACAAAAATACAAATAAAAGTTCAACTAAAACACTTAATGACTTTTGACGGGTAATTGCCTCTTGAAATTGTTTCTTTAGAAAATTGTCTCCAATTCATTATAGTTTTTTAAACTTGAAATTCTTTTACTAAAATTACATTACTAAATGGGTAAAGAAATTGCGTATTTACCTTAAAGAAAAAAATCTTAAAAGTAAAATTTTAAATTTTAATACTTAATATATTTGTGCTGAGAAAAAAAATTCTGTGGGTAAAAAGACTAAGCAATTCTAGATAGATTGCATTAAGCAGTCGGTTTACAGCAATATGAGTAAAATATCTAGTTGGAGAGTCGTTAAATTGGCACCCTTATCTGTTTATCTTTTTCCTTTTGTACCCATACGCACATGCACACCCATTTAAAATATTTGTATCATTTTCTAACCACTAAATCGATAAATTTTATAATATCCTTGAGAAAAATAAGTTCACAATAAACTCAGGCACAAACATAAGTTTTATTTTAATTCGCTTCCGGCTTTCTTTCTTTCCTGTGTTTCTAAATTTTTTATATATAAAAGGAAGTATATAAGAGGAAGTAATTTATCTTAATTTTGTGCCATTATTTAAAAACGCTTTCATAAGAATTATCTAATTAAAATAAAATAAGAAAATAAAAAATAAATAATCGCATAAAATATTAAGTCAAATTGTATTTTACGAGGTCTAGTTTGTTCATGTTTTAAGATTCACTGGGCTAGAAAAATTTTTAATTCGGCAGGACTTGAAGCGTTAAATCCGCTAACTAGTCACTATTCCTGACTTCTGTGTGAGTAAAGTGTTAGAAAACTAAATCAGAGCTAGGAGGCTAAAGAAGATTAAAGAATCACACGGGCCGTTTGGAGTATTATATATACGGTAAAGAAAAAGTGACTCCTGGGCTTGTACCGGAGAGTTTTAAATGTAGTTGTAGGTATGATCACTGAGCATTTTGTTATTAAGGTAAAAACCAATACATGGTTTGACGGCACATTAGATTTCTGTGGAATATAAGAGAACGAAAATAAATAAGAAACTATTGTGCATAGACACAAGCTGAGATGGCTAGGCTAAAGCTAGGCTAAAGGTAGGCTAAAGGTAGGCGATATCGCTCATTGTAACCTGGTTTCACCAGGGAAGGGTAACAAAGGATATTTGAAGGGTATGATACTTTTTATAAGGGAAAGCATTTTGAATCGTAGGTTTACTTATTATTTATGTGCTTTGTGATATGTTGTTTACGCGAAAATGTACCAAATATATTTGTTCTAAACTTTAAAACAAAACCAAAAAATAACTGCTTTAAGTACAATTAGAGAAACATATTAATTATCATTATAATAAGTTCTTAAAGGCATCTGAATTCAGCCACCAAATTTAAAGAACTTAGTAATCGATGTCCTTTTTTATCTTAAAAGTTAATGAGCCAGATAAATTTCATATGATATCAGCATAAGAAATCTTATGAACTTACACTTTAAAAAAATCATTTTATTGATTTTAAATATGCATATCTTCTTTATGAGAATGTCATAACATATGGAGATTAATGCTGCGTTTTCTAGATCGCTGCATTCATCCTTAAATTTCCAAAATTAACTTAAATCTATTTGTTATAAACATAAAGCTTCAATTACTTTTTTGTTGTTGTAGTGCAAATTCTTGCATACTTTAGGGTTTAGAGTTGTCAAGAACACGCTTTCGAGTTTTTATTTTCCTTTATTTATTTATTTTATTAATTCATTATAAACGGATAATCTAAAAAATACTCTTTGTCACTACAAATAAAAGGAGCCATTTCTATAAGAAATTTACGTTCACACCAACCTCCCTCCTTAATAATTTTATCTAGTTATTCTACAAATTTTTACATCAATTTGTAATAATTATAAACAAATAATCTTAAATTGTATAAATTGCATAATTTTATCGCTTAACTTTATTCACTAAGATTTTAACTAAGGGGCAGCGATATATGCGGCTGTGAGCAAGACCATCAACAAACAGACACTCACAAGCACTTTTGTTATTCCATAATTTTTTCAAGCATTTTTCTTATGTATCTTTTGTAAATTATGTAAAGTTGTTATTAGTTTTATATATTTTGTTGTTTACAAATTTGCATAAGCAGCTCTTAAGTTTTTTTATATTACGATTTTTTCCATGCTACACATTAATTTTTCTGATTTCTTACTGATAAGTACAAATATTATTAACAAAGATTATTATTCTATCGAATTTTTTATTTTTTAAGGAATATAATAATATTAACAAGATAAATTGTCACCTTAAGGCGAGACACGTTTTGTATTGATTGAAACACAAAAAAGCAAAGAAAACAGCAACACAGACTCTTTTATAAGGCCTTGACGAACATTTTTTTAAAGTTAATTCTTGGCGTTTTTCGATTTTTTGTTAAGTCTTCTTATTAATTTTTTCTTTAAAAAATTGCTACACATCATAGCATGCAAACTTGAGGGATATTTGGATTGGGAAAAACGCCAGTTTCTAATTTTATACCTATGGCTCTTGATATGAAAACTATAGAAAGCATTACAAAGACAAAAATATTCTTACCGCTTTAACCGGATAAACAAAAATCTTGAGAATTGCGCAAAATCCTTCTCTTTCACTAAAATTGAGACGTCAAGATGGTATCTATCAAAATAATTCAACCGGGAAAAAAGAGCCATCAGAGGCTGTATTTCAGCTGAAGTCACAAATTAAGAAAAAGCTATCTAATTTATATAAGAAAAATCTATTACAATATGCCAGACATCAATGTCCCATACATTTAAGTAGAAGGTCATGTTAATTATAGGCGTACTGTGGTTTTTTAAGAGACGAAATGAAATTTAAATTAGATTGCTACAATTAATAATTTTATGATAAGAGAAAATAGAAATTATTTTTAAATCACACACAACAGAGAGGGTGGTAAAAAAGTCTGGGTCTCAAAATAAATTATGGCACCATCGAAAATTGTTTGGGTTAGATTTTGCACAAGATTTATCATTGGGTGTTTAGAATTCACATATTAAAGCTATAAAGGTCTGCTGAGATAAGATTTCTTAAAATTATTTTAATTGATTTAAAAAAAAAAATTTTAAGTTATACAACATTTTTAATTAAAATTAGACAAACAGTACAATCAAACAAAAAAAGGTAAGTATTATGTCCTCATATAAAAAGGAAACTTTTAAAATACTTCTGGAACAATATTTGTTTTTTTTTTTTTTTTTTTTAATTAAACAACGAAAATATTAATTTAAACTAATTAATTTTAAAAAAATATCGTGCTTTTTTTATCCTGATTAAATTAATAAACCAACGATATTGATTATTGAGGTTGTGAGCACATCTCGTTACCTATTTCGCTACCGCTCTTCAGGAAACTTCTCACTAATATTTTTATTAAACCAAAGATTTTTGTCCAAACAATAAAGTAAAGACAAAAACTTTAGGCAAAAAACAACGATAATCAACAATAATTCGATTTTTTTGTATCCACTGTATACGGCTGAATTTTTTCGGCTTTTTTATACAGTTAAAATATGAAGAAAAATAAAATATCTCAACAACACATCGTGCTATTTTTTATTGCGATTAAACTAATAAATCACCGATATTGATTATCAAGGGTGAAAGCTAATGATAAATTTTAAACTCTATTAAAGAGCTTTTTAGACTGATAGTAAAATTTAAACAGCCGAGAAAAATTAAAAAAAGTTGATCTACTAAAAATAGAATTTGAAGCTGTATACTAGAATTGAAAGAAAATCATTGTTGTTTTGGAGACTAATTATTATTTTAGTATTCTTTAAATAATTAAGTATTGCTCCCAATTCGTTGAATTGTTAAGGTAATTACATTCTCTTTTATAAAAGATGACATAGTGTGCATAAGCAAACTTAACGAGAAGTTTTTTTAAGTACATTCAAGTTTGCAACTTATGATTTGTACGTATTTGCACAGTTTCTAAAGTTAGCTTAATCCAGCTTATGCACATTTTAGTTAGCGCTTAAGAAATAAATAATTTTATTTTACTTTCAGTACTTTAGTCTTGTCTTATGCGGCGATTAATTGGAAACTATTATCTGGGGCTTTAATGCTAAGGAACTATTTTTAGGGCTACTTAATTGCACTAATTTTTTCAATAGAGAAAATCTTAACTAAAAGAAAAAATTCATAATTTGATGTTGATATTAACAAATTTAAAAATTTATTGAATGAACATTTGGGGGATTTCAGTTTTGCCACACGGGCGAAAAATACATGTAACCATGTTTTAAGTGTGACATATTCCACTCAAATTATAATTTTATGGTCAAACCATATTAGTACATCAGATATTATAATTTTATTGTTGTAGTTTCAACCATACTGTTCTATAAAATTATAATGCCATTGTTATATATTACTATATCACATTAGAATGTAACCACAATGATGAAACTTAATTGTCTTATCTTGAAAGGGTTTACTTACTTACCTTTTAATTTCATTAAATGTCTTTTTATTTATTCATAGATCAACTTAATTACTTTTATTTTTAAGCTTTATTTATTTTATTTATTTTATTATATTTTTTTTATTTAATATAAATTTTAATATGGAGCAATGTATCACTTTTTGTGTGTGACGTGTTGCATAAAAGAATTATATTTAATTTTCCACAACCATATATTTAGTTGCAGAGAACATAAAATAAAATTTGGAGATTTTACCACAACAAAATATTTCCTCTGCATGTGGCTATCTCTTTTAATTAAAAAAAAACTTAAGCTTTCAATTGTTTTTCTTATTATCAGAAATTTTCTAATGAAAATATCATTAATGTAGCTTTAAATCCTTATTTAAAAACTGACATCCACCCAAGCGAAAATTAAAATATTGAAGTTATTTTCTGTTCCAGAGTTTTCATTTAACATAGATCACTTAACCAACCTTATTTGTCTGGAATTAATTTTAAACAAAGACTTCATATTATCTAAAATCGTTATTAAAATAATGTTAATTATCATACAAAATCTACAAAACTTCAGTCAAATTTTATTAAAATTATTTGAAACAAAAAAAATTGCATAAAGGTTTGTTTTTGTTTTCGTACTAAAGAAAAGAATTCAAATCAATGAATATGGCATTAAAAAATACATAAAAAATTTATTGTAACGATTTTAATACAAAAGTATATTTTTATTCATTTATTTATTTTTTTTTTTTTGCAATATTCAATTTTAATGCAGCATAAAAAAGGAAATATTTTATGAAGCAGCTGTAATAAAAAAGTAGAAAAAACCTCAGCAATAGTAGTTGCTGGCAGCAGTTTCGAACAATATTAGTTATATTGCCAGCTTAGTTATTACTTCAATGGATTTGAATGCTTAAATCTTTATTATACTTTCTCTTCTTTACATTGTCGCTTTTCCGTAACATATTATAGACCGCTTTACTGTCGTATTATCGTTTTATATAAATTCCTGTTAAGTACAGTCTAACAAATAATGATGAATTCTTCCTCTTCTTTTTTTGTTGTATTTAATTTATTTCTTTATATTATTTCAAATTTAAAATGCATTTATGCTAAAGAAATTATAAAATGTCACAAAGTCACTGAAGATAATAATAAAATACAATGTGTACGAGGTCAGGACTAGAATTTCAAAAATTGTCCGTCTTTCACAAGCTACTGTTTTAACGATGCTAGCTGTACTCCCTACTTGCTTTGTTTACATATGATAAAACAAAGTAAGAAATCAAAGGGCGTCAATATAGATATTATTTTAACGTAAATGGACTTATTTTTAAAACTGCAATGAGCAGACATTTAAAATTTACAGAGAATATGATGTTTTATGTTCACTAGAAGGACAAGACTTAAAAAAATAAAAAATTATGGAGTGACCCTGTGAAAAGGTGATATACATTTGAGTAATCTTGTCTTCTTAACTCCCATATATCAAGATAATAAAATTTGTAAAGAGAATATATATGATACCAAGTATGATAAATGTAATAAAATATGTCCGCACAGAGCAGTTATTTTCACATGTACGCCCCTACTTCTTAAGCAAGGAGAATAAAAACAAAATAAAAACTCTTAAGGTGACCTGATCCTAGTTTTATGTAGGAATTTTAAAAATATGAAATAAAAACATACAATTCCTGTGTTAATTCAACTCACACACAGCTGATTTAATATCTCTGGTTTGACACACAGTTACGTCATTTGTGCCATATACAATCCCTTCTTTCTTCTAGTTTCTTTTTGATCATATTTAATATTGCAATAATTATTATTCTATAATTTTATATATATTTCTTGATATTTTTTTTATTAAATTCTTTGCTTTAAGTTCAGGTCGTTAACACAACAAATTGCAACAAAACGTTGACAATAACTTGAATGTTTATAGAAAAGCTCACATAAACAACAGCATCATATTCTGCTTGAAGTACTCTCACTTACATTTTAATAAACACACTCACAACCACTCAAGAGGTGAAAATAATATATACTTTAAATTTAGCCAACAGTAAGCGCAAGAAAAATTCTCACGCACATTGCATGTTTAACTTTAATGGAAAAAAATTTTAAAATGCTTTAAAAGTTAGAAGTTGAAAGGTACACCGACACAAAATTTAATTTTATAAATAACGTATTATTTTATGCACACATGCATAAATAATAACACTATCAAAAAATATATATATATTAATAGAAATAAGCAAATGAAATTAAAAATAAATTGATTAAATCCCTTAAAGAAAATTATTACAAATTTATTTTCCAAAAATTTTTTAAGTAACATAGAGAGAGGGATGACACAGGCAGTTTATAATTTTACCTTTCAGTATCAAAAGAAACTACACTTTATAAAAATTTGGTTTTCAAATAAAGAAATGTAGAAAACAAAAACAATAAAAACAGTAATGATATTAAATATTAAAAAACTAATTTATAAAGAACAGTGTAACAAAAGATACGATGTTCATAAAAAAGAACCACAACACTACACAAGAGCTTTCAAACAGCGAAAAATAAACATAAACATTCTTTGCTAGAACAGCAGACTTACTCTGAGTCGCACTTTGCCGTAACTACCTGTTGCAGGTAATCATTCTTGTAATGTTTTAAGCTGGCAACACAATATAAAAATCTTCGCCAATTATCAGAAATTCTAGATTTGTCTTTTCGCACATCTTTTTAATCTGTAGTTGTATAGGTAAAGGCTACTACACCTCCTCAGAGGTCTTCATTACCCATCTGTTAACTGAAAGTCAGCCAATTTCGTAGTAATTTTTGCTTGAACGTTTAATGAAGCGCTCAGATGAGGCACTTACTTACTGGAATCCTGTCATCAGCAAAAGAGATAAAAATAAAATAATCTGCATAGAAAATTAAAAAAAAATGATTTGAATTTTCAGGAAATTTTGTGTTTTGCGTATGTTTTTGTTCGACTAAAATTTATTCTTCCCATTAAAAAAAATAAATATTTCTTTTTATTATAAAAGAACTTCCTTAAATAATAGCGTGTACTTACCGTTATTTTCAAATATGTTCACATTCAAATTATCCAATTAAGAATAGCAAAACTCGACTTAATATCAAGGGGACAATAAAAAACAACTACACAAACAAACAACAATAAAAATGGAAAATGAAATTACAAAATAAAATGACCAAACGAAGTAAAGTGATACAAAAAAACAACAGTGTTAGCAAGAACAGCAGAGTAATAATGCTAGGGGGCAAGACAATAGAATACATATACAAATTCTTTAATACAAGCTGTATGTTGTCTAGCTATGTTGGCAAAAACATATACATACATAAAAAATGCTTCATTTTTCATATTCAAGTCTCGATAGTTGTATCAGTAAAAAACATTTTATTATAAATTGTTAAACATACATTGGTTTAAGTGTAAATATTTTAACCAAATTACTTTTTGAAAATAGGCTTCATCTAACCAAACTAATACTGATTGATTATGAATGGAATAGGAAACTATGATGTAGATGCAAAGAATGCTTTTGTATAATATAGTTATCTTTACATTCTGCTGGTGTCTCATTTCTCCTGTTTTCTTTGGAACACATCCGCTAGCATTTGTAAAAGTTTTTATTTAAAATTTTTAGATAGTAAAATAAAAAATTGATTTCATTACTGTCGTATTTTTTAAAAAACATTTTATTATAAATTAAGAATAAAAATTATGTAGTTTAAAAAAAATTAAATTGTTATAAAAATAGTTGTTAAGTTATTTCTGAAATTTATACTGAAGCCAACACTCTTGCAGCAGAAGTCACAATGTTAACATTATTTTTGTAGAACATTTCAAACATCATTTTTTGCTAATAGAAATTAAATAATCAATCAAATACTTTAAAAGTAAATACAAGATTTTTTACATTTTGTTAAATTGCAATGTTAAAAAAGCAGTTACACTAAAAGTAAGCTAAAACGCCTTAAGGAAAATATTTTGGCGAAAACCAAGCTGACGCTTTTGCAGATTTTAGATAAAAAAGAAGCCCTTTCTTTTCTTTAAAAAATACAATATTTACTGAATTTATTTAAATTTTTTGAAATTTTTGTAGTCTTCCTTTTGATAAAAAAATATATGAAGTTTTGCTTAAACATGAAAAACTTATCAAGAGTGCGACAAATTATAAAATTTAGAAAATTTATTGAATCGTCATAGAAATGACATTAAAATCTGAAATAAAACTTTTCAGAGAAAGATTAAAATTCATTCCTTCTAAAAAATTTCAAAAAGCAAAGAATTTCAGAAATGAATTGCAAACAAATTTTAAATTGAGAAATTATCAATAATCGGAAAATTTTTTTTAGATGCCAGGAGAAACTTTAACTTGAAAAAAATTTAATTCCAGAGTAATAATTTATTCACAAATTACTTATATCTCAAAGTAAACAATTAAATAAAAACACATATATTTTTTATTTCTTTTGATGTATACGTTTTGATGTGGCGTTTTTTAATCTATGGAGATTTTAATAAAATTTTTTACAAAACGTAAATATCTGTAGCACTTTGCAGCGATTATATTTGTCTTAAATCATTTTAGTATCAGATTTTTTTTTATAATATTAATTTTTCTCTTTAATTTTAAAATTCTCTGCTTGGGTCTATGTTTCTATAAAATTGCGTTTGGATGGAGGCAACACAAAAGGCTAACAATTTCATTTTCAGAAGCAGTATAAAATTTTATATTTTTTTAAGTTTGTAAGTTTTTTTTTATAAATTGTTTACACTAAACTTTTAAGCAAACATAACAGTACAGCATTGTAAGTACACATCAAAGCGTGAAATAACACATCCTCAGAAACCCGTTTAATATTTCCCTTTTAATATTCTTTTCATCAAGCA
This sequence comes from Cistogaster globosa, assembly GCA_937654795.1. NCBI lineage: Eukaryota > Metazoa > Arthropoda > Insecta > Diptera > Tachinidae > Cistogaster > Cistogaster globosa. The sequence goes on along the minus strand of OW569404.1, from coordinate 130,300,572 downwards.
TTTTAACTTCGTTGAACTGCGGGCTCAAAGGTCTGTTTGCTGGTTTTTTTCCATCTAGAGGTATTTTTTTTCGCCGTTTTTATTACTTCTAAATGTAACTGTGGCGACAATCGCACGCAAAAAAAACTTGAGCTTTTTTTGATCAATTTATTTATTTATTACAAAAACACTGAAGTTAAATGGTTGTAATTATTTGGAAAAAAGAGTTCTTTGAGCGCTTATATTTGCAAAAAAAAAAAAGCGGAGAGGATATCCGACAAATATTTAATAAAAAATTTTCTTTTTACTCGAACAAAATAATGAATTAGATTAAACTTTCAATCAAAATTTTGTAGCTCACAACGCGAATGTTGTATTTAAGATGATTCAATAACGGATGAATGCATAAAATAATTCTTTCGATAGATTATTCATTTATTTAATTTTAAAATTGCTTCGTGTTGTACAAAACTAATTTTTTATTGCTTCATGCGCAAAACTACATTCTAAGGAAACAGCTAGAACAGACTGCCATATTTTTTCGTTTTATATTAGTTTAGACTTCTTAACTCGTACATAAAGTGACTTTATAGAACTCAAAGATTAATTAAGTATTTTAATTTTAAGGGCCGTAAATATAAAGTTAACAGGTTTTGCTTAAAGATTAAGAGGTTTCTCCTTCAGAAGCCCTCTTCTTAACCTAAAAATACCTAAAACAATGAAATTCCAAAGTTTCTACTACGCGTTCGTTCATTCTGTTTCGCAAATAAGCAAATAAAATGTTTAAGATAACAAATTAAATGCTAGAGTTGTCTTGGTAAACTGTTATTATTTGTAAAGGTTTCGCTGAAAATGAAAAGTAAAATCCGTTTAACAATTTGAGACACAAAAAAAAAAAGAAATGAATATATTGAAAATATATTTTGGAAAAACCAAAGAAAACTTTATTTTTTAAGAGTTGCAGTTATTCATATAAATGGTTAAAGTTAATTTTAACATGGTATAAAAAAATATAATTTATATCTTAACGTTTATAAGTAAATAAATTTAAACAATGTCAAATCGTAAATGGTATACAAATCATAATTTCTTACTGATATTTAAATATTATTGAACACAACAAAAAAAAAAGTTTCATTCTGTTAAATTTAGTATTTCTTAGCACTAGACGGTTGTTAATTGCTGCGTTCTGCAGTAGAAGATGGTATAAGTTGCTTCAATGAATCGCTAACATCAAGTACTTGAACTGTGTCTGCTACAGCTAATTCAAATTATCAATATCCTTTTTAAAACTTGCGGCTTCTAAATAAATTTGTTCATTTTCTTCTTGATTAATTGATGGTTTTTCACCCAAAATAGACAAAGGCTGCAAAAGTTTTACCATGTCTTCCAAACTCTCATTTGCATTATCCATTGGTATCTTGGGATTTGTGTAATCTCGACGATTTGAGACGTGAAGCTAACAATTGTTATGTCGGCTTCGACTTCGTACAACATCTTTATAAACTGCTGTTTAGCTGGGTATAGTTGTTATATTAACTCGTTCATTGAGCTCTTCAGAAACAATGCTGGGGCAAAGATTTCAGTTTATGTGAGAGAGCAGCATTAACGAGTGTTTCTTCAGATTCTGGTTTAAAAGCTTAACTGAGCTTGTGTTATCCTTATGTAAAGACAGAAAAGTTTTTGGCGATTGGGCTTCATATGGGCCATACACAATATTATTTTTTGCCAAGCAAATCGCTTCTCTTCTTCATCATTCTCAATAATGGTATGGTTGATCTGCTCTTTTTCGCCATGACAGTTTCTTCATTAAATACCTGCCCAGCCGAATTTCTGTAATCACTTTCACCGAATTGTTGGCATCTTGTAATTTACGCCTGGAAAACTCACGAAGTAAATCACTACATTGCTCTTGACTTTCATGGTTTTTGGCACTTATTTGTGGCTTCAATACTTCAATTTATCCTTGAGTTTAGTCAGCAAGCGATGCTTCTGTTGCAATTGATAACGTAATATTTTTTCCTGTGTATGTAGTTGACGATGTTGGTGTTGCATTTTACCAAACAAATCAGTTTTTTTCTGTCAATTTAAAAGGAACAGAACCCAAGCATTTATCTTGTTCGTTAAGACGATAACTCAAATGGCTGTTAGAAGTTTTTAGGCGATTAGTCTCCTTTACTAAAGTCTTTTTCTCCAATATAAAACCCTAGTATGTTGTGTATTTGGTGGTGGTCAATTGGTTTTCAAAAGTTTCATAAATCATTGGTTTTTTAATTTTTTTTTCAAGAGTCAATTATCGTTAGGTAGAAGTAGAGATAAGTAAGTTGTTGAAAATATAATGAAAAGACAAGAAAAAAAATAATTGATTAATTTTGGTATCATTTTCAAGCGTATAAGTAGATATCATTATTATTTTTTTTTAGTAATTTAAAAAATATGCAAACAAATAAAATTGAAGCATTCGCACTTTTTTTTGAATTTAAATTTTACTAAAGCTCAGTTAAAAAGTAGTACACTTTAGATACTTTCGGAAGCACAACATAAAAATTCTGCCAATTGCAAGTTGGACTCACATAGAAAGTGTTACATACCATGTATATGACAACATTTAATTTTAATTTTATTCTTAAAACTTTTTGCGGTTAACATAGTTATACATATTTTAAATAAATTATAAATTCCTGACAAAATAATTTCATTTTTTGCCAACCTTTCAATTTTAATTATCATCTATGTTTAGAAAGCAAACTAGCAAATTCTTATCTGCCCAAATGTATAGTCTAGGTACAAGAAAAAGCCCTTTATGTAAAAATTATCTGCTATCTTTTAATATTGTTTTTATTTTTTACCTCCTCTTATAGCAGACATCTGTAAAAATTTTAAGCACTTTACTAAAGTAAGAATTGTACTTTGCAGTCATTTATTGGAATTTTGGTGAGGAAGTAATATTACAGTAGTATCAAAAAAATATAGTTTGAATTTTTTGAGTAAACAAGAAGTAGATAGTTTCTATTTTAGTTGTTTCAAAATTTAGAAAAAATAGAGCCTAAATGGATTTTATACCGATAAAAAAAAGCAGAAAAATTAAATTTATTCGGCTTAAAATCATTGAATAATAATTTTAAGCCACTTGAAAGCTTGAACAAAAAAAAATAAATAAATCTTCTCAGGCGCTTTAAAGCCTCATAAAGTTCAAGCGATATAAATACTTTTTTATAAGCTTACACGCTACAAGATCTTCGAGGCTTATTTGTTTATTAAGCACAAGATATTAGTTGCCATATTTTTAACTTGATAAATATTGTATTTCAATTTTGAATTACTTGTTATTTATTTTATCTACGACTACTAAAATTGTTACTCATAGCACTACGAAATTTTTTACTTTGCTTTAAGAAATTATAACATGTTGGGGCAAAATCGAACATTTAACAAGCGTTTATTATTTCAATTGATTTACACACATTCATTCAATTTAAAATTATACTATTTTGTTTGTTGTTTTAAGAAAACAATAGTTTTCTTATTATCTTTTTAAAAATATAAATTATAATGACTATTAAAAAGTATTTTTTAAACCCTTATATTTTAACGTAGACTATGTACATTTTCTTTTTTTTTACTTTAATTTGAAAATTTTTATTTTCTTAAACTTTTTTTATATTTTACTCATTTTTTTTTTCTATTGCTAAATTAAATGTTCGTAAGGAACTAAATACTCAATCAATTTTATATTTGTTTTTTATATACAACAGTTTGTTTTCGCTCAATAAAAAATATATACTAAAAACAAAATACATAAAAATATATAAGTTTAAGGAACATCTATTAATCTATTAATTAAATAGCTACCTTAAGTTAGGACTTTTTACACTGTGTTTTATTGACGTGACGAATGGACAACATAAGCAGGATGGCGAGCGAGCTCTTAATGGTAAGTTAGAGGACGATGTTGTGGGTTGTTGTAAGGAAATGAAATTCTTGGAAGTTTGATTAACTTGTTTTTTTGCAAATATTGATATGACTTTTGTTTTAAACTCTTCAGTTCTTTTCGTTGCTATTAGAATTATTGGCAGACGACTTGATATTTCTCTGTTAAAATGAAACACTAATTTATTATGCTGACCTTTTTGCAATTTTTGTTCTTTATCTTCATTCTGTTTTAACTTTTTATCATTTACTTTATCATATCCTTCATGCTTAAATAAATCATTGTTTGTGTTGTTGTAATGTGTTCTTGATTGTTGCCTTAAGACACGTAACACATCATTTAAGTAAAATTCTTCTAAACAACCTGTTGTTGTTGTTATTAAAGCCATTGCTATTAGAAATATAATTGTTGAAGGTTTTATGTTTAAAGTTGAATCCGTTTTATTGGCTGCATTTGGTTGAATGAAAAACTGTAAAATATTGGTAACAAAACTTTCTCGCCATGACATACCTTGTACGGCATCAGCGCGAGAATTACTTGCATACGCGGTCTCGCGTGATTCTAGGACAGGAGCTTTTTGTGGTCGATCACCTTCGACAGATTCTTCATTGCTGCGCCAATAGAATGTTGACAACGATGCAACACACTGTGAAATAATAAAGAATATTTTGAGTGGTTGGTTTAACATTTTTTTGAAGACTTTTTTACATTTTCTTGTTTTGATTTTTATATTAATGGGTTAAAAGTAAAAAAACTTTTCTTCTTTATAAAATTGTTATAAAAAATTTTAAAATACTTAAAAGACAAATCATTTAATAATAAAAATAATATTTAACTTTGTAAGCATGCCAAATGACTGTAGCACTTCACACAAGCTTTTTACTGATAAGTTTTGAAAATCAGCTTTGCTTTCAAAAAAGAACATATTTATTTTTTTTATTATATTATAATCTTAAACTCAAAAACCCTCACTTAAGTTTTATTTTAGTTTTTTCTGTTCCATAAAGAAATTTAAAGTAGAAAATAAATTTTTTACCTTCAATTTCATATCGCCATTACGAAAATGATGCTGCTCCACACGAAATTGTAAACCCAACACTGATGTTTCTAAGCCCTCACGGCCAGATATAATCGTATCGTATTTGCGTAACGTATGAGGTTCAGCCGCTTCACCATTAATGAACCAATATAACTGAACTGCAGGTTTTGAACGACCTGCTGTACAATTAATTCTTACCCAATCACCAATTTGATAGCGAGGACGACCCCCGATTATTTTTGGAGGACCTTGATCCGGTAGAGCTACAAAAGAAGATAACAAATACTTGTTAAATTACAATAATTTTGAAATATTCTTTAAATAGAAGTGACAATAACAAACCTGAAGAAAAACGATTTTATTTAAAATTCTAAAAAATTTTAATATTTTCAGAAGAAATACTGTTTTTTTTAGTTTTCATATTGTTTTTTTAACATCATTTTTGGAATAATAGCTATTATTTCCACCAGCAAATTAATAATAATAATCAAGGGTATTTTTTAAACCCGATAAAACTTTAAATAGTAAAAAACACAAAATATTAAATTTCTATTTGAAACATTTTGTAATATGATTTTGGCGATATGGCCATCGTAGTTGTTCTTGACACAGCGTTTTCTAAACGCTTATTGTTCGAATTTTCGAGTTTGCTGCCAATATGTCAAATATAGTATGAATAGTGTTGATCTGGAAGGCAACAATTGTAGCTGGTATATTAGCATAAGCTTATGACTTTTCGTGGCCCTACAAGAAATGTTCGATAGGTGTTTCATTGCATTACCTTGGAGGAAAAATTTTGAGTACAATGCGTCAAAGACGTGTTTGCCTTATGGCATGCAATGCTATCATGTAAAATTACATCTCGCGTGAATCAACACCATCCATATTTTTAAACTGTGGTACCGATCTCAATCGAACATCAGATGAATTCAGCTTTGAAGAAATAAAGCCAAAGATAGCACCAGTGTTTAAACCGCGCTAACGCTGCATTTTTTAATTACAGTTAACTATGTCTTTCGGTTCGAAGAAAGAACCCAATATCACCCAAATTTTTTGCTTTTTGTGTTGTATAATTTAAAGATAATATTAGTTTGTGCAAATATGCGAGCTTAACAATATATAGTTTGGATATAGCTTTATTATATTTCGAAATATTTCCTTTGATCATCGATAAACTTTTGCATTCGTTAAAATTAATTGTCATAGCAGATTTTCCATTTTTCTTAAAAAACTCCAAAATATGGTTTTGAACGCTTAAACTGCTTCTTCTGCACTCGTTAATCGTTGACGTGCTAATTCAGGTTTGTACGGGGAATGAGACATAAATTCGATGTTTTAAATGACTAAACTTTCAATTTTTTCACAAGGTGTGTGAGAGCGCGCATTGTCATAATGAAGAATTATTCATCTTTAGGGGTTAACTTTACGAATATTTCCGAAGACTTTCGGAAGATAAATTATCGTATACCACTCAGAGCTAAAAGCTCAAGAGAATAAATTTTTCTTAACAACTAAGTGTTCATGCAATGTAATAAATCTATTTCAAATATGTCACATGACAAAATTCGCCACGGACACCATTGGTATACTGTGTTTGTTGATCATGCTTATTGCCATAAAAAGAACTGAGTTCATCGACATATTCTTGTTGAGATAACTCATGTCCAAAGTTATGAAAGATAATCCAACGAAATTAAAAACTATTTTTTGTTGAATTTATTTTTTGAGTTCACTGAAAACAAAACCGATCTCAAACTTTATTATGCAGTTGCCAGATTTTAGCTATTTACATTAGTGTTAACAATTCCCTTAATATATGTAGTTGCCCTCTTTCATTTTATTTTTAATTGAGAAAAATTTTTAACTAAAAAAAGAAAAAAAAACTTTGTAAGCTATCTACAGATAGCAATGCCCTTATTTGCAAAATTTATTTGTTTTACTTGATCAAAGCTATGTCTACAGCAAACAGAATTTGGTACATAAATAAATATAAACCATGGAGCCTATTGAAACACTAAACAACTTTGTACTTGCGCTTGATCGTTTTCGATTTAATTGATTTTTTATTTGCTTTATGTGGCACAGCAGGAAATAAGAGCAAAATAGAAAATAGTTAGAGGTCTTTACTTAGGTGCGTGAAATTTCAGATTATTATTAAAATAATGCTTCTTTTTAAATTCATATCCAAAAGAGACAATTTGTAGAAGGAAATAATCGCAAAATAATAAAGTAATATTTTTAAATTTAAATTTATAAAACGTTCACTTCGCTAATTGACTTACTTCGCTTTATTTACTAAACTTGTTCTCTATTTGCTTTTAAACAAATTTTTTACTATTGACTTCTTCCTTAAAAAAGTTTTATTTTTTCTTAGTGAAAAAGTTTTTGTTATATTTTACATCATAATTTTCCTGCCGATTTAATTTAATAAACACGAAGTAAATATCAATCAAGTTTGTCTACTTACGAGTTTTCAATTTTTTCTTTTGCACTTTGATAATGAATTTAGATCTTAATTTCTCTTGTAACATAAAAAATTTTATATTTGCTTTTAAGGAAAAAAATTTAAATCAGCACTTACACACAACAACCATGTCTCCATGCTCTGTAACAGTTTGAAATGATGGGGCTTCTCCAGATACCTCACAACGAAATCGTCCTGATGATTGCAGATTGACTTCACGTAACGTTATAATGGCATCTCTAGAATTATGAACCTAAAAAATATAAAATATATTTACATTTAGTTTTCCAAATAATTTATGAGTTGTTTATGCAAAAGAAGTAAACAAGTGGATCAAGACTTAAATGTATTTTCATTTTTTCTAAAGTTCGTGATCACTGTTTTGTGCCATTGTTAAGAAAAATATATAAAGTAAAGAACTTAATGGTGTACTTATACCCTAACCCAAGCTTCCTTAAAATTTTAATTTGAATTTTAATGAATGATTTTTTTTTTTTTTTGTATTCTGCAATCATTATAAATGGTGTTTTTTATGAGTGCTTCTTTTTGCTTTTAAAGTGTATATATAATTTATTTTAAATTTTTTTTTTTAGCAAACCTGTGAAAAAGCCTGTGATTAAAAAAATATTTTAAGTCAGTTAAACAATATTTTTAAACTACATTCTTAATTTTAAATAACGAAATTTGAGCACAAAGTAGCGTAAATGTGTTTTAAACTGTAAAACGTAATTGTAGAGTACAAATATAACAAATATTTTCCTGTTCATTTTTTCATTAATCATTTCTAATATTTGCTTAGTAACTTTACATCAAATCGAATTAATTAAATTGCATCCGGTACAAGAAAGAAAAACAACCAAATTCACAAGCACTATCGAATAAACTGCCAAAAGCTGTTATTTTAATATAATATATATATTTAATATGTGTAAGTAGTGGCCAGCATTTTAAAGCGAATATTCTTTTTCTAAACTACAAAAAAGGAAGAAAACAACCATCATGATGTACTTAAAGTAAATTAAAAAAAACCTAATAAGACTCACCTAGAAAACTAAAAAGAAAAAAGAAACAGTCTTTATTAACCCATGAAGATTAAGATAAACAAAAAAAATTTTTTGAAAAAGGAAAAGATAATAAATATTTGTTCTATTAAAAGAAACCAGTTTCCCTGCTTTTATACTCTTCATTACAAAAAGTGAAAAAAATAGGTTTGTCATTCCGCTTGTAACTTCCACAGTACCAATTTCAGACCCCATAAGGTTCTAATGCATAGCAAAGTCGATTGAGTGATGTCCGTCTGTTCGCCCATCCGTCCATGTTAGTGTTGAAATCAATTTTACAAAGGCACCAGACGAGTTACAAAAAAATTAAGTACGCCAATCTATCAGACACAGCTTCGAAAATTTTCCTATTGAAAATCACCAATATCGGTCCATGTTCTACGGGGCAGCGGAAAAAACACCACGTCTGCCTCTAATTTTTCCATATCATTTGATTGTGCACTACATTTTTAATATCTCAATATGGTTATCATTTAAAAGCTGTTTAAGAGATCTTTTAGGAAACCCTTAAATTTTCTAAAAATCCTCAACATACGAGGGCTGCTCTATATATTTCTGGCCTAATAGTGAAAATGCGACTATTTCTAATCAAAAATGGTTTTATTGCTTTTCAAAGTATTCTGCAGCATGATTTATACACTTTTGCATGCGCTCAACCCAGTTGTCGAAGCACTTTTTCCACTCCGATTGAGACACCTCTAAAACATGGTTTTTAAACACTTTAACAGCTTCTTCTGGCGACGAAAATCGTTGACCACATTTTTTATTTTATGTGCGGAAACAGGAAGAAGTCATTAGGTGCCAAGTCAGGGCTGTACGGCGGATGACCCATTAGTTCGACGTTTTGGCCGGTCAAAAACGCTCTGGTTTGAGCCGATGTATGTGAGCTCGCATTGTCATGGTGAACAATGATTCGTCTTCTATTGTTGGTTTTTCGAATTTCTCCGATGACTTCAGGCAAACAAATTGTAGTGTACCACTCAAAAGTGACCGTCCTACGTTGCTTAAGCGGAACAGTCACCACATGGGTCTTTGAAGACCCACTCGGTGGATTGTTGTTTCGTTTTGGGCTCATACGCATAAATCCATAATTCGTCACCTGTGACGATCTTATAAACCTCTTTTGAAGCACCGCAATCGTATTTTTGCAACATTTCTTTGCAATGTTCTCTGGCACAACAGCCGTTTTTGGACGACCTTCACGGAATTCGTCTTTGAGGGAGCTTCGGCCACGATTAAATTCATTGTACCAATTTTTCACAGTGCTATAGGATGATGCTTCATCGCCATACAAAGAAAAAAAGTTCATCAATGCACTCTTGTCGTGATAATCCACGTCGAAAGTAGTGAAAAATGATGGCACGAAAATGTTCACGAGTTAATTCCATTTTGTTCTATATTAATTTTTTCAAGTCACTGTAAACAACACAAATTATGGTCGTACGTCAAAACGTTTTGCATACGATTATGCTTAAAAATTACAAATTTTCCAATGGAAATGTCAGATTGCACTTGGCAGCACTCAGTGTTGCCAGGCCAGCAGCCCTCGTATTAAAAGCCATTGACGTTTTTGTTTAAGCAATTTTTTTTTCTTAATCATTTCATTTTAAATTCTCTGTCACCCCAATATTTCTCGTTTTGATTGAAGTTACTTCATTTAACTAGATTAACGTACATGGTAAATGGTGTTTAAGATTCGGCAAAGCCGAATATAGCACTTTGCTTTATTTTAAATTTTTAATTGAATTACCAAATATTTTTTAATTTATCTTTAAAATCTATTTGCAGATATCTGCTTTCCTCTGGGGTTACTTTATTTGTTTATGTTGCTAAATTAGCCACTAAAAGTTTTAAATTTATTGCTAAAAATTTTTTTCCCACAACAAAGTGGTATTCTATAAAACTTTGAGCCATTCTTATACACACCTCAACATATTTTTTAATGTCTAACACTCTCTGCTTAGCATTACTTAGCATTACTTATATATTGCTGTCTTCTACTGACATAAGTGTAGAAAAAAATATAGTTAAAAAAAAAACACGGATACATGCCTTTGAATTATAGCAGTGAACTATGTAACTGAGGAAGAACTCTGTGAATCATGTTCATAAATATTCTAATCTGCTATTCTCTGTAAGTTTTCTATACATAGGCTAACCTTAACTACGTGCAGTTTGGTTGCAATTTACAAAATTTTAACTGCAAAAAACACGTATTCGGTTGGATTCAAATAGAACAGGCAAATAGGAAAATCACGGCTTTAACTTCAATGTAATATAAAAATTGACATATTTAAATCCGAACACAATATTGTAAAGTAGTAAAGTTCATATGGGCATTTCTATAGCACCGTATATAACACTTGTATGGCTATAAAATGGAATAAATTTGCAAATAAACAAGTACCCGAAAAATATTAAGGACATTATTTTCTATTTAGAAAACAAATTTAAAACATGGCGGTTCAAAATATCCAACATAATAAGTATACTCGTACGTCTTACGTTATATAAGCACAGGTAATTTTGAGGCACAACTAAAAATATGCAAAATAGAGGGAGCATAGGGAGTTGACAAATAGTTTTCCTTCAGAATCCATTAATTTTGAATAAAAATAGTCATTGGATGATTTAATAGAGAAGTATTTTTTGTAAAAAAAACCGCCGAAAAAACTTACAATCTTAAAAACAGGAACACCCTTTAATTAAATTTAAACATTCATATTTTATACTTGACGGACTTATAATAAAGGTTCTTTGTAAATTTCAACGTTCCATATACAACTATTAAAAAGTAATGCCAAATAATTGAGCTATTGGTGCCACCTTTATCTTACAATTTTAATATTTATATTTGTTATTATAACGATCTCCTATCTGCTTCATAAGCGTTTGTCTATAACCATTCAAAGGATAGGATTATTTGTGCCATATATCGCGATACCCCTAATTTTTGATGTTTACTTTTGTATTAACTTTTGCTATTGGGAGCCTTAGTGACATGCATTTTTTTCTTCCTTTTAAGTGGTGCCCTTTACAGGTCATAATATGCGTAAAAAATAGGTAATTTTTATGAGAACACCTTTTATTATTATAAAACTATTATAATTTTACATATAATTATAAAATCTTTTTAAGAAGGGTTAATCTGTAAGTATTCATCTTTAAAGTACGGAAAAAAATTTCAAAATAGGTTGAATAAATGATTCGGTTCTGTGGGACTTTTTTAAGTCGGTAATATCATTCGTGACAATAAAATGTTTTCTATTACAATATATCTTGCATGAAATTTGTTCATGTGTGTGAGCTAAAGCATCGGTTAACATGTTAAAGAAATATATCACTATGTACGTACTTACATCAACTGAAACACCAGGTAGTAAAAAGGTCTGTGCTGGCGGCATATCCCTGGGCACATATCGATAAAATTCATTGCCATCCTTGTACCATTTTACAGAATATAATGCTTCGCCATCCAAGTCGTAAATGCATTCCAGTTGTGCTGTTGAACCCTTAATAACGTAATTTGGTATTCGTACTTCCACCAAACGCAGGCTCTGGCTGCAATCTGTAAATAAAAAAGCGTTGTTTAGTTAGTTGAGTAGTTTTTTGTAGTAAGTTTTTTTAGTGTCTGAATTCTTTTTACATCTTTAGCTTTAGCTAAATTACTTTAGTTAATTTTTTTTAAATTCTTTTGGTTAGATTAAGAGTAATCTGTTTTTCTGTAGCGATTTTTTTTTTTTTTTTTGATAAATTGTCTTTCTTATTTTTCGCTAACTATTTTTCACCAAAATGTTTTTTTTTTTTGTTCTTTAAGAGATTCATTTAATTTAATTAGCAGTAATTATTATAAAGTGGCTTAACTATTATTTCATTATAAAAATAAACTGTGGTGAAGTATAAAAACATATTTTAAGTTAGTTGTAAAGGGGTTTTTTTAAGTACTTTGGTATGTCGGGATATGTGTGCATGAACTTAATATCTTAGCTTAAAATATATTTATATGTGTTAATTCTTTATAAGTCTTTCAACTGTAACTTAAATAATAGATTGAAAAATTAGTGTTAATCTTTAAAATAACTTTTGAAATGTTATCAAGGGAACATTCGACTAATTATTTTTTGCTTTTTTATTTAACTCATGCTGTCAATCAGCCTAAAATTAAACACGGTTTTATTAAAAGAAACTTTTAGCATCAATTTTTTAAACTCTCAGTTCAGTTATTATTAGAATCTTGCAAAAAAGGCAGCTTTGAAATTGATGGATAGGCACAAGACAGCCATTGCCGCATTTTGTCACTCAAAACATAAAGCTATATTCTCTTATTGGTCGCCACTTTAATTTTAGACGGCTAGTGCCTTGAGTACTAACCTGTAATTGGTTTGGAGGCCTGGTTTCCTCTCACAACCCATGTAAATCATTTTTTTCGATATTTACTAGAATATTGCGATGCTATCCTTCGCCATTATTGCCCTACAGCATTAAATCTTCGAAGTTGTATTTATTTCTTTTCTTCATTACCTATCTTCTCTACTACATTACCTTTTAATCATTATTGTCTGAATTTTACATCTCTAAAAAAATTATCTTGTCCAAAATGAAACAATTTACTTAAACATCAAAATTCCACCAGTAAAATATTTAATTTATTGTTGTTAATTTTTATTGTTAATTTTTGTAAATCTTTGTAATTTTCTTTGTTTGTGCTCCAAACACGGCTAAGCGACTAAACCAATTTTAATGGAACTTAAAGCACGGTAAGATATTTTTCTTTACGGTGAATTAGGGTATTTATATTTAAAAAAAAAAAGCGGACCAGAAGTGGAAAAAAATTATCTCCATTTTCAGAATTTTTATATGTCCGTACCGATTTACTATTTATAAAAAGGCTAGATTCGTACTTGTGAGACTTGAACTTTTCAAGATTGAGCCTAACAATTTTCTATGTGTCGAAACCGGAATCTTTAACAAAGTAAGTAGGTACAACAATACACTGTTATACTATCCTTCCTTAATAAGGCTTCCACTTAAGCTATAGACGCACTTTAATCAATTAGTTAGTAGTAGAACCAACTTAACCAGCTCATCTCTAGTTCTCATGCACATAGTTTTTTAACCTCTTTTTCTAATATAAAGACTGTAACGTAACTTATTTTCCATTTTTAACATTTTTTTCATTTATTAGCTTTAAAATGCTTCAAAACGATAACTTTTCTTTCTATTTAAGGCTCTGTTAGGGTTTGTAACCATGATAAGTAATTTTACAAAAATTTTTCTGTGGATGCCCATCATGTGTTAACTAACATTTCTTTTTACTCTTTTCACACACACCACACTTTATTGGTGGTAGTCGTAACAACAGTAGTTCTAAGCTTTAGCAATATATTCTTCACTAAAAACTCAGGGAATTTTAAAAAATACTTATTTTAAGAATTGCAGTTACTTTTTTCAATGTTTTTATTATTTACGCAGCATTTTTTTTTTTATTTTATCTTAACAGGGTACTACGCATGCAGGTCATGAATTATAATAAAATTTTACTTGTTTTCGTCTCTTATTTCTATTTTATTAAAACCAAAGAAATATTCTTCTTTTCAAAAAAGCAAATACATTTTTCTGTGATTTACATGCATAAATAAAGATAACAATTTAGCATTTTTCCAGAAAAATTCTTTTATCTGATATGTATGTTTGCACATTATATTATTATATTTTTAAAATTGTTTTTTAAGAGCTTGGTAAATTGGCTTCTTAATTTTTGGAAAATGTTTCTTTCATTGCTTTTGTTAAGTTTGTACTCTTTGAAACAAAATAAATATTTAATAGAAATTATATTGAACTATGTACGAGTGTGTGTATATCTAATAAAAACCAATATTAAGAAAAACATCTTCATACTTGTACAGATAACGTAAAACATATGTTTACAAGTTTGTTTGTATGCGTATGCTATTTCTTGTTGATTGCCATGACAAAATTGTATTTTATTTGGCAAATGGAATAGGAAAGTAGTTTAAACTACATTTAAGATAATGTACATGTACATATGTTAATTGAGCAGATGTTTATGGTAAAAGTATCCAAGCTAGTAGGTTAACATACATATGCAAATTTTAATATGTAAATATGTGTTTAAACATATATGAACATTTGGCTAATAATACAAATATCAAGTACATGCTATTGACAAAATTATTATTTCCATAACACTGACCAATAAATGTTACACAATTGTGTCTATCTTCGTATTCCATAACAAACACATACACATCCTATCTATCTTTATATACACACATTTAAATTGTAGCCATTGCTCACAGAAGGCTACAAAATGAACCACATTGACGCGCAGCAATATCAAAAACAAGACTTGAACTAAGTTCCTATTTTATTTAATATCCTATTTTATTAAATATCCAATTTTTTATAGAACTTTTTATCTTTTTATTTTTAATGTATGCATACATATTATGAATATTAATAAGAAATAAATTAAAGGAATATGTATTAGACTTTAAATATAATTTTAAATAAATTTCAAATAGCTTATAATTATTAAAAAATATTCTTCTAAATATTTCTTGTATCTTTTGATTTGAATTTCTTTCACTCACATTTTTAGTATTGTGTTTCACACTGTAACATTTTTTAATATGTAATGGACTCTTAAATTTATAAGATGGTAAATTTAAAGGAATTAAATCCACAGTTTTGAACCTCATATCATCTAAAGCCTAGTACTCTGCTTAACTTTGTAAAATAAATTCTACAAGGTAAATCTACATTAATTGTGCTTGATTCCTACAAAGACAAATATCTCAAGTTATTTTTATGAAATACTTATTATTAAAAATTAAAAACTTAAATTTATTACTGCAGGGAAAGCATATCTATATGGCCATTTTGCTACTGCTCATATATGTAGTTCATCTTAGGATTCTAACCAAGTTAAATTAATTAAATAAGAATTACATTCTACTTACAGTATTTATGTATGAAATGTTTTTGATTTTTTGTTACACTTTAAATTAAAAAAAAAAAACTGCGTATCCCTTTGGCTCCCAATAGCACAAAGTTATACAAAAATAAATTAAAATATCTTTTAAACCGTTTTAGGCAATGCTTAAAAATTGGACAGAATGTCGTTTATTATGATCGTTATTATAACAAATATTAATATTCAAAACTATGTATGGCCCCACTATTGAATAATTGTAGACAGACGGTTGAAATTTACAAAAAACCTGTATTGCTTAGTTCGCTATAGAGAATATACCAATAGTTATTCTCCTTTAATTTATGTGGCTAAGCTTTTGAACCGTTGTAGACAGATATCTGAAATCTGTTTTGAAGTCGGTTTTTTTGCAAGAATTTTATTGTTGTTTTTATAAAATGAACAGAATACTACTGCAATATTATTCGATTAATATTTTATTTATTTAATTTCTTTATATAATAGTTAATTTAAATATTAAATCTGTTTTATTGTTTTAGGTTTCCATATATTTAATTGTTAGAATATTAAAGGACGTACGATTTTTATTTGACTAAATAAATAAAGATGCCTCGCATGTGGTTTAAATACAACTTTCCAAAACTTTACATACTTCACAGAAAAAAAAATCATTAGTAATGAATTTTGCTTTAATTTTAACTATTGAAAACTGGTGTGGTTTTACGTTACTATTTTATCTCAGAATAATTTGTTAAAAGTTTCGATGTAAAATCCTAATTTATTTTAAGATTTTTTTATGTCTAACAGTACATATATACAACTGATGTACTAAAACTGACTGTTCACAACCACGAAGTATTATCTCTTTAATACAAACACATTTAGTGAATTTCTTGTTTTACCAATTTCTTATATGGAGAATTAAGGTTAAACATGCAGCCGTAATTCGGGCCGTATGTGTAAAAAGTATAAAAATTATAATCAACAAAGTATTTTTTAGACTCCAATATAATTAACTGACGTTTGTATTTCAATATACGAATATAAGTTTGTTTCTTTGTTTTAGAAACGTCCAAAAAAAGAAATGTCAAAAATAAAGTTAAAGAGCAATGCAGTCAAAACCTTTTCGTTGATTTTTCGCCATTTGGCTTACTGCAAGAACACGAACGGTTTGGTACTGTGCAAATATAAAATCATATTGTACTGTGGCTTTTATGTATCGATAAGTTACGATTTAACTATGATTTGGGACTTATCACAGGAAACACATCAACCAATCACAAAAACCAACATCACATTTAAATTGATGTAAAAAAATAAGTAAAAGAAACAATAATAATTCACGAAACCAAAGATATGAAGCAAACAGTACGAATAAATGTTCTGTAAAAGCAGCTTATATAAAGGTTGCCCCAAAATTCATTTAAGTCCTCCTTTATAGTTTTAAAATACAACTTTTTGAATGCAGAAAGTTAATAAAAAACTATTTTAAAACTTTAACAAAATTAAAGCATTTGTATTGTGCATCTGTTGTATGTTTTATTTATGTACAAAATGACAATCGACCATTGAGCTTAAAAATACAAATAAAAACGAAAACGACAATTTTTCAGTTCACAGCTATTGTTAAAAATTAACTGCAACTACAAAACACAAAAAAACCAAAATCATGTCAGAATATAAATAAAACCAAAATAGCGTGAATAAAAATTGCTTCATAATACAGTTATTAAAGTGGAGATAATGCAATTTTAATTTTTAAATGTTGCCAAGTTTGCTGCTGATGGCCAATAGTTAGATGTGTTTGTATAAGGTAATGGACATCATGTGCAAGTGTTAATGGGAAAATTGAATTTGTTGCAAATAATTAAACGACCATGTGATTTTTTTGTAAAATACTGAAAAAAAAACCTTGTTGTATAGGGTGGATGTTGGATCGGCCTTAAGATTTTTTTAAATTTAAATATTTCAATTAATTTGTATTTCTATTTGTTATTGCTTCCGCTATGTTAAACAGGGTGAACTAGAATGTGCCATGAATTTTTTAAAATAAAAAAAAAATAAAAAAGTTCTTTATTTTATCAAGCTCATCCCATTTAAAACAAAATGACTTTAACATTTATACATGAGAAAATTCTCACTTAATTTATAAAAATAAGACACTGATTTATTGAAAAGATTTAACAAGCTTTGTCCTAAATCAATAATCTTGACCTTAATCGCAAGCGCTACATTATTATGTCCTTGAAGTCTCCCCTTAAATTAAAACTGGTGCTTTAATTCAATTACTGTTTAGCACAGTGTTTAAAGTATATTCTAATAGAATTAAAGTTTACTGTTTCATATTTCCTTAAATTTTTCACGAGGTCATATTTCTTCCTGGCCTTAGCAAATGTAACATAACAATGGGCACCCTTCGAATTAAAACAAGGGTGATTTTAGCTAAACAAAACGACTATAAAACCACCAAAAATAACAAATGCTTACTATGTGGGAGAGTAAAGTAAGTCAGTCATTCAAACACATTGACACATTCAAGGGCTGAGGCCAAAAACTACATACACACACGCATACAAAACGCAAACAAAATAAATTATTCTATAAAGTTACCATATAAGGCCTAGAAAAATTCATTGAGCATGAAATAAAATAATTACTATTACGATAAAATAATTTAGTATTAAAAAAATAACAAAAAAAAAAAAAATATTACGAAAATAGGGGCTGAAGGAAAACAAATTATAAATATTAAATAAATAAATTTCACTTTTCGTTAAGTTTTATATTTCTCTATAATTTTTTTTTTTTTAATTTTACTTTCTTTAATAGTGGCGATGTAAACATATTGACGTCTGTCAACATTTTTGTATGTTTAAATATTTAGATGGATTTGATGTGATATGAAATGCCTTAAAGAATTACTGTCATACTGTCAAACATATTTGGTTTACAATGGTACATTAAGGGAATAAGAAAAATCAAAAGTATAGATTAGTTGAGGAAGTCAAGCGTTTTAAAGGTCACTAAAAATACAATTTTGCTTATAAAGAGAGTTTGTTATCGTAAACCAAAAAGGTATTAATTTAGACAACCTCAAGAGAATTTGCAAAAATTTATATATAGTATTTATTAGGATTAAAATACATCCATAATACGGTTAATGAACATTTCTAAAAAATTTGAAATTCGTTCTTATTAAAACTAAATCTGTTAAAGGAATCAAGCATAAGCGTTAATTTAAAAAAATGGTATTTAAAAAAATTTAATAAGATTTCGTTTTTTTATTTTATTTTTATTTTGTTAAATACATAGTTTGAAAGAAAATTAAAGAGGTTATCATTTAACTTTTTCTCAGACAGATTATATTGTGAATAATTAAAAAAAAAAATAGAAGTTAATTTAATTTTGTTCGGTCTTATGTTTGAGTCTCTCAATTATTTTCTCTAGTCTACAAAAATTACTGAAGTCTATATGGTTGGCGGTTATCAGCCACAACAAGAAAACAACAGTAGGCAAAGTCACGGTGTAAAAGGTATGTTGATACAAGGCGATGTCACGCTTTTACCTGCTGCTATAGTAGCTTCGGTATTACCGTTAAAACCAAGTCGATACGGGAACACCCTTTTCTTGGCAACCACTTTTATAGTGAATACTTTAAGACACACGTGCTGCAAAATTTTAAAGGTTTATCTATTACCGTTTAAAAGATGAAGCGATTTCAGTTAAACTCACGTCTCTGTTTGCATAGGCCTTAATATCTTACATTATTATTTTACTGCCACAGCGAGAGGCTCTTTATGAAAATTTGAACTATCTGATAATTACACCTTAGAAATTGCATAAAAAATATGTGTTGCATGAAGACACCCTACCGCTTTCAACTTTTTAATATTTTTATACACTGAGATCAATCGATCCTTGAATGATGCAGTTTTATTGTAACAAATATTAAAATATGCAGATTAAAACAGAGCGTATTGAATTCGATTTTCACTGCTTTCATAATGTGAAGCGAAACAGAAGCAAATACATAAAAGCAAAGTTATAAATTTGATATCGAATCATCGGTATCATTATCGATTAGTAATAACCTCTTAAATATATCAATAATATTAAATTAAGTCGAGTGCCGTAAAAAAAAAGCAATTGTTAAGACCTGGACTTGAATTCACAAAATAACAAGTGGTTCGTCTGTATCATAAAATTGAAAGTTTAACGCTTTAATAGCCAAAAGTTTTTCCTTCTAAGTTGTACTGTCTACAATATTACTCACTTAAAAAAATTTTAAAAATTGTCGAAGTTCCGTTTTGACATTAAAGCACGAAGGATCTGATCTACCTGTTCTTAACGATGATATAAAAGATAGGCTGTAGGTATTTTAACACAGATTTATAAATTTAGGATTTTGACACCCCAAGGACACTTAAGATGGCAGTTTAAGTAATATTATAAAGAACTTAAACTATATTGTGATTAAAAATAGAAACGAATAATTTCAGTCAGGCATAAATCACGTGTATTTCTTTCTTAAGAAAGAATTTTTTTTACAAATTTTTGTGCTCATTTTAAATGAAAACATATAGCATTTTTCGGTAAAACATTGCGACTAATAATTAATCCTAAATTAAAAATCTAAGAAACAGAAACTGTTTTCTCATCCAATTATATTTTTTAATTAAAAAAAAACTTTTTATTTCTGTTCTTTACAAATTAAATATAAGAAGAGTTTTTTTGAAGCGAGTAAAAGAGGGTTAAGCCACCGCCCATAGTCATTTTTTTCATTGCTCTCTTCATCTTAACAGCAAACCTTTACAAGAAATATGTTCTATTTAAAAGTTAACTAAAACCAATAATCAATTGTGATTTATATATCCTACTTTTCTGTCTACACTACCAAATAGGACCAAAAGCTATTGCATCACTTATTGTAATCAAAGAGGTTTTATTTATTATTGTTTATAATAAGTTTTAAACAAGTACATATATTTCAACTTGAACAAAAAAAATTTTTTAACCAAAGCTTATACCAAAAGGATTAATTCTAAAGACTGTTTTGGGACCTAAAAGTTTTCCTCATGGCAAAACATTAGTTCTTATTAACTTTTCTTTGTTCTTAGCTCATTTTCTGTTTCTTTTTTTTAACATTTTATTTGCCATTTGCCAAACAGCAGTAACTTTTCCTTCTCACAACTCTGTCCATATCGATAATGAGGTGTTACTTAAAGAAAAAACAAGAAACACAGGCCCACCCGCATGGACGATAAACCTTGAGTTTTAAAACGCTTTATTTTGAGTATCAAATAAATTGCAATAAAAATAAATAATAAAATAAGCCTTAAATTAAGTTCTGCCACATAATTTGTGTAAATTTCAGTGTAACTTTAGTTTTATTATTCTCCTAATAAAACATGTTAATGATGTTGCATGGTCATCCATTTGTGGCGATCTACACACTCATCATACTAAATTTATATCTATTAGAATTTTTTTATGTTTCTCTGAATGTTTTCCTGTATTTCAGCTAAATTATTCCTTCTTAATAGATTCCAAGTGTCAGTGTTGTCAGACCACCCAAATTCTTTAAACAATTGGTATAAATGACCATCCATATTCCTTGTTATTGGATGGAAATAAGACTAAACACTTAAGTTTTTATATGCTTAAAATTGTATTTACAAAAACTATTTTGTATTCAAGCACTACCACTATAAAAATTCTACACAAGTTGTTAGTCTTGATTATTATTACTATTATTGTTGGTGTTATTGTTGTTGTTATGGCTGCTGGTTTTGCTACTGTTACAACTCTAACTGCCACAATCAGTAATTTTTACGGCTGACTCGAATTTAAATTAATGACTTTAGGCTGTCAAAAGTTAAAGCATTTAAATTCAAATAAATTAAGCACAGAATATGAAAATTGGTTTAGAATTTTTGTGTGGATATGAAATGAAATCAAGTGAAAAGTTCTAATAACATATTTTTTATTTTAAAAATGATAAATGAGAAAATAAAAAGAGATTTACAAATTCAATTAAAATCAAATTAGATTTTATTTCTCTTAGGATTTTTTTATGAAAATAAATTTAATACTTAAAAAGTTAAATGACATAAAAGAAAACTTTAAGTAAAACAATTAACAGTGCTACATGCGACTCTGCCGAATCTTATATACCCTTCAAAAAACATATTAAGGGGGAAAACGAACTTTTGTTCATGATAATATTAAAAAATTAGAGGCCTACTGCCTGGAAGGACATGGATTTACCATTTTTCCAACTGTGGTTAAGGTTTTGAAAACACAATCGTACATAAGTACCTATTTGAAGAAGCTTTTTTCATTATGATTATGATAGAAAGGAAGAGGTTTAATAAGTTTTGTTCTTAGTTAGACTTTTGGGGGTCATTGACCTTCAAGCATGAATTCTTAGTTACTTATTTGTCGTTGTTATCTTCCTTTCAATGCCCTTCACTTTAATTTGATCTTAACGAATTCTCTTTTATTTAAGCAACATAAGGTCTTTAACACATCTGACCGATGTCTCCTTATACCAGAGCTGTAAACGAATGATTCTTTTTTTAATCATTCCTGCGAATCATTCCCGCATTGAATTGTGATTTTTTGAATGCATTCATTCCACACAAAAAAGAATTGAATTAAAATTTGAATGCATTCACAATGAATTAAAATTCTTGATCGCCATTCACTTACCCACACGAAAAGAATGAATAAGAATTTGAATTTCATCATGAAATTACTTTTTAAGAATGCATTCACTGCATCAGCTAAAAAATGAATTAGAATCTGAATGGAGTTATTATGAATATAAACGTCGTGAATGCATTCACTCGCCATCGTATTAAATGAATTAGAATTTGAATGCAATTATTGGAAGGAAAAATATATTGAAGGAATTCATTTTTTTTACAATAATTCTTTTAAGTTGAAAATTATACAGTGTGTGTTTTACTATGTCGGCCATGACATAAGCTGCAGAAAAGTTAACGGGTGTTACATAATTGACGTGACTTTGACGATTATAGTGTTATCTTTTGAACTATAAAAGATAAAAACTTGAAATTTACGCAGTGTGTGTTTTTGCATCGGCCATGATAAACGGTATAGAAAAGTTAAAGGGTGTTGCAAAATTGACGTGATTTTTACAATTATAGTGTTATCTTTTGAACTATAAAAGATAAAAACTTGAAATTTACGTAGTGTATATTACCACATCGGCCATGATAAACGCTATAGAAAAGTTAAAGGGTGTTACATAATTGACGTGATTTTTACGATAATAGTGTTATCTTTTGAACTATAAAAGATAAAAACTTGAAATTTACGCAGTGTGTGTAATTACATCGGCCATGATAAACGCTATAGAAAAGTTAAAGGGTGTTACAAAATTGACGTGATTTTTATGATTAGATAGTAAAAATCTCGTCAATTATATAACAACGTTTAACTTTTCTATAGTTCAAAAGATAACACTCTAATCGTAAAAATCACGTCAATTTTGTAACACCCTTTAACTTTTCCATAGCGTTTATCATGGCCGATGTAAAACACACACTGCGTAAATTTCAAGTTTTTATCTTTTATAGTTCAAAAGATAACACTATAATGGTAAAAATAACGTCAATTTTGTAACACCCTTTAACTTTTCTATAGCGTTTGTCATTGCCGATGTGGTAACATACACTGCGTAAATTTCAAGTTTTTATCTTTTATAGCTCAAAAGATAACACCCTAATCGTAAAAATCATGTCAATTTTGTAACACCCTTTAACTTTTCTACAGCGTTTATCATGCCTGATATAACACCCGTTAACTTTTCTGCAGCTTATGTCATGGCCGACATAGTAAAACACACACTGTATAATTTTCAACTTAAAAGAATTATTGTAAAAAAAATGAATTCCTTCAATATATTTTTCCTTCCAATAATTGCATTCAAATTCTAATTCATTTAATACGATGGCGAGTAAATGCATTCACGACGTTTAAATTCATAATACATCCATTCAGATTCTGATTCATTTTTTGGCTGATAAAAGGAATGCATTCACACAAATTTTGTTCATAATAAATTCATTCAAATTCAAATTCATTAACTTTGTGTGGCTAAGTGAATGGCATTCAAGAATTCAAATTCATTGTGAATGCATTCAAATTTTAATTTAATTCATTTTTTGGAACAGATGAATGCATTCAAACATTTTAATTCACGGTGAGTTAAAAACCTAAAATAATTCATTCGTTTACAGCTCTGCCTTATACTATTACTTTCACTAACAAACGACATGATTTTTTTTAAACACAAAAAAAAAATTTTTTTTGTGATAAACTCCAACACAAGGTCCATCGTTGGTTTAATTCTTATAAAGAAGACGTTATCTAATAAATCATTATGTCACACGCAATTGCATTTATTGCTGGTTTTAATGAACAATTGAAAAAGTTTTCTATTTATTTTTTTCGATTTTCATTACGCATCAATTTTTTCCAATGAAATGTTCTCGTAATATTAAATTGTTTTAACAAGCTGAAGCATGTATTTCTATTGAATTATATTGCTACAAGCAGTAGGATCGTTTTTTATTAGAGATGATTAAAAATAGTAAATAGCAATAATAACAAAACTAAAAAAAGAAAATAGTCGGAGTTGAATCTAATCAATTTGAAGAGAAAGAAATATAAAAAATACTTCATTTATTTTATTCCTGTTTATTCTCTAAAAGATTATACAAAAGCTATCACATAAGCTTTGTTATAACGTAATTTTCAGTTAGTACATTACGCGTGAGGCATGAGAATTTTGAAAAAAAAGTCATATTTATGTGCCTTATTTACATTAATCTAATACAGTATATTAGATTAATGTAGAAAAAGCACATAAATTCTTTTGATAATTTATATATTTTAAGAAAATTATAAAACACTTGTACAGGTCATTAACAACAGTTAAACTATTAAATTTCTATTGTTAGTTGCCCTAATCTTTTTAATTTTTTTTATCTACAACAAAAATTTTATTACGATCGGAGAGGGCATACTTTTTAAAAATTCTAAATTTCTGCCTAATACGGTTAAAAAACTTAGACCGAATACGTCAAAACCCCGTCACTATAGGAACATCCTTAATATATTTACTAGTTTTATTTTCAATTTTTTTGTAATTGTTCTTATAGCTAATTAAAAAAAATTGATATGTTAAAAAGCATGATCATACACGTAATTATTACTCTACTATTGTGACACCCTTTAATTTAAAGCTTTATTTTTAATGCTTGCTGCCATAGCGGTCGTGTCTGCTGCTTATTACAGTTAAAAAAGGTCAACATGTATTTCATGTCATTTATCGAAACACCCTCTTTTTGATAGTATCTGCCATTAAAGCGGCTACTTTTTGGAAACGGAATTCTATAAATGATGAAAATTACCGCTAGATAGTACAACCACAGAAATTCGATAAGAATTTGCTAGACGGCATATATTGAAAAAAGTGGTCAGATTAATAGTTGGATTTTAGTGGCGAAGATAATTTTCATTTTAATGGCCCAGATCGTAACATTTTGTATTTTCACGATACGAGAAAATAAACGCTATTTTTAAAACGTGATCAAAGCACAGTAACAAGCTTTTTATCCTGGTTGTTGTATCAATGAGCTTTTGATCTTTGTTGTTACCCAGCAAAAAATTAGACATTACCTTAAAAAGCTCTTGCCATATAACGATTTACTTTTACGATTGGTAAGTAAGAAAATTTACTCGCTTACAAAACACATTACATTAGTTCGCAAGTAAAGTAAACAGTAATTAAACTAGTTCTTTTAGATAAAAAAGAATACCTTAAGATGCATACTAATGATTATTATTATTTCCTGCAATAGTCAATGTAATCAATTCTCAGTAATTGATTATAAAAGTCTCATGTCTTGTTAAAATAATTAGGTTGGTAGTACAGTTGGGAAGTCCTTTCACCAAAAATGCTTAATTCCACACTCGATTACCTTTTTTGCTGGGTATCGATATATAAAAGTTTTAGATCTTATTTTATTTTATAGGAATAAACGTACCACAGGCACTCTTCCAATCCATCCAGCTCTTTAATTGGTTATTTACCATAATAAAATATACACCAGAGTAATGAAAAATAATATAAAAAAAATCAAGATCTTGTTAATTGATAGAGGCTGGTAGTGATAAACGTGCTAAAACCGTGCTAAAATGTAAAAACGTTTTCAGTTATAACTTTTTTATATATTCACATTACATATTTGCATTAAAAATTATAAGTTATTGTCAAATAACTAATTTTTAAACTAAATTGGGGAAATTTCAATTACACCATTTTGTACTCTGTTTAGCTACTGTCATTGGAAAATGTTTCATTCTAGGGTTTACATACATTTTCAACACACATTTGTGTGGAGTATATGTTTTTCATTAAGAGTTTTTAAATTTGTTGCTGGTAAAGTGTTTGATAGTATTAAAAATTCCTTTAAGTGGTTTTGGTTCTTAATTTAAATTATCTTTAATCACAATTTAATTGAAACATAAGCATTATGTTACATTTCTAACTCACTCAAATGGCGCCGTTTTAATTAAGGGATAGTAGTTGAGAAATAAATTTTTTAGAAAATCATAGGCGTAGAAGTGGTTAAAAGTTCAGTTTAGAAATAAAATTTGAAACCAAAAAAAAAAAAAAAACAGAAACAGAGTATATGGTGTAATCGTGACTGACACACGGTGCCCGTAAATGAATGAAAAAAATTTAACAATGTGTAATAGAAGCAACAGCACAGCACAAATATCTAAACAACAAAAGTTCTAACCCTTACAATTACAGAGCAAAGCTTACGCGACTAGAAAGTGCCGCTGATAATAATGCAGCTGTTTTTGGTGTCTGCCTCAATAAACCAGAATAAAGATGCTACCGATATATAAAATTGTATGGATATCATTTGTGTGATGGCAATGTATTTCAGTGACAGACAGTTAGTTTACTTGTAGTTCGGTAGCCGTTAAAAATTTCCAATTACATATCAGTTGCCATTGTCTCCATCCATTCAACCTTTATCTTTTCATCTGAGTTGATTTTTCTTATTGTTGTAAGTACATTTTCCAGTTCGAACTGTTGAGAAACATGTACTTTTAAACCGCATCTGTATGTTTAAATGGAGTGTCACTCATGTCATGTCACTGGTACGTGTCCATAAGTAAATTCGGCCACAATATGAAATTTACTTAAAGCTTATATTTGTCTTTATTTACTTTCTAGTTTTTTATGCTGTTTATGTTTATTGTACAATTGAGATGAATGTCACATTAGTTTGTGGTGCTTGCTTTTTTTCACATTTTATTTATTTTTTTTACTTTTCATTTTAATTTTATATTGTACAAAGATGTATGTGTACAAATACAAGAATGATTGCAGCAAAACTATAAACAACGAGAATTGCGTCAATTAAGAAATATTGCTTGAGGGAGAGAAAAAATTCTTCAAGTCTTCAAGTCAGTCATGCAACATAATTCTCAAGATAAAATAGAAATAACAGTAATTTTATTTCTTTTTGTGATGAATTTCGCTGTAGAAGTTAGAAAGCGAGTATCAATTCTACGAAAGTAAAAAAAATCTTACCTTAACTGCGTCATACTGTGTTTCTATATGCGAAATCTGTTGGAAAAATCAAAACATAAAAATGTCTGTTAAAAAAAATCACAATAATAAGGAAGACGCGCGAAGCTCGTGAAAATGTTTAAAGTACTTGAGTGTTTTTGATAGATTAACACATTATCAGCTACTCTGCTTAAATAGCGATATATAAACATACAATAGTTCAACTCAATATTTAACGCTTTAGGCCATTTCTTACAATATATCGGGCTTCACAGAAGTTGGTTTCGTCAATTATACTGCATGCGATTTCCTCCTTCACCTGTTATATCAGCCTCTTAATTTTGTCTAACTTGGAGTGCTGAGAAATAAATTTGTATTCGTAGAAGTTTTATCCAAAAAGTGCGTTACAGTTTTGTTTCTATATTCAAATGCGCAATCCTTCCTTTCTGTCCTTGGCATTGAATGTACACAGGAGAAAAGTAGTTACGCCAATTAAAGGTGTTATTTGTTTTCAGATTAAATTTTAAATAGATATTTAATAGTATTATTCATACATTTAGCAAAATATAAATATATAAAAAATTCAATTAAATATTTAATTGATTCAATTAAAAAAGAAGAAAACGATTTTTAAAAAGTAAATAAAATAAGTGTATCTGTCACTGAGAATATATATATTTAACTGTATAGAGCTTAATAAGGTATTTTCAAGCTCCGCTAAGAAAGAAGGTCTACTGGAGGTGTTTAAGAAGATTAATGCTTAAGACACATTTTATTTGCTCTAATGGTAAGAAGCCGTCCCATTCCAGCCACTTTATTATTACTTTACTAAAAGATTAATCCCTTAATGTTATTAAAAAATGGGATGCCTTTCTTAATACATAAAATTTGTAAATTAACTGCCATTTAACATTTGATTTAAAAGATCCATGATTTTATAATTGTTTCGTATGTAAGATGTCAGTGGAAAATTTCTGTTACCGCTCTTCATTACTACAAGTTTTATTGACGCAACATTAAGTTTCCTTTTTAAATGCACAGATCGTTTTAAGCATGTTTACATAGAACTTTAACTTCGATTCGAGAGGTTAAGTGACATTTCCAAACCCAGAAAATGAATTATTTTAGAGGCTGCATAGCATTCATTATATAAAATCCCAAGTTGTCATTAACCCTAGGAATGAATTAAGGTAAAAGATTTGCAAAACCATTTCGTCATAGCTGGGCCAGAAGATATTTGCACTTAGGGTGCAATTTTTAATTTATTATTAAATCATAACCGACACGTTTTCTTCATTTGAAATAATTGTCGACAAACTCTTTTCTATTTTTTTAACTTCTCTTTCAGCAAATATTATTTAACTTTTACTACAATTACGCTGTCAGTTATGTCGTTCATATAACGTTGCCTAATAATAAAAGAAAATAAACAAAACGTTGAAAAATAAGAAGTAAATTAAACAACCGTTTTCTTCTAGTGGCCATGTCTTAAAGGTATTTAAGCGATAGCAAAAATGGCATTGTTACAATAAAAAAAAACTAAAGTAAATAACTTATAACTTTTACGACTTTACCTATTATTTAGCTTAATTTTTAACATTTTTATTTTGCAAAAAGTCCTGCAAGCTGCAACAATTATAAGTATTTTTAAATAAAAAAATTTATAACTAAATGAAGCAGTGTTAGGTATAAGAAATGTTATGCCGGCAGCTAACTGAATTTCAGGAAGAAGTTTATCAATTCGTACTTTTTTATTCTAATGTTTGTAGAACTGAGTCAATTTTGAAAAGGTTTATTTTTGTTTGTTTTTTTTAACTGAAATATTATACCTAAGAATTGGTACGACCTAACAAGAAGTTCATAATTTTATATAGTAAAATACGTGACGTTATTTTATAGATGGTCTCAGCCCACATATATGTTTTAAGCTTGTTTTTCTTTGAAAGAATTATTTAAGATTTATATTTTTACGCCTAAAATCCACGAATCTTCTAAATTAAGAAAGGATTTTCGCTAAAAATTTCTATTGTGTGAACCTAAAAGCACAGTATTTTCTAATAAAGTGCTTATTTTTTACCTAACCAGATGTGTCAACCAGCGAATGTTTTTATTATTCAAAATTTTGAACACTTCACTTCAAAAATGACAGTGGACTTGAACATGCATTACTTATGCAACACTTCTTAACGGTGAGCAAACTCATTAAATTGGGTTTTCGTTTATAAATTACTTTTATAAGAGCTTATGCTTATAATGAATAACTGACTAGCTTTTAATTTTAGAGTTCCATAATCGACTTTCCTATTGTCACAGCCTTTTACATCTGGAGCTGTGATAGGTAGACTTTTTACAGAATTCGTATTACTATAGCTGCTACAACAGCAAAAATTAAAAATAATGGGTCTTTTGAAAGTAACGTGATGATCATAAAAAGATTTTATGGTTTGTGGTTTGTAAAAAACACGTCAAATTTGCAAGGTGTCCGCTATAGTAACATGTAAAAAGGTGGAAATAATGGATTTCCCATATGGTTTTAAAACGCAATAGAATGAAATTTTAAGTTTAAATTTTTTTATATCTTTTTTAAGACAAAACTATTACTATAACCGTGGCAGGCAGACAAAGAGTACCTAAGAGTAAGTGTGGACACTAAATTTTAAAATTAAAGAGTGCTTTCATATAGGCCGTGATCTTGGCGCATATGCCCTTTTTAAACCTTTACCGTCTTTAATACGAATAAGAAGAAGGAAATTAAAATTAAAGGCTGTTGCCATAGAGACATTATTTTCACGGTCCGAGCAAAAAATTTCAAAAAAGGTAATTGAGTCTGGAATTAAGCATTTTTGGTGGAAGGACTTCCCAACTCGATTATCAACTAATAATTTTAAGAAGGCATAAGAATTTTATAATCAATTACTGAGAATTGATAACATTGACTATGGCAGGAAATCATAATAATCATTAGTATGTATTTTAAGTTATTTTTTTTTAACTTAAAGATCTTGTTTAATAACTGCTTCCTTTACTTGCGAACTAATGTAATGTGTTTTGTAAGCGAGTAACAAAATTTGGCAATCACAAAAGTGAGTCATTATATGGCAAGTACTTTTTAAGGTTATGTCTAATTTTTTGCTAGGGTTATACATATTTAACACTTATCAGGTATAAAAGTATGTTCCTATTGATAATCAACACAAAATGGCAACACGCTTGCAGGTGTATTCTTAATTCTTTATGTAAAACTATCAAAAGTACATGACTTCAACGCAACATGCCAGTTTTCCCACCAAATGCATGAGCACGCATGGCAATACTCCGCCTTATACCGATTTTTTATTTTGTGATTTTTGTAGTAGATTTATTATAATTATTTGGTATAATGATTATTATACTACAAAATTGTTAAAACAACAATAAGTTTGAAAACAGAAAGACAATTTGATGACTCAGTTTTATTTTATAGTAGACTACTAAATTTTATTACCGATGGGAGTATATTAAAAAAACTCCCTTTTGTTCATTTGTTAAAGTTTTTTCAATTAAAAAAAAAATTCTTAACACTCTCCGAACTCAAATAATTTTAAAATACCTTAGGAATAAACTCTACAAAACAAGCAACATTCCTCAAAGAAGTGTTTTAAATTATGAACATCAAATTTATTGCCTTTAATAAAACAAACATAAATTTAAAAATACTTTATTTAAAGCTTTTAAATTTAAATGGAGAAATAAAGAATCCCTCAACGGTAACAGTAAAGAAATATTAATATTTTATATATCCTGAAGTTATTGTAACCTTCTTTGAAACAGCAGCAACACAAACAAAATACTAAGAATTTATCTGAAGAAAAGGAAAGAAAACAAAACTTGAAAAAATATTTTGACTTATTTGCGTATATTATGCAAAACAATATGAAAAGCACAAGATCCTTGTATTAAATGTGATAAATTTTGCCAAGGATGCATGGACAATATGTTACAAAAGATATTTTTTTATTTTATTTTAGTTTTTTCTTTCGTTGTCTTAAATAACTGTTTATTTTTGGTTTTATTACTTAAAATATCTCTCTGAATGTATGCATACGTATACCTCATGTGTGTTTAAAACTCATTTAATATCAGTCAAATATATCCGAGTATTTGGCAGTCTACAGGGAATATGTGGCTTATTAAATATCAAGCGGAAAATTATGCCTTAGTATCATTTTTATATGCTCCAAATGCTGTGGACCTTTTTAATTTTTTCTGTGGTTTTTTATATTTCCATTCCCATTTCCATTTTTTTGTTTTTATTTTTGTTCTTGTTGTGTAAACGATTGGCAGCAGGAACCGTATACATTGTGTTTTATTGATAATTGCCTGTTAAGGTAAGTAAGAGACATGTGTCCATCACTAATTGTACGAAGTAAATACAGGAATGAGCAATGTTATGTGCAGGACCATTTGGGGAAAATATCTAAAAAATAATTTAAAGCTATTTGAGAAATGAGTGTCAATTTATGTAATACGATGCGATGCGGTGACCTATCAATGATATTTTTTGCAATATTTTTTATTTGTCGAAATATAGAAAAATATTTTTAGTTGTATGAATTATGTATTTAATTGTAAAATAAATAACCGAAATTTCAATTAAATAATTAATAAAATTAATTAAATATTTAACAAAATAGAAAAAAAAAACGGTTTTTTTGTTTAAATAAGTTATTTAATTACATTGAAATCTGTAACTAATTAAAATATTTATAAAACCAAATTTAAATAGGTTATATATTGGTGATTCCACTACTACACTCAGAAAAATTATTGCTAAAAGATTATATTTTTTTAACAAATTGTCAGTCTCCAATAGCTCTAGAAGTAACAAAATATTTGGAATATTGTTATAGTTATAAAAAGAATTTCATAAAAAAATAACTTTAATTTTTATTCTTTTATACATTAATCCTCACTTTTTTATACCTGTCGTTACAGCAGATAGTGTGTTACCGGCTCTGTTAAAATTTCAAGTGTTTCTCTGTAGCGGCTTAAACAATATGTTGAAGATTTTGTCACCCTGATTCAATTCAAATGTAATTAGCATTATTTTCTAATTCTATGTTTTCCAATTGTCAAAATATGTATATTTTATCATTCCTTTAAAAACCGTTGAACAATTATTTCTTTCCTTTTATCTACTTATGTATAAATAACTTAAATAAACTTTTTGTATACATTTTGAATTAAACGACACGGTCTTGCATTTTCACTTTTAATATAAATTTGTTGCATTCACTGCGAAAAAACTAAAAATACCAACACAAAATTCCAATATTCTTCAACACCCTTTAAATTTTAAGTTGGCAAAAACTTTTTTTTTAATTTCGTAGATTTTCGTCTTTGAGACCATAAAAAACATTTCCATAAAATTTAGTCAAATCTGAACTATGTTTGTTAGTTTCACCAATTTGTTGAATTTATATGAAATTACACTCTAAACTAAAGTTTGTCAAAAAATCTCTTGTTATTTTAAAAGAAAACTCAACATTTTTTGGCATTAGGAAGATTTTTGTTTTTTTTTTTAAAAGAAAAAAAATTCTTTTCCTCTTTTTGTTACCACTGCTGCTGTGTAAAAACCTTGTTATTCATTGCGTCTAATCCTTTGAAACTAACACTTCGTACTTTTTTTCTTTCGCTGATTTTGAAACATTTATTAGCCTCTTAGTTATTGTGCACTTCTATTTTCACTCAAATTGTAATTTAACAAAAGTACAACAAAAGAATTTAAGTCATATATGAATATTAAAAAAGAAGTTTATTTATGTCCAACCATTTTGCTTTTTTACTTTAAGTTTTTACAGCTACGAAGTCAAGAATACATATTTTTTTTTTGCTGGTTATGAACAAAAATATTCAAATGAATAATAAATAAAAAAGAAACATAGTTTGATATCTTAAGGCAAATTGCTGAAATATCAAAAGACACAGGAGCTTATTCTGGAAGTAAGTTTTCATTTCCAACAGCCGATTGTGTTTATTGGCTAGCGACTTTTCAAATTAAGCTCGTCACGAAAAAAAGGGAAATTGTCTTTGATAAAACAAAATTTTTTAACAAATATTTTTATAATTACTGGCAGCCAGACTGCAATAAATTCCCTATTGGAATATCCAGCCTTGTCCGAAAACAAGTACTCGTGTGGTTAAGAGCACACAGAATTAATACTGGCTAATGAGAGGCTGAAAGGCTCGTCACGATGCAGAAAATTCAACAAAATATTAAGTTGATAGATTCTGTTGTACCTTAGTTGGAGCCCACAATGAGGATTCTAGCTACGAGTATATTCTATTTATTTTTCAATTCGAATATTCAAGGAATGTTGAAATAAAAATTATTCGTTATTAATTAATTCTTAAAAAATATCGTGCTATTTTTCCCCGATTTAATTAATAAATCACCGGTATTGATTATTTAGGGTGAAAGCATGTCTCGATGGCCATTTCGCTACCGCTTACTTAGCTCTTCATGAAACTTCCCACAAATAGTTTAAGTAAACTAATGATTTTTGTGCAAAAAATAAAATATTCGTTTTTTTAGCATTTAAATAAAAATTATCATTGCAGAAGCTATAGTAACGATCTTTCACTTACAAGAGTTGGATCGCAGTCGTTCTGGATCATGTATTCTTAGCTTCTTTCCACTACCTTTATTAAAGTCTGTAAATCTGCATTGTTTAGCTAGAAGATGTAGCTAGTATTTTGTTACTAATTCTTCACTTAACAACCACAGCTCTTCATCGCTAACTTAATTTACAAAAGCTCTTTTAATTAAGTGTTTGAAAGTTTTTTGTTAATTAAAATATTTGTACTAAATAAATAGCAGGGCTGATTCAAAATAACGACTCAAATCAGCAACTTCAATGACATCAAGCTCAATATCTGTTCTTCTTTTTATTCAAAACCACCTCCTGACTGTCAAAATATCCCTCCGCTGCTAATAAAATCATAAAGATACTTAAGTGTTGCATTCTTTAAATAAACTTCTTTATAACTTAATTTTCCTCAAATAAGTTCAGCATTAAAAATTCTCTTTAATAATTCCTTCCCTTCTCACTTAATGGTCGCATTAAAAAATATGTTGATATAAAAACACTCTTTTTGAAAGTGTGATAATGATACTAAAGGGCATGTTTTTTTATTTTATTTGCTCATATTTTGTAATATTGTTCATATTTTGCAGCTTTTCATACAAATACATTTATAAAAAACTACACAAAAAAAACATTCTTAAACTTTTTTGTTCCCATTATTTCTTTGCCTTCATTCAGTTATATAGTTACGTTCACATACGAATTGTATAAAAAAATATTTTTATGAAAGTGTTAAAATCTTGTTTTCAACAACATATTATTGTTATATATTTTTTTTTAGTTTTTAACTCCTCCACATTAAATTGCTTACGCAAAACCAGAAGTCCCTTTTAACTAAAGTGTAAAGAAATGTGAGTTGATAAAAAAAGTATTATTTTAGATAAGCTTAATCTAGATTCTCGTGGGATTTATTTTTCTTCTACTTTTGGACAATTACGGAATTTTTTCTCAAATTTAGCCTTATTTTACCAATTAAGGTATTGCCAAGTTGATGTTGTGGTAATATTTGTGAGAAGTTGAGCTATTGGCTGATGCTCACATTTATGTTTAGCCTCAGCATGTATTCTGCTAAATAATTAAATAAATAATTAATAGTAATTGTGGACTATTTTGAACACAAAATTTTACGGGGTTTAATTATTTTTTACCATTTAAAAAAAAAAATTTCA
This sequence comes from Cistogaster globosa, assembly GCA_937654795.1. Classification (NCBI taxonomy): domain Eukaryota; kingdom Metazoa; phylum Arthropoda; class Insecta; order Diptera; family Tachinidae; genus Cistogaster; species Cistogaster globosa. The sequence goes on along the minus strand of OW569404.1, from coordinate 130,265,725 downwards.
TTATTTTAATTAAGAAGTTGTTTTTAAAAAACAAAAAATTTTTTGTCCTAAAATCGAAAGTGATCATAAATTTTTTTAGCTCCAGAAAGTGAAATTTACGAATAAAATGGTTTTGTAATTTTTTTAAGTAAGAGAACATTTTATCTAAGACAATATTTTTTTATTGTTTAACATTTGTATATGAAGGCTTTAAAAATTAAAAAAAATAAGTTGCCAACTTTGCAAAACTTTTATGTTTTTAGAAACTTTATTTAAAAAAAAAAACAGAAAATATATATTTAACGCCTTCATAGGAAGTTATAAAGTAACCAGCCTTGTTGACTACTCTAATCACAAGGGAATGAAAGAAAGTATGACACAAGGACAAGGAATGTTGAACATTTGAAAAAAGTCTGCTGGGCGATTTTGATAACAAAATAAAACACGCCAACAATTATATTCTTACATTTCACTTTACTCAGTCAGCGCTATATAGTTACATTTAACTTTTTTTATTAATACTTCCAAATTGATGGCAACTGCGTTTTTTTAGTTACAAGAAAGTAAAAACGACTAAATATTGCTAATATGCAAAAATCTGGTAGCTTATTTTAGTTGTTTCTTTTATTGTTGAATTTACGCACTAAAAAGACTAAATCAGCTTTTTTTTAAATGAATTAAAATTTTGTTATTAAAATGCTTACGACTTTATAATTTTCCTAAAACTCAAATTTAGATAAATGTGTTTTAAATATTTATTGTAAAAATCTGTAAACAGTGTTAAAAATTTGCAAACTATAAAATGTTAAATGATAATTGATAAATTTAGGTGACTTGACATTTATATCTCTATTTTCTCTATGAAATAACTTTTTGATTTCTATTTACAGCAATACTAAAATTTCATAAAAAAATTTTCTTAACCCTTTTACTGTTTTATTATCTGATTTAACTCATCTCACAAAAAAAAATTAATTAGCAGGACAAAAAAAATCGAACAATGCTGCATCTAAGAATTAACGCTTTTTGTTTGTGCGGAATTCTCTCGACAACAATTGGTAGTAAAGTAATACAAAGTTAAAAGGGTCTACGTTAAGCAGGCGTACTTTGTACTGCTTTTCAAATACAAGACATTAAAACGAGAATTTATATTGTTTTCGTCATACTTTGACGCCATGTGCTCTTTAATGCTAGCACAAAATGACTTAAAAATAAAAAGTGCATCAAGACTATGCGTTATCCAACGCACATTGACTTTATACAGTAAAACTATGGTTGTGTATGTTAAAACAGCCAGCCAGCATTTGGGTAATAACAATTGTTACTCGGTTTGCCATTTTTATGAGCCACTCAACACTTAAAACAAAAAAAAGTAAAGAATTACGCTTTCGTTCTTTTGCTTTTCCTCTCTTTAACAAAAGAAGAAAACAAAGTTTCTAGAAACCTTATAATCATAATTAAATACGTCTGTACAACCATAATTTTAAAATTAAAAAACATTTTGACCCCCTTTTGAAAGATTGCCAAGAACTTGTCATATTTTTTAGATTTCTTTCTTTTCAACTTTTATCTAGGTATTGGACTATGAACGTTCGTATTTACAAATGACTAAATATTCACATTACATTTACCTTCGTCTATTTATTATTTAAGCGCAAAAGGTATAATGTCTTCCATTTCATCTTCTGAAAAAAACATTGTAATATTTTGGAAGTAAGTTTCACCTTTTATGTTCTTCATACATTCAAAAATGTAAGGGAAACCCCATTAAACTAAATTAAAATATAACAAGACATGCAACGCTTCACCATGTACTTAAAAACAATATAATGACAGTTTTTTTTTTTTGCAGTTTTGAGTAAAATAAAAAATAAAATCTACAAATTGTTATATGAATCCAAAGTTCTTCTCTTAGCTTTGCGTGTGATATACAGTGGGTTAAAAAAAATAAATATTTAAAAAAATTAATATCTTACCGCAAACACTGCAATTTTAAGGTAAGAACTCTGTTCAAACTTGGAAAAATTGTTTAGCAATTTAACTTATGTATTTGGTTTTTAAAAATTTTTTAAACAGGCTAGTGTTTCCAATCCAACGATTTCCAAAAAAAGAAGAAGATAATTGCAAAGAACACTACAAAAACTTTTAAAGTAGAAAAACTACTCTGTTTTGTAAAAATAATAAAGAAATATTTCAAGCAATTTTGTTTTTTATTTTAAGTCACTGTGCAATACTTTAAATATGAATAGGGTCAAATTCCTTGAATCAAGTATTCAATGACTAGTCAGAAAAACAAAAAAAAAAAATCCCACAAATCATCAGAAGTTTGTTAACAAGGTGAGAGTGCATTTTATATCCTAAATTTTCTACATACTCAACATTCATTTTGAGTTGGGTATAAAATAAAGTTGTACTCTGCTTAAAGGTAAACAAGAAACAAATTGTGGTTTGTTATTTTTACTATACAAAAATCCATTGTCACTTGTCATTATTTTCTTCTAAACAACACAACAAAGCAATCATATACAGTTACAAATAATATTTTGGGTAGCTTAGGTGTCTGTATGTTTTGTCTTTTTTGGGATTTAAAGCAGTTGTTTTGTTTTTCAGCTTTTCGTTACCTTATTTTTTACTAATCTGTTTCAATTTTCTTCTTATTAAAAAAAACTGCGGCATATTTTCGTCCTTATAAGAGGATACATATTAGACTTTAATTAATCGCTTAAGAAAATTCCAGTTTTTTAAACTGCACGATTATCGTGGTCACCAAACTCCATTTTCATGTCACGCACATTTATGTCATTCAAAAAACCTTTTGAGTATTTTACTTTATAATACATTTTCTTGGTATTGTTTAAGTTAGAATAATAGAATTTTTTAAATTTATTCTGTAGCGTTCGCCATTTGCAAGGATGCTTTCACTTCGTCGTTTTTGAGGAACTTGCATCCTCCTGTTAGAAATTTAAACAGTAACTTCTTACGGATGTTGTGCCACTTGTTTCCATTCGCCTATGTTGACGTGGGTCATTGATATAAAATTAAAATTTGTCCTCAAACATATATAATTTGTTAATTGTAACGCTTATAAGAAATGTGGACATGCTACACATTTCTCTACTTTGCCACGTTTATTTATCATCAGGGGATAATTAAAAATAACAGATTTAAAAAAGAAACTGTCAAAACATAAAATGACTAACAGACACTGCCAACAGCGACCTGCCCTTAGTAGGAAATTAAATGACTGTTGTCTGTTGTTAGAATTTTATGTAACTGTCTTCTGTTATAGTGTGTCTTTCTACAACCAAAATTATCCTATATGTTTTATTTTGTTGTTAACTGTTTGGTTGCTTTTATGTTGCTTACAATGTTACTTTTTATTTAATTTTTTTATTTTATTTCTTTCTGTCACTTTTTATTTTATCAAAGAATATTTTTCTTCTAATTCTTATTGTGTGTAGTTGAAAAAGGGTAAACATTTTTAACTAGATATAAAAGCTAGAAGAGTTGGATTAATTAGTTTCTTACATTATCTTTAACACCTCGACTCTTTTAAGGTATAAAAATAACGGATGATAAGAGAAAATCCCATTACAAAGAGGATTGAATAAAAGAGTGAGAAGAAAAAGAATTATCGAACTAAATTAAGTAGATTATAAATCTATTTTTAATTTTATGAACTATAGTAGGATTTTATATATACTATCACTCCCAAAGTGTTACGACAATGCGTTCGTACAATCACTAGTTATCAGGCTAAATAAAGACGTCGTTTACTGACTTGCTCTACGGGTGCTCAAGCAAGACGTTAAATAACTTTCAAAGCAGTTTACTTCAGCTGCTGCACAGAACGAAAATATTTTTATTAAAATTGAAGTAATATTTTTTAATTTCAAATGATTTAATTTTTTGTTTTTTATTTTAGTTTAACATTTTTCTCTGGATTTTTCTAAAGGCCATTTGTACTTATTTCTTTAAGCTTCTGGCTACTCTGTAGACAAGCATCTTGCTTTCTCTGCTTTTTTACAGCAAATTAAAATCGATTACATACATTTTAAAATTATAAATTTTATTTTTTAACATTTTCAATGTTCAAATCATTGAACTAATTTTATTAAGTTTGTTTCTTTACAAGCTTAAAAATTAAAATTTTCCCTAATCGTTGGAAGTACAGAAAAATCTTAAATGAGCTGGGTAACAGAGTTCTTTATTAATTTTTTACTTTTTTTCTTTTTAACAAAGTTCAGCTTACCCGGACCTTTTGCTAGTTGCTTTCGCTCTTTTGTAAGCTTGTTATGAACACTAACAACAAAAAAAAAAAAAACATTTTCTTTTGGGCATTACAGTCGGGATTTTAACTGTAATTTACATAAAATGTACTTTGTTTTTTTACAATCATTTTAATGCAAAAATAGGAAAAAGGAAGAAATGCTTTGTATTCCATAATTAGGAAGATACAACTTAATGTACATTTTTTTAAACTTTTTTTAAAATCTTTTACATTTTTCTTTGTACATCTGTAGCATAAAAGAAAATTATTAAATGAACTAAAGGGATTTTGCTCAAATTTATTTAAAATTTAGGAACATTAGAACTAAAGCTGGCTGACTGTGGCTGATTTAAAAGCACAACAATTGCAAGCGTTCTTCGTATCAATTTACAAGAAAGTTATTTATTTAAAATTTTATCTTTTTATACAATAATAACAAATTTAAGCTCAATTGTAAATAATTTGTTTTATCTATACTTAGATAGCCATAGGGAAGTCCTTTTGAAAGACTGTGTATTACTATAACTGCTGTAGCAGAGATTTTGCTAAAAATAGAAATTAAAGTTAAAGGGTTTTCTTATAAATGCTTGAAAATATCTTCATCCCTGTCTCATCTTTTGAAAAGATATGCAATTTAATTTCAAAAGGAATGTGCATTGCTGCGGCCTCTTGATGCACCATGCAAACATTCGATCTGTCTGTATTCGCATTACATTAGTAACAGCTATATGGACTTGAATAAAATTTAGTGAGTACGCTTCTTAAATTATTTGTAAAAATATAAGTACTTTTTTCATAAAAATATGTATTTCGTAGAGGAACAAGAGATACAAATATTAAAACGCCCAATTTTACCGGTATGAGTGTACTAACACAGTTGTCAGTTTTGTAAATGGAAAATTTTTAACACTGTTTACATTACTTTACAATTTATATTTAAAAACACATATTTTTAGTTTTAAGATAATTAGAGATGACACGCAAATGAAGTTGTGGGCAGTGCTTATCTTAAAATAGAATTAGATTTTGTATTGTTTTATTGGCTATAGAAAATATTTGTATATAAAATAAAGGATGGTCCCATAGACATCTGTTTTGACGCATTATGTTTTATGTATTAAATTATAGCAAGCAGTCACATCAAATTTTTGCTGCTGACGCATTACCATTTCCGCTTAAATATAAACTAAAAGAATTCCCATTAGAGGATGAATTTGATATTTTATTTATAGCCGTAATAGATACATAAAACGCAAAAAAAATATGCATCTATTAAAAGTTTTATCGGATTTTAGATTTAAATTAAAATAATACTTTAATAGAATCATTTATTAATTTAATTAAAGAAAGTAATATTAAATTATCTAATTATATAAATAATGGAATCAAAAAATTATTGAATGAATTATGTATTTAGTAAGAATAAATCTCAAAAAATAAATAACTGAAACAATTTAAAATTAAATTAAATCTTAATATAGAATTAAATAAAATTTTGAAGAGGTACAAGACCTTCCTTTCTGTTCGTTTTTACATTAATATGTATGTAGCCTTCTGTATTTTGGCAGAACTCTTTTGACTAAGGATCGCTAAAATACACTTTACAGTCAGCTTTTTGAAATTTACTTGAACTGATATCGCGCTTGTAGATTAGCTCTATATTAACGTTTTATTTAGATTCTGCTCAAAAGTCTGTTTGGAAACCTGTTGTTTTTCAAGAATGATTAGTTTTGTTTTTGTTACATATGCCTGACAAAAAAACAACAAATTTAAGTGTAGTGCTGTGAAAATTATATCAGTTATTAATTAGGTTAGGTACATCGTTATCAAATGTAGACCAGCACTCATGGCTGAAGAAAGAGGTTGCAAAGTTTGTGGATTTCCGCTTTAACATTATTTTACTGAAAGTAACAAGAAATATGTGACAGGTAGTTTACTTCACAAACGATTTATTCGGTAAAAATAGGAAAGAGTGTTAAAAAATACATCAACAAATATCATACTGACCTGCCTTATAGCATAAAGATCATTTCAACACTCACCTGTAAATAAAGAATGAAAACCAATTTTTTAAACATTTATAAAAATATGAAATTTATACATAGGTACTCTTAAATTCTTTTACGTATAAAATATTATTCCTTAAAATACATAAGTCTTTAATTAAACTTTAAATTTTTTTTGTGCTATTTTCCCGATATTAATTATTGGAGGTGAAAGCACGTAACGGTGGCCATTTCGCTACCGCTTACTTTGTATCGTTTACCATAAGACAATAATATAAATAACCTGCTTTTAACCGCAATTTTCTTTTCTTGTTTTTTTTCGTTTACAAGTAAAATTAATAAATAATGAAAATGTTATTTCTTTATTAAAATATTTTTTCCTCATTGTTTTTTTTAATATATCTTGTGTTTGAAAAATTTTTTTTGTGTGTAAATAAGTGATTTTTCATTCCCTTTGATATTTTAATTGTAGCTGCCAGAGTAAACATATTTATTTAAAAAAAAACCCTACATTATTTTAAAAGCAGTGAAAATTTCTAAGAATGAAAGTTGCATTATTTTTTAAATAGTTTTTCAGTCTTGAAGAAGCTTTCTTAAACATAAGTTTTATAAAATAAATTAATGATAATTTTTAAAATCTACCATAATTGAACGATCTTTGGTTAAGCTATATAAATTTTTTTTTTAATTCTTTTAATACTTTGTGTATTGCGAACTGGATCCTTTATTCAGACCTAAAATCTATGTACAATCTTTTGTAAATTGCTTGTTGCTTCAAATACAATCGTTAAATTAATTTTATTAAAACATTAATTTTATTAATCCTGAAAACATTTTCATTCTGCTTAAATGTCATTTCTCTTTTTTTTTTGTGTTTTTAAATTTTAAATCTCCTTTTTTCATTTTTCTACAACTGCACAGCTCTTCTGTCTTTGTTTAATTTCCTAGTTTAAAAATTTTAACATCTTGTTTCTCTTAAAATAACAGCAACAACAAAGAGAATACATTCCGTTGTTTATAGTTCATAAAGTTTATACACTCAGAATTATATATAAAATCTTAGAAACAAAAAATTTTAAATCATGTCGGATAAGACACAACATGATGGGATAAATAGTTTGAAACTTCTACTACCGTAGACATGACGACGTCTAATATTGGATTGGTAATACAGATTAAATAATGTAAAGGAAACAACGAGATTGAAGTTACTAACATGCTTAGGTCATTATAACAAGGGGAAAAAATTTTGTATAACTAACTTCTATATTTTTATATTTTTTCTCTTAACTTTATTACTAAAAGTTCTTAATTTTTAGTTTTTAAAATAAATCTGCTTCTAAAATTGCATAAGTGACTTTATTTCGTTTTATTTTTGCAGCGTAGCACACCTATTTCTATTGTAGTAAAGTAGTCGTTCAAGTGTATGATTAAAGCAGAATAAGAATTGAACAATCTGTTGACTTGCCATATCCTTGTTAGTATTTACTTGCTTTTCTTCACGAACAATACAAGTAAATGTCTACGTAATACCTGTCTTAATTTTGCTGCCAAGTCCTTTATTGTGTTAACACATACATATATTATACAGGGTGTTTTTTTTATTTAAAAATGAATAAGTATTTTTCAACATTTATTTTTTTTCCTTTCTCTAAAGCTAGTTCCAGAAAATTTTGACACCTGAATAACACGTTGTTTTTATTACAAATTAATATATATATTTTTTGCAAGATTCGATATGAGAATATCGAGAACGTTACCCAACAGAATGATTTAGAAAAATCTTAGCATTTTTGCTACTAAAATTACACCTAGAGGATGGGTATTTGACTACGTAATATAAAATAAAAAAAATCCTATCTATTCATTGGAATATAAAATAAAAATCTTATGTAAGTTAAATTTTAAGTTAACAAAAATACGTTATATCAAAAAATGTCTTTAAATTTTTCGTTTACTAATTTATTATAGATGTGACTCCGCAATTAACAACCGGCAGTGGTGGGATTCATTCTAATTAGAAAACAATAAGCTGATAAAAAAAATAAATATATTTTTCTATCCCCATATAAATCCACTAAAAGATTTTTTAAAGTTTAATCTTAAAACATTTTATCTACTTGTATTCTTTTCGTATTGCTTTGGAATAGAAAGTTTATTTTAAGTCTGTTTTTTTATTTTTCACACTGTTTCTTTTCCTACAGACTTAACCCAAGCTTGTACTTAACAATCCAAGTGCGCTTAACGATGGCTAAGCTTCTTGGATTGGATAAAAATTGTGTCCTATTAATTCAGTTATATTCGGTTTAAGTTCATTTTCATTTTTACTTCTAAAAATTTTTAATAAAAAATAATTTTGAGTGTATGCGAAAGTTTTTCAAGGAAAACCTGAAAATGGAGACAACAGCAGAGTGTAATGCAGAATTTTCTGGATTGCCACATCCACCATCAGCATTCTATTTAAGGTTGTGTGCGTTGTAAACATCATCTATTTAAGCAGCTTATCTTGTGAAAAAGATATTGAGGAATATTAATATTCAGTCCATATTAATTTGGTTAGAAATAAATAAAAATAAAAACATATAGGGCGATAAAAAATTTAGAAGTAAGAAAAAAAAAACATCAAGTGAAACAATTGGCGCTTGTCCATATTTTCCGAGTTATTAGCCCCTGAACTTTTTAGAGAAAAATAGGTTTATGCAATATATATTTTAAGATATCAATATATGTATCATTGAAAAGCTTTTCAAGAGTTTTTTCCGGAAATACTCAATTATACGCTGACATTTTTTTATGTAAAACAATATATAGCACTTGTTTTTTCTCATTTTTATAATCCCCTGCCACCTTAGTAATTGTTTATAATTTGGAGTTACTTCATTACACTAGATCTACATAAATGATGAAGGGTACATAAGATTCGTTATAGCCGAATATAGCACTCTTATTTTTTTCAATAAATTTTGCACACACTTTATTAATAGTTTTTTGAATATGTCAATCCGCCTTTAATATTTTTATTATGCATTTCAAATTCAAATCCATATAATAAGCTAATACTTTTTAAGTGTTTATATGTAAAAATTTACCGCTTGTTGCAATGGCGCTATTTTTTAGTTTTTAATTTTTATTTTAAATTATCCTATGCAACGTTACAAGACGCAATGCTTCTCTGTAATATTAAATTTTTTGTTGTTGCTTTTAATATTGTAACAAGTGTTTTTCCTCTTGATCTGAACTATTTTGTTGGTATTGCTCAAGAGTTTGTTAGCACATTAGTACAGTGTTAATACAAGTTAAGATGACTTTATACCATTTGTTTTGTTAAGATGTTCTTTTCTCTTAATTCGCAAATAAAATGCACACTACTGGTGTTGTTTCTTTTTGTTTTTTTTTATTGTTATTAAACACAGTTTTCTGAACAGAGAAAATACCAAGGATAGAAAAACCTGAAATTAAAAAGATAAATTTTGTTGTTTACTAAGAAATTCTTAGTAACTGAAGATATACATATATTGATACAAACGAATTAAATGTAATAACTGAATGAGTATGGCACTCACAGCTATTTTTTTTAATGATTCTTGCGTGACTATAGAATATTATTGTGAATTAAATAAAACAATATAATTTTTTAATATTTATATTTATTTAAAAAATAAATTACATAAATAAGATTTCACATCATAACTTTTATGACTCAAACTATTTAATATAAACTACTCCTACTTTTACATCATGATTCTTCTTCTCCACACAGTTTTTTCAACTTGCCGTTCCATACCACACGTTTTGCTTCTATGAAGACATTTTAAAATAATTTTTATTTACATATGGTTTTGTGAGATAATTTTGAACTTACCACTAAACAATACTGGAGAGCTTTTTACCACTTTTGAAATATCTTTGAACTTTTAAACTGAAATACTATTGATTTTTTTGTATAATGTGTACAAATTTTATTTTAAATACTTAAAAAAATTTTCTATTTTAGAAGATACAATTGATTTTTATAATTCTAAATACCAAAATTTGGTTTTCGGTAGTCATATGCTGAATAAGTTTAGTTTCATCTTCCATTCAATAGAATAGATTTTACTAAAGATACAAATTGGTCAACGGTACAAATCGGTGTTACAACCAACATTTAGAGGCAAATATCAAATGTTAGCTTTAAATATAAAAAATAAGCCAAGATTATAACTTATTAATAATAAAGATCAAATTATTAAATCGGTAATTGTTCTTGAACATATCGATGGAATTTTCAATAGTCTATTTTCTGTGTGTAGAAACACCACATTCAAAGAAGAAAAAGAAAACATAATTCTTTAAGAAAAAATTTTTTTCTATGGCAACTGACTGATAAGGACTGATCTAAGAATCATTCTCTAAAGATGACCTCAATTAAAAAAGGATTTTAATAGTGATAATATTTACTAAGTTCAATATTTTGCCTTTCCATAGTTGAAGCCGTTTTTTAAACACACACCAAATTTCTAACAATTTTTGAGGCCTTTTTCCCTATTCTTCACTTGTAACTATTTTGTATAGTAAGGAGCCCATCGAAGCCCAACGAATTACTCATGTCTAAAAATAACTTACATACATTTAGAATCGGCTCAACTTACATAACGAATCTGGTAGTTCGTTCTTCTTGCAAAAACTTTACAACAAATATGCAATGAATGCAGACGCAATTTCAGGGACATGTCTGTCTCTTAAGAGTATAATAAAATGATATTTTAACTTTTCCACTCTATTACCATCTTCCATTCAGATTATTTTTCAAAAGGCCTCTCATACATTTATTGGTGAGCTAAAATCAAAGCTCGGCTAAATACATAAGTTCTTCGATAATTATCCTATTTTTTTGATATTTTTCACCATGTAACTTTTAACGTTCACGCTTCACCACTTTTGGTGAAATTGCGCTTATCACAATTCGTGGTAGGAGTAAATTTATCACATTTTCTTTAAATTTTAAGCTGTGAAAAGCCTTTACTTAGTAAAGCATTTGAAATAAAAAAAAATAAACTTACAGAATAGGATTTAGCTGGAGAAAACCTTTTGAGAAACTAAATATGTAAATGTCAGATTTACTATCAAATAATATTTTCTAAAACTTTTTATTTTAAAACAAATTTTTTTAAATTTAAACGGAAGCAATATAAGAAATCTAAACGAAAAAGAAGACCCTAAAATAACAACAAACAAAATTAATAGCTTACAAGATAAGCGGCAACAAAAACCTTCAAAACAATAATATACCTATACAAGAACCGTATAAATTCATAACATTATCTACGTCTATGAATCACTGTTTCAAGTTTTATTGGAAATTATGAAGATTAAAAAAAACGGACAAACATTTGTGTCTTAAATAAAATATACTCAAGTTTCCGAAGACATTTGTTAAGTGTGAAAATCAATGAAAAATAAACCTTCCCAGATGTATTGTTAACAGATTGATATCAACAATAAGTAAACGGGGGAAAATACTGAAAGAGAAAAATATCTGACAACAAAAAGACTTAAACAGCAAAAGAACCTTCCAACGATTCTAAGTGGACAACAAAATGATCTAAAAAACAGCTGTATTTTCCTTCACAATAATACATTTCGATGAAAGATACTTACGCACAGATAGTGAGACACAACTACACACAGATAAATTTGGTAAAAACGTTTTAGAACCCAGCAAATAATTAAAGGTTAAATTTGAATTTCTATAGGAATAAGAAAAAAGGATTTAATGTAGGAAATATATCATATAAAAAAAAAAAAAAAAAAAACATTTGTAAATCTGCACCTATTAACCTTTAACTTGATGCAACAAGAAATGGCTGCATCTGTGCAAAGAGAAAATTTATTCGACAATAAAAGCACTTAGCTATTCAGCAATCATTTCGGTTTAAATATTCGGTATGAGAATTTAGCACACATATGCCTCTTCACTTGCTAAATTCTAGATTGCACTTAGGGTGTCCAAAACTCTATATTTTAAGAAAAAATTTTAAATCATTGTAGAAATTTTTGATTGTTAATTTTAATATTTGAGAAATATACAGAAAGAGGGTATCCCTCTTTCAATTCAGAAATTTTAATCCGCCGACTTAATGTCAATGTTTGCTCCAACTCCTGGTAACGGAAAAGAAAATATACCTTAATTATAAAGAAGCTGCTGTAATCAAGGTGGAAAGCAAGTAAACTACAAACCTGCTTGGCCAGGGTTCAACCCCTGAGACCACCAAAAAATAAAATTTTCTTTTCTGTTTAGTGGTATAAAGAAATATAAATCCAGAATCAACATTAAAAAAAAACGCAGTCTCCTTCGTCGGTACTTTTTCATATCATAGTCTCCGACGAAGTAAAATAACTAAGAATCTGTTTTTTTTTCTTTCACCACCGGTCTTATATTTCATCTATGCCTTTCCTAAACGAATGTAGCACGGTTACGAAAAAAACTAAAAAGGTATTATTGTCTTTTATTTTTAAAAATTGCATTCGCTTTTACATTGTACAATTTTTATTGTAGCAATTTTTATTGATGTATAGATATGTGTACACATTTGTTGACTGTATGTTCAAAAACAAATGAGAGAACAAGACGAATTGCAAGAGTATACGGACATGTGTATCCATTTTAATTCCTCTCTCCCCTCTCACCAACAAAATATGTATTGCAGCGACAAAAGTTGCTAAATGTAAAAGTGGACCTAAATAGGTATTGATGCTTAAAAAAAAAGCTACTGGGACTGTACAGCGAACCCTTAAGACAGATAAATTAAGCAGAACAATTGAATAAAAATTATAATAATAATACCTCTATGAATCTCAAAAGGATATTATCAGGCAATAAAAAAACCCAACTACGTCTGAAAACTTTAGGAAACGAACGTCGCACAAAACAGTTTGATACAAAAATACAACCAACTTAAAAATTTCAACAAGCCATCATTATGCAGTTCTATAAAATAAAAATGAAAATAGTGCCTCATTTTGTTTTAACAATGGATTCAATATAAAACTTTTTGTTTGCTGGGTTTATTTTAGTCCAACTTAAATATTATTTTGTTTACGTATTTAAAAAGCGATTGAGCAAAATGCAAATGTTGTCTGGTAATAAAACTAAACTGAACAACCAAATAAATATTCAAACCATAATATATTCATGTATTCCATAACAATAATATTAATGCTGCAACTTTACTCTGCTACTGGGTATTACGCTCCGAAAAATAATAATAAATGTATATTGTGTCTTGTTCGTCATACAACAAAAACAAAAACTAAAGATTTTGAGTAAGGAAAATCTGATATAACATTAAAATATTAAAAAATAATAAAGAAAAGGTTATCATTAATAAAACATCTTTGATATCCACAATACGTCCGTACAAAACATACAAACTTTACTCAGATTGAAATTATGGCATTCGACAGAGTGTCTGGTATATATGTATTTGTAGATACCAAAAGAAGAGAAAAAAGAATAAAAAAAATGTTCTTTACAGTTTCTAAGAGAGTAATAATTTTTCAATAAATATTATTGGATATTATGGACAATTCAGTTTTAAATTTAAGCAAACACATTTACATAAAATATTTCTAAAAATTTATCAGTAACAATTTTAAAATTGAAAAATTTTGTTGATAGTATTTTTTCAACTTTTTATTATTTGTTTAATATTTTATATAAATATGTATATTAAATAAAAATTGTTGGTGAAAAAAATTTCCATTACAATTTAATTTAAATCAATTGTAATCTTTAAAAAACATCAATATGTTCATGTCATAAATGTTAAAAAAAATCATTCAGAAAGCAAATTGAGTCGGAAAAAGTTTATAGATACGAGTTAAGCTTAAAATTTTGTTATGTGTTTTCTTATATATAAATAATATCTTTGAATACGAAATTAAATTTTAATCACTTTGAAACATAACACTAAAAAACAAATGATTTTTGGAATAGCACACATATGCGATTTACATGAGCTTTTATTCTAGTAAAAATCCAAAGTGCAAGCAGTAATTGACATTCCGTTGGTATTATTAGAAAAAAATTGAGCTTTTCTAACTAATACAAAATTATTTCCGCATTTTCAGGAGAAGTAGAAATTTTTTTTTTTTTTGATTTTAAACAAAAAAAGTGAAGACACCTATTTTGTCAACCCAGCACTGAATCATTTTAAATAAAATGCAGTTTGTTGTAACAAATTTTATATAAATATTATTTCTTTATTATAAAGGTTGTATTATTATTTAAAAAACTAGATGGTTAAATATATAATGTTTACAATGTACAAAACCTAAAGTAGATAGACGCAACGTACGCTAATGACGAATGTATCGATCCAGATAATGCAGAAACGTTTGGATTTAAGTCTTACTTAATGGCTTTTGGCAAAATTTCACCTTTTCCACGCTTTCCTGATAGCTTCTACCCCTATAAAACAATACATGTTTGCACTTGTCAAAAAAATCTGCTCCCTTTAAAAATCGCCAGTCATTGGTTTGGGTGAGGGCAGAGCTCATTAACAATTTGATTAATGTTGTTTTATTATAAAATTAAAAACCCGGCTGAGAACTGTTTTTAATTTGTACAAGTTGTCATTCACGTTATATTTCTTTTTTACTTATGATACACAAAGAAATCGTGTCCTTTTAGCGCAAAACTACAAATTTTCATAACTCTTTGCGTAGAGCGACCATTGTTTTTTACGTTAATTCTTTTTTATTTTTCATCCATTATTAATCCTTTTTTCATTTGTGATCTAATAGCAAACATAAACGTATCTAGAAATTTCTTTTAACGTAAAACCACAAATATTTTACTTCTGTCTTCACTCTCTGTCTCTGTTCCGTCCGACCCTTGCTCCTTGCATGAACTCTTGTGACTTTCATCTCTAATATGAATAAGTTGAATTTATATATTAGAAATTTTAACTAGATGACTTGCAACAACAATAATTACGAAAACTTATTTGTTGTTATTGAAGTGAAAAAGCTAACTTCCAAACGATTATAATAACCGATTGTCATTTTTAAACCCAACAATCCGCACAATTGGCACTAAAATATGTATGTAGGTCAATGCTTAAGCCTGAGTCGACATTTAAGTCAAAAATAATATTAAAATGAAAATATTCTTCAAAACAAATTAAAAAAAAATACATACGTTTAAATATGGATTTGGCATAACATTATTTCGCTGTATATTTATTGACTTTTAAACACTTGATTTATTTAACACATTTACTTTATTCTGTGTACATATACTCGTATTTACATTAATTTGCGTATTTAATATAGGAGTCATAATAAACGTTTATTCGCATGTGTATTTGTGTTAATTTATATCATTTTGTTGACTGTAAATATTTTTGCGTGTAGTCATTTTGAATGGTTTTGTTACTTGTTAATCTGACACGTTTTCAATAAAAGTCATTAGTAAAGTTCCTTAACTGCTCAATTCATATTATATTGTTGTTAAAATAAAAGTTACAGTTACAATATATTATTAGTTTTCTTTAACACTAATTCTTTACAAAATTTTGTTGTTTGTTTTCAATTTAATAAAAGTTCTTATAAAGAAAGTTTTCGTGTTTATCTATAAACGGAAATAAGACGTACGTGAAGTTTATAACTAATTGTAGACCTGTTGATCCTAAACAGAATTTTTTAAGATATTTTGACATATAGATGAGTTATTACAAAGAGTTGAAGACAGATTTTTAACTAGATTTGATATTAGAAATAATTCTTATCTGAAAGCCATTGAAGGTAAATTTTTAAAAGTAAAATAAAAGGCATTTTCTATTAACTATAATGCTTTCATAAAAAAACCGACCTTAAAATAGACAGATGAGCTGAGACCGTCTAACTTTCAGTTTAAACAAATTTATCATCCTCTACGTCCTCTACGTGGACAGTCTTTATTTTCACTGTATTTTGTATTACTTCTACTTAAGTTCTTTATGGTTCTGCAGACACGTAGAAATTAAAAAATTGGGCATAACTTTTAGTTTTTAAAATTTTTATCTTTTTAAAGTGTGATCAAGCTGTAATCACAACTTTTTAATAAAAAAAAAATTGATTCTGAAATTACTAGGTTCTGCAGGCACAAGCATACAAAAAAATACAGACGAGTTCATAACCTTCTCCTTTCTTAAGTATTCAATATCATGTGAACATATATTCGTTGAATAATAGAATATGTGGACTACGACCATTGACATACAATTTATGATAAATAAATAAATTACGATTCATAATAATAACATTTGATTGTTTAATTTGTTAACGCTTCAACTGACGGAACAGAAGTCAATATATATTTTACTATAGATATATTTATGTTCAATACATAAGAATGGAGACCAAAAATCCACCGGTTCAGAGCTTGGTGTTACCCATTTAAGTAGAGTTTTTATACTGGTAATCAAGCAGCTGTTTTTTCTAAATTCTCAGGAGATCACAGTCTCAATGTGGATAAGAAACATTTTTGAAAGATTTCTTAATCTCCATGCGACAAAACTGTTTCTGTTAAAGGTGAGCAAAACATATACGAGAACATTTAAATGATCCGTAACTTTTAAGTTTTCCCTAAGTAATGGAAAAACTAATTCTACTCTTGATTAGTATTGTCTGGTTAACTGATATTAGTAGAGCCCAAACATCCCTTTAAAGTAGAAAATTGCATAAGCTTTTAAATACGAAATAGAACAAATTAATACCAAAACCGCCACTAAAATAATAAGTTTGAAAAATTCTCATTAATTTTTTTGCAAGTACAAGAGACGCTTATTTTAAGGTTTGTGAAATCGTTGATAAAATTTAAATTATATTGAAAATATACCAGGTGGATTAATCTGTTAAAGTAAGAAACGATAGGAGCCATCATTTACACGCGACAGCATGTCTGCTTTTGGGCCTTATTTCGCAGTAAAAGTAAGATGAATCTATCACAGTATGCCAGAGATCCAGGAAAATTAAACTTTTATATTACTTTAGCTGCCTAAGAAGCGATTGGAAGCAAAACCTTTACTTCTACCAAAAAGTTTTATTTCTTTATGACAACGAGCCTATTCACAAGAATAAGGTTAGACTCCACGTATTCTGTATGTTAAGTTTTGAGTGGCAACTAAATAAATAATTGATTGTAGGATATTTGAGTCAAACGACAAGGACATCTTTCATAGAACAGTTGTTTTGAATATCAGGAGAAGAACATTTAAATAAATGAATTTGTTTTTTGATGTTGTTTAATTATAGACGTCTTCACTTTTATAACGCATATACGCATATACGGTACTATCTAAAAAAAAACTCTTTAGCACAACACTTGGACTAATATCAATTTATCTTGACACCTTTTCATTCTGCTGTTGTTGCAGTTTTAGCCAACACTAAAAAATGCAAGGTAATAAGAAAATGTAAGTAACATTATGTTTTAATTTCATAAACGATATCATTTAAAGTTTTTGAAACACAATACATCATGTTGTTTAATGTTCAAAGAAAGTTCAGTTTGCAACACTCTTAAAGTGATTAAAAAAAAAAAACTAGAAACTTTTTCGGTTGCTAATGTTTGGTTATGTGTATCTCTATTCTGCAAATACACACACATAAATGTACAAACAAATATAAGATTTCAATTTGTTTCATCTGTGCATTAGTAAACTTTTCACATCAAGAAAAATGTTGTATAAAAGTTTTTTTCTTATTTAATTCTTTTGTCTTCTTTTACCAGGATAATTACTATTCAAGCTCATTCTTTGTTCAGATAAATTGTATTACGTACAAAAGAGAACATGTGTGTGCCTGCATTTCTATTGTTTGTTGTTGGCATTTCAAAAATATAAAAATCATAGGTTTGCTACAAAAAAATTAATATGTAGGTAAGAGTGTATGTAAATAGATTTTGTTACGTTTTTGCAAATGAAAGTTTATTTTTGGAGAAAATTTTTTGTTTAGACATAAAATCCTATTAGCAATTAGCTTGTCAAAAGTTAGATGGAAAGTTTGTTAAAGACAAAAAAAAAAAAAAAAGAATAGAAAAACTCTGTTCTCAAAGTTATACAATGTAAAATTTTTCAAAGTGTTTAAGTTGATATCCACTTTATTTATTGAAAAATGTTAAGATTAAAATTTTTGTAAGAAGGGACACATTCTTCGTACTCAATTACAAATTAAATATTAATTAAACAATTTTGTTAGAATACTCCCAGTAGTTAAGTATTTCTTTGTTATCGTTTTTTTTTTAAGAATAAACCCTGTAGAAATTTTTTGGTTACGATGGTGTAGTAATGAATATTTCTTGTGTTTTTGAATACAAACATGCAGATTGCTACTTGTGTTAAAACTTTGAAGGGCAACTATTCACCAACGCCATGTTTTTATAGTTTCTCAAACCACAAGTCATCAAATAAAACTTTTTTATGACAATAAAGCAGGAAGAAAACCTAACAGAAAACTTAAGACCAGAAGCAAAATTTCGCAACAAAGTTTAGCAAATAATTTTTACCTCAAGAACAAGCTGAAAACATATAAAACAACAACTATAAAAACTTGTTTGGATACGCAAATATAACTGTATCTTTTTTGTTGTTTCTTATAAAACCCAAGAATAAATTGCTTCCTTGTCCCCCACCAATAACAATTTCATTAAAAACTATATTGAAAGCATAGAAAACATGTTGTTTATGAAAGCCCCTTTCCAACCAAAAATTATTATTAAGAACAAAAATCCCTGCCGTGTTTTTAATTGTTGCAGATGCTTGCATGTACGTTCGAAAGGTAGAACAAGCATGGGTTCAAGAACAGCAAATAAGACAATAAAAATGAATTTATTATCATATGAGCTCATAAACATAAAAGATTTGTGGTTCTGAAAACTTCTGAAACAAAAACTCTGAAACACTGCTCCTGTTTCTTTTTTTTTGCATTTATTACCTTGCAGTTGAAATCTTCTCCTTTACTCTACTGCTTCTAAATTGTTTTAGCTAAATTTATATATTGTTTGTTATTGTTAAGCATTTGAAGGAAGTTTTGTATTCTTAAATACACTGAGAGATTATTCAGCTTAGTTTAGCTTTAAGTTCCTTTTGAAAGGTTTGTTTATCAGCAGCAGCAAGTAAGTTTATAATAAAGCATGTAAATATGCACGAGAATTGAATTTTCTTGCTAAATGAATTTCACTGAAAACAGTAAAGTACTTTGAAGTTCTTTTAGGATTTAAAATTATTAATTATTTTTTTTGTGCTCCACCACAGTGGGTTTAAAAATTTAATTAATTATTTAATTATTAAGCTCATTAATATGGAGTATTGAGAGCGCAAGCACGTCTCGATGGCCATTTCGCTACAGCTTACTTAGCTCTTAAGAAAAATTTTCCCTAATATTTTAAATAAACTAAAGATTTTTGTCCAAATAATATAGAAAAGGTAAATATCAATATTTAAGCAAATCAACATTAAATTTGTTTTTCTTCAGCCACTGTTTACGGCTGACTTTTTTCGGCTTTTAATATAGTAAAAACATGTAAAAATTAAAAAAAAAAAATCAACAAGTAAAATATTACAAAACACTGTGATAATTTATTTCTATTTTATGGACGGTCATTTGCAAATCAATAATTAAATTTTAGCCATGGGAATATTTAATTGCGGTTATTAAACTTTTAACTCTTGCATACATTACGAAGTTCTACATTTTTGGCTAACCCCAGGTGTGTAAACAAATACAAACATCAATCACTATTTGCCATCATGGTCATCGGAGACTTATGCATTTTTGATAAAGATTTAAGAAAGCGGGACATATTATACATCAACAGAATGTTAACAGCATTTTCTGGGTCGCAACATTCATCATCAAAATTACTTACATCTGTTTACATTAAAAACATCATATTTCTAATATTAATTTCGTTAGACGAAAGCCACACACAATCCAAAGTTTTTCTTTCTTGTTTTATTTACGAATCGTCAGATAAATTTATTATTATTACCAACAGTCAGTATAGCAATGTTTGTTTGTTTTTTTTATTTATGATGTCAAAATAATTTTTCTTTTTTAATGAAAATTTTAAAAATTAATCAAAAATAATATTTTTATCTCACGGTTAAATAAAATAATCTAAAGAATTAAAGCTACGAGTTATTTTATAAACAAAACTGTTTGTCTCTTTAAGAAAATTTCTAACTGTCGTCTACGCATGACACAATTAATCCCAGATTGTACGATAATCCCAGACAAATCCAAAACAAATGTAACATTTCTTAATTAAAATACATGTTCTTTTAGTGGATTTTAACTAAACAAGACAAAGACTGTTTCAAATGGTATAATAAATTATTGTAAGTGTATGGGGAACAATATGACCATATTTTTATACCTAACAGTGCTTTTATCCCTTTGGTTGTTTATAAGATCTGGTTAAATATTAACGTGTTTACATTTTTTTCACACTAAACTATTTATTGCACCCTCCAAGCAAAAGCTCTGATACACCAATATTAATGACCCCTAGCTAGACAAAGTAATAACAGAAGCAATATAAGTAAACATAAAATTTAAGTAAAATGATAAATTAAGAGGGCAAGTGTAGCAGCAACATTAACGAAGGAAAACAAACAACATTACATTATTATTGCTTTTGAAGCTACACGTTAAATTTGCAGAAAAAAACTATAAAAGTAGAAAGCTCACGTACATAAAATAATAAATATTAAACGTTTTAAATGTAATTTCGAAATTTAGAATTAAATAATAATTAGAATAATAAACAAAAAGGTCAGATTTATTCATTAAAAATGGGAAATAAAACTTTAAACATAACAAATAAATGAATAAAAATAATTATTTCAACAAATTTGCTATTATTTAGCAAGCATGTGTTACTTGACTGTGCTCAAGCTAAAAAAATCCTTGAATTGTAAATAACGCTTACACTGTTATAACTTTAAAATTTATATTTATGTAGTTAACTTGGCGAAGAATAATGAGTGTTATTTTTACATATTATTATTGTTTACATAGTTTAAGAGTAATAATAGTAAACGTAGTTACGTTTATATAAAAAGGACCAAAGTTATTTGTTTTAAGCCCGATAGAACTTACGAAAGTTAACTATTTCACAAACTCTCATACTGCGTTCGCTACCTGACATTTTTGATCAGTATGCTCTGGCAAATAATAATGAATAAATCGACAACAATAGAAAATTATCCAAATTTACTTCACGATAAATCCTTCATCGATGTTGCCTATTGTCTAAAAAATATAGATTTAAAAAAAAAGGTTTTATTTTTGGCGGAATAATTGCACTTAATTCTTAAAAAATGAAGCCGGAGCAGGCGTTATGGTCGATGAAATTCGCTACCGTACCATAACCAATGATCTTTTTTATTTAATTTAATTAAAAAAATGCAAGCGAAAGTTAACAGTTCTATCTGTTAATTGGCCTCAATTGTGTCACATGAGTTCTCCGGTGTGTGACATGCCGACAGCAATACTCACTTGCGCTACGAAAAGCCGCGGTGACTTTTGTCCGCAACAACTAAAAAAAAGTGTGCTTCTTTACAATTTAAAGCTTAAAAATAACCCTTTAGAAGTGCGAGAAGTGCAGAGTGACCTTAAAATATAAACGTGTTTGTTGATTAAGCGCGCAAAAAAAAAAACAAATATTAGGGTGAAAGAGAATTTAAAAATGCTTAACTTTTTAAGAGCCGATGACATTTTTATGTTAAATTATATTACATAAAAATGTGATCGGCTCTTAAAGAGTTAAGCATTTAGAGTTAAGCTTTTTGAATAAAGCCCATAGTGATATCTTAAAAAGTTCAGAGGCCCTAACTGGGAAAATATGGGCAAGCGCCAATTTTTCTACCTGAATGGTAATAGTTTTTTTTTTTATTTTTTATGTAATTTTTCACTCGTTGGATTATTCTAATTGCAGTATAATATAAATTATAGTTATATCTTAAACATTTTCAGATTTAATCGAGTTAAAACGTCTGTATTCTTTTAACACGGACATAATCTGGCAGGATTGTTCTAGTTGTTTACTTTATTCTCGTACTTATGAACGGGTGACTATAAAACTTTCTAAAGAATTTTTAACAACAAATAAAACATACTAACCACGTAAGAAATTAAATTTCCTAATAATATTTTCCCGAACAAAGTAGTTATAAATATTTTTCAAGAGACTAATATTTTAATCCATTATTTTTTGTAGCAATCTACTGTTAACCTTTATATGTTGTAATTTAAAAATTCAGCTTAATTAGATAAGAGTATTCAGTCTTTGTGTTTACTAGATAAAGCAGCTTTTGTGTTATTTGTTTTTAAATTAAATTGCAAAATTCTCTTTTTATAATTATATTTTTGCAAAATTTTTTTTTCCTTTATTAAGGTGGTAAATTTAAGGTTGATTTTACTGCGCTCTTCGTTTTGTGTTACAGGTCTAGGTGATCTTTGATTTTATGATTCTTTAAAAGCCAAAATAACTTATCATATTTTTTCTTCATTTAACGTTCATCTGACTTGACGTGTTTTAGGTGCTGTCAAAACTAAAAATAGTACTTTTTAAATGTAAATGAACTATTACCTAAACGTCGAAAAATTTTTATGAATTATCCAGAAGTTTTAGATAACCGACTATAAAAAATCTAATAAATCTTATGTTTTCATAACCATATTGAACCTGTATGTGTTGCCTTAAGAAAAACAGTTCGCTGGTTACACAATAATGGCATATTGAAGCACGTATAAACACGACAAATTAAATTTAAAAAAATTTATTATTCGTGCAAAGAAATAAAAAAAAAAAAAAAATCATAGCAAAAAGCTATAAAAAGGCAAGCATTGAGACAGGTTTATGCAACTGTTTAATATATTTTTTGATTTCAGTTTATTAAAAAAAAACTTTTTTATTGAGGATATTTTATATTCGTTCGATAAAAAATTTAATATCTAAATTGATTAAAAAAATGAACAATTTCAAAGGTACCCATTAACCTTTAAAACATTTGATGCCAATTTATTACAAATTTTATGTCTTTTAATATTATTTTTTTTATTTTGTCCTTTAGGCTGTTTTCCGTTGAAACCATTAGCAATTTTTTTCTACAATAATTGTAAGTGTTTGCTTTTTAGGCTTCAATGGGTTTTTGTTTCGTGTGTTAAATTACTTTGAAACGTCACCATCAAAGCCAGGACAACAATCAAACCTTTTTCTGTAGTATCTTTTGTTGTTTCTTGTTGGATCCTTTAGTTGATCCACCATAAAACAGTCAATTTGTTTAAAAGCTTTAAACAGCAATAAAAGCGAAACAAAATTGGTTTTGGTTGCCTTTTTAAGGATGAGAGCAAAAATTTCCTTAAATAAAAGTTCATAAAGGTGTTTAAAAATAAAAGCAGAGTTTATTTTATTTATGTGCAGTGATTTAAGATAAAATATATTAAATATTTTTTTGGATTTAAGATAAATATATAAACAATATTACATTTTGAAATTTTATTATTTATTCACAGAGCAAATTATGTTTCCTTCACTTGTAAAAAAAGTATTTTAAAAATTATTTGAATGTACCCTTTGATCAATTTCTTTATAACCTTATTTTTAAGAGAAAAAATTATAAGCACGAGTAGAAAATTAAAAAATGTAAATTTTTTTAAATGTAATAAAGAAGCTTAGCTGAAACTAAGTGTCTTCATAATAAGTAGAAAATCACATTAATATTGTCATACCCTTTATTTTTGAAGTTTTTTTTTCACTGGTTTTATAGCGAACATATGTTTACAACATTCACATTTGAAGTATCTCTCTATCACTGTTAAAAAAATAACAATATTTCTGTGAATATCAAGTCACTTTCCGAGCATTCTTTTTTAAATACTTGTTTTCATAGATGCTATAGTAATACAAGTTTCGTAAAAATTTCGGGTCTACATAAAACGATTCAGAAACAGAATTCTGCGAAGGCGCATAGTGTATCAAGTTTTTCTATAAGCATTAAAAAACATGATTTATATCGGAAATAATAAAAAGGTAAACAAAATGTAAGGAAATCATAAATACGAATTTGTTTTGTAAACAGAAATGTAGACGCTTCCTTCAATAATATATTTTGTATTCAATAAAAAGAGTAGGAATATGCTTTCAAGCATCAACGATTTTTTGTTTTTTTGTTTAATAAAATCTACAAAATCAAGTCATCAAGGTTTAGACAACAATTGTACTTTTTTATTTCACTTTTGATTCTATTTCTAAGTCTCTATAAAATGGTAAATTTGTTTTGAAGCGTAAATAAAGAAATATGTAAAATAAAACCTAATTTCGTTTTCAATTTTTAGGCGAAAAAGAAGATATAATTTAAAAAAGTCAAAAAAAGCAATATTACCCTACGTAATTAAACCAAAACTTTTTAAAACTTATGAAATCAAAAAATAGGCAGTGGAAAAGCAGTTATAGGGATTTACTATCCAAGTACATTTTTTGAAAATATTATTTGACGTTTATTAACCATCAATATTTTTTATTTGTGCCCGTAAAACTTACTGTTTTTAAACTAATTTTGATATCTGCTTCTTAGTAAGGGTAATAGCGAAATGTGATACTAAAAAGTATCCCCATAACACCCTAATGATATTTACATACTCTATCGCTATAGCTCCCAATAACAGAGAGTAATACCAAAATAAAAGAAAATTTTATAAAATTAAAGAGTGTTTTGATTGATCTTTAAGTCTGACTTAAAAAGCTTTAACTTTTAAAACGTCACAATCAACGACTTGAAAATTACCCAAAATGTGTTCTTTTATATCCCCTATAACGTAGGCAAAAATATTTATGTAAATATTTAACGGTATTTAATGTAAAAATCTAAGTCACAATTAAACTTAAGATTTCGTTTAAAACAGTTGTGACCTAAAACTAATTAATTTGAATACTAAGATTTACAAATTATTCAAAATTTTATAAAAATCTTATTTGCGCCTAAAAAATATTAAAAACTTTGAAATTCAACCATAGAAAAAGAAGTTCACAAAGTTATATAAATATTAATACAAAATTTTAGTTCAGCAAACAAATTATAATTTTTGAGAGAATGAGAAATAAGATTTTTACATTTTTACCAATAAGAGTCATCTACAAATTAAAAAACTTGCTTTTACACAGTGTGATTATTAGTCAAAAATTACATTGAAACACTTTTTTTATTTGCTTTAAGCTTTTTGTGATTTTCGTTGAAAAAGCTACATTAGAAAAGATAAGAGCAAATTTTCTAAATGCATTTTTGTGTTTCTTTCAAAAAAAATCTTTTAATAGTAGTTTAATTTCTTATAAACAAAAAACACTTTGTTCAAAACCACGAAAAACATAAATATTTTTTGAAATATAAGTATTAAAATTAGAAAGCTTTTTTTTAATTATTACTAGTTTCAAAAAGCAGAAAACTTTATTAGAAAATCTAAGGTTACAAATTTTTGAGAAATTTATTGAAACATAAGCCCACAATAAAAGAGATATCACACTGTGTAGTAATTATTTTCAAATAAATATTTTGCGCTATACATTCTAATAGAAATATAAATTTTATAGTGGCGTCAGATGCTACAAAATAATGTTGTTAAAAAGTTTTACTAAATTTTCATTATGTCAGGAACTCTATTGACACCAAATAAATATGTGTGTGAGTGTGAGTTTAAAGTGAGTTTAAAAATCAATAGAGTTGATTATTTTCATCTACATAGGTATATGTTCATGATGGTTGGTTATGCAAAACTAACAAAATCAAAATACTTAGATGTTACATACAAATACTTTTTGCACAACTGCAACGTTTAAGTACAAAAAACTAAATAAATTAATAATTTTGCATGCAAAAGCTAACAACAGTAGCGACAATAACAAACAAACAAAACCAGATATTAAGGTATAACAGGTGAGTGTGTTCACAAAACATCCTTTTAGTTGTTAACTAACCTCCTTCCAAACAGCTGGCAATATATATTTTTTTTAACAAGAGAAAATGTTTTAGTAACAATATTTGCGTTACTTTGTATTGCATAAAAATACAGAATTACTTCTCTAGTGATTTGTATGTATTCCCA
The DNA here is from genome assembly GCA_937654795.1 of Cistogaster globosa. Classification (NCBI taxonomy): domain Eukaryota; kingdom Metazoa; phylum Arthropoda; class Insecta; order Diptera; family Tachinidae; genus Cistogaster; species Cistogaster globosa. Next base: position 130,239,340 of record OW569404.1, on the reverse strand, counting down.
CGTACCCAGTAAAAGCAGTTCTGAACAAATACATCTGTAACCACATAAAATTTCACTCTCATATTTACACTACTTTAAGGTGCGTTAATTACACTCTACAGAATATAAAAAGGGTTGATGTACATTACATTTTTTTTTTAATTAGTATGATGATACTACATCTTCAGTTGCCTAATTTTAACACATAAAAAAGAGTACAAGGCGCATGCAGAACTGATTTTACATTTCCTTATTAATTTAAGCAACAGTGTAAAAATGTGTAAATTTGTTTTAATTTTTATTAAATCGTGCGAGTGTTTATATAATATCCATGTGCAATATAAAAAAAAAAAATATGGCAAAACATGCTGCAACATTGTCATGTATAAATAAATAGCTATTCTCCTGCTTCCTTATTTCCGTATAAAATAGAGCAGTTATTACAACTACAGTGTGTATCACCACATTACAAGTTTTGGAAATGTAATCGTCCGAGCTGTTGTAAAAGTAGAAGGACCAGCAGCAAACCTTAAAGTCGCGACCATTGAAAAGTTACATCAACTATAATTCGTACACGAATTGAATATTTATGTTAAAGGTTTGCATACAAAAATTTTTTCAGTCAAAAACTAGGCCCATTATTGAATCGACGTCAGTACCTTTTTGTGTTTTTTTATGATTTATTTGCCTTTCTTAAGCTGCTTTCAGACGACATGTTTCTTACATATGACTTTTCAGTTTCAAAACAAATTTTTCTGTTTGTAAATTACATCTGACATAACTTGTGTTATATTAAAAACAACTGATTTCGTCAGATGATTTGCCAGAATAAAATAATTAGCAGTCTCAATGCTTTAACACGGCATGTACATGAGTTTTGCAGTGTGATTTACAGAAAGTTATATGTAAACAAAATAGAGTTTTCACCATGAGAGGTCATTCGATGAAAGCAACACTGTAAAGCCGATTGAGTATTGTTCCCTTTTTTTCTAGGATGTTAACTGAACTATCAAAAAATAAATAAAAAAAATAAACCACTTAATCGGAAAATGTTTGATAAGCAAAAGTGCGTAACTTAAGGATTCTATTTTGCGGCGACCAGCCTGCTTTAAGTTTTAGAAAGACTAAACAATTTTGGGGAAAAAAGTAATTTTTTGATAGATTCAACTTAATTTTAAGTTCTTAGAATAACTAAAGAATAACATTTTTTATCGAATTTAGAAAAAACAAAAAATGTTTAAGTGTTTTTCCTCGAACGAATATCACCTTGAGTATAAGTTTATAAGTTGTTAAGTTAAAAAACCAATTTAATAAATCAAAATTTTCATAATTTGTTTTATAGGAATGAACTTTTTTGTTATTTTGCGTTATGAGCAAAAGTTTAGCAAGAACAATAAAATTGTATGTTTAACTTAGTTTTTCACATATTTTTTTGACGTTTGAACATATATCTGGCTAGTCATCGAAGGAATATAGACATGTGGTACTCTATATCCCTTTAGATATATAATTTCAACCTAAATAAAATTTCATTTTAAATTTAGTTTACGTTAATTGACGTAGATTTCTTTCAGTATAAAAATTTCCCTATGTTCTCGTGAAATATTTATTTCTTAAAATCATTTAATATGACTGCGAGTAAAATATGTCTACATTATCATTGCAATACTTCTCGTGTAGCTCATCAGTGGATTCGACCAAAAATATATAGAAATTCATAATTTTTAGGTCCCAAACTGAATTGATTAAATGAGAATTTTATTTAATTAAAAAAACTAAAGACAAAAAGGAAATTTGTACATAGGTACCATTTATAATGTGTATTTTTTAATATAAGGGTTGTCATTGAAATTATATATACGAGTACTAGAAATAAATTACAAAATTATTCCTAATAATAAACATCATATTTATTTATTTGAATGTGCACGTCGTTTTCTTAAATATAACGATTTTATTTTTTAATTATTTCTTTTGGTAATAATGCTTGGAATGTCAAAACACATACCATACTGTAAACTACGTTGTAATCATTTTTGCACACACTCCTGATACTAAATTTGTTTAACATATAAACAATTACTCTATTGTAGTTTCTGGCAGTATTTTAAAGCTCCTGATTTTTCACTTCTATAACAGCTGTTAATTTGAATATTTTGTAAACAAAATACTGAACATACACATAAAATTTTATATTTAAATATTTAAATATAAATGTGTGTAAACAAAATAACCACAAGGATTCACATACATACACAACTGTTTAGCTACAAATTGTAATTGAAGAGTATATTTTATTTGCTCTTTTAATGTTTCATTTTTTTTATTATTTTAATTTAGCTAATTAAAATTTTTGACTGTAGAGCTGATATTATTTAAAAATATTTTTTGAATGATTTGAGGTTAAGATTTTACGCTCGCACAATTTTGTGTATCAACAATTTTCATAAAATAAGTTAAGCCTTTTGAATTCCTAAAAAAAATTATTGAAGGAGTTGTTGTGAAAATGCATGGTATTGGTTTTTGCTAAATAAGTGAAAACCTTTTTCTAATTGCTTATTCGATTGTATATTAAATAAATTTAATGTTTTTTAATTCCATTTAATAAAAAGCATAACAGAATATTATTAAGTTATCTTCTTTTCAATGTCTTTTGGGACATTAAAACTATTTATTTTTTAAATCTGTTAGCTATTTCTGCAAGATCCATTTCCGACCCCATAAAGTATTTATATACGGAGTTCTAATGCATAGCGAAGTCGATTGAGTGATGTCGGTCTGTTCGACTCTAGACAAGTTAAAGCAAATTTAAATACGTTAATCGATTAGTCGTAGTTTCGAAAATTTTAATATTGAAGATTAGCTAGATCGTTCTATATCCTTCGAGGCAGCAGGCAAAACAGCATTTGGAACAAAGCTAATTTAGTGAAGAAACTTCAACAAAAACAAAAAAAAAAGACAACTGTATGGGTTAGGGAATTAAAAAATATAAAAAAATATCAAGTGAAAAAATTAAATGTTTAAAAAATTCATTTTATTTTTGTTTATAATTTTCAAAATAATTTTTTCGTGTACAAACAATATTTAATCAACTTAATAATCATGTAGTGCAATCCCTTAAAACTATTATTTCTAATTGGATTTCCGATGTTAAATAAAACTTTTCAATTGAATTTTAGTTTTATTCAATTGGAATAAAAATATCACAAACAGTTGAGTATTAATAAAGAATATTTTATTTTACAAACAAAATAAACATGCAACCTTTAAATTATTTCATTATATTCTATTTGCTCTTTAAATTTTAATATTGCTTTTATTGTATTTGAAATTTTTTCAATATCAAAATCAAATCAGTATTAAAACAAAATATGTAGTAGAATTAAATTCTTTTCTTATGCCAACAATGCCACAATCCAGAATTCTGAAACTTATGCATTGGACTTTGAGCATGAATATTTACATATTGTTTTTTTTTTTTTTTTTAATTGTACTTAAAAAAAATAAACAATGAACAAGTTTACATATTTAAAAACAAAAAAACCATAGACCTATATCATATAAGAATTTTATATTCATCAATATTTTTTCATAAAATATAGTTCAGAGAGTGTACTTGTGTAAACGTAACATAAGCAGTATTTAAAAATTGCCTTTAAAATATGATTCAAGGAATCAAGAAAACAAATATTTTTAAGCTAAACTATAAAAAAGTTTTAGTTTGAAATTATTTTTCTTGTTTTTAGTTTGCTACTGGTGTTTTTATTGATGTTTAATCTAAATAAAATGGGTCATTTATTTCAAGGGACAAACCAAATGTTTTGAAGTTTGAAAATACATTTGTTTCTTTATATTTCTTTGTGTTATTTTTCAATTTAATTTCTTTTAGCTGTTTTTTCTTGTATAAAGCAAAAATGTCATTAAATATGTATTGTTTTTTTTTCGAATTTTGTTTATAGTTCAAGGAAGTAACAAATTTTGTAAATTGTTATTTATAACAGACAATATTTTAAAGCCTGATCAGAAGTTAAATTATAACAAATTAAAAACAAAAAAATAATAATTTTATTAAAAAGGTAAAAGTTTAATCGAAAGATCAAAACATGGCATTAACATTTGAAAATAGTTTCTCACATATGGCTACTTGTGCTGTACTTATCGAAAAGCCATCTAGACGTCTAATTTTGGGCCACTTTTTCGAGCGCAGGTAACATAAAATAAAAGTATGGTCTAAAAACTACTGACCATGAAGGCCAATATAAAGGCCCATTTCATCAAATCAACTTATCGCCAAATTTAAATTTCAATAAGAGAACGTTTGGCTCGTAGCACTATTCTGTTGTAATCACATCTCGCCTCTATTGATGTCAATCATTCTTTCAAATATTAATTTTACACATGTTGGGCGGACAGAAATCCAAGACTTGTGATCAGCAAAAAATCTATTAATATGGATTTTCTCCACATTTTTGTTTACAGTGGCCATATGCTCTTTAGTATGAACATTGTTCTGATGTAATAATGCATAATCTAGAGATTATGTGATATGAAATTTATCTTTGAGAGATGATTGTTATAAATGGACAGTTATGTGCGGTACTTAAATTAAGAATCGTCTATAATTTGCACAAATTACTAACCGATTTTTAAAGTAAATCTGGATTTCTTCTTGACTTGCTAGATTATACTACTCAAAAATGTCAAAAAGTGAGCTTTATAAACAGTAAGTTCTTTTCGGCTTAAGAGAACCATACTTACGCTTTAAATAATTGCAAATCTTTAGAGTGCCGAATTTTCAATCACCTAAATTTAGAGTAAAATTTAAAACTCACAAAGGGAGTCTGCCAGAGATCGAATCAAAAAATAAAACTGATCGACAATAGGTGAACTAGTCCGTATGATATTAATAGTCAAAAATTCTATTTTGTTGGTTGACTAAATGGGAATTGATGTCAATTGTTCTTTTAACAATCAGCCACTATACCACTTCAATACTTCTTTTTAATTGTTCATTAAATACGCAGCGATATGTGAACATTAGTATGACTATAGACCTACAGCTGTTAAGGCATTATATCGTTATCCATTGTAGCCAACGTTCGTATCCCTTGAGCTAAAGATTTAAATTTTTAAATCTTGAAGTGGCCATTATTTTTATCTTTATTACTAAAGTTGGCGTCTTTTAGTATTTTTTAAATATTATGTTGCACATTTCTTCTCTTATCTTATTGTTTGTCAAGAGCGTTACACCCACACGCTCTTGACAAAAGTGTCACTGTTGTTCAGTATGTATTTGACTAACAAAATTAATTATCTAATTCATTCACTCACTTTTTTATTATTATTAAGGGTTAATTTGTTAAGACTTAAAATTATTGGATATAAATATAAGAACCTTTAAAAAATATATAAAACTCAAATTATAAAAATAATAATAAAAAATAAATAATGTTTATTTTAGAATAAACACTTAAAAAATAATGTAACGAGCTTCTAAGATTTTTAGTGTCTACTAGACTGCAGATGCATCAATAAATTACAAAGTTTATTTAACAATCAAAGCTACAAACACACGTGTTTTAAGGGTACTCTAAATTATTTTTTTTACAACCAAAACTATTAATGCAGTCTCATAAAAATTCTGTACAATGACATTGTATCTTTTTATTGTTTCACTAAGAATTTATAAATAAAATTTTTCAGTTATTTTTAGTTTTGCATATTTTTTCAAGGCAATAAATTATAGATGTAGTAAAAAATTGTGGCAAGACAAAAAAAATTTAAACATCTAAAAAAATTTTTATTATTTTTTTAAATGAGGCATAAGACAATGCTAAAGAGGTAAAAAAATATTTGAGTGCCTCTAATACAGGACAAAACTACTGAATGAGTTGTGTTGAAATGAGTAATGATCAACTGTTACCGTCGCAGTTCATCATTATTCATAATGTTGACAACCAAAACAAATTTTAACAAAAGAATAAAATATAATGAATCAAATTTTAACGGTAATAATCGATTATTGGTCTTAGAACTAAATTACCACAAGTTTTTAATAAAAGAAAATAATACAATTCTTATACTTAAAGCCTGCAGCTTCTACGTGAGGTAATTTTAAATTAAATTAATAAAAAGTTTTTGCCTCCACACACAGTGCTATAATTTAAACGAGTAATTTTAGTATTTCTTTCTTATAAATAAAACCTATTTTATTCAATATCTGCGATACCTTCCGCTTCACTTCTAATTTAGAGTTACATAGCAAGTTTGATACTTTTAAGATATTCTCGTTATGTTTTCCTGCAAGATGAATGATGAAAGCTTGTTAAAACTTTACCGACGTGATGTGTGAAATTGATTAACCGATCAAGACGGAAATTCCACCTTTTTGAATATAACTGCAAGTGAATATTACACCACAAAAGCAGAAGAAGACAACAGAATTATTACAACGAATAATTATTAATTAATAAAAAAATTATTTATGTCTCTATTTATCAAAAATATATTTTCTAGTTTAAATAATTGTGTCCTCGCTAAAAACGCCAGAAAAATTAATAAAAATTTAAGCTTAAATATTTTTTTACAGCATAAAAATTTCTATGAATTTAAATGAGTAAAACAAAAATACTTTTTATACAACTTTTTTTTAATTTTAAATCCAAAAGTTTAAAGAAAACACCCTGTACTTACGTTAAATCTATCAGCAAAAAAAAAATCCCAATTCGCACGATGCAAGTATTTAAGCTGAGCTGATTAGATTGTTGGCAACGGGGTGAGGTAAAATTAAATGAGTACAGACTTGCTTGTACTTGCAATTCGCTTTGCTTCCATATTCGTAAAACAAAAAACACAGATGTGTGTGTGTACATTTAGGCAAAATCTGAACAATTTAAGCAATAAGACTTGCACTGTGCGAACAATAATAAAAGTTTAAAGAAGAAAATTAAAATAAGCAGTCTTATTTTCTTGCATCGTGCGAATTGGGACTTACAAAAAAGAAATTAACTCTGTTGAAAAATAAAATGAAGACAAAGGTTGCACGTTGATGAAAGGCGTAGCATAAAAGTAATTAGACGAAAATTATTTGCCATGCAGGCATTCATTCATTCAACATATTTTATACTAAAAGAAGGAAAGTACAGAAAAGAAACATTTACAAACCATTTGACACAAACGTCAAAAAATGGATATTTCCAGACGCTGGTGTTTTTTAAATGCAACCAGGGCTTGATATTATGCTCATCATACTTCTTTGCACATAAAATGAATAAAAATAAATGAATGCTACATAAAGTGTTAAGAGAAATAAGTAACAAAATATTTCATGAATATATTAATTGGCGTTAATTGTTTCAATCAACACGTTTTAACAATAAAACTTTATCTCGACATGTGAAATGTGTTTTAAAAAAAAATTTTATAGACAGAACTAAAAAGAGAAACGTTTAATAAGAAATGAAAGAAGCTTGGACTTTGAAATTTTAGTAATAACCTAATTATGTGTTCACCTCTCTTAATAAACGTATTTGGTTCTTAAGTTGGAAGAAATCTTTTAATGTAAATACATTTTTCTGATGGAAATTTTATATTTTAAATTTTAATACTCAATACACGAATTAAATATTCATGTTCATTTAACGTATGTAAGAACTAAAGTATAATCAAATGACACAAGCTCAAAAAACTAAAGGATGTTACGAAAGTGAATGTTGGTAATTTTTTAACTGTTATAGACACGTCAGTGCAAAAAGTAAAGTTTTAAATTAAAGCGTGTTATTTTCGCTGACTTAACTTTCCTTTAAAAAGTAATGGGCAGACATCTTAAGTTTAAGTATTTTTATCACCGATATTGAATTAAGTAAAAAAATTTATAATAAAGGGTGTTCGTAAAATGACGTACTTATAATGTTTATTGCTGTAGTTTTTCAACACTAGTAGGACAACATTTAGGATGTTCATAGAGTATGTAAAAATATGTCTACTATAAGAATAAATATAATTAAGCAATTACAAATTAAGGCGTATTTCCGTGAAGGCCATGATTTGGAAAAAGTACGAACGTACTTTTTAAAACGTTAATGACTAAGGCTTGAAATCTGCACAGAGTATGTGCTGTGTATGCCATATACCCATGACCAAAAAGCAAAATAAAAATAAGTAAAGGGTGCCCAATAATGATTGTTACGTGTTATAGGCTGAGACTATAAATTTACATGGAGTAAGTATTGCAAGGGTGCTATACAAGCAAGTATAAATGTTTAAGGGTATTCTAAAAGTAATGTGGTTTTCACAAGGGCTTACTTTTAATTTAACCAAACTAATCTTACTATGTCCGTTGAAACAAGCTAAGAATATAGGGGTGGTACATGCATGGTAGGGAAACCGTCACATGTGAGTCCAACTTACACTTGGAGTATTAATTTTTTAAACAAATTTCGAAGGCTTCAATTGACTTAATGCTGAACCAACTAAAAGGTAATAAAGAAATTAATTTAGTTTAAATATCAAACAATCATCTTTTAATGCTTTAAAATAAATTTTGCGTTCAAGTTAACTATAGTTTTACTTGATTTTTCCTCTGTAAAAAATACAACACAAAAAACGTGCCTCATTATGAAACTCCCATGTACTAAAAATAAAAATAGATTACCGGAAAAACATGAAAAGAAAATAATTATTAATAAACACTTTTTAACACATTGAAATAAAGCAGCTGTTGTTAAATCAAGATTATTTAATATGCAGCATGCAACGTTACAAATATGATAAAAAAAAACTTTGAAACTAAAATAAAAAACATGTTTTATTCTATTTTTTTATAAACCAAATAAAAAACTTGTTGTTTAATAAACCAAATATTTATTTAATATTTTTATATTTAAAGAGCAATAGAGACTATTCTACTTTAATAGGAGCAAAAAAAATTTTAAAACTAAACGACATAAATGAAAAGTGACAAATTTATGACTTTTTATTTATTCCCGTTCAGTGTTTCTAAAAAAGGGGACAGTTTTGTGTGACTTTAATATTTTCGGGGTTATTTAAAAAACTTATTCACTGATAAAATTCCAAAATGAAAAAAACATTACAAAAATGTTTTAAGATTAAAACAAGAGCAGCAACAAAAAGCGTGCCCTTTATTAGAAACTTGTTCGTGGAATTACTTTAAGATTTTTTGTAATTCAATATTTCTTTAGTTTGTATTAAGTTCAATTTTTTTTTCAAACAGAAGTCAAATATTCTTGACTCGCATCAACACCACGGCTTTGATAAATCGATTGTAATGTCAAAGTTTTGTTTGTTTTCCTACTCTTAGGAATATTTAAAATTGTTTTGTTATTGTGTTGTTGTGTTGCTTTTTTCTTTAAGTTTTGATTTGTTTTCTAGATTTCTAGATTAAATTTAATGATTTTAAGATTTTTTAATTTTTCATAAGTCTTTTTATTGTAGATGGTATTTTAAATTGTATTTTTCAAAATCTTTGACTTTTATTGGTTTTAATTCAATTAAACAAAAGGGTGTATCGTTTTCTTTTCTCTATCTTTTCGTAAGAGTTTTATATATGGAAATGTATTTTATTTTGTAAGAAGATTCCTAGAAACTTAATTCTTAACAATTAAATTGCTGATTTAATTTTTTCTTTTTCATTTTAAGCACTTTGAAAATTAAAGTTTCGAACAACTTTATTGCTTTTGAAAATTTGCAAAACGTGCCTAATGACAATCTATTACAAAATTATTTGATATAAAATAGTAGAAAGACATTTTAAATTTGTCTAGTTTTGTTGTATAAATTTAAATGGGTTTTGCTTTTACGCAGATTATGATTCAGATTTGGGAGAGTAAATAAACCTATTTTAAGCAAAATGGCTTTCCAGCGCTTTTCGCTATTACATAAAAATATTTAATTTGATTCCATTTAAGAAATAAGTTTTAAGAGTTACAACGCTTAAGTGAATATCTTTTACATTTAAAATTGCTCAAAATATTTGGAAATTTGTCGACTGAAAATAAGGCTTGAAATTTTCAACACACCTCGCATAGTTATCCGGTGCCAAAAGAACGACATTTTTGTTTATTTATGGTGACAGAAACGACAGTGAACCAGAGATAAGCGGCCATGACGGTATTCCGCATAAACTACAACAACGTCCCACAGTTGAAGCAGAGCAAGCTTAAGTGCGAGGAAAAGAGACAAAAAAAGGAATAGTGTAAAGAAAATAAAGCTATCAGAGGGGTTTCTTGCTGGCTCTATACAATAAAGCGTGACTTTTCTTCTTCAAAAATTAATGAAAAACCTAAAATCAACACACATGGAAAATTGCACCAATATTTGGGGCATACCACAGAAATGTAAAACCGGTTATTATTATTAGGTCTGAGGTAAAGATTCATGCAGCTGCTACCTAGTAGGGCCAATATCTTAAACATTAAGTCAACCATGCATATTTTGGTTCCAATTTGAAAACTGGCTGATACAATGCGTTAATTAAAGATGGGATGGAAGATATGGCTTGAAAAAAGCTCAAGAAGTTTCAAGCTGAACAGTATTCAGGTGAACTTGAAGCAGCGTTCATGGACTTTGACAATATCAGAAGAAGATGATGTGTCAGCGAACATAATTTTCAAACAGCTAGCGTTGGCTAGTATTGAAATATTGCTGGCGAACAACAGCATCTTTCAACAAAAAGCCATCCATGCCCAACTCGACACTGCATGATGCAAAAATAAATATTAGGTATCGCCAATTTGATGATATTGAAAAAAGAGGATATTTTTGATCCAAAATTTTGATCAATAGAACCGAAAAAGGCTAAAAAAAAAACAAAAAACCTGTAGTTTGCTTCAGTATGCCCTCTACACATTGTTATGATATTTAGGATGAATCTTACAAGTTTTGTAATTTATAATTCTCTAGATATGGACATATCGGTCTTTTTGAGAAAAGTTAGTATCGTTAAGGTCTTGGAGGGCCACATTAGATTTCAAATGTGAAACGTGATTAAACAGAAATGATGTATTACTTATCTCTCTTTGATGAACACCTCTGATATTAGAAAATATTTTTTATCATTAAATATCACAAGAGGTTTTCTTTTAACTTTATGTGGAAAATAAATAAACTAATAATTTTTATAGAGTTAAAACTGTAAATTGGAATCTCATTAAGTACCAAACTCTGTTTTTTTACATAAAATTATATTTTTTAATATTTACTACCTTTTATATATAAATGAAATGGAAGTATTTTTGACCAAGAATCAAGATATCACCTTTTATTTTTTTTTTTCCTTTAGCGCTCAAGTTATATTAACCCGTATAAAATTCTTTCTCTGAAGAACTCATAGGGGTGGCATAAACAAACCTAACATGCCCTATAGCACAGATAGTTAACAAAACGGTTGCTTATGGTTGCCAGTTACGTCATTGAACATTTCATTAAAATAATGCAAAAATTAAAAATCAGTTAAAAAATTCCTTGTGCATCTAGCTAAATTTTCGCGGAGTCAAACTTAAGCATTAATTTAATTTTAATTTAAAAGAAATATATTTGGTATTTAAACGTATTCAATAAACACCGAAGAAAGAAACTCTTGCCATTTCTTTTGGCTAAATTTCAAGAGTCTTTGTCAAAAAAGAGGCGTTGAATATAAAACACCTCAGTAAGAAATACATTTCTATTAAAATTTTTGAATTTACAAACTTGCAACGTTACTGTTGTGGCACTTATGGTAAAAAAAACTAGATGAATGGACCAAATTTAGTTTTGGTCTGGTATCTATAACTATTTTATTTAAAACACAAAATGTTAATAGAATATTTTTACTACGCAATAACCAGTACTTCTGTCAAGAAAATCCGTTAAATGACCAACCAACACATTTCGTTTAGGCTGTAGTCAATGAATAATTATTATTACTGTACATTTATGGCTTTAACGTGAAATCTCAATTAAGTAAAAATTCTTGTAACACAATTTCTATTCACAACGTTCTTTGAAAACAATTATCTTTGTTTAAGATAATAAACATGTAATAAAATATTAATAAAGGAATACCGTAAATTAAAATTTACAAGCGAAAAAAATAATAATAAAGACTTAATATTGCTTTATTTTTACAATTTTTTAAAAAACATGTATAACATAATAATTCTTTAAGTTAACGATAATTTTACTGTAAAAATAAAAACGAAATAAATTTTCGATATAAAATCATTATCTTAAAGGTGTGAGTTATTATGTTCTTGTTCTTTTTTTAAATTTGTTGTTGCTTAATGTAAAGATACAAATAAAAACCTAAAAAGAAACATAAAGATTTACCTATTTTAAATTAACGGGGTAAAAGAGATATTAAATTCAAATGGCTTTATTTACTTTTTTTAACAAACATAGTATTTATTACTTACGATGTTGTTAATGATCAAAGAAATCGATAAAAATTTGATGTGTAGACATGAACCCAAGCAATAACATACATATTTTGTTTTTTTTAACTTTTATCTTAAATAAGATAACAGTCAGTATTTATAGTTTAAATCTGAAAATTATGTTATGTTAGCAAACGCCAGCCAACAAAATGTATTTTTGATCGTTGCAGCTTCTATTAGAAAATTCATCACAAAAGTAAGATGTTGAGAACTTAAAAATTTTGACGGAGTTTCAAGCTTATATTTTTGTAAGCATAAGATCTAATTATTCCAAGGAGCAGATGTAGTTTTTCTTAGAACTTTGTTCCATATATGGTATCTTTATTTACGTATTATTTAACCCATTAAACCAAAAATAGCCATCATCGCTGACCACAATTTCGCATTAAAGTAAATGATCAATTTTCAAATATTCTAGAGCCTAACTGGATAAAGAAGATTTATTCTGTGATTGCTTTTGTATCTTTGAAAGAAATAATAGCCATTTTTAAATGCACAATATAACAACGATGAATAGCTTGCAATGGAATAAACAATGCAGGCCTTAATATATGACTTTCTTTATAGTCAACAATTCTGTATACACTAAATCAAAAAGCGAATATACTGCTCACCACCATATAGTGAAATACAAAATACTCTAGTATTAAAACTCACTTTAATATGCATAAAAATATTTAACTATGTACTAAAAATATAACGACGAACATATATGCGACGATTTTTTTGCACAACATGCAGTCAAAATTCATTGTGTGAATTTATTAATTTCCAACCATTCATCTATTAGTCATCTAGACCTGGTGGTTTAAAAAGAAGGAACAGCATTAACAAAAAATATTACATTTGATAACATATAGCATCATGCTGTTTTAAATCATATTATTATACATGAGTAAACAACATCAGCCCTTGGTAGTGAGGTAAGAAACCATCAGGCACAATTTTTTATCATGGACTCTGTATCAGCAGATATATAAATGTTTACTATTTTTAGCATAATTATTCTTTTGTTGTTATTGTTGCATTTATTACTCTTTTGTTGACTTTTTATTATTAATGGGTAAAAAAATTATACAGACAACAGAGTATAAAATTTAAAATTTAAATAAAAAAATATAGTTTCGAAATTCATGCAATATAGACCTTTATAGATTTTTTATTTACTTTGTATGTTAATTAAAACTAATGTATTTCAAAGTCAATATCAATATTAGTAATTTTATTTATAAATAAAATTTTTGTTCATGTTAAATTAATTTTTTTTTTTTAATTTTATACATTGCATAACACAGTGCAAGCTTTATTTATGTTGAAAGTACAAATAAATTTACATTATATTATTTTACATACAAAAAAACAATTTAAGAAACAGTTTGTAATTAACGTTTCATTTTTTTTAATAATTTTTCTGTTTTTTATACTTAAAGTTTAAAAATGAAGAATCGCTTAAATTATTCTTTAAAATTGTTCGCATTTTATTAAGAAGAAGCTAAAAAATTTTTTTTTAGAGATAAATTTATAAGAATACATTTAATTCTTGTCTACTTCCAGTCATGGCCACAAAAAAGTTGTTATTAAAAATTTTAAGATTTTTTGATTTTAATCTACTTTAATTGTGCTAGATGCCTTTTAATAAGTGTACATTTACATAGAAAAGATTCCAAATAAATTATTTTCATATTGATTGTTTTATTTTATTATTTGAACTTTAGATCACAATTTAAATCTTTTATTTTCAATACTATAATTCTTTATACTCAAACTTGTATTTTCATGTAACTCATTCCCAATTTTTCTCATACTTTATTAATGCTTTTCGCATTTATCATACTTAATTCAGCGGCCAGTTTTACCACTTTAAATATTATTTTAGTGATATTTTTAACTTGTTTAAGTATTAAGTATAACGAAAATAATTCAATACACTGCTCGTTTGAAGTTATTACATTACAATTACATTGGACTTTCTGTTACCGTAAAGTAGGGACATAGTCAGTAGCATAAGCGCAATAAAAATTAAATCTGATTAATATAATTTAATAAAAAATTCATGATATATTAAGCGTATTAACTTTTAAGTCTGTACACTTTGTTTTCAAATGTCAGGCGAATTTTTTTTTAATTGATTTTAACGCATAAACAATAAAGGATTTTTATTGTTAAATATAAAAAAGATATAAGGAAAAAACATTAAGCAAAATATCATTTTCTAAAATTCTCCTTATTTTTTTTTTAAATTGTCAGATGATCATAACAATAGTAAATATTTTGAAAGAGGTGTAAAATATTTCCTTTCAAGCTGCAAATGTGTAAATAGTTCCTACAAGAATTATAAAAAAAATAAAAGCTGCACAGGTCAACAAAAATCCACATTACTTATACTGTAGATCCTTTTTTGACTCCCTTCACTTAGTTTTATTACATCTGGAACTGGCACCATAGTTTCTCTAGAACTGAGTGGCTTTAGGCACTCAACATTTGCTTAAATGCTTTAATTTGCAATGATTCCCAGCCTAATTTTAGCCAGTGCAAGGCATTCATCTTTTCTAGATGATACTTTTATTAATAAGATGCTCCTATGATACTCCGCAGAGTGGTTTGAAAACAATTTATTTTGACATAATTCCGTATTTCATGAACAACCATCTTAATAAATTTTCACAGAGGCAAAGCAGAGGCAGAGGTCGCTCCAATTAGATAAAGGAGCCTTTTGGGTAGGCCTCCAAAGTTTGGTTCTCGGGCACATAATTTTTCGGAATTGTGATAAAAAGTTTATTTTATTTTATTTCTCACAAACTTTTGTCATTTCAATTTAAGCCTCAGGTTTGCAAAAACGGAAGGCGCAATTAAACCAAACAGTTTATTTTTTTTCATGGACGGAGTTTTTGAGCTTCAAATAAGGCAACTTTTCTTATTGACGAAATAATTTTAATCCTTGAGAAGATAAATCTTGTCTTTTGTGCCGAATTGATGTTCAGGAGTTTTTGTTTTCAGCAACAAAGTTTTCAGAAACCGATCGGAAGTCAAGGCAGAACTAAAATATTTAAAGTACTATTTTAAGAAGTTCTAAGTTAAGTTTTTTTTTTGGCAATTGTTGATACATAAAATAAACTTCCTCCGTCAAAATTTTACGAAAGAAAGAACTGTGGGTGTAGGAGAGTAAATAATGTTTTTTAGGGTTGCCACTTGCAACGAACGCAAAATCTAAATAGTTCATTTCATACCAACAACACTATTTTATATTTATTATTGAAATAACCTCATAAATATAAATAAATAAAGAATCTTTGAGATAGTGATGATGTAGAGCGGTGCCACCCTGCCACAAAGTGTAGCCAAAACAGCGAAGTAAATTTTTGACTGGACAGTTTCAATATGTGTGATTGCTAAAAAGACCAGTTCGTCATAAAATGAAGTTGAGAGCGGCTATCTTGAAAATAAGGTAAATAAAACAGAAGGTTAACCAGTCCAGTCTAAGAGAAAAATATGTAGTTTAATAATAAGTTTTGTATATATTAAGATTAATTACTGATTTTCCTTAAAAAAATTACAGATAACTAAAATTATTGTGAAAGCTTTTTTTAATTCTAAAGTTATTTTCTAAAACAAAATGTATACAAGCATGCATCCGTTATACACTACCAAACTTCTGAAACATTAATGGCAAATAGTTTTTAGATAAAGATTAATAATGTATTTCTAAACCTTGAATTTTTTAATGTGTTTGAAGATAAATTTTAAAATTTATAACCCTAGCCACATTCTGTTACGATAACAGAGCTCTGTTAATCACTTAACATAAAATTTGGTCTTTCGTTTACTAGAAAAGGACCAAAGTCCTTTTTCAAATTTTAAAAGTGGTGTTTTTGGAAAAACCTTTATAATTTCTGAAAAAACAAAATTTTAATATATTTGACCATTGGAGTTTAATAACGACACTAGAATAAGTGTTTTAAAGTACTTTTTTTTGTTCTATCCCTTTTAAATTATATTTAAATTATATTTAAATATTAACATTGGTTATGTTAAGTGATTAACAGAGCTCTGTTATCGTAACATAATGTGGCTAGGGTTATAAATTTTAAAATTTATCTTCACACACATAATTTTTTATGGGAAAAACTTTTAGATTTTTAGCGAATTATACGGAAACATATTAAGAAAAATTATATAAAAATTCTTAGAAACGCTATAGATTTTCTGGCTGGCAAAATTTAAAATTTTTTATTAGATTTGAATGCACTTCAAAATTAGTGAACTAAGAAAAATATAAAATGCACCGAAATAAAACAGCATTTATTTTGCAATTAAAAATTATTTTCCTCAATTAAAATGTTCATAAGAAGACATTATTGCACCCTCTAGAAGTAGTAATAAAGTTTCATTTTTTATGATAATAATAACACATTTTTATTGTGTGTGTGTGTGTGTGCTTTTTTTGCAAAAAAAAAATTAAAAAAAAAATTTTAAAAATCATAAAATCAAACTACAATTACTTGCATAATATTTGTTGAACTCGTATTTAGTAACATCACAATTTTCTCCTTTTAGTACATAAAACTTCATTGAAATAAATAAATTAATGTAATAAATACAAACAAATTTATATCTTTTCGCTACAATGCTCCATTTCAATAAAGATGAGACTGCATTTTTGTTGTTGATATTACGCTATTTAGCTTTTGATGTGGCAGTGCAGTTTATATGTCTTGCAAATAGAGTAAATTAAGAATTGTTTTCCCCCCACAACTCAAGAAAGATATGCGGCATGCAGCTCTGTTTAAAAATGTAGAAACAATTGTTTAACAAGCCGACTGGCACCAGAAGAAAAAAAAATCATACATTTAGTTTAAAGTAAAATGCATATTAAAGAAATAAATTCATTGTAGCAAACTTCAGGAAATAAAATCGAGCTAGCAGCCAGTTGTACGGGAGTTTAGATGTCAGGAGTTTTCAGGAGTTTGATGTGGAAAAATAAATTTAAAAAAAACTTAACTAGATTTATAGGAATTCATGCTTAAAATAAATATAAATATTTTTTCTTTATACTTTTAAAAACGATTAAACAAATTTTAAATTGTTTGCAATATTAACATTGTTTTTATTATTAAAGATAGCTGTAATGATTTTAGAAAAAAATTAATTAGTTTCTTATTTTCTTTTTAATTTTAATTATTCCTAAATCCTGCTCATGAATAATTATCAACCCATAAAATTACCGATGAATTACATCGTGCTACTATCACGTAACATATAAAAATGCGGTTTATTTTTTTAAGGATAAGTTAGTGTCTTTAAATATAACAAAATTTAAGCAAATCTTTACACCTGCGTCTGTGGAATAAGCTAGAAAAATGTATAAAGTATTACATATTCTTAACCAGGGAATTAGGACAAACAAAACGTTTCATACATAGACAAAAATTTTTTTAGCATTTTCCAATCACCAAAATAAAATTAATACTTTTGAAAGACAAAGAGAGCAGACCATAATTTGGCTCTACACTCATCTGCTTGTTTTGGTATAATTATACACTTCACTTTTAGTTCGTTAAAAATAAGTTTTTATTTCAGTGTTAAATTATTCTTTACTATAACGGGCAAACTAATCAGCAACCGTTTTCGAAGCGCTTTTTTCTCAAAACCTTGCATTTTGCTCTCATTGTCCTCTACTTTCGCCTACGTTTAATGTAATGACCACTTTGTGTTCTCATTAAGTTTTTTTTAATTAATACAAAATACCTTTTTTTAAATACTATAAAAAAACTACTGGATGGTCAGTTGGCTTCAACTCCTGAACCAATTGGACTTTGTATGGCGTCATACCAAGGTCTTTATGCAAAATTCGTCTTAATGATGTCTCCAAAATGTTCAATTGTCGGAAACGACGGTGAATTATTTTGATGGTGCTTTACGCACACTTTCTGCCAGAGTAGAAATATTCTCGAGTATTCGCACTGTTTTTGGCTTTTCACGCTTTGGTTTATCGATGAGGATTCTACCTTATTTCACGTTTATCACAAGATAACGAACATAGGCAGCAGACGGTGCTTCTCTTCTTCCGAAATTCGTTCGCCCACATTTTGCAACATGATTTACAAAGTAATGTCGCAATATTTCCCAGCGTTGTTGAAGCGTATCCACTACCATATTCGTTCAGCGAAAGGATAAAACTAATTATCTGTCAAATCAGACATGAGCTACTTGTTACTATTCACGAAATAAGCACTAGTTGAAAAAAAAACTTAGATGGCGGATCCTTTACAAAGAAAATAAAAAAAAAAACAAACGAAAGCAGACGTTTCGTTTTATTTATTTTCCTACTCTGTTCTTAACGAAGAAGCTCGACAAAAAATAATACAAAGACTTTAACTTAATAGCTAAAAAAAAGCAACAGTATTATTTTTGCAACATGTTGTTCATATACAGGTATATATGTGATAAAAAACCACTATTTTGAGAACCGATCTTATAAAAAACTATGATTTTAAATTCGTTTCGGTTTTTTTAAAGTATACAGGCATGTCACAAATTCCATTCGGAATTGGAATGATTCCGAATTTACTATTCCGATCGAAATGGTTTTAGCTTCTATAGATTCCGTTCGGTTTTAGTAAACCGAAGAAAGTTAAAAATCCCTTATGTTTGTTCAAAATATGCCAACATAACATCGAATGTAGCAAAACAAAAAACAGCGGAATTAACAAAACAATAAAAATTCAAGAAATATTTGTGTTTCAGTGCGAATTGCTAAAAAAGTTAAAATAAAAAACATCAAACATGCCCGGAATATCTATAATTGCAACGGCAGAAGAAAAAAGACACAAATTTGTTTGTGTGCTGTTACTATGGAATTTTTAGAAAAAGAATAAAAGTACGGCAAAGTACGGCAATATCTTTTAAACAAATTCCGTAAATTTTTTTGTTTTTCATAAAGGACTAAGAAAAAGTTAATTTTTTTATTAACATCATATTAAAATAAATTTATTTTGGATCAGTAAGTAAGGTAAAGAATGGCCTTACCTTTAAAAAAATGTTTTGAATGGTTTTTTTGTTAACAAAATGCTCAAAATAACAATTTCACATAGCAAACTGAAAGTGGTCTAATTCCAAAAATTTTTTTCGTCTTACGTTTTCTATAGAAGCAAAATACGGAATCAATTCCACTTCCGAACGGAATTTTGTTCTGTGACATGGCTGATAATTATATATTTACAACTCTTTTAAAATTTTTGATTTTGGTTTGTATTATAAAATCTACTACAATTTTAAGAATTATTGTGAAAACGTAAGATATCTAACCAATCGACTTCTTGCACATGCCTGATGTTTTCAGAAAAACTGTGAGTTAAAAAATAAGCCCAAGCTTAATTTATAAAAATTGCATGGACTATTTAACACAAACCTGCAAGAATAATTTTGAAACACTGTGAAAAAATAATTTTTTCAATCATCTTATAGTATTTAATTTTTTAATATGGAAACGAGGTGTGTTGTATATGTTTAAATTAATATCTTAAAGCATTCAAATGTTTTAAAGAAAAACTTTTCGGTCTCGTTTGAAAATATATATTGGATTTAGTTCTTCAAACTAAATTCATACAAAATTACGTGTCAACTCGTTTAAATATACCCCAATTCCAATTATGTGTGGACAAGGTTTTCACAGATTACAAACTATGATTAAAAAAAAATGCTTACAATTCTGTTTGATTTTAAATTAAATAGAAATAATTTAAATTATTAAACGAAATTTCATGTGAAATTTTTTTTAACATATCATGAAAAAGTATTTTTTTAACGAAATGTTGTAAGAGTAAGATAAATTTTTTGATAAATTTGAGAAATTATTATAATTGTTATAAAATTTAGTTTATTTGTAAATTTTGTGATTTTTATTTTGGAAAATTCAGGTTTAATATAAAATTTCCTGTTTTTGGTTTACGTTCGGTCTCTTACAATTTTTATTGCTTAATAAAAATTGTTGCCACATTTCTTGTTGTTTTAATATATTTTTTGTGAAACTGCTTATTACTGGGGTGACGGACGTTTTTTTGACATTTGTTTCATCTTTCTTAAATTTCGAATTGAAATCGAATATATATATTTTTCTGAAATTTGAATCTTTTAAATTTTTTCTGTTTCCAAAATTTATTTGGAGATAATTTGATTTTTATATTTAAAAGAAAAAAAGTTGTGAAGTTTCCCTTCTATTGAAATAAAGATTTTTGTAAGTTCCCTTTTGCAAAAAGAAGTCAAATACTTCAATATAAAAACGCAAACCTCTAAATTTTTTCTTAAGGCTTAAATTCTTTAGTAATGATTTACTAAAAACAAAAATAAATTTGAACAATTTAAATACATATGGATTTAAGCAAGCAAACTAAATTTAAATATCCTTGATTATTTGTAGCCCTTTTGTGGTTGGTTCTTAAAATCTTCAACTCATTTTAATTTCTTAAATGTTTGAGTTTGATTGTATAAAGTATATTGCACCGATTAAACGCCTCGTTGTTTTACAACTACTCCCTATTTGTTAACAAATATGCTGCCATTACAAAAATAATGGAAATTATTCCCCTGCCGTTCCGTGTAGATGGTTCCTGCTTTCCTAGTTGCACATTGAATGCACAGTGACAAATAAAATGACAACTTTGGTTGGCATATTGCTAACAGGATGGAAAGGAAAATCCAACATATAACATGTCTGAAAAAAATATAATAACGCGAAAAAACTAGCAAAACAAATAAAGAATCCATAACGAAAATTCTTTAGAAATAATGTTTGTTAAGCTTTTGGTATTAAACTAGAAAACTATATAAAACCAAAATTTTAGGTAAACAAAAAGAAACAGGAGCAAATATGTGGTTTATGCTAAATATGTACGACATACAAAAAATCCTACATAAAGGTTTATAATACGTGAATTAAACTCAAATTATTTTGCAGTCGGACAACTTAAATAGAAGCAAACAAAAACACTAAATATGAAGCAGTGTTTTTGCTTTTTTATACAAATATGATGTACAAATGCAGTCAAAACTCTGAAGCCCACTTTAGTTTGATTACAAAAGCCAAGGAAACAGTCAAAAGAATTAACAAAAAAGTAACTAAATGTATGAATTAAAATAAAAATCCCATAAATCATTAAAACTTTTTTGCCAAAGGCCTGACAATAATGAAAGTTAAGAATAAAAACTGTTTGCTATTTAAACGAACATGTACATTTTATGTACAAAATGACTTTTTGTTAAGGGGGTGATGTCATGTAGTACCCCTCACGCGATAATTTAAGGGGGTTTAACAAAAAAAGGAAGCAATAAGATTCCTTTTGTAGTTTTTTACTTAAACTGTTTTTCGTTTGGTGTTTTTGTTGTTTCCTTACAGTATATGTTTTTGCCTGTTTTATAGGGGAAAACTCTTATAGTGTTTTTTCTTCATCATCATTGTTATTATCTATTAATAGTTTGTGGTCAAAAGCAAAAAAATATAATTTAATTTTTAAAACAGACTTATTTAAATATGAAAGCATATCAATATGGCTACTGCTCATATTGCTAATCCGTGGATTCTACCTAAATTTTCTGTTTAAAACTGTAAAGTTTTATATCAAAAGCCAAATTAAATAAATGAGAACTACATTGAATCAGCAAAGCAAATTTTTTATACAAAAACACAGTTACCATTGAGTTACTATTTTTATTTTTTCTTTGCCATTGGAAACCATGCGTATTGTATTTAATTATTTAAGTTGGTATGAAAGTATAAAAAAATATTATTTTTTACTGTGTTCAAATAGTAGCATTGCAGGATCGTTGCAAATCAATTGCTTAACCTAGATTAAGGCTCTTGAAGTTTCCGGTTTATGAGTGGCAATATTCGCCTGGACTGGCCTGAGATTTAAAGAGATCCAAGGTCTGATCAGAGCACATTGCTGGTATCCAGAGAACTTGTAGGTTGCACGGATCAATGTCCTTGCTTCGGTTGTTGATAAAATCCTTTAGAGATTAACAGTTTATTTCGTGATATGAACATAGTCTCTAGCTCTTTAGCAAGGAATGTGCGGGTGGTGCCAACCATTATAGTAAAACTTAGTTTTTGGGAGCCGCTAAGCGCGAACGAATAACTGGTAATGGCATTTTTACACCCGGCCTTGACATCACCTGTGTTTTTGCAATCGTACTAATAGCCAAGTAAATATATTATAAAATACAACAAAAAAAAAAAAGAAGTGAAAGAAAGGAGTGACTATACTGCCCTTTAATGTCGGTTGTTAAAAAAATAATTAATTTTTTTGGTCAAGAAATTTAGTGACCACAGATTAAATTATTTAAAAAAAGTTAAAATCGAAAAAGTTAGGTAGTATTGTCTAGGCTGCCGATCATTGTGAGAAAGACCGACTCACTTTGGCTCTAGTAGTCCATTTGTGGTACCCTATGGTAAATAAATAGTAGGGGGTTCCCTACGTTTACCTTGAAGCCACACTGTCAACCATCCTGATGCTAAAATAAACTACTTTATATATTAACAGCGCAACTCAAAAGGTCCGCAAAATTTTGCATTCTCGGAATGCGTAGAAAATCCGCCCTAAAAGTCAATGATATTTGACAATGGCGAAGGAGTGCTCTTGTCAACTTTAGCAGAAGTCTTAATATAGAAGATACAATCTATAAGCATAAGCACTAATGGTGCAGTGTCGTATCAGTAGAGCCACCAGCATAACCAATTGTTCCTAAGATATGCGAAGCAGATATTTAGTTTCCCTTCTATTCACACTGCAGCTGTAAGAACCTCGAAACCGCATAAAACCGCTAAACCTGTAACTAGTACCCACAAATGCCTCTTTTCAGTCACATTTTGATGGAGGAGTATACTTCTTTAATTAAACCACTAATATGTTGAAGGAATTTTCTGCATATTAATTTATAGTTACCTCTTTCTTATTATTTTAATTAAAAAAAAGAATGGAAACTTCATTTGCAGAAAGTGGTAATGGAGCGTATACTCGATTCTAAGCCTTCTTTAACAATTTTTAGAATACATGAACAATTTTTTTTTTTACTTTTATGGAACTGCTTTCTAATAAATAGGCAGTCTTAATTCCATCCTGTCTTACTCTAAGCAGTGCCAGAAATTTTTATGCACACAAAAGGCGTTGCATGTGAAAAATTAATGTCTTTAAAAATATGCGTTGCTTTTTCATGTTTTAATTTTGAATGCTTTGAGGGGAGGCTAAAAATCAACTCCTTGTTTTTTAACTTTTACTGCACAAATACGCATAAAACAAAAACTTTTTTTACGCCCGTGGGTGCGTGTTGATTTGTTTCCTTTTAAGCATTTTCTTGGCCTTGTCAGTTAGTGGAATTTACTTTTAATTTATAACTGTACATGCAGCTGCATTAAAGTTTTCTTGTTGTTTATTTTGGTTTTCTCTTCATTTCACATTCTTCTTAAGCAAAAGGCAAAAAGTTTTATTACTCAAAGATCATTTGGGTGAATCAACAAAACCCTCATGTTATTAACTAACACACAAACAATATATTAAAGCCTTGTCTGTCCATTGCTCCTCTGACAACCAGATATCATGAGGGTGGCATAAAAAAGTTTTTTCTTCTGTATTTTTTTTCTTTATCTTTTGTTTTAAGTGAGATACGACAGATATCACATGTAATTGTAACTTATATATTAAGACACTTTAAATTAATACTTGAAAGGTTTTCCCAGTTATTTGACTTTTCTCTCCAATGTATGAATGAGACAAATATTTAACTAATTAAAACTTTAACAATATTCATTAATAAGCTTGATAACATTGCTGTCAATTAAAATTGTTTAGGTGTTTTGTCAGAGTGACACTTTAGGTATTTATACCAGTTTTATTATTACAGAATGATTTTAACACACTTGAAAATAGTTTTGGTTATTTTCTTTTAATTCGCAAACTTTAGTGAAAAAGTTTCATGCTAATTATTTTTTTTTCGATATATTTATATCGAATGATGGATAGGTTTAATAGAAAATAATTAAGAAAAAAATTATTATATTTTTTAATTAAGTTTTACTAGGTTAACAGTTTTAAAAACTGACATTTTCTTCATTAAAAAATCACTAGAACCTGTTATTCATCACAAATATTTTATTTTTAAATGACATGTTTTTAATCCTAACAAGCAAGAACAGCTAAGCGTTAATATAAATGTTGATTATAAAACCGTAAGTAATTTCTAAAAATGCCATAAAACATATAAATAATCATACTTTTGAACATGGGTTCGTGCGGTAGGTTTATTTATGAAATTGTTATCTTGTATGGGGAACTATAATTTTAAATATTCTTTTATTTAAAAGATAAAAACTATTGATAATATTATGAGATTTAAATTATTGCAACTATTGCAGCTTTGTTTAATTCTGTTAAAAATGCTTTTAAATAACACATGTCCTGTTTCCTTGCAATTGCAAGTTTTCTGTAAGACTTTCTAAATGATACTGTTATAACACCTGTAACTACGTTTTCTATCTAAAGGTAAGGTAAAACACCTAGATTTTTCTAATATGAAAATATCTGGCAGGCTTGTTCCACTTTCTTTTCCACTTACAAATGTTTATTAACGTCTGAAACTTAGCCACGAATTCTAAAAGGGCCTTTAATTAAGACGTATACTAATTAAAGCTTTTTCAAATTTAAATTATGCCTGCTAAATTTTGTTAAATTAACAGTGAAAATACAGGAAACATAAGACAAATATATTAAATTACAAATATTGGAATTTTCTTTCTTTCTCTTATTTAATGAATAAAGGGACTTAAGTTACTAAATATTCTAAAAACATACCAATGTATTTTCCATCCCTGACTTAAGCTAAAATTAAAAACCATAAATTTTGTGTTTCACTAACATTGACTTGATGTGATATTTTACACTTTCACAGTTACTGTTATAAATATTTTAATTTATTTTTAAAAAATTTCCTGCCAGCACATACTGCTGTCATGTTTTTCAACAATCTGTGAAGCACTACATTTTAATGACAGTTAGTTGTTAGTTTAAAATACAAGAACATACTTTAATATAAATGCGCAAGTTGTTGTGTTGTTTATATGTATGTGTAGATATATATGTTGGAGTATCTGTATATCAGTGCAGTTATTTTGTCAAGGTTTTTTTGTTGGCTTGAAGATTGCAAAGTCATCAAACAGCTTTAATTTTTAATGACTGAGATTTTAACTTTACATTTTGCTGATAAAAAGGATTACTAAGGATTAGTTATATTGCAGATAATTATAAGCAAAGGTATAATGATTTTTGAAAATCAAATTCGAGTTTTTTTAATTAAATAATTTATAGAATCAATCGTACATTAAATGAACGACAAAAAATATTCTAATTAAATAAATAATTGTATTAATTAAAAACATAATAAATTTTGTATGAATACTTCAAACTAAAACCCAGAAAAATCAAATTTTCTTCTCTTTATGGGGATTTTTTTTTTCAAAATATTAAACCTTGGGGAAAAAGAAAAAATTTTCATTTAAAGTAAAATGTAGGGTATTTAAAAAATTTTTTCAAAGTTGATTATTGTTGTTTTTGCCAGGACTTTGATTTTTGTCTTTACTTTATTATTTGCCCAAAAATCCTAAAAATAATTGTGAGAAGTTTCCTTGAAGAGCTAAGTAAGCGGTAGCGAAATGGCCATCGAGTCTTGCTTTCACCTCCAGTTACATCTGTATAAGTATATGTAAAGCATAAAATATATATCTTATTAACATGTAAATAAAATTAAGTTTTGTTCGAAGAATTATTGCTCTTTTATTAAAGTTACCAAATTGAAAGCGTTTGGAAAAACATTTTGTAATAGGGGAAAAAATTTGAAGGAAGAGAAAGAAGAGGAATTTTTTCTTAGAAAGGCAGGAACTTTTTTAATTTATTACCTCACATCACGGGTTATAATAGTCTAAAATTTTATTCTAGTTTTTAAAAGTTTTTTAATAAATAAGAAATAATTGTTTCTGCTTGTTTTAGGTACAAATGAGCGTGAATCTTACTTATATTTTTAGTAGAAATTTGGTTAAAGGTAAGAAAAATTTACGTTAGCTTAGAAAAAGATTTGACTTTTCTTGAATGTCTGATGGTCACAATGATTGTATAGATTGCTATTGAGAAACACAAAATAAAAAATTAATTGCTTGTATTACAGAAACAGAACTCAAATTTTAATTGAGCAATAACTTTAAAAATAAAAATTTAACCTAAATGTGCTGTTTCTTTTACACCGAATAAAAAATATATTTCTATAAAAAATTTCTTAAACTATTTGGACAAAAATTGCTTAACAAAAATTTGCTCATAACTTTGACGATTTGAAGACTGATTGATGATGTAGATCTAGATAATTTGGTATCGCTGCCCAAGCGTGAATCTATTTATGAAGGTTTGTTTGAGCAGACTAAATTTTAACGTTTTTTTTTTTTTTCAATTTTTCTTTGTTTGCATTCTTTTGTTTAATTAGTATATGTTTTGAAAGTAGTTGATGCCTTGCTTGATAAACAGGCACCTTAAAACAACTTAGCCACCCAACTAGTACCTTCAAGAAAATTAACAGCGACTGTAACATACTGTAGTTATATTGTTATATTTTTCTAGCTAAGACTCCGCCGAAGTGTGGACCACGATATTCTTTTTTTACTATTTAGGCACCTTAACACCAAAGCGCTGCTTAGAACATACTGGCTTACCTTTCCTTTAAATATCCTTACATACACCACACTTATTAGTGTGGTAATGTTTGCCACACACAGCACAACACTTTAAATACACACCAGCATGATTAGCTTTGTCGTCATATAAATATGAGGAGATTTAACTTTATTTAAAAAAAATTCCACCATCAAACTATTTATCTGTGTAACGATATCTTTAGTTTAAAAAGGAAACCAAAAAATCCCTGACATTTCTCACATTTTTACAAACAGTCAGCATACAAATGAATTTTTCTGGTGCTGGCGCTTTCACTTCCTTTTTTTTCACAACAATAAAAGTTATTTTGTTAAGCATTTTTTCCATTCTTGTGTTAGTTACACGCCGCTGTAGCTGTAGCTGAGTATTGTTATTCCTTTTTTTTTGTGTTTTGTATTTTTTTTTTCTCTTTTAAACTCTCACTCTGATTCGCTTGTTCATGTTAGTTTTTCTTCCTTTCGCTTTAAAGCTTCTGCTGTTCAGTTTACACTCTAGTTTTTATTTTCTGTGGTTTCATTTTTATTTGCGGGTGTTTGAAATCAGTTTTTATGGTTTAGATTTTTACTCTGTTTTTTTATTTATTTCTGTAATTTTTTTTGTTTGTTTTTTTTTTAAAGTAAAATTTTTTTCAGCAATATTTTACAAAATTATTATGTCTTACATGTTTTGTGTTTATTGATGTGTTAGTTACATGGAAATGTACTGTTTTAGGAGTAAAAAATCAATAACCTGTGGTTTAAAAAAAAAATAATATAAATTTTAGTTTAATTAAATTTGCATTTAAATAACTTTATACGTTACTTAAAACTATTATGATAATAATGCATAATAATATTTAATAACATTTTAATATAAACAAATAATTTTATGCAAATTTTTAACAAGGATTAAAACATTTTTCTTTGAGGAACAGACCCTTAAACGAGAGCAGTTATTGAGAAAATGTTAAAGCTTGAAAACAAATTACCAAACATTCAAAAGTATTTATTTTTTATCGTTACGTAAAAGGGAATAAGTGGGAAAATAATAATTTGTTTTGGTAGAAGAAATATTTTCTTATTAAGGAGTTGTTGCTTTTTAATTTTTTCGTATCCCTAATGATTAAAGTTAAAATTAAAAGCACAAATTTAAAAAAATATTTAGTGGAATTTTTTTAATCTTTAATATAAAAAAATCAAAAGAAACATGTTCTCATGAAACAGGAAAGCGAAAAAGACTAAATGCTTCCAGCCTAAATGATAATAATTTTCATTCCTAAACGATAAAGGCTAAAGATTATTTATGGAAAATATGGCAAAATAAATTTGAAGAATTTTAAAATATTTACTCAAGCTAAAAATCATTTTTCACACACAATAACAGAAAAAAATTGAAATATTTGCCCTTAATAGAAAAAAATACACAAAAAAAAAAAGAATTAAAAACTAATGAAAACATGAATTAACAGACGTTGTTAAAGATAAATTGTTTGCAAAGCTTTAAACCAACAATATAAAAAATAACGCACACACTTTACGAAGAATTGCAAAATAATTAAATAAAATTACAAAGTGAAAAAACATATTTTATAGCGAGAAAAAATTAAAATGGTCAACCCTAAATTGTTTAACGCGTGCAATAAAACATGTTGAAAGTTGAGTTAGAAGAACCCCAAAAAAAAAAAAAAAAAAACGAAAAAACCAGGACGATGGCATTAAAATACTTGGTACTAAAGTGAGTAAATTAAAAACATCCGTTCAAAGTGACTGGTTGAAATATGACCAACCATTAGAAGTGAGGAAAAAAGCAAATGATAAAAACATATTTCGTCCTTTTTCTTTTAAATTTTTCTTTATTTAACTTTTCACAAATGTTATACAAATTCAATTGCTTCTAGTTTTATTCTCTTCATCTTGAGATATGTTTATATTCAAGCGACATTATTTTATTTGCTTTTTGTGTTTTTTGGTTTAAAAAATTCTTTTCATTTTTTTTTTTTTTTTTTTTTTTTTTGTTGGAAAAATTTTATTTTATAGTATTTTTGTACTTTTTTTGAACTTGTTAAAGAAAGGTCTCATAATTTTTTTTTTAATCCATTTTATAATGTATGTGACATTGGTGTCAGCTCATTATTTTCTTGACCATTTTTTTAACAATTTGTTCATTTGCACAATTGTCTTTGGGATTTATATTTGGAGTTTTAATGGCATACAGCAGTTAAAGTAGGCGCAGGCAAAAAAAAAAAAAAAATAACATTATCTTCAGATTTCATGAATAGAAAAACAGGCTAGTTTTAAATCGTTGCTTAACCAAAATAAAAAACAATTAAATTGTCGGAAAAAATGTCCGACAAAATCACTTTTATTTTTACGAGATTAATTTTATTTTGGTCGTTAAAAAAGAATTTCAAGACGACCGATAATGTTGCTAATGAAATGAAATATAATTCTTGGAAAAAAAGACTGACTTAAAAATATATTTAAGCTGTTTATCTAATTTAATTTCCAAATCAAAATTTTATACTTATTTTTTAGTGGATTTAGCAATACAACTTCTTGTAAATTACAACCGTTTGTCTACAACTATTCAGCGGGTTGGTCATATGCATAAAATTAAATAAACTATTGGAGCACTCTTTCATTTTAAAATTTTAATATTTATACTTGTTATAGTAATCGCCAATTTTCCAATTTTTAAGCCTTTCTCTGTAACGATTTAACAGATAGGGCCATACAGGTCAATTTACGTCACCTATTGATAGACCTTTTAACGTTAAGATTCATATATCTAGTATTTTTTGCTATTGGGGATACTCGGTCTTTGAAATTTTAGAGTGGTGATATGCTATATGGGAACACCCTTTAATTTTTAAAATTATGAACTGTTTTAAAAACAGGAAGAATCTGTGAGCATAATTTTTTAAATAAAGAAAAATTTGGCATAATTGGTTAAAAAAAACTGACTTATACAGGCATTCACATAAAAAAGACACATTGAGTCGAATTTATAATCTCCTTCCTTTTTTAAAATCGGTTAAATCCAATCTGCAAGATTTATTACTTTAAAAAACACTTTTGGAAAACCCCGAGTGAAGTAACGGCGAATTAACTAAAGCAGGTGTGTTTTAAAAACAGATGATTGTTTTTTGTTCTTTTTCTTGTGCAGATTACATTAGAAGGTCACAATGTTAAATAACAAGATTAATACTTTTCGAGTTCACACATTAGTGAGTTTCATACTAAAACATAAAAAAATCTATTGTCTCTTATATTATTATTATTATTGTCTATTTATAAAATAAAGCATAATATCACTCTTTTGGGTTTATTTTAAAAAGATTTAATATTTAAGTATAACTTAAATTCAATTCTGTTAATCGATTTATTATTTAAATGTGCCTTTTCGTTCTTGATCTCCATTATCATTTTCTTATGCCTTAAAATTTATATTTAAAAAACATATGTTTTTAATTACAACTGGGTATATTTATGTGTTATTTTTTCCTTTTTTTTAGTTTATGTTAATTTCATTTCAATTTTTATAATTTTGCATAGACTTTGTCTGCCTCACGCTGGCTGGGTACTGTTGCTAACTTGTTTTGCCTGCTTTAAATTTATTTTTAATCTTATGAGCTTATGACTTTGCTTGCATATTTTTTTATTTTTTAACACATTTGTGTTTATATATGATGCATTACATGCAGAACAAACGACACATTTTATAGCGTACCATAAATCAATTAGCTAATTAAACTAAAGCAAAAAAACAAAACAAAAAAATAAAAATAATATAAACCACTATTAAACAGTGTGCAGTAAAAAGTAAGAGACCAAAATTCCTAACTGATTTCTAAAACAAGAAAATAATTAAGAATAGAAACGGCATAGCAGTCTTCTGGCTTAAGCCAATATTAAGATTAAAAATATCATTTGTTGACATCTGAACGAAAAGACTGTGCAGGCTTTTATTAACTTACTTATCAGGGCTCAATAAGTTCTGTTGTCAAAAAACGAGTGTTCACCTCATTCGGTGTCTAATTAAAGTTTTTTTTTTTTTATAGTGACAGGAAAGACATCCTCAAAAAGATGCTTTCACATACGAACTGTTATGTCAAAAACCGAATTCTTTCTGTAATAAATAGTGCGATCCACTGGCCAGTGGATTACAAATAGATAAGCTCTTTATGAAAATCGCTTTGTACGCAAAAACTTGAGGATATCGGAAACGAATTTCCATTGCTATATCGATAAGAAAGCAAAACACAACACACATTGTTTAAATGTTAAAGATAGAGAGTATAGTTGGATACCTTACTATCATTAATAATTCCCTTCGCCCTTTCTTAAAGGCGATCGAGTAACTTAAAAAAATCGTTGAAGTACCGGCCCATACATAAGAGTTGTATTCCATTTTTTGAGCGGATGTAGGTGGTATAAATGGTAAGGAGGTCAGATGGAGTGCAATATCTTTTAAACCATTTCCAAAAATCCAGGAACTTAAAAGCTTTTTTTTAAGATTTGAAAAATGTGTTCAATCCATCGAACATCACACTAAATTCGTATGCCAAAAATAACAAGAGCTTATGATTCCTAACACCACTCGTAATTATAGGTGAAGCACCATTTTCGGTACGTAAGCATACAACATTGAATAATACGTGCAATAAAATCGTCTCTATTCGCGCGGCCTTATAAGATGCTCTTATGAAATGCTGATTTAACGTATAATTTATATTCAGTCTGCTGTCAACTCTAAAAGATTTAATAGGATTTGAAGTTTGGACAAAGAAGGGCATTTAATAAAATAAGAAATAGGGCAGGAGAAGGATTATGTTGCAACGTCTGGGCACTTTATAAGACCAATAAAGTTGCAGTGAAAATTAAATTTTACTGTTACTGCTATTTAAAATTAATAACGGTTAAGTAACTGATAACAGAAAACTTTTTCAAGTAATCTGTAAATTTTTTCTGATACTGGAATTGAATTCTTTTTATCGTCCTTTTTTTGTGATTACTAAATAAAAATCAAATCAGTAATATTTAGTGAGATCTTATTTGCATTCCTCGCAAAAAAAATATTATGACTATCAAGTAATATATATTGAAAATATGCAGTATTTTTAAATTTTTCTGGTTACTGAAAAAATTTCAGTAGTCTAAAATTAAGTGGTTTCAGCAATTTTGATAGTATTTCAATTACAATGTAGGGTGCCCATGTAAGTGTAATGCAAATAATCATTAACTGGCTTCCAGATTTACAGTTTTAAAAATGGTTGACCTTCTATAACAAAAGAAATACTGCATAAAAAACTGTAAGTTATTGTTGCACACAATTTGAAAAATTTTCTACACTAAAAAATATTTTTTGCAAGTTAAATTTTAAACCAACAATTTTATGTTATTGAATCTTTTGGTTAATAAAATATTTAACAAAAGAATTATTTATAATTCTTTTTTAATTAAAGTTTAAACAAACGTCATTATTCATGTATACTCGTATTGCAACATGTGCATGAAACACTTTTAATTATTAATATTTTGTATTGTTTTTTTTTTTTTTTTTGCATACAAATTTCATAATTATATTATCTTTCAAGTACAGGGAGTTAACAAAAGAAATTTATTTCTATTTTCTTTTCTCATTGACATATCAAATTAAAATTTTATTGCATGTCGTCGTTTCAGTAACAGAAACGGCAGATGGTTTTAACTGCTTAAATAACAAAATATATGAACTTTTGTTTTCATTTTTTATTTTTCGATAAAAACACAAGATTTATTATTCAAATAAAAACACAATGATAAAAAGGACAGAAAAAATAAAGAAATAAATTGAACTTAAATCAATAAAAGTATAAAAATATTTTTGATATTATTGCAGATAAATTGAAAGTTTTTACTTTTTTAAAAGGGACGAAATATGAACAAACTTCGCAAACAAGAAGAAAATCACATTTTAAGTTTTTACAAAATTCTAGATTTTAAAATAAAAGAAATCTCAACATTAAAGTGCATTAGCAAATTGAGTCTGATATAAAAGTATAAAACTAAACTGCAAAAGACTGAGCAAAATTTTTGTGTATTATTTCAAAAAAAAAAAAAAAAAAAAAAAAAAAAAAATAGAGACAGTTCGGCTATTGTTGTGTTTTATATTTGATTTATTTATTTTTATTTTTTTTTTCTCAACTAAACTTAAAACTTATATTGGCATCTCTTATTTTACTTTCGTATTTTCCGTTATTTTGTTGTTGTTTTTTAAGGATTTCCACCTTACTTTAATTCAATAGTTTGTACAGCAAGAAGGCACTATATTTCTCGTTCAACCATTTTTTTTTAATGATTTCTCTCAGTGGAATCATAAACAGTAACAAAGTTGGCCAAAAAAAGTTTTCTATTTTTTATATTTATTTAGTAGAATATCAGCTCGTTTTATCTGTTTACCCTCTATTTGTTCAAAAACAATTAAGAAAATTTCAACCGGGTGTTTTTTTTTTTTACTAGGTTCTTTTTAAATTTGTGTTCCTTTTGATTTTATTTCATTGAAAACCATTGAAAGTGCTGCATTTAAAATGTATTCTTCAGAGACAAAGATTACTTGTAAACAAAACACTGCAACAAGGCAATCAAGGTTTTTAAAATTTACAAAATGCAAATGTAATCCTTTTAATTAAATTCATGTTTTTTTTTTCAATGTGTCATAACAAATCTTTCAAAAAAACATATAAAATATATTATTTTCTATTTTATTAAGCTTTGGGTCCTTATATTTTTTTATTAATATTATATTTCAATATTTCGGTACTTTTTGCGTACCTTCTTCAGGAAACAAAATTAATATTGAAAGCAAAATAACAAAATTAATTAACAATTGAAAAAATTTTTTTGTCATAATGAAATTAAAAAACAATGTTTCAAAAAATTTCAAAAACAAAAATATAAAAAAGTGTTTTGTGTTACATACATATATTAAGAACAAAACATTTATGTTATTTTGTGAATTAAGTGCCTGTATATATGAGCGACATTATCTGTATCTGCTTTAAAATTAATTCTTTTAGTCAATGGAGTATTTACAATGTGTAACATTTCCAAAATATACCGTCTCTTATAATTTTTTTTTTTCAATACTAAGAACTGAAGCATTTTCAAAGTTAGGATAGTGACCTAAGTCAAAACAATGAGTGGATAATGCTGTTTTTTGTGAATTAACATATCTTAAGTCCGACTTATGTCCAGCAATTCTAGTCTTAAGTTTATTTTTTGTTGTACCAATATATACCTTATTGAAATTCTCCTGATCACTACCATTACAAGGTATTTCATAGACTACATTAGAAATGTCAAATTTATTAATTCTATCTTTAGTCTTACTAAATAATCTATTCAGTGTATTATTTGTTTTATAAGCCATGTTATATTTTTCCTTATTGAAGATTTTTGAATTCTTTAAACGTTCTGAAAAACCTTGTACATAAGTTAAAGACTTATAAATCTTAGGTTCCAATGTGCTTATCTTATTTGTATTTTTATAAGTCTTTGACTAAAAGAATTAATTTTAAAGCAGATACAGATAATGTCGCTCATATATACAGGCACTTAATTCACAAAATAACATAAATGTTTTGTTCTTAATATATGTATGTAACACAAAACACTTTTTTATATTTTTGTTTTTGAAATTTTTTGAAACATTGTTTTTTAATTTCATTATGACAAAAAAATTTTTTCAATTGTTAATTAATTTTGTTATTTTGCTTTCAATATTAATTTTGTTTTCTGAAGAAGGTACGCAAAAAGTACCGAAATATTGAAATATAATATTAATAAAAAAATATAAGGACCCAAAGCTTAATAAAATAGAAAATAATTTAATAAAAAAAGGGTCAAATAATCATT
Organism: Cistogaster globosa; assembly: GCA_937654795.1. NCBI lineage: Eukaryota > Metazoa > Arthropoda > Insecta > Diptera > Tachinidae > Cistogaster > Cistogaster globosa. The sequence continues at coordinate 130,204,312 of OW569404.1, read as the reverse complement.
ACTAAACACATAAAATATAAAATTCTTGCAACTTCTGTATTGAAATTTCTTTTAAACCATTGAAATATTTTTGTTGACTTGATAATGTCCACATTGTTTATTGCTTCCTTACCATGAAGTAATATTTTATATTAATGTAACTTGAGCCCACAAGCTTATTTTAGGCTTAAGAATTAAAAATCTTAAAAACATAACCTTTTATAAAAAAATTGGAATAATAAATTATAAATAAAATTTATTTTTCGAAAATCCTTATTGCTGTATATCGCAAACTTTTTCTTACATTCATCTTGCTTTGAAAAAATCTTTTTTAAATTTAAATATTTGGCTTTTTTATTATTTCCAAACCAATAAATTCTATAATTAACTTCGGTGTCTGGTTATGATTTCAAAAGTGTCATAAAATCATTGTTGTATACAGCAGTCGAATACTTTTTTTATTTGAATGTTGTTAAAACTTTTGTAAGCTTATTGGTTTTATTATGTGTTAGTACGTTAGTAGGTAGGTATACATCTAGCTGAGATTTATGTTTATATATTTTATGGATTTAGTTTTTCATTTGTTTATTTGTTTATATTATTGTTTTAGTCACAAATGACAATAAAAGTTCAAAATGACTTTATATAAATTCAAGTTGTGACCCTGTTGTTTTTAATAATAAATATGACGCTTGTCTTGCACTTAAATGATAGTCAGAGTTGTTAAACAATTTAAACTTCGCATTTTGAGTGATTTCTGAAATAAAAACTTTTTTAAGAAAACAGGATTTAAAAAAATATGTGTATAGATTTCTTTATTTGTTGCAAACGTAAGGGTATTCAAATATGACTACACACTCCACTGATAAACTAGAATTATATTATTATCCTTCTATCGCGGCAAGCTTTCTTGGTCTTTATCGATCCTAAACTTCCGCTATTCTCATAAAAATATTTTTAAAATAAAAATTAAGTACTAATTATCAGGTAGAAGCGGGTCCGTTTTTAATGTTACTAATTGTAAAGTGTATTAAAAAAGAAATACTTATTAAAGATTTTGCACTCAAATTGATATTTTATATTTTTAACAGAACGAATTAATCACAAACCTTCATAGTGTACGTATACAACTCGATCTATAACAGTTCATATTCAATTGATCTGTAACTAATGGTGAGGTTGTCAATTATTTTGTATGGAAACGTTTCTCATTTATAATGACTGTTTTACGAGCTACTCTGCAATAAAAGAGATGGGAAAGGATGATAATTTTTAGAAGCTTAAAAATTCTATAAGAAAAGAAATTAAGAGAACTTTTTATCAGCTGCACTTCAGGCAACAATACCTATTTAATTAGTGCAACCATACTAAATTCTTTAGGAAAGGGATTGAGGAAAGAAAAGACAAGTGGTGAAAGAATAGCACATTTTATTAATTATTTTACTTCGACGGGGAATGTGCTATGCAGAGGTACCGACGAAGGAGGCTGCTGTACTAGAGGCTGTATTATTAAATTCTGAATATTTATTATACCATTAAACAGAAAAAAACATTTTTTTTTTTGGTTGCGAAGGAGTTAAACCATGGCCAACCAGGTTTCGAGTCAACGTGCTTACTACGATAACTACAGCAGCCTATATTTCGATATATAGTTTGCAGCATCTTTTTTTTGTCTGCCACATTTCAATTGCTACCTTTATTTATAAAAATTTAATCCTTTATTAATTGGCAGATAAAACATATAGATAAACTGAATTGATAAATATTAATATTCTGTTTTTTATTATTTTTCTTTGTACCATCCGTTGTCATTATCGACTGGCTGCGTTTTATAAATGTAAACTATATTGGTTTCTTATTCTGAACTTTTTGTTCTTGTTAGATGTGTCTCCTCTTTGTAAAATAGGGAATAATGTTTTTTTCCTTTTGATAGCAGTTTAAACAAAGAGATAAATTACTGTCTATAAGTAGCCGCTATAGACAATCATAGGAAATTATAGTCCAAGCCTTAAGGAAACCAACGTAAGCAGACAAGTAAAAAATTGGAAAATTTGAAACCGTTAACCATAGGCTGGTTTGATCAACATCGTGTTGCGACGAAATACCGAATCAATAAAAAGCAACAAAAGAATAAAAAATATCGTGCTATTTAAACGCAGAAAAGCAAACAAGACTTTTTTTAAATAAATAACCATAAAAATCAAATAACAAATTCCTTTAAATAACAATCAAAATCTTTCTAAGGGTGAATATTAAAGTGGCATAAGCATAAGAAAAAATTGCTTGGTTTACACTTTTAAAACGACTAAAGGCCCAACTATAATGTGCATAAGCTAGCTTGTGCTTATGTCAAAAACCCAACGAAAAGCCTGTCAAATGCTTAGGTAATTCTTTAAAGATTTTTATGTGGCTACAATGTACTTACATAAATTTAAAAAATAACTTGCCACAGTTGCACATTTATGTTTAAATCGTACTTTCCCAAAAATATATATATTTTTAAATAAATAAAACTTGTAAAAAAAAGGCATCGAAAAAATATATTATATATATTTAATGACATTGATTTAAATAAATGTACTTTCTTTTACTAGTTTTCAATTAAATTCGATAAAAAATGGCATGTTTTTTATGTATTTTTTGTCAAAAGTACCAAAAGATGCAACGGTGTCACTGATTTAATTTGAAAGCAATTAAAAAAAATTATAGCGAATTGTTATAATAAAAAAGCATTATTTTCTCTCATACAAACCCTTCTTTTTTTACATTTTCTATTAAATTAAAAAAAAATCTTTTCAATGTCGCTCTCCACTGCAATTTTTTCTTTATTGATTTATGTATGTATACACCAAGCGCAATCAGCTGTTTCTGTACGGAATGTACGATCAGCTTCGTACATTGCTTATGCAAATGACATTTGACGAAACTTGACGAAAAGTTCTCTCAAGTAGATTATAGTTTACCACATTTGATTTATATGTATTTGCACAGTTGTATAAGTTGGCATAAGCTTGTATATGCACATTATAGTTGGGCCTTAAAGATTTATTATCTGCATGTATGTCCTGTGTATGTGTGTGGTGTGTGCAATAGATTGGTGTCACGATTTATAGTCATTGGAAACAAAATTATTAAATGTTGCAGACACAAGTTGTAAACACTTTAATATTGTTTACTGTTTTAAATTCAAGTACCATCAAAAGGTGTTAATATAGTTACTAAAAACTATAATGAACCCACCACTTTTGTGCTTTTAAATAATTATATAGAAATATATTTGAGTAAATTTGAATATGACAGCAAGTTATGGAACTAACTAATGTGCTGTTTCTGTATTACAGGCGAATAACTACTCTGAAAAATTTGTATGAAAAGCACTCAGTTTTTTGAGTTGTTTTCATACGAATTTTTCAGACGAGTTGATCGCCTGTAATACAGAAACAGCACAAAAAACATATTTGCTCGATTCTTCATTTACTTTTAAAAGAACTCATTTGCATTTAAATTTCATGTTATATTTCACACAAAATATTTTAGAATAGATTTTAGGCCACCTTTAATGCAGCAGAATCTTAAGGCGTACAAAAACCTATATTTTTTCGTAAATTACAATAGCCAGGCTGACAGTACAAGCAACATACAAAAAACAATAAACTCTGCCTGCCACTTCTTTATTACTATTTCTGTTACTAAAAATTAATAAAAACTCATAAATACGTTTAATATTTATGAAATTTATTTCAGTAGCACAAAATCTTAGCAAATCTTTATTTATGCTTAATAATACCCACATTCAAACCTTTTTTTTTTTTTGCTTAAAAAACGTACGAATATTCTAGGCTTATATTATATATTGGTTTTTACAGCTTTTACGCGAATAAATCAAAAGCAAAAAGGCAATTTTTTCTCTACTTCTTATTTGTTTAATAAACAACAGCTTCCATATGCCCTTTTACTCATCGTTTATTGCAAATGGTAAGGAATTTATTGGCGGAGAACTAAACGAAATACAAAAAAAAAATCATAAAATACCAACAGACAAACGGAACGTTAAAACCATTCACACATTTCACCTAAAGAATAAATATAATATTATCAAATTTTTGATACACAGCATCATAAGCCAGAGTATGATGAAAGCAAAATCATAACGTATTCACAGCACAAATACGGAGAAACGAAGGCTTAGGAACAACAAGAAAATACACCTTTCATGTAAAATGAGCTACTGAAATAAAAGAAAAAAAGAACAATAAAAACTAACTACCCCTTTGCTTACAAAACAGTATTTACAAAAAAATTTAGTATTTTTTTGCATCATACAATATGATTTCAAATTGATTTTCTCTTTTTTATGTTATCTTTACATCGAAACTTTCAGTTAGATATTGTATTCATTTTTTCTGAAAAACATAATATTAGTTTTATTTTATAGCCAAAAAAATATATATAATCTTGAATAAACATTAAAGATGTTTTAGATCCAATAAAGTGTAAATATAAGCAAAATAAATATTAATAAAAATATAAGTTTTGCATATTTATTAAAAAAGTAAATCAAAATTCATTACAGTAACCGAAAAACTTTCAAAACTTTTGCCTGGCTTTTAGGACAAAACTGCTAAATAATATGTTGCCATCTCTAAAGGACAATTTTTCCATAGAATATATTGCGTTGTTTTAAAACGCAACTCTCTTTTAAAAAATGTTTCTGTTTTTTGAAGGTAAAATTTTTATAAATAATGCAGCTTCTTTCAAAGGGCAACATTTCAATATTTTCTGTTGAAAATGTTGATCTTTTTTTTGGCAACATATCTATAGAAACTGTTGCCTCTTTTTAATCAAAACATTGCAATAAAAAATTTTGCCTTTTTTTAAAGCAACATTTATTTAGATGATGTAGCTACTTTTTATGGGCCTCTTTTTAGGACTGTATTTCTTAGAAATTGTAGTCTCTATATAAAACGCTGCCCATTTTTAAGGCAACATTTCTAAATATTTATGAAGAGAATTTTGCCTTTTTTGTCAGGCAGCAATTATATAAAAAGGATTGCTATTTTTAAAAATAAAATTTGCATAGAAAATGTTGCAATCATTCTATAAAAAAAGTTTTTTCCATTTCTGTAGAAAATGTAGACCATTTTGCAAGGTATCTAAACAACATTTTATGGAAAATATTGTCCTGTTTTTAGTGAAGAAACCTTGTCCATGTCAAGCATTGTGTTGTTTAAAATCCAAGCTTTCTATAGAAAACATTTATACGGAACAACAATTTTCAAGTCTGCAAGTGAGGAATTTAAAAAAAAAAATCAGCTGATCAACTGTCCATTGTGGGTTATTGGTACAACAAAAGCATAAAATAAAAGTATTAAATAAAAATAAATAAAAAGGTTGTTTGGTGGCATTTGTTAACATTTGTAAAACAATGTTGTATATTTAAAAACAACAAAACCGTAAAATTTTTTTAAATCACTAGACAGATACAAAGTTTTTAAGTCAACCTCTTCAAGTGAATAAACCAATGCTTCACAACATTTTTCAAAATTCGAACACGGCTAAAGATAACATTTCCGTTTTGTTAAGTATCATTTCTATTTAACATTTTAGCTGGTTTTTAATACAACCTTTTCAGAGTAAATGTTTGCTTATTTTAACGAATATATTTGAAAGTATGGTCTGTTTTAAAACAGTTTGCCTTTGTTTGTTAAAATAGATACTTTTTAGTTTTAGTCTCTAAACGAATAAACAAAATAATAAAAATTTTAAATTCTTTTATTAAATTAATTACACATATTTTATTGATATTTTGAAAAATGTGTTGAGATAAATAAACATATCAATTAATTATTATTTTGTTTGCATATTAATTGTTTATTGCTTTTAAAAAAATTATATAGACAGGCGTATTGCAGTTAAACCAGCCTTTAGCAAATTAAATTAATGTATTATGACTAAAATACCCCAATTGCCCTGGCAAATAAACGACCGATCAAAACAAATAAATAAATTAATCAAAAACGAGAAAAAGCAAATATTTTCCGAACAACAAACACAAACGTGAAAAAGCTGCCCCAAAATGAAAGATATGTTATTGGCTGGCATTTATAATTTAAACCGCACAGTTATGTTTCAGTGGAATAAATTAAAATTTTACGTGGCACTAATTCAAAACTGCAAAGGCAAGTGAAAGATATAATAAATATAAAAAATATATTTTGCATATACTCTACTTTGTTATCTGTGTTTGCGGATGTGCGAGTTAGCATAAAGATACAAAGAGGAAATTGTTTTGCATTAAACGGAAAAAAATCTTAAAGAAAAATAATTCATTTGTTAAAACAAAAATGAAATTATTTAAAAGTATACAATTATGATTATAAATTGCCTGAGGATTTTTTAAATAAATTAATGCATATTTAATCTGGAGGATTGTAGCTTGAAAAGAGCGTGTCTGCTTTATAGATGCGTACAAAATGATTCAATTTGTGTATCTTTCACAGTATTCGCTGGTTCACTCAATAAATAAACAATATCTAAGATAAATAATAATAATGCAAAGATGTTAAAATATTTATGACTACCGGAATTTTAAACAAAACAGAAAAATAAAAAAATACAACATCTTTATTTAGTTAAAGCAATTCATAAATAATGTTATTTAAGGAAGTAAGATTTATTAATTTTAGATAATGTTGAGCACAAGAACAAACCTTAATTTAACCTTTTCTAATAAAACCAAAACTTAGTGAAAAAATTTTCTCTCTAATGCTTTAATTATGTATTTAAATGTCTATGAAAATCATAGATATTTTAAGAAAAGATTTCATTATAAATAAAAAATTTGTTTAAAAATGATATGCCAGGCTGCTGTAATACTAGCCTTAGTTAATTGAAATGGTGTCAAAAATAAATTTGTTAAATGTTGCTCTTAATATCTATTGTTACTCCTGTCATTTAAACAATTTTTTTTTTATTTATTCTATTTTGAATTTATTTCTAATAGTTTATTCTTTCGAAGCCTTTTTTTACTTTCCTATTAATTATTCCATTATAAAAGATTGTTTACGAATCTATAAAAATTAGGTTTTTTTGGGTTTTTTTCCTTTAAACTTACTCTGCTTAACTTGTCTTAACAAAAAATTGCCTTCTTTTACAAAAAAAAAAAAAAAATATGATCGTTAGAGCACGGTACTTTATTTACTATTTCAGTGTTTCTTTTTTTTAACACCGTTGTATCATTAAAATAAGCAAAATGCTAACAGGGATCTATATACAAATTTGTGCGAAATGAATAAAAATAAATTTGCTAAGGTTGTTCTTGCTAATTTTATGCAGACAAGAAATGTTGCTAGAAACATGTTTATGGAAATGCAAAATGTTTCTTTAAATACAAAATGTTTCCGGCAACATTTTTTGCCATTTTTTCAGTTAGTTAATTTGTATTAATTTTATGTGAAATTGTGACCCGCTACAGACAACACTTTACAGGGCAATCCAAACGACAGTGTTTTCCCAGCATTTCACGTGATTTCGTGGAAATTCTTTACCTACATTGAATATCATTTTATTCTGAAAATTTTTATTTCGTATTATGCGATTTGAGATAGCATTATGCTTCTTTTTCTTTTTAATTAACTACATTTTTTTCAATCACAAAAAAGCGAATTTTAAGTAACTTTTCTTTATTTAAATAACTGTTTTAATATTTTTATTTAGATGTTTGAATTTTATTGGCGGCTCCCGTTTTTTTTTTAACACCAATAAAGTAAAATGGACAGACGATTAGCTTTTATATAAAAAATCCTTCAGGAATTAATACCCAGTTGCATTTTTCGTTGCCCAGAACATTCATACATTTCTAGCATTTTAATAATACATTTTTTAATAGAAAATTTGTACTTATTTGAAATTGTTAATTGAAATGTGTGCAAAAAAATTTTTAATATTTATCAAAAACCATTCATATACCACTCTTAGTTGCTACCACCACAGTAGTACTTTCTGAGATTAATAAAGGTACACAATATGCATATGTATGTATTTTAAATAACCTTTTGGAAGGTGGAAAATTGTGATAACTGTAAATAATATGTTGCGAAAAAGAACTTACGAAAGCGAGTGACATAGAAATTGCGCTTGAGCTCAAAATTTGTCTTACCTTTCATCTAGTCTATCTGTTATTATATTGTGCAATAGTTATCAATTTTTTATCTCTTATACATTATACCTTGACATTTTTGCGTACATTTGAATTTTTAATGCATGTTTTCATATTATAAGGCTTCAAATCTAAAAATTGGTTAAATAGATTTTTAAACACCAAATGGCGTGATAAAATATTGAAGGAATGGAATTTTTTTAAGAGAGCGAAAAGTGTGTGCTTGTAAGAGGTCATGTATTGTGTAAAATATTGCACCCAGTGTTGCCGTACCTTAGAAATAAATTATTCAAGAAGACTTACCTTGCAATAACATAAATGTTAATACGAATAACTCCAAACAGCCTAACATGTTGATGAGATTTTTTGAAATACAAAATATTTTCTTTGAAGTTTAATACTGAAGTTTGTTAGTTCTGGTGGAATTCGAATGTAGAAGTAAGTCCACGTGTAAATTTAAACATCTATAATAAAGAATTATAAAAAAAACGAATTATTAAAATATTGAAGGAATTAAATTTATAACATGAATACTCAATTATTTCACAAAAATAACTACATTATTAAATTAAGTTGCTTTTATAAATCCTTCTTAAAAATAAATACAAATTTTTTTATATCTGTTTAGCATGTAATTAAAGTGAAATTGTTTATATCTTTGTCATTAAGTTGGAACAGGTGATAATACCACGAAAAATACAGCTGTATTGCTATGCACGATTGGCAACGGTTAATTGTTCAAACAAAATTAATAATTTACTAAAATATAAATTCGATTTTATTTTATTTCATGTTAAATTAAGAAACACTTTCCATAAATGCCATCGCGTGATACATGTGAATTAAGGATAATTGCTTTAATGAACCATAACAATAGATACTTGATTAATGATTTCGAAAATCAAATGACAACATTAATATATTTTTTATTTATAGATGAGCATAAAAATATTTTTGACAAAATAGCTGATTGTTTGTTTTAATAATTGAAATTGTTTTGGAAATGTTTTACTCAAAAACGTCAACTATTTAAGAGTAGTATTATGTTCAATATTTTATATAAAAAAATTCATAAATATTAATAGAATACTGTTACAAAACCAATATTTATTTAAAGAGTGAAAAATATGAACAGCCTTTATTTCGCATGATATTTTATAAAGCAGCTGATAAGTTTTTGTATTGAAAGCTTAATTTTTAAATATTGCAGCTACAACATTTACTGTGCAACGCTACATGCAGCCAGTATTATTTGGTTGTCCATTTGTCATTAAAAAAGAATACTTGCTTCTATATCGCGGTGTTGAGACCACTAGCAAATTGTCAAAATTTTACGATTACGATTTTTCATAAGCGCGATGCCAGCAGCACTATTCTTAGCCTTGTGGCAGCATTTCGTACAATATTCTGAACAGAATACCGAGCATCATTGTCAGATTTGTAAATGAATTATCAATGGTTCTCATCATATTTCTTAAATTTGAATAACTTTAGTCAAAAACTTAAATTTAATAAGTTTCAAAATTAATACTGAAAAATCACGCTTGTGAAAATAAAATTTCGACAATTGATTAGTTTGTTCCGAAATCCATTAAAGGGTTGGTTACGATATCACACAAATTTTACGACTTAAACATTTTAATGTAGAACAAAATGAATAGATCGTCTTGTGATCGTAATGTAAGATAGAATTGCTATTCATTGAGTCAAAATACGGCTGAAAATTTAACAGTCTTATAATTCTCATTTTTCAGAATTTTTTAGGAAGCCATTACACTTTAGATCGCGGGAGAGGTTTTCTTTATTTTCACGTGAAAACAAACCAAAAGAAAATTTTAACAGCTTAATCTAGCAAAAAGAATATCAGCTTGCATCACTGATTCGCTTGTAAATAACTAATTTTTTTATTCGATCTGACTGCATGAATCATATAAATATTTATATTTTTTATGTTTTATTTTGATTTAAAACGACCGCTGAATATTATACAACCAGCAGAATTAGTTTCGGCTCTAGTAATTTCTTGCTGTCAGTTGGTAGTTAAAGACCTACATTATCTTTCCTTATGTTTACTCAGTTTATTTAAAAATAAGACTACCTTTACTTTATTCATCCCCAAAGGAGAAAAACCGAAAAATACGCTGCACTTTTATCTGCTGGAGCAAACAGCGTGCAGAAGGTGCAAAAAACTTCGTTTATTTGGACCACTAGAATCGAAACTTTTTTTATTTTCTCTAATCAATTTAAAAAAAATATTATGACACATTTGCTTTTTACTTGCGAAGTAGCTTGGTGGAAAATATACGTGGAACTGTTTCGAAGCAATACAAAAAAAACCAAATCAAAAGGTAGGACGTTACCAAGCTGTCAAAAGATTTCATGTTCATAAAAAAATCAAGTAAATTCAAATAGAACGGCGTCAGCCCCGTATGATTATAAAACCGATTTGCACAGCGTTTTAGGTGCTGAAATTTGCTGTTAAAAAAATTGTTTAAAAAAAAAACGAATATTTATTTATTTTTGGTCCATCTAGAGGTTTTATTTATTTTTTCTTTTTAAATAGATTTTATTAAAAAAGGTAAGTAAAATCACTGTTCACGACACAATGCTGTTGGCCTTACGCACTAACTTAAATTAATCTGTTGGGGATTCAAACTTTATTAAAATGGGACTTTCTTTCTCTTTTTTATTTTGTTTAAAATAATTGTTGAAACAAAGCGAAGTATTTATTCTTTATTTTTAGTAAATTCAAAGTTTCTCTAAAAATATTAAATTAATTTTAGTTAAATTATTATAGTTATAACATTAATATTCATAAATAGTTTAAGATGCTATGAAACATAACACTTACGATAAAATGTAAAAAAGTAAAATATGTTAAATAAATTTACTCAACTTTAAAAGAAGCAATACAATATTTTAAAGTTAAAATCCATTTAATTATAGCAAGTATTTACCAGTTTATTTTTCTATGTCAAAACCCTTTTGTTACATTTGTTATTTATTTATAGCTCTTTATATAATACTAAAATGTTAAGTTTTTAACAAATAGAAAATAAGTTTAAGTAAAATTTCGTTTTGGTCATTCAACATGTGACCCCTTTTCATAAGATAGTGTGACAGGAAGCCCTACAACTAACATACTGACATTATTAGCACATAAAATGCATATATTATTATGCACATTATATAAAATACAGCACATAAATGCTTCAAGCCATTTACAACAAACATATAAACATTGTGTGTTTGAACAGAGATAATATTAGAAGCAGACATAGCACTAGCGCTTAAAGAAACAGACACATTCTTAAACAACGACTACTTAAGGGTGAAGTAAAAAGTTCATAAAATTATATAAAATTCAAAAAAATTAAATAAAATTTGTACTTTTGTTATACTTTTCTACTAAATTTTTAGTCGGTTTATAAAACAGGGAATTAGCCTAAAGAAATTGTTTTTCTTTTGTTTCTTTTTTTCTAGTTTAATTTTGAATTTACTGTGTTTATATTAACTCTAGTTGTTTGTGTGTTTATTAAACTCTAGCTGGCCCTAAAATCGCTAAACTGCCAACAATAAGTAATCTTTAGCAGTCAACTTCATTATCAAACACCCTACTTGGGCTTTTTCATATATTCTTTATGAGCATTAATGCTGCTTATAGACGAGAAATCATTAAACAAAATATGAGCATGTTTCACTTAATAAGAAATGGAATAAGGATTTTAAAAAATAAGTGAAGCTTTCGGTAATATGCCCAACAAAATATATATTTTGAGAGCAAATTTATACCATTTCCTTTATGTGTTGTTTAGCGTAGAAAATTTAATTTTACTGAAAAATATTTTTTGAAATAATTGTCAGTACATTAAAATTTATTTTAAAAACAATTTACCTAAGCAAAAATTTATTCATCATATTTTTTTAAATATATTTGTATATATTCACAAAATGTTTTTTCTACTCTTAGATAATATTACTCAACAATAATTGGCAAGCAATTGATATTAATAAAAAATTAAAAACAATAAACATTAATTGTTTAACTTATATGATGGATGCCAGGCAACCTCAAACTGAAAAAAAAACATTTTCTTTCAAATTCATTAACAATAAAAAACAAAAAAGAAGTGAAAGGCAATAGACACACAAATATAAAATATTTCGTCATTGATTTTATATATTTTTATAGTCTAGTAAAAAACATGATTTTTTTTAGGAAATTCATCATAGAAATTGTTACAAATTTATATACAAAAAGATTTATTATATACTTATGAAGTTATGTAAATTTCAAAGGAAAGAAAAACAGAGAGAGGAAATATGTGTTTAAATTTAAGGATTCTTTATAAAATTTTTATAAACACCAACTTATGCTTTCGTAAACTGTATAAAATTAACGAATAGCGATTGGCTTTCTTATATGTAAGATGGGAAGGAAATTTGAGAAACATTCTTTAAGAGACCGGTTACAAAATTATTCTGTAAATAAGCGTTAAGAAAACTTAAGAAGAAAAAAAATTGAAAATTTTATTAACTCAGTAACTTTTTTTAATTCGCTATTACAAGAAAAAAAAAAGATTATTTGAGTACATTAAAATTGCTAAGATGAGGCATTGGCAATCAGCTCATGTTATATAAATAGGGTGTGACTTCACTAACGCTTTATATGGCTATTTGATTAAGTTTTCGATTCAAAGCTTGACTGACGCTTTAGTGGGACATATTTTCATACCAGCAAACATGAATGAATTCAACAATGGCATTACCGTTGTATCGCTTTTAATATTAAATTGGAATGAAATTGTTTTTATAGATTAAATATAAGTTTTGGCCAACATAATTGTTTATCAATGTTTAAAATACAGCTTATAAAAGGTTTTCTAATTAAATCTACCCCAAACTTTAGGCAAAATTTTAATTACTTCAAGAAATATAAATTCGCACAGAATAAATTTTTTGGTTGTGTCCCCTAGACAACAAAAACTTCAATGAAATAAAAATACTCGATTTAAAATTAAAACAACATGTTTCTGCAGCTGAAAAACAATTTTTCTCTGTAATTCGTAGTGTGTTAAGTTTCCTTCAGCAACTGATCGATTCTCCAGAGAGTCGATAGGTATAATGGGTATGGAAATAGAAAAGGATAAAGAAACTTTTACATAATTTCAGGATACCAAAACATTTAAATCCTAATATTATGTCTTGAAAAATGCATTTCAACGAATATCAAATCTAATTTTCATTTCGAAAACATTAGGAGCATAAAATTCCTTAAAACGTTTTTTACCCAGAACTTCAAGTAAATTGGATGTTAATCCGTAAATCCTTGTCGAAGGCATACAAAACTCAGTCTTACAGTCCTTAAATCAAACATATATGTTACTTTTTTACGTCTGTGAAATTTATCGGAGAAAAACTAATATCTCCTTCGTTTTATACCCTTTATAACAAGCGGAAAGGGTGTACATATGCGTGTCACTCCGTTAAGATTCCTTTAAATAGGGGAGTCCATAGCTATATCAGGTGTTATTTAAATATACCACTGATTTAAAAATTGTGGAAATACGGACACAGAAACACAAATGCCTCTATTTTCCCTACTTTTTTCAAATTTTTTGTTCTTTATATTATATATGTCCAAAAAAAAATTGTTGTATAAAAAAAATTATATTTCCATTAAAAAAATCTAAATTTAACTAAAAGAGCAAAAATCCAGAATAATAAGCTCTAATTTACAAAAAAAAGGGGGAATTGCACTTAACAATCGAATTTAAACTAAATCATCATAATTCACTAAAAACCACAAAAAAATTTTCAAAAGAATTTTACTGTCAATCGAAGTATATAAATTCCATGTAATACAAAAAATTTTAAGGAAGAATTATTAGGTCGCTAAAAAAAATTCGAAATTTTACCAAAAATATCGCAAATTCTCTGGTAAAAGCTAAATAATATCTAAACAGTAAGAATGCCGTATTACTTAATGTTAACAACTTATTAAAAAATTCAAACGAAAAGCTTAGCTGGTGTCTTGATAAGATGCCCTCGTATACAGTGGAACAAACAATATCAATGTTTATTTAAAACAACAAGTGGTAGTATTGTTTATTATGTTGAATATTGTAGTTTCTTATGTTTATTGTAATATAAACTGGTGGCGCCACATCATCCTACATTTCAATCAGGAATTTTCTTTATTGCTTTTAATTTGACTTACTTTTCATTAAGATTTTTCTTTCGTTCTTCTTTCATTTCTGTTTTATTTCAATATTTAAGTGTACAAATCTTTTATATGTTTTTCATGAAAAGATCATACTTTTTAACACTTTTACTTCGTAGCCATTCAGATAAATATGAAAACATAATGTTAATGTAAAGAAAATCATGTATTTTTTGTTTATTTAAATTTTAAACATAAATTTTAAGGCATTATGTTGCTACTATTCTTTTCTATTGTATTCTAGTCAATTCTATAAGGCAGGGATTCTCATCAAATTCCTGCTCACGGACCCCTAGTAAACTATTTTTTTCCGCAGACCCCTTTGAAGCCCAAATTCAAAATAAAACTTTTTTTATTTTTGAAAACACTGTTTCTTCGGTTCTTTATGCGGACCCCTTGGATGGTTGGTGCGGACCCCCAGGGATCCACGGACCCCCATTTGAGAACCGTTGCTATAAGGTTTGGATCATGTGTGATGTGTGTGAAGATAAATTTTAACATTTTTAGCTTTGCCACAAACCTTTTTATTTAACAGAGCTCTATTAAAGAGATAACATAGCCCTGTTAAGGGAATAAAAATTCGATTTATGCATCTAAACTGTAATTTTCATGGAAACAACAAAAGGTGGCAAAGTCAAAATGAATGGGATTTGATTGCAAACTATCCCTCTATAATTCTCCACATTTGGAATTTTTAACAACGCGAGTTGGAACGGGTTTTTGGGCAAATTAACATTTTATAATTTGAGTTTCTCTGAGGGATGTGACCATTTTTATGGAAACAACAAAAAATGGCAAAATCAGGAACAATATCTAATATTACACATAATAAAAACTTTTCTTATACCAGTCCATTAATATTTTCTCTTGACGAAATATTTTGCTATAAATTGAAATTATTTTTTTTATATTGAATGAGCTTAAATCTTTAAACTTTATTTTGCAAAGGATGCGAGGCAAATTAAATTGAGTTGTTTTTATACTCAGATTAATTTTTTAATCATTAAGAAATGCATTAAAAAATTACTTTAATAAAAAAATTTTGTTTAAATTTCCGCAGATAAAAAAAAACATTTGTTTGTTATTTTTAACTGTTATTTTTACTCTTAAAAGCGCCTGAAGTCTCTTGTACATATTAAATTGAACATAATATTTATGCCTTAAATTTATCCATTTATAATTATATCCATAAACAAATCTGAGGCAAATTAATTAAATGCAATATTTTTTCAATATTTTTCTGTACCTTTTATTTTAAATAACAATTTATCACTTGAAGTTGAAAATTAAATGAATGGCAGTAATTGAAATTGTAATTAAAAGTTGTGAATATAAAAAATATATTTAACAAATGGCTGCAAGGCAATAAAAATATTTATTTAAAGGCTATTTTAAAATTAACTAAACCAATTTTTGAAATGAAGGTAAAGAATTAAATAACAACTGTAAAAATGACATCTTTTTAAATGAACGTATCTAAACAGCAAAAAAACTATTTAAATGTGAGAAAAGTTGTTATATTTGTATTAAATTCTTCTTGAGAAGAGCCTGCTGCTTCGTGACAATGAAAAAAAATATATAATAGCAAAATTAGGAAAGAATCACAGTTGGTGAATATTTGGATGTTCAAGCCTTCATAATTTTAAAATTCCTATTTATCATTGACACAATATCCTGTTTGAAATGTTTGGAAAGGGTCGAGTGTATTGTTGAAAAATAAAAGGATCTGCAAAAAATCTTGAATTTGGCGATTAAGTGATAATTCTTAATTCTCAACAAAACTTGAATTTAATGGTGGTGAAATTCCGAAAAAGAAAAATAAAGTGCAAATAGTGACTTCAAGCAAAAAGAAAAAAAAAAATTAATGCAAAAAATGCACAGAAAATATAAGGTTTAGCAGGGCAAACATGGAAAGAGTTCACACGGAACCCATAAGGCCCATTTGGTGCAAAGGCGACCAATTAATCCCGCGTTTTGCAGAGCTGGACAGGCCCTAAAAAAACTCCGTATAACTAAGAGGTAACATTTTTCTTTCAAGTATATAGTTTCTCGAAAAACAGCACTTACTGATTGACTGAATTGTAACTTCTTTCAAAAATTAACACAAATCTTTAAAAAATGTATTTTCAGGCGATATTTGATTCAGAAACGATTAATACAATATATAAACCTTAAATGCATCATATTTGGCGTACAATTCTTTAACATCATCATCATCACCACATTATCATCATATTCACTATATTTTATTTGATTTCTATGAATGTTACACCAAAGCAAAGCCAATCATGGCAAAAGTGATGATCATTAGTTGCTGTACTTGAGTGTGATGATGATAATATGGCGTGACATGCGTTTTTAAAAAACGAATGTGTTTTAATAGTTCGTTGCATAAATCTCATTGCATTTAAATAACTTTTTAAACTAAAACATGTGGCACGTTTTGGCATTTTATTACACTTGTTCTGCCAGTTCTTGTCAAAATTTTTTGTTCAATTTTATTCTCTCGAAAATAAACTTTTTGTTTGATAGAAACAAATTGTAAGAAAAACGTTTATATGCCTCTTGCATTGCAGTCAAATACATAAAATACAAAAAAAGTCTTAGAGTCTTAGTCTTTTTTTATGTGAAGTTTAAAATAACTTGTTCTGTTTTTCATATATCAAGTGGAAGTTTTTTTTATTACTTTAGCGTAAAAAAATAACTAAATTTGGTTAAATCAGAAAAAAAGAAATCATTAAAATACGTTTTAATAAAAATTATAAAACTAAATATTATTTCTTTTAGAAATGAATTTTATATCAATGATTTTACACACTTTACTATCTATTTTTTAGATTTTAAAAGCTAGAAAACTTCTTAAATAAATATATTTAGTGAAAAAAGTAAATAATTATAATGGAACAGCCAATACAAAGAATAGTTCTAAAAATTAAGAATAGATTTAGGTAAATCCCATTAAAGAGTGCTATTACTAGTTTAACATTAAGCATTAAGGTAAGTTATATAATTTATAGTTATGTAAAAAGACACGAAAAAAATTGTTTAATTATTTTTTTAATACATTTTCGCATTCAATGTGTTCAAATGTTTTTCCTATCGGACAATGTATGAAAACAAACACACCGTTTTGCTAACGTTTCATTTAAAAATAAGAAACTTTTTCAAATCTTTTTGATTACACAAAGCGCATCTGCTATGGGTAATTTGCGACACAATCGTTAAATATTTTCGTGTGTTTTTTTTAACTGTTCAACAGTTTGGTAATATATGTTCATCAAATAACATCTACTATTTTAATATCCCTCAATTAATTTCTTATTATTATAATTACATATTACATCGATTATGGGAACACCCATTAATTTAAAAAATAAAATTTCGGTCAAAACAAAATAGTTTCCTTCTTAATTTTAGCTGTTTGTCTAAAAGTGTTCACATACATTAAATTACACTAACTATTAGGACGCTCTTTGATTTCTATATTTAAATTTTATACTTTTTGTTAAAATGGACGAACCTAATTCTTCATAAATTAAAATAGTCATATACGTAAAAAATGAACAATTGAACAATTAATTTATAATTTGAAATTGTTATTCTTGTTATTATAATGATCATAGTAATCGACAACCTGTCTAATTTTCACCTATAACGGTTCATAAGGTCAATTTACCAATGGAGATACCCTTTAACTTTTTACTTTATTCTTTTACCACTTTGTATCATTGGGTGCTTCGATAATACGCAGTTTATTTTTTTTTTTTTAATTCTGTAGTAGCGACCTTTACTATTTATAATACACGTAATAAGAATGTATGTGTTATTGGGACCCCCTTTAAGTTTTAAAAATATGAACTTATCTTAAAACTAGAACAATCTGTAAGTAATACCTTTCAAATAGAGATAAAAAATTTGAAAATTTTTGAAAAATTTTTCACAGTAAATTTAGAAAGAAAATTACTTTAACAAAAATAAACTTTCTTTACAACTTAAATAATAAAGCCATTAAAAAAAGGTACTTTTATAAAGAGTTTATATCTTAATTCTATAAATAAATATTCTGTTTAATTTATTTTTCATTACAAAAATAAAATTATTATAAATAAGGATTAACAAAATAATAAAAATATTTTTTAATTCCTAATGTGTGAAAAAAATTCCAAGAAAAATAAGATTCTAATTAAAGCAAAAGATAAAATAGATATCCTCAATTCAAAGTAATAACAAAGAAGAATCATAAATAAATTAAAAAAAAAAATGGAATTTGAAATAATTAGAATTTAGCAAACACTCAGTTTTAGTAAGAAAGTAGAAAGCTATGACAAATACCGCGTAGGATAAAGGCCAATTAAGATAAACAGCCATAAATAGCAAAATAATCCTGAATAATTTAAGCAGCAAAACATTATATTTCCCAGACAACATTACGGTATCTAATGTGTGTGAAGATAAATTTTAAAATTTTTAGCTTTGCCACAAACCTATTAATTTAACAGAGCTCTGTTAGAAAGATAACATAGCCCTGTTAAAGGAATAAAATGCGGTCTATGCATCCAAACTGTAAATTTTATGGAAGCAACGAAATATGGCAAAACCAAAATGATTGGGATTTGCTTGCGAGGTGTCCTTCTATAGTTCTCCATTCTTAAAATATTCAAAGGCGCGTGTTGGAACGTGTTTGGGCAGTTATATTTTTAATATTTGTATTTCTCTAAGGGATGAGCCAATTTTTATGGAAACAACAAAAGATGGCAAAATCGTAATAATACAGAAATGTGTGTGAGGTATTCCTCTTTAATTGTGCATACTTGGAATTTTTAACAGCGCGAGTTGAAACGGGTTTTGGGCATTTTTTAATTTTTAAACGTACGGCAAAAAAGCTGGAAGCATATGATTCGTTTTTTGGCGGATATAAAAATATTTAAAGTTAAAGTGCCTCCTATTGCAGTTAAAAAAAAGGTCTCATACATGTGATTTACGTTACTTTTGAGGCACCTTTTAACTTAAAGTTTTTAATACACTGCGCTTATTTGGCACGTCCGTACCTCACAGTTCAACAAAGAACACTAATTTTATTAATCTTCTTAAATTTTATAGATGTTTAAAATTTTATAATTTTCACGTCACTTTCGGAGCACCCTTTTTTAGTTTTTGTTGTTATAGTGGCTATAGTAGTACACCTTCTGTAATAATTTCCAGAGTCTTTTCATAATTGTTTGAGAGATAGAGGGCTGTAACTGGTGGTTACGTTTTTACTCCTTAAATAGGGAACCATTAATAGCGAATGGGAAACGAAGATACCATAATCGCTAAATAACTAGTTTTTAATTATCAATACTGGTATTGTTTAATTTTTTCGCGCACGGTAGTGAAAATTTTAATAATTTTATATTTTTTTATTATTTGTCTCTTGAAACTTATTTTATGATTTTTGTTTTTTTTTTTTCTTTATGGTTTCTTAAAATGATAATTAAGCTAAAAATGCCGAATAAAGATTTATTTTCATTTATAATTTATTTTTTCATTTTCACATTTTTTTTTTTTTTTTTGTTTCAATTAAGTCTAATGTTACATTTTTTCATTAATCAAGTTTCGTCAATCTTTAATTGCACAAACTTATCGACAACAGATTAAAGTTGTCAATGTTTCTGCAGCAGAGGACTTTATATTTATGAGCTTCCAAATGAACCCGCCCACAAATATTTATGTTCTTAAGAATTTTACAAAGCCGAAAGTTAGCAATTTAAAAAATAATTCAAAAGCCAATCAAGAGTTCGGCACATAGAGAATCTAATAAAATCTCTTTTTTTTTTTTTTTGTAATGAAATTGTGTTAATTTAAAACATTTAATATAAATTTAAGAAATTATGTTAAACAAAAATATAACAATATTTAATTTTAAATGTTAAATAATTAATAAAAATTAAATTGCAGATAAGTCTAGATTTTTTAATAAATTTTGTGATCTACAAATTTTAATTTAAATTAAAGTATACAAACAATATTTTGCAGCACTGTTGAAATTTTTGACAACAAATCGAATTATGTGTTATTTGATTTTGATTCTGTTGTCATCATAAAACCAATTTGTGGGTTTGATACATAACTTTTTTACTTTCTGTCTCGCTCTACTTCTCGCACACTTCTTCGTGACACACCATATGTAAATCTAACTAAAAATCAAAGATAATTTCTTACCTCGTCGTTGTCTTCATCAAATAGCATGAAGTGCAAAGAAATAAAAAAACAATATTCATTATTTTTAAGTGAAGCAAAATGTTGCCCTCTCAACACCTTGCAGCAATATTCACAGTGAATGAATTTTAATAAAAATTCGAAAATCGAAGCATAAATTGGTGTGTGGCTGTTCAACTGTAGTTCTCACAGAAATTTTTTCTCTTAATTTGTTCTACTTTTTTGGATGTTAAATAAAATGAAAGCGGGTGTGACAAGATGATTGTTGAAGCGTGTAATCGCTTTTTTCTACTTGATTGTATATATGGTTCCATTGATTACTATTTGTCTGTCTGCCTGTCGTGTTGTTTGTCTATCTTTATGATCAAATACGTAAAAAAATAAATTGAGGCTTTTTTCCACTGAACCGCTAGTGCTCACTGTCAATAGTGCCTTAAAAGCTTCGAAGCATTTAAAAATGTTTGTATTTTTCCCCACCTTTTGGTAAGATTAATAAATGCAACGGTAAATTATGGAAACAAATGTATATGGAACAATAACAACAATCGCTAAAAAGACTATTAATACTATATGCCAACCGATTTCATACAACAAAAGTCATACAAAATTGGCAGTTCTATTTTTAGACATTAATGTGAATATTACAATAACAACAGCAACAACACTGTTCAAACTGAGTGCTTCCTTAGTATTATTAAAGAGAAAGTGTTAATTGAGTTTATGGCTGTCAAGAAATATTTGCTCATGATACTTAAATGAAATGTGTGCCCTTTGGTAATTTAAAGAGGTTTTTTCAATTTCTTTTAATAACTAAAATGTATCAAAATATTTTTTGTGTATAGATTTTCAGACAATTTATGATTAGCAAGGCAAGTGGTAAATGGAAATTCTTAGACAAATGGGGTCTCCAAATTGAGGAAAGATTTTTATTTGAAGCACCACAATAAAAAGCAACCTATTTTGATTGTCGAAAAATGCTATTAAAAAAATAATTCTTTGAAAAAATCAGTTTTTTTTTGTGTTTGACTGTTTTATAAGGATAACATTTTGGAGGTATATTGAACAATTATTCTTGGCAAATAATTTTCTTCAAATGCTAAGTATTGCTTGTGCTTAACAATGTGATATTGTATGTGATATTGTAATATAACTTTTCTTGTTAAAACTGGATGTAAAATTCAGTCGTCATCCAAACAGTGCTACATTCCAAAAACCCTGTACAAACGTTCAATTATTACATGATAGATTTGAACATGTACTTTTTCCTTTTCTTTGATAAATAAATATTAAAATATCAAGATCGTGCCAATGTCAGGCACTTCATGTCACTGAATAGTAAAATTTAAATACTGAAAGTACACTTATTGTATAAAGTTCAAAGCTTTGAGTTTTTACTGCATTGCATTGTAGAAATGTTTCAGAGGTATATATCAATCATTTTACTAGTAATACTAGTATTCTGAACATTGCAAAATTATTCATTTGTGATTAAAATAAAATTAATTAAAACTAATAATTAATCAAAAAAATTTTAAAATATGAAAAATAGTCAAATTAAAAAGTTGTATGGTAGGCACTTGCATATACGCAATAAAACTTTACAGTTGCTCACTTTATGGCAATTTGAAATTCCTACACCCTACAGTTCAAAAGTTCACTCTTTATTTTTGAAACTTTTAAAAATTCTTTTCAAATAGAATAAATATTTTTATAAAAAGATTACGGACGATTTTAAAAACTATTTTCCTAAAATCGGTTAAAAGTGCAAAACTATTTAGGCTTAGATATGCTTGCAAGCAATATTTAGTTTTTAAATAAATTAGAAATAATCTGCCTGTTTTGCCTTTAAAAGCAGTTTTTTCTTTTAACAAGATAAACCCAATGGAAGGATGGTTCTAAGTGGGTACAGTTACCTACTAAAAATCAAGCTTTTATTTTTTATTTGAATTATTTGAGCTCGCTTTTTATCTAAATTTTCTAATATTTTTAATTTTTTCTGTTATAATTTAAACTATTCTAGTATTTATATCCAATGTCCCTTTTAAAGTTACGTTCTAAATTTAATAGGCAAGTAAAATTATTTACAAAGAATTTAATTAAACTTTTAAATTAATTAAATTTTATTTTTATTTATTTATTTTTTTTTTTTTTTTTTTGCTTATTTTCAGCTTTTTGTGTTAATTTTTTAAAGGAAACAGGTAAATTTAGACCATAAATCTACGTTTTAAACGTCATCTATTTAACCAATTTATGAAACGAATTAGAATTCAAGGACTTCTTATAATTGATCAATATTAATTTAATTTGATGAAGTCCACACACAACCCAAAGCTATTTTTGTATTGTTCTCTTTATTATTCGTCTCATATGTTTGTTTTTGATTTCATGGTAGCACTGATAACAATTTTATTATTTTTAACATAAAATATTTTTAACCAACTTAATGCAAAATTGTTATCACTTCATTCGTATGAATTTGTTATGTTTGTTATTTAATAACCGCTTTATTTGTAGACCGATTTTTTGACCTTTTTCTTTATTTGAGGAATCTCCCACTGATTAGTTTTACTTTAAATAAAAAAAATTGGAACGTGACCCTACACAATATACGTAATTTTTACGTATGCCTTTCATTAATATGATAGACTTGATTTTGATCTAAATGTCCTTATCTTTTTAAGCATTTAAGACAGAGATTTAATATTTCTACCGTCTTTGTTACTACACATGCTACAATGACAAGTTTAAACAGTCAGAAAAATAATTTGTTATAGTTGTTTTTGCTGTAAAATTGTTTTTAAATAATTTATTACCGACAGACCTTTAAAATGTCGTGGAATTGTTACCAGGAATGAAATAGACAAAATAAATGCCTTGTACCTCTCGTTTCAGATTAAATTATTTTAAACTTTCCAGGAGCCTTAGATCTTAGCGCTTATGTGTATGTACCGTATCCAGTGTGCTAATAGATTAAATTTTTTTAATTTTTTTACGATCTTACCTTTAACTTAGATGTTATTAATTAAAAATTTTTCTGTTTGTTAGGTACTTCACAAACCGCACATTCGAAGAAAAGAAAGTATTATAACGAAGTAAAGATTAGGTGAAATCTTCATTCACGACGCCCACAAAATAGATAGTGCTATACAACGGAGGGTATTTTAACACTATTTCAATTTTGAGTGGAACAAATTCCATTTGCTTCAATGAACCAAAACTGCGATCATATAATATTTTAATTACTTAAATAACACAGAAAAGGAAATAGCAGGGAAAAGCTTTCAAAATTTATTTTTCGTTGTCTTAGAAGTCAATTGACACAAGCAATTAAACCCAATGTAAGAGTATCTTTTTATCCTCTTTGCGTCTACTATCCGCATTTAACAAATTAATTAGCAATTCGGTTCTGTTTATTTATCTCTTAAACGCACAAAAAAGGTATTCAATAAAAACAAATATACAAAAAAAAGTAAAAAAAGCAGAATGTTGAGGTAGAATCAGTTCTATAATTATTTAACTATTTACTTTCTGCATTTGATTTTACAAACACTTTCAACACCCACCGATGGTTGTTTGAACAAATATTTAATGATTTGTATTGCAGTGTTTTTTTCCTTTGATTTATTAACCCTTTATCTTTTCTCGTTTGTTTATTTGTATTTTCTATTTTTATATAAACAAGAGGGTTAATCTTGTTTAACCACAGTCGTTTCAAGGATCTGTTCATAACATTTAAATAGCAAAAAAAAAAAAGTTGTATTAACACTGCAGCTGTTTCTTTGGATATTAATTAATAATAAATAATATATTAAATTCTCTTCATATCAGAAATTTTTCTACAGAGTTTAACAGTTTTAGAAGGGCTCTAAAGAAGATTACAAAAAATTGAAAATAATTTTTACTAAGACGAGCAAATGTATTTTTTCTCTCCCTTTTTCTACAAAAGATTTAAATTAAATTATGATTATTTTTTGTTTTATTAAATAAAAACGACTAGCACAATTGTCTGTATTTACTTTTACGCCGAAATTAAATTAATATTTACTCTTTTATTTTTACGTGATCACATTAAAATTTTAATTAAACTGACCCTATCGATCTCATATTGCGAAATAATACGGTAGTTATTGAAAATTATAAATACTCGAAACCGCTTATTTATATTTTAAAATTTTTTAAATAATTATTAGTAGAAGTACAACTAAATAAACACTTTTGGCTTAGATTCATGCAAATTTTAGTATTTAATATTATTAAGAAAATAATTTATTTTGATAAATTTTTGTGTTTATTTTTTTTAAAGGAGACAAAAAGGATTAATTATTAAAAACTATTAACCAACTCATTTAAAAGCTTTCTACTAACTGTCGGTTAAGCAACGTTATTTTTAATTATTCTTTGTATACCTTTGTCTATTTTATTCTACTCATTTAGAAATTATTTAATATAGTTAGAACTGAATTATTATATTATTAGTTATCAACTCAGGAAGTTGCAATTATGATTACAGTGGTAAATAGTGCAAGTTCAATATCACTATATTACCATACCAGTCCCAAGACCTTCGAAAAATTCTTATATTTTTTAAATACATGATGGCTACTTTTGTAAATTAATCATAACAAAAAACAAAAATCGAGGTAGAAGATCGAAACTAAACTATAATAATTATTATTCAAAATGGCATTTTTTTGTCTTTTTTCTGAATAAAATTTCATTAAATTTTGTTTTATATTTTATAAACATATGATTTGCTTATATTGTCAAGATGTTTATAAGTACACTTCGTAATATTTAAAAAAAAATAGTTGATATGATTTTTTTAAAAATTAAAAACCTTAAACATACTTTGTTTCATTTTTATTTTTCCAATATTTCAGTTAACTTCGTTAAAATTTTAAAATAATTTAATATTTAGTTGTCGTACCAACCTGTCGGTTACATTAGTTGTTGTCAATTTAAAAATATATAAACTTAGTTTATTAACAAAAATATTTCGGGTTTAAAGATTTTAACGTGTGGTGAGAAAGAAAAAAATTTTCATTTATTTCTTTTCTGATTAAAATAATTTAGTTTTTTTTTATTTTATTTCTAAAACAAATTTTTGTGACAAAAAACTTATTTTCTTAAAATTGAATGAGTCATAGCAAGGTATTTTGTAATCGTTATTATATGATTTTAAAACAAATGCAGGAAAAGTGAAAAAAAAAATATTCTCACACAATAATGTATCGTTGAAAGCAAAATAATAATAAAGACGAGGAACAAAACTATTTTTTTTTTTTAATTTTTACTATTATTTTTTATTTAAAGTTTCATGTGTATATTTTTTTTGTTCTTCTTTAAGAACAGAGGCATTGTAGAGAAGAATTGTTTCCATTATCTAAAACTTAGTACATGTGTGTACGTCTTATAGTCGCAACTTGTGATAATTAATTTAGTGACAAAAAAACTGTTTTCTGACTTTATGCTGATGAGAATCGACGTAGAATATGAAATATTTAAACAAATATTTGCGTTCATATTCTAAAAACGGTTGTTTCAAATCTAATTTCTTGAAGAAATTTTTCATTTAATGTTCTTTAATAACAACTTGCATTAGGTCTTAGAAGTATAAACTTGCGTTTTGCGACTAAAACTTTGTCATTTTAAATCAAAATTTGCTATTTTAAGCGATAAGAACTTCTTACAATATGGGCGTTGATTTTGTTTTAATAGCTGGAATCAATTAATTTAGTTGTAACGACTTTTTGATATCAGATTCAATATATTGTGGTCTAAAACACTCAGCAAAATAATTACATATTGTAATGTGACATAAAATCTAAAAGACTTTGAGATAGAGCTTAAGGTATGCAAAAGCTTAGAAATAAAGTGTGGTTTTGTTTGATACTTTATAAATATGTGTTCTTTTTAATCCATCACATAAAAATAAAAACGGTCTTTGGATGATGTATTATGATTATGAATGAAATTTAATATCGCACGTGGTACACCATCCGATACAAATTTTTCACTTATTGATTTATAGGCCTTAAACTTTAATACTACATCTGCAATGCAATTGTTAATAGTGCTATATCGCGAAAACTATCGAAATCTTAAATCCTTCTTTTAGAGCGAGTAGCGTTTTTAAGCAAAAAAGCTTGGTGGCGTAGAATGAGGGCACGGGGTTTCAAAATAATTTTTTATTTCATATCTTGAGAACTACAACAGCAAAAAAGGCACATTTTTCTATTACATAAACAACACTTTCTTACAAACGAATTTTTTATTTATTGGCGCTTCGCTAGCATCAGGTATAACAAACATTCAATAGAAATTATTCAAAATAAAAAAAATATATAAAACAAAAAATTATTATTTTACCTTTTATTAAAAATCTAACTGCTTTAAAATAATTTTCAATATTCCTTTTTATACAAAACAACAACAAGCAACACTGGTCTTCTATTAGAGCAATAACAACTTTTATCCTTTAAACGATTTTAATACACAATTAAACACACACATACACGTACACACAAGTAATCCTTCACACAAGTTGTTGTTAAGAAAGTTTTCTTTAAGTGGTGGTTTTAAAACTTTTCAAAATAATTTGTTGTTGTTGTAAACACTTTGAAACTATCTTTTTTAAATTAATTTATATTTAATTTTTTGCTAGTTGTGTTGAACTTAGTGAAATTATTTTGCATATATCTCACACTTTATTAAAAGCAATTTTCCAAAATTGATGGACCTTTAAATAGGAAATTAACTATGCTTTAAATTGCGCTAAACAAGACACCAATATTTTTAGCTATTTTAATTTTATTTATAGGTTTTAGTAAACATTTTTGGAAATTTATATATTTAACATATTTCTTTGTATTTTTCATAAAAATTAATTTTGGTAGAACCACTTTTATTTAAAAAAAATTTTGGTAGGTAGAACCATTTTTAAAACAACATCTTCAAAAAATAACACATTTTTTTATTTTTTTCGGTAAAATAAAATTTTAATTTTTGTTTGGATTATGTACGAGGGATTTTGTTGTCTTTACTCTATATTTCTTATTTATTTGTTGATGCTCAAATACAACTACACTTTTCGAATAAGGACCTAAGTAAGTAAAAAAAGAACATACGTAGTTTCTTATTTTCTTCTTCTAGCACTTAACATAAAAAAACTTCAGAGAGACCTGCCAATTTTCCGCTACTAATAGACCGTTTCAATCCGCGCTAGTAAAATGACTAAATTTCACAACTGTAAATTTTTGTAATCATCAAGCGCTACATACTGAAAAATCTACTCGGGTTTGTGAGTAAAACGAATGTAAATAAATGAGCACGCGACAGGCATTAACAGAATTTCCAGAAATACAACAACAATTCAACAAACCTATACAGCTGCTACATGAGTATGAGTTTGAAGTCGACAATAAAACAGCTGAAACCTTAACCGGTTAGCTGCTATACACATTTCTAGTTTTTTTTATTTCATTGTTTGTTTAGTTTTTATTTTCACATTAAATTTAAACAACAGCAGATAACTGTAAACCAAATTATGTAAACAAACATTTACGAGGGCAAGATCTGTTCGTAAACTGCATGAGATTTGGCTCTCTTATTGCTTTTATCGAGCTCGAAAGGAAAACTAATGGGACCAGCGTTACCAGAATAGTTGCTAATCATATTACATTTTTGTGATTTTTTTCTAGTTCTACAAAATTGTTCTACAAATTTAGCTATTTCGCTAGCAATACCAACATCACTATTTAGAAAAAAATTTTCCTTTTTTGCCTTTGATAATACAACATTGTTGGCCTTTTTTAAATCCGCACGAAATAAGTGGATCTCATATTAAATTGCAGTTGCATTTAATTGTTATCTGAATCAATTTGCTTTTAATAAATTTTTGGCTTCGAGAGTTGTGTATTCGATCAAAGAATGCTTTATGTCGTCTCTCGTGGAACCAATATTTAATTAGAATTTTATAAAAATTGATGTGATATTAAAAAAGTTCAGCAATAGATTTCAGTTTGTTCAATTTGAAGTTTGGAAAGGCATAAAATAGACAATACCGAGTGTTATACATATTATTCTCAGTTTCGACCCATAGGTCTAAGCGTGGTCTTACCACTAGGTGAACACATATGGTCTAACACCACCCTCGAGGCAAAAAGTAACAACTTGACTTGCAATTCTAAGGGCACAGCTAATAGAGCCGGCGGCATTCTATGGAGGTTTGAAAAGCGTATAGGATAATGTTATTCTTCCCACGATTAGGGTTTAAACCATAGCCACCACTTTGCTCCCTAATAACCGGTAGAATGATCGTAATTCCAGCTTCGTACTTCGAGAGTTCCTCTCTTTCAGTTGCTAGGCCTGGAAGCCTGGGCGATTGGAGCCATCATACACCCAGAACCACAACGTCAAGGTTTTAATGTTTATTGAGACCAGCGCATCTTCTTAGAAAAACAGAAGGATTGGTAAAAAATGTGTGATAGAGAAAAAATTCATAACTTACAGACCTGCAATAACACGTTATGTTTAAAATTAAATTATATGTAATAAAATTGTGAGCGGCTGGGGTATAAACTCGAGCCACCAAAACAAATGTGCACAAATATGTATTTAAATCACTATGAATTTTTAAACATCTGGGAACATTGTTGAATGTATTTTTTTAACCACCAATATGTTCTAATTTTTACAATGTAATGTTAAATGTGTGTTTCTATACTTACTGTTGACTTGTACTTTTAAAGAAAGCTTCATAAATTGAGGACATTTTTTACAAGTTGAATTTCAGTTCTGTTAAAAATTGTAAATATTTCGAATGTTTACCTTTTGCTGGGGAAAAGCGAGGAAATTAATACTTTCATGTACTTAATTGGCGTAGAAATGGAATATGAAATTCGATCTTATTTCTGTAAAATGAATTAGCTACATTCTAGCAATGATATGAAATAAATACTGCTAAAGTTACGACTAAAAATATAAATTCTTACGAAATGAAATATTTAACTAATTTTTTTTTACTCATCTCTTCTGCATGAATGTTTTATGTACAGGATTTTTGTTTTTTTGAAGAAAAATCGTGATAAACGATTGTCCCTACAGAAGCTTCTAAGTACTTAACTTTTCGGACTAACCAACCGTAACCGTTTTACACAGAAGAAAGTTTTGCACATTTTAAAATTTCATTTGTATTCAAGTTGAAATTTTATTTAGTTTTTAACTGAATAAACTTCTTTTCAATAAATAGCGTTTTATATTTTTTAATAAAATATTTAATTTATAATTTAATTATAAAATTTCGTATTTTATTTTATTAATTTAACACATAATTGGATCTATTAAAAGTTCAATTAAATTTTAATATGACAGCAAGCAAAACCTTTAATAGGTCAAATACAAATTTCTGTGCAGTTGTTCAATAAAAATATGCTTTTTTTAATCTGATGGCAATGAGCTGCTTTAGTAAATACAGCAATGATTATTTAGGATACAAGTGTATGTAATTATTAAATCAGGCAGTTCTGTCATCAAACCGACCCCATCATTAACTTTTATATTTGATTAATACTAATTTAATCTTAGCTAAATTCTCCTTTAAAGCGTTTTGTAATTTTCCTTAAAAGTCGTTTTTCAAATTGCCTCAGTTTTATTAAATTGAGTAATATGTGAACAAGTTCTTAAATTACGCTTGCTCGAAAGGTGAGTTATTTATTTTCCTCTCTGTGTATAAAATGTAAAAAAATAAATTATTCCTAAATAACAGGTTTTTTGTTCTCGTTATTATTTTAAGTCTAACTGACGACTGTTTATTATATTCATTGTAAGTCCTTCTATTCGAAAAAGGAGAGGACAGTTCTAAATGTAGGATTGTATGAAATACTAGATATGACTACGCGTCTTGTACAAATGACGAAGAAAAAGCGTGTTTTATTTCTAATGCTTTTAAAATAGTGTAAGTTTGATCTACAGGTTTACATACCTAATGATATGTCTCTTAAAGAACTCTAACACGCAGTTTTAAACAGAATTTTAATGGCAACTTTTAAATATTCTGCTAAACAGAAGGATTTCCTTGCCTAAAAAATTTAACAGCTTCATCCATTTTTTTAATGATATATATAGCAACTCATGTTATTTTCTTTTATAGCAGGAGGCTCGATACAACTTGTGTTCAAGCTTGTTGTACTGTGAACATTGCTTTACAACATGTTGCTTTTAAATGTTTTTTGTTTAACATTGCTCTGTAACTGAAGTCAAACCTTTACTTTGCATACACATTTAACATTGTTGAATGTTATTCATTTGTTATGTTATTAATTTATGGTTACATTATCTGTACTCACGCACACGTATTGCAATGAAAAACCCACAGTTGAGAGCTAAAACTGCAACAACAAGGGTATTGCTGCAAACCCAATTAAGAACTTGAAAAGAACAAAGACTAGTAAAAGGATAATGACCTAAACTGTGTATGTCATATTTAGTAGACGTGTAAATTATTCTTCTACAACACCAGTATAATGTTTTACTTTCTTCGAAGGTAATCAAATGAATAGTTTTTTCTAACAGTGTCACATATATTTGAAATGTTTCTTATACGTATGAAAAATATTCTACGAATTCATTATTATTTTTATCAAAAAAGGGAGTCCTAGAATTAATCTGCCGTAGTACAGCAGCGTTTGTCACAATGTTTGTCAGATTCTTGTTAACAAAACCCATTTCATTCTTACAAAATCTTAAGTGTTTTTTGTTTAATATTGTAAGTGTAATATTTCACTTGTACCTTAATAAATCTCACAATATAAAATGATTTAATTGCAAGCAGTTAAAAATTTCTTGCAATTGATAAAACATTTGTTTTATTTTCTTTAAAAGATACATTGCCATCTCAAAACATACACTTAACACTTGGGAAAACTATCCTTCTTTGTATTTATTGCTATTCATCCTAGTCTTAGGGCAACATGCACTTGAGTGTTATTGAAATACTTTGCTTTTTTCTCAATTCGTAAAAAAAACAAGTAAAATGTCCTAGAGCGCCACACATTTGGAAAATAAATTGAAAAACAAAAAAGAATATCAAGAAAATTATAGTAATGTGTGTTATATCCGCCCTACTTAACAATCAATATATCGTTTAAGCAGTACAATATTTTGGGAGGAAGTATTCCCTAGATAATGAAATAAGAAAAAAATAAATAAATAGATAAATAAATAAAATCATAATGAAGAATTCTTAAAATAAGATCCAAACTTACACAAAAAAAATCAATGATATTTAACTAAGTAGAGTTACCTGGACGATACCTGGAGAGCCCTTGTTGCCGGGGAGTCATAAATAAAAATTTTACAAATTTATAAATAAAAAGGTTCTGGGTTTATGGATTTTTTATTTGTTTGACAAAAGCATCTGTTCAAATCAAATCATTTGTTGAGGTTTAACAACAATTCATTGTTCTTTTCGCGTAGTGCATAGAAGACGGGAAAATACCTAAAGTTGTGTTAAAAACAATTTTTTACCAATTATTATAGTTGATGAAAATTAAAAAAAAATATTATCTACTCTATTTAAAACCCAGCCTCTTTCCTCCAATTATATTCCTAAGAAATATTTATTATTTTAAAGAACAAAATTAGTGCGGGCTAAGCAAATTCATATATCCATTTATTTATTGAATCCTTTGATCAGCAATAGCGAAATGGATTAAGAAACCGCTGTTAGAAGCATGTCCGAATAATTTTCGAATCAGAGCCAAGTAAGAAGCGCAAGGAAACGTATAGAAAAAAAAACTTAATAAAAGACGAATATACTAGGATTTTATTCATAAAAAATATAAAAAATGATTTAAGAAAAAAGAGAAAAAATTGGATCTACAAAATGTAAAAATTTACTAAGTGTAAGCTTGAGCATCGAAGGAGTGATAATGCGGGCAATATATAAACCGCCTTTGTATCATATTTGACATCATGACTCATAGCATTAGGGACAGTCGAGTAAGAATTCATTTCTCTGTTGAACATGTTTTAGCCTGTGTGCAAACTTGAATATGAAAAATCAATCAAAAGTAAAATAAAAGACAATTTTTTGTACCAATTGACTTCGGTGAGGATTACAAGGGCACACTAAAAGTGAAAAGCGCCCAACAGAAAAAGCTTGAGCACAAAATTAATTTTACGAAACGCTTTAGATGTCACTGATTAATTTTTTTTTAATAAAACCCTTTTGAAAAAAATATAAATAAATATACCGGATATAATAAAATATATAAAACAAGTGCGGGTGCTTTTTTCGGCTATGGCGGATCATATATACTCATTACGAAAGATTTTTTGTTATTTTCTAAAACTTATTCTTCCTGTTAAATTGTGGGTAAAAATTTATTAAATTTTTGATGAACTTTTGAATTATTAAAAGATTACTTTTTAAATTCTCGGTTTTTAATAAAACTTAAGTTTTTTGATTACAAGCACATTTATTGTAACATACAATTTTTTTGTGAAATTTTGGTGTGAATGTTATATTTTAGCGAAAATTCGATTGTTTGGTGGAACAGAGATTTTTGGTAATCTGGAATTTTTTTGTGATAAAATGTCGGATTTTTTATACGACAAAATTTATAAAAAATAATATTTTACTACGTAAAGGTAAATGCAGAAGACGCTCCGCCTTTTTTTTCATATTTACACCACTTATGTTGCTGAATTTCAATAGCAGATCCCTCTTAGGAAACTACGCCTGAGTGATTGGTAGGTATAACTTATCATCATTTTTTTTCGGCCTAAAATTTAACCCAGTTATATACAGATGAGATACAAATCTCGAATATATAAATAATAAAGTTTTTTAAAATTTTTTATAAATAAAGAAGCTTTTGAAACAGCCTCCCTTATTCTAGATTCTTATCTGCTTTTTAATACAAAGCAATAGAATCGGCTGTTGACATTTCGAACTTTAGAAATTACTCTATCAAAATAAAATTTATTACACATATTTTTTATGCATTTATTTTAAGGCTTAAAATTCTTTAATATCGCCAACAAATATTTTCTCAATTGCCTTTAACTTAAGCAATACTTCCCTCAATCACTAACTTATTTTTTGATTTACCCGTTATAAACAGATCGATTGGGGTTGGGATATGTGTGTAATACAGTGTTCATTTAGTTGAACATTCTGAACTGAAAAACCATTTAAAATAAACAATACAATCAAGTGCTCTGTTTTGGCACCTAAATATGGATTAGTGTGGTGTTAAATTTATCGTAAAACTATTTTATGATACTACTTTCCTACACGTTATCAATGTCTTCGGCTTACCAGGGTTTGCATCAATTAAATAAACCCACAAATTCCTACACAACCAATATAAGTAAGTATTTTATTGTTTTCTTGTGATTGCTTTGTCTCCTGTGTATTAAATTCATGTATGCTAGTGTCTTCCTAAAGAAATCTCAGTTTTTATGCCTTTGACAATGTTCTTCTATTGTTGTTATAAATTCTAGTGGTTGAAGTGTATTTTCATTGCGGGTTCTTCTTATGTTTTAATACATTTTTTTTTCAAGTGATGATATACACATCAGATTGTTTGATTGTTTAATTTAGAAACCAATATCTACATATCTTGTATGATTTGTCATTGATGTTTGGTTTTGTGTTTTCTAAAAAAAATTCTCATTTAAATGACATTTCAAGAGATATATGTATTTAATGCAAAACAGAGGTTAAAATAAACAGATGTCCTTATTTCTTTACTAAGTGATTTAAGAATCTCTGACTTTGGTTGCTAAACGATGTGATAAATTTTTATCTAAATGCGTTAACATATGCCCTTCATTCACACTTTGTTTTAAAAATAATAGCAAAAAATAAAAATAAAATATATTGAATTTAACCGTAAGATTAAGCTAAAGACTACGATCAGTTACATTTATATAAAATCAAAAATTTGTACTTCAAAATTGTAAGTCTTAATTGGATGTCACAAATCGAAGTTATTGAGGACATTGAAACAATGTAAATATCGTCGTGAAAACAAGATCCTAATCTGACAAGTATGAGAGGTAAACGTGATAACATTTAGACGTCTGGACGGTAAAATTTATAAATCTTACCAGTGCCTTAAGTAGAAACTTAAGAGAAAAAAGCTTAAAAGATATCAGATCGGAAATGGAAGCCGCACAAGAGCCAATTAAGTAAATAGAAAAACATTTGTTTTTGTGCAGCCACAGTAAATTGATTGTGAGCTCAAAAGTCTCCAGAGCCTCTGATACTTGCATGCTAAACGGCATATCAGTAGTGTAAGCTTCATCGGTGCCTTTCTTTAAGTATGATAAGATGAAGGAAGAATATTTTTCATAAACTGCATAAAAATTCCGAAATTAATATATTACTTTTAAAGATCAAAAAAAGTATGCATTAATTTATGAATGTATGTATGTGTGTATTTTTCTATGTATGTATGTATGTATGTATGTATGTATTGTACGTATTATTGTGTGGAACTGTATATGCCTGTACCAATTATTTTTGTACATGTGTATGTATTAATGTAATTAGGTATGTATCTTCTGTGTGTTTATGTACCCAGCAAAAAAAGATATGCAAAACAGTAGAATGAACTGGTTCAATTTAGGGGAAAAACGCATGATTTTTTCATTAGCTTGTCATTGGTGAGCATGGGTTCAATTAGCTTGGCATTTAAATGAATGCTTAAAACCAGTGAAAATTCGATGATTATGATACGTTTTTTCATTAGTCTTTGTTTTCTATAATTTCGTTTCTCATGAATTTCAATGAGTTTTTCATGAGGTCAAAAACTATAACTTAATTAGAATAAACGAATTTATTAAAAATGCATTATAGAAAACAAGTGCAAGAGGAGCAATGAAAATACGTATGAGTTTTGCTGGGTATAAACGTACTTTTTATGTATCTATTATTTTGTGTAAGAATGTATGTATGTATCGATATTAATAATTAAATGATCAAAAACTTGGTAAAATGTAATAACTCATAATTAATTAAATGTTACTTTGTACGACTTCAAGTTTTGAGATGCAACAAATACACATGACGCGGGCTGAGAGTGAAAAAAAAATCAAAAAGTAACTTTTAATTTTGATAAGAGGGTGCCGTTTGTGTAAAAATATAAGGATATATTTAGCAGTTTATCTAATATGCCAAGAGTAAAAAAATAACTGGATATACCACACGAGTCATAATGTTCGTGGTTAGTTTCGAGTAGTCAAAGATTTGCAAAATAAAATTTCACGATTCGATTATATTTTCTTTGTTTATCTTTCGTATCTTGTGATATTTTACATTATAGTGGTAATGCCAGTGTGGATAATTTTTTAGTTAAATTGATTGTGAAAAACGGTAT
Source organism: Cistogaster globosa (assembly GCA_937654795.1). NCBI lineage: Eukaryota > Metazoa > Arthropoda > Insecta > Diptera > Tachinidae > Cistogaster > Cistogaster globosa. The sequence continues at coordinate 130,168,365 of OW569404.1, read as the reverse complement.
AAAAAAGTCACAAAAGTACCTAAATTTATAGAACGAATATGGTTGTCAATGAACAGCGTATTCTTGCTGCATGAACCAGTTCAAAATTAATTGCTTTAGAGCAAACTTGCTAAAGGCACTGACTAATTGTTCTTGTGATAAATAAAATCTGCTGTCATATGAACATTAATGACATGCAATGAAAAGAGCATTAGCATTAGCACTATCAACATTGTCATGAATTGAAATTGTTACCTAAGCGAAATTATCACATTTATATAAAGTTTTCTTTAATCATTTAAAGCCGAATAATATCGAAAACCGGTTTAAAATGTTCTTTGAAATTACAAAAAATTGCAACCAGCATAGTCAAATACAAAGCATAATAGTTTGGTAAAAACTTGTTTTTTTTCTTATAGAAAAAAACTCTTTTTACTCTATTACTTGACATCCTATTGAGTTTTTTTCAACATTTTTTTTAATTTCATTATTTAATTGTAAGCAAACCTCCCCGGTAAAGTGACTTATTTCATTTGTTCATATACTTTTTTTATAATTTCTCCGTAATTGAATATTATGATCTTTTTATACCTAAAACCAACAGCTGTTATAATTTTATAGCTTAATTAATTTTTACTGCTCTTCTTTTTGATATTTAATCAACCATTAGTAAAAACAAAGAGGCAGCCCAAAAAAATATACAGAAATTAAAAAGTCAAAACAACTTATTAGGCACTTACTAGGTACATTCTCACAAGTCCTCTTACCTTAATGTACCTTTGAACAGCAGGTACCAAAAATATATATAAAGATAAAAACTGCTTGCAGCAGTCCAAATAAATAACCTGTAAAACATAATTAGATTTCATTGCAAGTCAGGGAACAAACAACGACAACAAAAATGTAGTAAAAGAAAAAAAACGAAATAAAAGAGCAGCCGCTAAATTGAAGGACATTAAAGCAAGAATATGTGACATAATATCAAATAAGGGCAGGATACTCCAACATCAAGGATAACATAAAAAACAACAACTGCAACAGACCCCTCAGCTTAAGCATCAACATCATAGGCAACTAACTGTTTACAGACACTAAGGAATTGAATTTATATTATCCGTTTTAAATTTTATTCTCCTTCGTTTCTGAGATCATATATTTTTTGTTGTTTGAAAAAAGGATGCCTGTATACGCCAGATGATAATACTTGTATTTCAAACTTCTTAGCATTGTTTGTTTTGGTTGCTTGCTGCTGTCCTGCAAAAGTTGGTTAGTTTTTGTTTTCCTTGTGTTTTATTATTTTTTTTTTTAATTTGGCTTTTGGTATTTTGGTCTTAATATACTGGTTTATAAAGAGGTATTATGTAATTTTAATAAAGGACTCTTTTCTCACAGAGTATACAAATAAATATTGTAGTGTTTTTTAATTGAGTTGGAGTGGGTGTTTAATAAGTTCACCTAAAATCATTTACGTTTTAGAATTTTTTTAACCTAGCACTTACAAAAGATTGCTGAAAAAGTACTTTCTTGAAAAATCCTTAAAATGGAATCACCTTAAAACGACTTTTAAAAAGAAGACTCAAGAAAGGTTCGTTATAAAACTTACTTTTATGAAAATGTACCGTTTGTATAAAGCAGCATTTGAAAGAGCAACCACTGAAAAGGGTCGTTTGAGAAAGTATTTTTTAGAATAATGCTTTTATAAATTTAAGTTTTAAAAATAATCTTTTAACTTATTTTTTAAAAGATTAATTAAAAATAAATTTAATAAAAAATGTAAAAAAACTTTACAAAAGTTTCCTTTTAAAAGAAGGTTTTTGCGATCAGGGACAAATTAAATGTCTTTAAAGAAAAGTACTTTTAACAGCATTTTTGTGAAAAGTTGAACTTAAAATTGTTTCTGTAATATACAATGTAAAAGTTGCTCTTAATAAATAATATTTTTGGAGATGCTTCTAATTTTACATATCTCCTCCATTAAAAAAGAGATAACCTCTTTTTACAAGCTGATTCCATATGTCCCTCAATTATGCACACTATCACCTTGTTTCCAGTGTAATGTTAGTAAAGAGGTGTAAAATATTTTTAAAATAACCCTGTTATGAAAAGAGCTGTAATGTTGCTTCAATATTAGAAATTGTTATTATTTTTATGTTGGGTTCAAAAATGCATGTTCCACTATAATTCAGGCGGCTGATGTGTATAAACTGAGCTTCATCTGCTCAAGTTTTTGTAGCTAGAATAAAAGCTTTGAATTTGCTTACGATTCATAACTCATTAAGAATCTCTCGTGAGAATTAGCGATAAATCTCTATTTCATGCTACGAAGAGTATTTTTAACTTTACAAAAAGTACTTGGCAAATAAGTAATGAAACATTTTGCAAAAAAAAACATCTTTTAAAAAGTGTTAGTTAAAATGTTTTTAAAAAGTACCTTTTAGAAAAGAACTGTTCAATCCCTTTAAAAAAGAACCCTAGAAAATTATCTTCTTGAAATAAAAATTCATTTAAGTTTCCAAATTTTGCCGCTTTGTTGTGCGACAAATTTACAATTCATTTGCATGCAATTATCACAATAGGGATTTTATATTGACTTAAAAAAGCCTTAAATAATGAACCACACTTGGTCTCACTATATGTATGTATGAATTTGTAATCTTAATAGAGGTTTGTGTGTGATATTTGATGTTACGTTTTTTTTGCTGGATAGGTGTTCTGTCTGCTATGTCCTTCAAAGAAAGGCATCTGGTATGGTAGGGTTATTGGCAATGTTTTGCTAGCGTGTTCTTGCTGATAATGTTTGTCTGCTTGTTGCTTTGCAATTTTTGTTGTTTAATTTCCTGTTTTCGGTTGTTGCCTATTCTTTACAATTTGGGGTTTTATTTTTTGTTTTTATATATTTTGTTTTATGATTTTCCTTAAACTGGAACTGAGAGGAAAACGTAAATTCGCATAATTTACACCTAAATTGTGCTAAATGCTTTTTGGTTTTGTTGCCTTTAAATTTATTCTTACGTTTTATATTTTATATAGTTTTGTTCCTTTTTGTTTTGAAAAAGTGCCTGAATGACGCTAAAAAACAACATGTTCTTGTAATTTTTAATAACTTAAAAAAAGAAACAAAAAAAAAAATCAAACAAAATGTGCCAACAATAATTTAAGCAGCAAGCCATGTTAAACTCCCTCAAGAAAGGGTCGCGAGAAATTCCAGGGGAAAAAGAAGAAATGAAGATTGTTAGCAATTTTAGTTTCTAAAAATACAAATAAAAATATTATATATTCTTTATGGAAAAAAGATTATTATTGATTTGTGAATTTCTCTTGGACTCTACTCCAAAAATAAATTTTTCTTAATATATATTGTAAATTGCCTGCAGTTAACATTTTAATTATTGGACAAAAAATAATAATAAAAATGTAAAGCTCAGCATTTTGCCAGTTATTAAAAGTTAATACATAAATATGTATGAACAGTTGTTAATGACTTTTTTTTTTTTTGTTCTTATAATTGTTTCTTCATACATTTTTTTTTAATTCATGCGTTTCTCGTCTTATACAACAGCAAAACTGTGTGATTAACAAGGCACGTTTGTCAGAAATGTGGGTGAAGAATGTAAATTCATTCCTCATATGTGTGAAAGCACTAAGTCGTCGTCTGCCTTTATATACATACAAAGGTATCGTTGCAAATATGCTAACGATTTGAAAGATTATTGAAAAAGAAAAAAATTAAAAATAAAAAGTTTTACTGCTAGAGACAGAAGAAGAAAATGCTTGATTGCAGACAAAACCCATAAAAAGAATATATTACAAAATTGAATGAAAAACTTTTTAACATTTCATATGTAATGAAAGGAACATGGTTGCTAAATAAGGTCTTTGTTAAGAAAATGTAAATTTAATTAAATTAAAAAATGTTGGTAGAAGTTTTCTCTTTTTCAAATTAAGGTTTTTAAGCTGTAATAAGATAATGACGTAATTTTAAACAAACATAACAAAAAACATGTAATAGTAAAATTAAATGATTTGTTAAAGGGACTTAAGCTAAGATGTATAACTATTTATTCTTTAAAAAAATATAAAAAAATAACATTTTAAAATTCTTATTTCACAGGCTGTAATTCTCCGTTGTTCGCTGCCGTTTTTGAAATGAATAAAACTTTTTTATAATACTTTTTGTTTGTAGTTTTAATTATCTTTTGTATGTATTATAAATATAACAAAAACAGACAAAACAAATTTTCATAGTATTGATTCTCTATAGCATTAAGATGAATAAAGAGTTTTCATTGCTGGTGAAAATTTTTAATTCATTGTTTAATTTAATTTCACGCTACGATAACCAAAAGAACTACAAAAAAATAAAAAGCTATAAATTACACTAAAAGTAACTTTAAAAGGTTTTTGATAATTTAACATCACAACACAAATATCACAAGGCTTGCTTGCAAAAAATACAAAAATAAAAATAGAATTGAGCGAAAATAAAAGAAAATTTTAAAAATTATAGTTAGAAGACAGATCAAAGACGGGTTGAGTTTTAAAGGACGAGTTATACGGCGATGTTCGCTCGCTAAATCTTTTAAAATTAGTTGTAAATTCGAACGAAAAGATTCATATGATCGAGCTGTGCTGTGGAGAGCCTTCAGAGGCTTTTGTGGATACATGCTTCAACAACTCAGATAATTCAAAGCTAGAATAAGCCCATCGAAGGTATTCCTTCTCCTTGCAATAATAAATTCTGGAGTAATAATTTGGTGGTCTCTTGGCATGAGCACGATTTTAGGGTGACTAGTGATTATGGCCATATTGACTATTAAATTATTGCAATGGAATCTCAATGGACTCCTTGTTTGGCCCTGATATATTTTAGGCAAGATCAGACTCATAATTCCACATATGGATACATTTAGCTATCTGGGCTAAGCCAGTTCTTAACGGCTAACCTCAATACGTCGCTTGCAAGACTTGAGTTGCGTACAATCTTGTTTAAATTTGTTAACTCTATTGGTCCTGTCCGTTTCGCACTTTTTTACCTTCCAGACAACCGACTGCAACTCGGTGCAGTTTTTATCGCCGAATTCGGCTTCTATGACACTGGGATAAAAGACTGATATTGTTTTCTTTGTATCAGTATTGCCACACCAACTTATATTATCAAAGCAGCACTTTGTGGACATGAACATAATTACGCTGTTATAGCTGCTAGACAAATTAACACACAAAAATTTTTACAAAAGTCTGTTGATACTGATTACTATATTATAAAAGAAATTAAAATCCTTTTCAATTGCTCTGCGTTTTTCCATTTAAATAATTTGCCCTTAAATTAAACACCGCAATGATTTTATTAGCTCTCTTTTAACAAATTGACTTAAACGTTTGTTAATCTTTAAACAAAGCAAACATAGAGCCTGTCTTCTAAATACAAGGAACAATACAAAGCACCTGTTATTTAATATTAAGAAAAGAACACAAAACAAAAGGTTTACAGATAAAAAAATAACGAACAAATTGTACACCTTTTTTAAAAGGCATGCGCTTGTGCTCTCGCTTGCTGTCTGTCTAGAAATTTCAACACTATTAAGCAACGTTATTAAGCACCACTTAAGATCTTGTTGGTACAAAAGAAATTTTATGAATTGAAATAAATATTTTTTTCGTCATTCAACAACTTTTGAATGAATATTGCATTTCTGTATTGACAACAAGTTTTTATGACGTGTTCAACGATATTAGGAAATTAAAAAAAAATTTTAAATACTTTAGTGAAGTGAAAAGATGTTTGTTGAAACAACTTGAGTAATAAAAACAAGCATTTATGTCAATTAGGTAGATGAATATAGGAACTTTTTAGATATGCGAGAGTTAAAATTGTTACTTATGCTCTTAAGTGATTGCGGTTAAAATGAATGAGATTTTTGTTTAGGTTTTGTTCTTCTAAGTTTTCAATTTTTAAGTTTGCAATTTATGATGTTAATTAGAGATCAGTTAGTCAAAAAATATAAAAGAAAATTTTAAAAAGTTTAATTAGTTTTAACAGTCAAAACTCCAACATATTTTATCAATCATAAATGCCACGTCATACACCCTTTTGGCTTTTAAACTGTATTATAGATCATAATTTATTTTCTTGATAATGATATTTCTTTATTGAATATTTTTGTTTTTTGTGTGAAAAAGAGAATTTAAAAAAGGAATAAAAACGACATTCATTTAGATTGCACTTTCAGTTTTTATTAGTTTGATCACGCGAATTTTTTGTCTAATTTTAGCGGCAGAAATACACTTTTAACATCATTAATACTAATAACAGAATTAATACAGGGGCCTTGATAAACACCATACAGTAGAGCCAGTAGAAAAATATATTTTTTTATGATTTTTTTTGGGCTATCGTAGTTGTCGCAAATAACACGACATAATGTGTAAAATTTTTCGCTATTAAAATGTAAATATTATTACAATGGGTAGGGAGTTCGAATCAAGCTGTCCGTAACTAAATTGAAAATTAAAATATCATAAAAAGATAAGAGCCTTGTATGTTTCTGTTATGGCCCTTCGGCCAATATCTCTTTTTTTTTTATCTGTGATGTCAACTTCAAAATTATGCCTCTCTCAGTATTTTTTATTTCAGATTTTCACAGTTCACAATGGATCTTACTCCTGAGATATTTTTAATATAAGATTATTTTAGTGCTAAACGAGAAAATTTTGATATAGTTTAAAGTTTATTTTGTATTTAATTAAAAGGGTATTAGTCCTTTCTTGGTTATTGTTTCTATAGTTTTCAACAACTTAAAAGTATCTGAACATTGTTTTATAGTTTCACCAATTAAGCTAGCAAAGATACGTTAGCAATATCCCAGCAAACGATAATTTCCGATTTTGGATCTTTACGCTACACTTAAAATAATTTTCTCGCTGATGTTTCTCTAATATTTATAAGAAAGTAATATTTTTCTTATAGTAATTGTCAAGTGTATAAATCAAATTCAAAAATTTGCTTATGGACGAAGAAAGAACAAAAATTACTGCAACTATTACTACTGCTATGTCCTACTTAAAGCAGATATTTAATTGCTTTGAGTCATAAGAGCTTCTTTAAGCACTAATGCATTCTCCTCTACAACGATAAAATTAATCAGGGAACTCTTTTTTCTTAAAACGTTTTAATTGTATTTTATTTGCTATTTCTTTTTTCTATTTAGAACGTAAAACTAAATTGAAAAATCACTATCATTATTTCACTAAACATACAAAAATGACAGCAAACGTTTAGCTTTTTTTTACTAACGAACCCTGATTTTAAATGTAATTATTTTTCTGATGTCATTACTTGGCTAGATAGAATCAAGATTTTGAATATAAATTACTAAAAAAGCAACTAAAGAAATTATTATTTAAAGAAAAACAAACGTACAACGAGTCCTCAGTGTACAGTGTAAAAACCAAATTAATTTTAAATATTTCTTTTAGGGTAGTAGTGTCTGCATTAAATAATTAAGTCATAATTCCTGGTTAAAGTTCAGTTTGTTTTAGTGTCTGCTGTTTTTTAAAATTTAAAATTTAATAATGACCAGCCAAAACATTAAAACCCCAAAAAAAAATAAGATAAAGCAAAAGACCGATGACCGTTTGTAAATGATATTTAGTAAACAAAAATTTAAAAAGGAATTAAAAAAAATGTTATGGTTCAAAAAAATTAGGGTAATCATGCTGCAGTGTATGGTTTTATTAAGTTTTTTTTTACCAATTTTAACATTCAGCATTTAATATTAATAACAATAGAAATATAAGATATTTTTAATACAGAAAATAAAACATGGAGAAGGAAATTTTAAGTGGCTTTGCCGGGTTGCAAAAAAATTAGCGAAGTATTCATAGATTTTAGATAAACTAAAATAAATTGAATTACCTAGAACAACAATAAAAGCAAATAAATCAGTCAAATTCGAGCTGAGCTCACATGCAAAGGGTGTTTAACTTTCTTTGGGTTACATCTTAATATCTTGTTGTTGTTAATTTTTGTAAAAAAAAATTAAAGCATATATTTCTTTGGCTCGAATAATAATGAATACCCAGTTACTATCCGGCGAAACTTCATTTAATTTATTTGCATTTTTATACTTTTCTCTCCTTTACTTTATAATTTCCTTATAGCTGATATAATTGATTATACATAATCTGTGTAAATTTCAGCTTCTGCATATAACGGTTTAAAATATAAAGCCTTATTTTTATAGCGAATATATTTGAACATATTCTGTATAAATTCTTATTGTCAACCTCATAAGATTAAGTTAGATCACGTCATTACTCTTTATATTTTAGTTTCATTAATTTTTTTTTAATCTAAAGTTTTTTGGTACTTCTTGCTATAGTAAAAAATTAAAGTTTAATCAAAAAAACAACAACAAAAATTTTCTTCTACTAAATTTTTTTATTTCTTTATAGCACTTTGTCAAAATTTTTGCATGATTTTTTTTTTGCGCAAAAAAACTCATAGTTAATTAATTTTGTTTTAAATTTTAGTTTAATACTTTTATCTTAGATGATTTCCGCTTTAAGTTGGAAGTTTTGATTTCTTAGGGATTTTTTTTAATTTTAAATTTTGCGAAATTTTTATTTCTTTATGAAAAATTTACTATTTGATGAAATATATTTTTCGAACCAAAAAATAGTGGAATTTAATTTTAAATAAAAAAGATGACACACAACAGAAATCAAGACAAAATTTTTTTATTTTTTAACCTTTTAAAAGTCACATAAAACCAATTAAGAATTAAGAGGTGTTGAACAAAACACAAAAATAGTGGAGAGGAGGGATGAAAAGAGAATAAAAAACACAGATTATAGTTCGTTAAAACATCTCAAATAAAAAATTCCAAATTAGTATTACAAGTATTTCCCAAATTCATTATCAGTTTGTAATTGAACGTCAATTTGACTTATAGAAAAATATTGACAAAAAATTCTTAATATAAAAAAAAAGAGAGAGAAAAACTACTACCAAAAATAGCAGATAATAAAAGGTAAAAAATGTAGTTAAAAACTACCTTTCTTTGATTACAAACCACGAACAAAATGCAAAGAAAAAGATGAAAACTAGTGAAATACATTGTGGGAAAAAAAGTAAACTAGTTAAGCAAAAAGTAACCGCAATAAATAAACGAAAATTTCCTTTAAGATTTGTAAGTGTCAGTGTTATTGTAGTTGTGTTTTCATTTCTTATTTCCTCCTATTTCGAATTTTACACTCACATTTATAATATTTGAATTTTACAAATGGCATGAATAATCAATGATAAGAGTGGGTAAGCAGCAAATATAAAGCACACGTCAAATGTCATTATAAATCAACATGTCACACAATATAAATACATATTTATCTATTTATGTGTATTTTTAAAGCCATATGTTAATGTTTACATAAGGATCAGCCGTATTAAAGACTGAGTAAATGAATATAATAAAAAAAGCAAACAGAAAATAAGTAAAAAAAACACACACACACCTGCATACAATTTTAAGACAGTAACCTAAAAACGTTAATTTTAATAACAGATGCTTTATGTAAATTATTTAATTATATTAATAAAGATTTGCTACAAATTTGAAAAATTAAAAAAAAAAGTTAAAGGCAAACTAGTGTTCTTGAATTGCTGAGTGCAGAGTTAACTTTTTCAGATACTATTTTAAATTCTTTACTATTTGACTCTCATCTTTAGCAGAACCAAAAGACTTTCTGAAATGAATACATTTTTTGCAAGTGCTCAAAAAAATAACGTTAAGAAAGAAAAAAATTCCATTTCAATGCTCAGGTGATCATGCGAAGATTGCCACATATTATAATACACAGGATTATTACTTTTGTGGTTCCAAAGTAATTGAAAACAAAATCTGCTTTCACTAAGAGGTCCGCCATCTAACGTTTTTTTCTTCAAATAGTGCTTATTTCGTGAATGGTAACACTTAGCTCATATCTGATTTGACAGCTGAACGAATATGGTTTTGTATACGCTTGAACAACGCTGGAAAATATTGCGACATTACTTTGAAAATCATGGTAATTTTGCAGAATGTGTGCAAAAACTTCATACGGATTTTGGAAGAAAAGAAGCACCGTCAACTCCGTACATTTGTTATCGCGTAATAAAAGTGAAAGAAGCTGGCATCCTCATCAATAAACTAAAGCGCGAAAAACAAAAACAGTGCGTACACCCGAGAATCAACGTTAATTCACCGTCGTTCTCCACAATTGAACATTGAACAATTGAATAATGTGCTTAGAAATTTGACCGATCGTGTAGGCTACTGCATGGCCAGCCGAGGCAGCCATTTTAATGAAATTATTTTCCATTATTAACCAGAAACTTTTAAATTAAAAAAGAAATTTGAGAAAATATTCAATAGTTTTTTTATAGCATTTTCAACAAAAAAGTTATTTGGCGGTCCCGCTTCTCGGCGAAACCACAAAGAGGCAGAGGGCATTTAATTTAACAAAAAGGATCATATTTAGGTTCCCCTAAGACCTAGTGTTACATCATTCTGAGGACTAAATAAGCTAGTTTACTCCCTTGAAATCACAATCCTTATAGCCTACAAGATTTTTCAGCTTCGTACAACCTAAAAAACCGCCCTAATAGCTTAGAGGGGTCGGAAATGGCAGCGAAGTGCTCCAAAGTTTCGTCAAAAGATTTATTTTACTTCCTGAGTACCAATGCTAGGTATATTATTCAGTGAGTACAGCTACTAACGTGCCAAATCAAACCCGAATGATCCGCGAAAGATTTGCAGTTCTCCCCCAGCTATACTGCGGCCATAAAAGGGTCGATACTGTACATGTAACCCTTTCCGACCATCTGGTCTATGCTTAAAGTTCTCCTTACAGCCATTTATCGCCGATCATCGTCTTTAGCTCAGTCTACCTATCTATTCGAAATTATATCGCCGAGTGCACCGCCACCCAAAAGGTGTCCATATTGAATGTTTTGCCATTTCGTTTACACACCAATATGGATATGGCATACAGACTCTTCAAGAAATGTGCCGCACCATTGCTTTCATTACATATCCGGATATCATAACGCTAGATCCTGTGGTAATTGCCGCTCCCTTGTTATCTTAGCCTTCACAACAATGCATTCGTCTGAACATCATCTTGATCTAAAATAAAGAACAGCAAAGGCTTTGTGACCCATATTTTAAATGCAAATGTTACTCGGCAATAGTCTAATTTTTAAAATGTTTCAGAAACAGGATCAGCTTGGTACCAAAATTTAGAAAACCCTATAAAAGTATGTGAAAAAAGAAAAGAAACATTCATGTCCATTAAGGTAAATACAGGGTATTTTCATTGACACAATGAACAAATATTACTAACTGTGTAAGTAAGTTAAGGAGTGACTGACTAAAGGCCTGATACTTTATTCATTTAAAAACATTCATTCGTTCACATTTTACAAACACACACACACCCAGACTTCTAAGCAGTTTACCAACATGTTGTATTTCCAGGAAGATGTTTTTTTCTTATACGAAAATTTTAGCAACTACAACAAATTTCAAAACCACTCTACTTGGCATTTGGCCATAGCATAAGCCTGTGTGTATACCTCTCTGACTGAATGCAAACACAAAATTATTATATTTAAAATACATGTTAGTTTGTTTGTGTATTAAGTGATAAGAGGCTCGTGTATAAAATTTCTTTATAAAAATTTAAAAAAAAGAATGAGTGTTCTACGGTATAGCGGTTTACCTTCAGTGCGTGTGTATTTATCATTTTTTAAGGTAGACCTTCCGCGTCAGTTAATTTTATACTCTTTTCATTTTATTCTTGCTACCCAGCTGACATTGCTCTATTTTGCACCTTTACGGTTTTTATGTCTCTGTTTAATTTTGGCATTTGTCTATCTAACTTTGTGTGTTCAAATTTCCGACCGCCCGCTTGCTTAATTTTTATGGTTTTTGATAACAATAATGTTGTGGACAAAGATAAACAGATGTAATGTTTTATTCAACGTGTTGGCTGACTGACCTTTGTTATTAACATACACTTAATTTTGTTTTGTAGACCCTTGTCGTTTTTGTGTGTGTTTGCGTGTAAATGGTGTGTTGTTCAATTGATTTTAATTTAATTTTTTTTGTTTTTTGTTGGGAAGAGATAATTTTATGGTAGAATTTAATAATTGTGTTAAAAATGAATTTAAGGGGGATTAGCACTTTGCTTTGAATTGAAAGGGTTCGAATTGGGTGGACAAAATTACGTACAAAAAAGGTTGAGTTGTCAGAAACAACAAGTAATATAAAATATTACTTGGATAATTAACATAATATAATTTAATGAGATTTTAATTAAAAAATTACTTTCTTTAAAATATGTATATTCTGTTGTTTTAAATAAAATTCCAAAGGGTGAGGAGTCCATTTTAACAGTTAAGCTAATATGAATTGAGATATATTTTACTTATAATGTTTGTTAAATTATTATTACTTTAAATTATAATTAATTTTTCTTGCGACTAAACAAATGAAAAAATTGCACAATTGGGAGATGGACTCTTACAAAATGGATTCTCTTACAAAAGAACTCTCACAAGAGGGACCCCTTCAAATTACATTTTCTATTCTTTATTATTTATTATTAAAAACTTAAAGTGTCTGTATATTAAGATTGAAAAGTAAAACGATAAATTTCAATATCAGGGGGCGAATTATGGCACTCGATATCGATCGAAATTTCAATAGAATTTGAATGTAAATTTCAATCGATATCGAGTACCGTAGTTTGCCCGCAGGTCTTCTATGAGAAAACCTTTTTTTGTATTTTTTTAATATTTCACACTCTTTGCCATATTCCAAGTTTCTGCCTATGATGGGTTGAAAAAAAGGACGAGAAAATAACATCCTCTTTAATCTTCAACTTCATTTTATTATCTGTTGTTGTAGCCGCTCTAATATTAACACTTTTGTGAACATTTCAGGGGTCTAGCTATATATTATGTTTCCAGAGATAGAGGCTTCTGACAATCGGAAACGAAACCATAAAAATAATAAACATAAAAAGCAAAATAAATATAAATTTATTATTTGGTTCGAAAAAAGGCTGCAAGACAATTACAGATCCGCTTGGCTTTATTTTAGACCTTTGTTGGATGGTATTTTAATTTGATTGAAATTTGTTAAACAGAACAAATCCTGTATAGATTGTTATAAAAATAAGTTTATTTAACTATTTTTAGAGTTTCGTACGGAAAGTGTAAAAATTTACCTTATTGTATTCGTCACAATGTCTTCACGCATATTATAGCCTTACATCTGGATCCGTAATAGGTAGACTCTTGCAATTTTTTAAACACAATGAATTTTAGATATTGGTTTTTGAATTAAATTATATGCAGTATAGAGGCAAGTAGAAAAACTAAAGCTTAATATTAAACAGTGTCCCAATATTAACGTGATTATCCTTATATGGATTTAGTAATAGGCAAACATTTAGAATTCACACAAATTATGTGCGAATAAAAAATCTGATAAAAAGCAATAAATTTAGAAATTAAAACATTTTTGCAGAATAACGTTAATTTGACGATCATATCTTTGTCTCTTAAACTTTTATAGGTAGACACATGGCGCAATAATACCAGGTAAATGCATTACCTTCTACGTGAATTTTGTTTTTGTAAAAACTAATTCGAGCTGTCAAAAACGTCTGGCAATATGTGTGTATGTATTCCAATATATTTATAGTGGCTTTCTTATTTTTCACAAGTACATACACACATTACTAGACGTTTTTGACAGCTCGAATTAGTTTTTACAAAAACAAAACACACGCAAAAGCTAAAACATGTGATGAACACATGACACCTGTTTGATGCGCCTTGGGTAGACACTTGAAATTTGTACAGAGGCATTAAAAAAAACCTATGAAATTTGGTTTAGTGCAAATATTCTCAAAGTCTCGTCCATAATATTTTTACACCTTCCTTTTAAAATATGAAACCAATATGTATGCGGTGTGTTAAATAAAAAATTTAATTTAGTTTTTATTCAATCAATATAAAAATGCGCTTTTTCTAAACCTAATCTAATTTTTGTTTGGCAAATAGCTAGTGCTAAAATATTTAATTATTTTAATTTAGTATTTAAAATTTTTAATTATGCTATTTTATTTATAAACAAAAAGGTGTTTGTCACACGGCAATTAAACACATAAATTGAGCAAAAACCTAAATATTTCAGAAACTATTAAATAAATTTAAATATATTTAATATTTTGTTCTATACCTACAAATGTAATGCAATATTGTTGTATTATCATATCATATATATTATCACTCAGTTACACCTATTGTTTTTATTGTAAGAGCTAAGCAAATATTTAAAAACAAATAATGTAAAATAAAACCGTTTTTCTAATAGACAAAATTAACAAAAAAAGTAAAAGTGCTATATTAAGCTATGCCGAATTTTATATACCCTGTATCATATATGTCATTCTAGTTTTGTGAAGTAATTCCAATAAAAATAAAAAAACAAATATTGTGGTGACAGATAAACTAAACATAAGAAAAATATTTTGTGTCACATATAATTTTATATGAAAATGCAATCGGCTCTTAATGTGTTAAGCAAAAGCCTTTAAATGATACCCATATTGATATCTTTAAAAATATTTTGCACAATAGCACTTTTGAAAAGTTCAGGGGCCCAACTCAGAAAATATGGGCGAACGCAAAATTTTTCACTTGATGTTTTTTTCTTACTTTCGAAATCTCTATCGATGTATATATTTGTTTCTTTTTTTTATTGAACTTACTTTATTGTTCCAAATGAAATGGAAAAGTTGGATCAGGCATGGTGTTTTGCCCACTGCCTCGAAGGACATAGACAGATCTTGCTATTCAATGGCAAAATTTTTGAAACTTTAACTGATCGATTGGCATATTTATTTTTTTCTTAATAGATTTCAATACTAACACGGAAGGGCAGACGAACAGACAGATAGGCGGACAGACATCGCTTAATGGACTATGCTATGCGTACAAACTTAGAATATAAACACTTTATAGATATTATGGAAATTATGAGCGAAATGACAATTTTATATATACCATTTTTCCCCTTTTTGTGGTGAAGGGTATAAAAAATAATAGAAAAAGTAATAGCAAAAGCAAGATATACAAGCGTAGTTATATTAAACAAGAAGCAAAAAATCTTGACTAACAAATAGAAAATATTTTGTTTATTCTTTTTAATACATTACATAAATTTTATGACCCAACAAGCATTTCATTAATTTTTTGTGTTTTAAAAATATATATAAAAAAAAATTAAAAAATAAAGTTATTTCTTGTCGTATTATCAACCGTCTACTATATTTTTAGGAATAAACAGAACGAGCTTTTCTTTTACGAAAAATTAAATCTCAAGCGAAGAAGTTTTAAGCTAGGACGAGTAAAGAGATGCCAATTTACGCTGCAGACCGAAAATTGACTAAAGTATACTAACAATAATTTCACGTTATTGAGTTAGGAATCGCTCCATTGGCTTCTGCAAACTAATTAAGAAAATTTTTTTTGAACCGCGCGTAACACTTTTCTTATAGTGTTCATGTGATAAGGGACAAGTAAGATGAATTTAAAAATTAAATAAACTGTATCGCTGCCTATTAGACGGCAAGTATACTCAATAATTCAAAAACTAAAAAATGCCTGAGCTTAAATTATTCGTTTAGCTAATACATACAGTGCATAGAATTATAATTTCTTCTGTTAAAATTTAGCTTATAAATATTTGTCTGAAAAAAATATAATCATTTAAAACACAAGATTAAAAAACTTCGGTTACAATACACTAGCACGAATTGCCTCAGGCATCAAGTTGACCCACCTTAAATTTTTAAAGGTATGTGGCCTAAGGATTTCACTTGATTATTGATAAAATTGACGTACTAGTGGAATACTAAAGCAGACTGATTTCATTCTCGATTCTTCTTCTCTCGTTCATAACTTACAGGAGTAAATTTTTTCCCCAAAGGAAATAATTTCTTAAATTTTATAGTTTTTGATGTCGTATAACAATTTTTTTATTATTTTTCTATACAGGTTTAAATTATAAACCACAATTTTGATTGTTGGACATAAAAACATATTATGATAGTTTTTCCTGCAACATTCACTACATTGAATAAATTTAATGCGCTAATTTGTTTATTGTTAATATAATTGTGTTAATAAAAACTTGTAATTAGCAGCAAAAAAAACTGTTATTTACATTCGTTTTTTTTTTTTTTTGTTTTGCAAAACAGTATGAAAAACCAGAATTTGTAAAAGTTACTAATATAAATATTTTAAATTAAAGCTGCATTGGAATTTACTGAAAAGTTATATATGTACATAAAGAAAATGGTGAAAAAGCAAGTAACTATTTATTCAATGATGCTATTACGCCTAATAAAAAATATTTTTTCAATAATAAATTGTACTAATAAAAGTTATGTGATGCTTGTTTGTATGTATGTTTGTCTTTGTCTAAATGTATGATGTATGTATGAATGAATTATGTATGCATATGTGTGTGTGTAACCTTATATAGAAAAAGTGAGCAAACAATTTACAGAAAAAAAAGTTTTTCACCTATTCAAATTTTTATTAAGTTTTAGTTAAAATTTATTAGATTATATTTTGTATTAAATTTTATTTTTTATTTATGTAACTTCAACTTTTTTTCCACAAACAGATTTGAAATACATCAATAGTTTACGTAAGAATTACCAACTTCATTACAAACGATTTCTGGCGTAATTATATTTGCTAAAACCATTTTTTTATAAAATATAAGAATGTTAAAAATAAACCGAAACTAAAATGAAGAAAAAAGATAGATTTCAAAAATTTTAAAGAAAAGATATCTAGAAATCGTAATAGTACCACACTCAAAAATTAAAAAAAAAATTAAACCACGGGAATATTAAATTAAATAAATTAATTTTAAAAATCGTGCAATTTTTTATCCCAATTAAATTAATAAATTGATTGTTAAGGGTGAAAGCACGTCTCGAAAGCCATAATCGGGTTAAAAAAAAGCACGATTTTTTAAATTAATTAAAAAAAGTAATCTTATATTTTAAGATTTCCCTAACCAAAGCGTTAACACAGTAACCTGACAACAATGACGGCATTTGTAATTGAAAATCTTACAAAATTTTTTAATTGATATGTATATTAAATAGCGAATTTTTATTGTTCAAAACTTTATTCTTAGTTTTTTATTTTTAAAATTGACTCTGACTTTTTTTTGCTTTATTGGTTTGACAAGCGCGCTTACCAACAATTAAAACTGCGTTTGCGAAATGGAAGAAATAGGGTGTTTAAATTTTAGTAAAATTAAACAAAAAATGAACGCGTAAATTTGTAAATGTTTATTCATTTTGACAGATAAATTATCAAAAATAATTGCGGATTTAAAGAATAAAAAGAATTATTTAGAGAAATAGAGCATCCGTCCAGAAGAGACCTACTAACAGCAACATAAAATTTTTCTTTTATTTTTTATTGGTCTTAATTTTTTAAAACACAAAATGTGTTTGCAATAAATACTTTATTTTTTAAAAGTTTTTAAATAGATGCAATTTTCTCTATATTTATAAATTTAAAAAATTTAAATTAAAGTTGAATTAAAAAAAATAATGAAATTAAAGTTTGGCATATTCAAGGTAGAGAAGGACCCATTTATGGGCGAGTCCAATATGACGCAGAGTAACTCAGTTTATTTCAACTGAACTTAAAACATTTTCTTCTTTTGAAGAGTCTGCATTAATAATAAATAATGAAAGGCATATTTAAAATTACGTTTGAGTGCACAACAATGTTTTTCTTAGTTTTTTTATTTTCTTTAAATTAGACCTTCACTTACGCAACCAAATACCCAAAATAGATTAGAAACATTTCTACCACCATCTATAACAACACCCAAATTTTAATTAGAAAAACGCTTAACTAATTGTAGAGACGTGTGTTAAGCTGTCTAACGCACACTTATCTAATTTCATCTACCGCTGGTCAATCACTTAAACTTGAACTATCCAATAATAAATAGTTTGCAAAAACCACTCATACCATAACTGCCAGAAATTACTTCAATATTATTGAAGGGGATATAATCGATAATTTTAAATTAATTTTTTCAAAGCTTTATTTATTTTCGCATGTGTTCTTTGAAGTTTCTATTTATATATTTTTTTTAATTATTACCATAAACTTATAATGCATGTTTAATGTCAGATGTGACATGAACGTTCAATAGATTTTACTTTGTTGTACATACATCCTTTACTTTGTGTATGTAAGCTAAATATTACAATAGAACTGAACACATAATGTACATTGAGGTAAAGAGGCCACTAAACGTTGAAAGAAGAGTGTTTGTTTTATATGAGAAAGTGGTAATGAGAGTGTGCGGAATGTGTTTGTATTTTCTAAGTGAATGAGTAGGTGTATTTGTTGCTGTGTGAAGAAACGCATCAATGAACAACAACTCAATAATATATTTTATATAAACCGCTTTAAAAAGGAATTCTACTAACACATACAAATAACAAGGCATAGTTCATGTTACCAACTGAGAACTGATTTATTAAAAAATTGTATGTTTTATTTTGTATGTTTATTTACATGTATTTGTGTTGTAAGGACTAAAGTAGTTGTTAAGGTTTTATACGGCATAAAAAACCGGAAAAAATATATATATTAAAATCCTGTGAAATGTTTAAAAATAAAAGGCAAGATCAAGTAAAATTATTACATATATTTAAGGCAGTAATATTGTATTTTTTTTTTGTCAACATGTATTGACATGCCGTTTTAATTTTTATCTATAAATAAAACACATAAGCAAATATTTCAACATTTTACATTAAGCTATTTCTTTTTTCTTAAATAAATTTAAAAATTATTTCATAATTGCAATAACACCGGATTAAAATTGTTCATTTAGTTAAAATAAAAATAACTTTAAAATTTTTAGGAGCAAACAAAGGTCCTTGTTTAACTAATTCATACTTTAAACAGGGCATAAAGTAACTAAACACAGGGCATAAAGTAACTAAACACTATAAGTGTTAAAAACTAAAATGAACTTTAAAGATTTTAATAACTTCATAATAAATCGAATAATCGTTTGACTAAATAGCTTATAAAACAAAAACAATAATCATGGCAGTCCCTCTTTTTTGAATATTCTGTTACCACCGTAGTGCAGCTATTATTTTTACCCTAATTTAAAACAAATTAACTCTTCAATTTTTTTAATTGTCTTTAAAAAAAATTTGAATTTCGCTAAATTATAAGAAAGGAAGAATTTAAAATACTTTCTCTTGCTTATATATTTTATAAATAATGTGGTCCTTCAGATATAAATAATTTTTAATGGGAAATAACAACAAAAATGAAAAAAATGTCTGCAAAAGCATAATAAAATGTCAGAAATTAATCGTTAATGAATTGCCACTGGAGGTTTAATTGGAGACAAAAACAAAATAATAAAATAACACAACTTGGAAAGAACCAACGCACTTTTGAGAGGATACAACTACTTTAAAAAATATATGTAGTAATAAACAAAAGCAACTTGCAGTTAACACACTAAAAAAAATTAAATAAAGGGCAAACGAAAAAATTAACTTACGATAGTTATGCAAAAAATCACTTAAAAAATATAGTAATGATAGTTTTGAAAAATTGAATGAAATTACCTGAATTGATTCCAATCCAGTTTGCTTAAAATAAGATTAATGAAATTTCATCATGTTAAAATATTTAAATTTTTCTGCTGACTGCAAATCGTACAAAATTTTATTTAAAACTTTAGAGGTACTGGGGTTAAATAGGGCTCGCTACGTATTTAAACAGTATTAAACATTAGAAAAACCTTTCTGCTTCTAATTAATTTTTATAGGATGTCCTTTATTTTACACAGAGCAACATGCGAAAACATTCATCAGTAATCAAAATAAAAACACAAACAGATGTACATACCCACACAGCAGTACGTTTTATTTTAAAAAATTTTATAAAATTTTGGAGTGGCAAACAAAGCAAAGGTATTGCATTATTTTACAATTATTTTTTGTTTGTTTTTACTAATGAAATTAAATCAAATTAAGCATTCGTACAGACTTGTTTTATGAGAAAATTAACAAGAAAGCAAATTAAAACTAAATGAACGAAATGGCAACTCATTTAAGGACTTTTTGAAACGGCACAAAATAATACTCTATACATTACATTGCTTATAAAATTTTATAAACATAAGAATTAATTATACAAAAACACTGAAAATCTTAAGTTTTTTACTTTCAAATTTGTAGAGCTCTTGAGAAATTTAAATTTACATTTGTATTTTTGTAAAAAATTATTAAGGTTTTTTTTTTTTTTTTTGATATTAAAAAAAAAAACGAGGGCAGCTTGAATATCCTCCGTTTTAAGCTACAACCGTTTGTCTTAATTATGCAACCCTAATCTTTACTACTGTATTTTACTTAGGTTTGACCGTCTTCAAAAGCAGACAACCTATTTTAGTAAAAAGTAAAAAATAATTTGTTAAATTTAAAATTATCGCAGATTTTTTTTTTGTTTTTCTTGCATTTAATGTAATTTGAAGATTGTAATTGAAAAATATTTTTATTTTATTTTTTTAAATGCTTTAGGTAGTCCATAGGCTATGACTTTTAAGCTTTGTTTATCTTATATTACGAAAAATCTGAATTTAAAATTACCTGACAGTCCCACGTTGTCGCAATCGTTCGTTCGTTCGCACAATTACATTCAAAACCAAAACAAATTCTTAAAAATTGTTTTTGTTTTAAATGTAAATATGCGAACGAACGATTGATTGCGATATCGTGGGACTGGCAGTACATATTTAAAAATATACAGTGTTCAGTCCATAAAAGCACACAGCCGTTTGTATAAAATTAGATGTGTTATTGAAAATGTAAAGATTTGTGCAGAAATCATTACCAAACTATTGTGACATCGACTTGAAGGTCTATAAAATTAAATCATTCTTGAATTTATCAAAAAAAAAAAAAAAAAAAAAATTAATTGATGTTAAAATGGTAAAGATTCGAATTAAAAAATTTTCTATTTGGCTTACTTGCATCTAAACGGAATTATTTGTAAGAATCGTTTAAATTTTTATTTTTTCATTAAATCTTTTAAATGCATATTAATGGACTACAAGGGTAACCTTAATGCAGAAAAACAAAAGACAAAATAAAAACAGTCCCTTAATTGGTACTGTGTATTTATGTTAAAGGATTTTGATTTTGTGTTCGCTGCTTGCTTGAACTTTCTATTAAAAATTTGGGCATCTAGTTGCAGCTGAATCACTTTCCTAATGGGAGCAAAGCATTAAAATGCAGGCTTGTGAGAAACGTAATTTCTATCACTGCTTTTCACTACATATTCTCTACCATAAGAGTGGAGTTCATTTAACCAGTGATTTAAACGTTACTGTCAGTAGATGCAAAACAATGTTTTTTTTACATAGAAAAAGTAATTTTTAGAGTTTTGTTCTCAAAGCGTAAAACCGTTACCCTATTGCTTTCGTTACATTGTTTGTATGACTGACCGCAATTTATAGCCATATATGTTTGGAACAGCAAATATTATAAATCAAAAAGAATACGCCCAATTTGCAAAGAATTCATAAGACTATATTTACTTTTGCAAAAATTACAAGAATGGGTATTCCAATAGTGATGTAGTTTTTACTTACATGGGCTTGTTTTTCAACAGCCACTGTATAAACAAGTACAAACGTGATTTTTAAATATATGTGTTGAGTTTTTTAAATCCTGCATTCAGTAATTTAGAATTTACGTAAAGTTTTAAGACATATGCCACCTTAAAAAGTAAGAGTGACAATAAATTTTTAAATTTAAAGATGTTTTGATAGAAACCACGATTTTGACAAATATGAAATATGGCCTTGTATTTCAAACTTTTGCAAACTGAACCTTGAAATTTCCACTATAAAGAAAACTAAAAACTAAACTAAATAACATTGACAATTAAAGGTGTTTTTACAGAGACATGATTTTCATGTAAATAACCTTATCTTTTAAACGGTTATTACAAATTGTGCTCTCTAAACACAAAACAAATATAAAAATTTAAACTAAAAATAAACATAAAACAAAAGGATAATCCCTGACGACCTGATATTTATTTATAATATTTTACGCTCTGAGTTCTAACGGGCAGACGCTTTAAATTTTTAACAACATAAAACTGAAAGATAATAATGAATTATACGGAGCTCTATGTTTGTGAGTTTCGTACACGCAAGATAGAATTATTTACATATTTTTTTGTTTACTCAATTAACTTCCTATTGTAAGCTGTATGAAATACAACCAAGCCAATCGTTAAATTTATTTATATTAAAATGAAAAATGTAATTAAAATAAAAATAAATAAAATTTGTATAGAAACCATAAAACTGTTTTTTTTTTTTTAACTTAAATGTCTTTATTTTCTAAAGACGATATTTATGTAAGAAGTGATAAAAGTCGCACACGTTTAAGTAATCTTTGTACCACCTACTTTATACCACACACGCAGAATGTGAATTGCGTGTAACATGTCTTAAGAAACTAACAGAACAATCAAACGAAGTGAGATGATCTACTAAAAATTGTATTGCTTCATCTCCAGACTTAAGCTGAGTATGGGAATTATTTACGGCAGTTGTAGTTAAGTAAAATTAAAGGGTATTATGTAGATATAGCTAATTTTACATTCTGTATATTCCTTCGTTTCAGTTCGTTTATTCCTTCTTTAACAAGTGAAACCAAAAAAAAAGAGAAACATTTATTTACAAAAATATATAATGCAATTTATTATTAACAATTATTATCCACGAATGTAATTATTAACTAATTAATCAACTCCATTTTAATTTGACTGCAGCAACGACGGATAAATTACCTTTACTTTCGATATTAATAAATATTAAAAGAAATAAGAAAATTTAAAATTTTTTATTTTATAAAGGAATTTCTAAAAAATCATTTTATATTTATTTATTGTAAGTTTTTTTACTTTTGTCTAATTTTTCACGTTAAAACGATCAGGGTATTATTTACGCCTCATTGATTATTAAGGTTGGTGAGGCTAAGCCTCCATTTAATTTAATATTCTCAATTTCAAAAGCATTTTTACTTCCAACTCCCTCTAATTCAACTAGAACTCGTTACCAAGCCATTTAGCTGTAAACATTGAACATTTTTGCTAAAAATACTTTTGTGTGGGATAAAATTATTTTAGAATTTTGTTCAATGTGAATAATAAAAATATATAAATTTTATGGTTGTAGTTTTTTGCTGCTTAAAAAGCTAACATTGCTGCCGGTGCTGATGTGTCGTTTGTTAAGTTTGTAATCATTTTTCAATAAACAAACAATTCGTTAAGGTTTCACTGTTCATGTTTGAATAGAAGTATATTAAAAGGGCCTTAACTTTAAGTTGGTAGTCGTTTAAGAGGTGTTGCTATTGATAATGGTGTTGCTGCAGCGTTGCTACAAACAAATTTCTTAAGACTATTTAAAGATATTAAAAAAACAGAAATCATTTTGTTCACAATTTGAGTGTTGAGGTAATTCAATGTCCTGTGTGTATTTGGGGTATACTTTTGGGTCTTGACAGGCTCTAAGTAATAAATGAAACAAATTCTATGAAAGGAGAACCTTGTTCGTTCATATTCGTTTTGTTATAGCAGCGTTCTAAAAATAATTGATAATCTTTTGACTTTTGTTAGTAGGCATAGTTGGTTATTTGCTTCACTGGCCTTTGGGTTGTTCGCCTAGCAAGCCTTTTATATTTTACTGGTTTTACTTATTAATTTGTTGGGCTTATCTTTTAAATTAATGTTAGAAAAGCTGTTTAAAAATAATATTGATATTAATAAAAATGAAACCTTTTTTTACAGTGGTGATTTCATGTCTACAAGTTTTTATACAGTTCAAAGAACTTTGATTGATGAGTTTAAATGAAGTGCAAAGAGTTGTTCAATAATAAAAAGACTACTTAGGAAAAAGTTCTCAATATTTTAATTTTTTTTAAGAGATTAACGTAAGTTTTACAAAGGTACCGAATAAAAAACTGTTTTAAAAACTACTTTTTTATTGAAGTTAAAAAAGTATTTGTAAGAACTTCAGGAAAATACTATTTAGAAAATAATTGTTAAGTAAACGATTTCTTTTTAACGGTAGCTTTTGCGAGAGTAATTTATGTATTGAAGTTTTTTTAAATACTTTTTGCAAGTGGAACTCTGGCAAAATATATTTTAATAATTACGTTATAATGACTTTTAATAAAGGAAGGTTTATAAAAAGTTAGTAACAGAAAAAATTTATTTGATGTGGCATCTTTTAATAGAACGACTTTGGAACATATTTTTAAAAGGGAAGTTTTATTTAAGCGGTGTTTTTAAAACTGCTATAAGAAGTTCCCTTCGGCAGCCCATTACTACACATAAATTAACGTTTCTTTACTCTAAAAATAATAAATCTATAAAAAATGCGTTTTAAATAGGTGCTCACAAAAAATTCCTTTTAAAAGTGTCTCAATAAAATGGTTTTTAGAATAATGAATCTTTAAAAAATATTAACAAAATTTTTTTTTACAACATATATTAAAATAAGGCTTCTCTTTTTACATTCCGTTCAAAAAAATAATCAAAGAAAATTATTTTTAGTTAATTTTTAACAAAAGTTAAGAAAATCACTTTTCAACAAGATAACATAAAAAAGTGTATGTTTTAAGATTATGACTAATCTACTAAATAGTTCAACTCTGCAAAAACCAGCTCTTTTAAGGACATATTTTCGTTAAAAGTACCTTTCAAAATACTGCTTGTTAAAACTGTACCGCTTTTAAATTTTCCTGTGAATAAAATAAATCTAAAGAAAAGTAACTATAAAAACAGACATCTCTAGGGATAATTATATTTTTAAAAAATTAACAAAACGTACGTTTAAAAATGTACAAGACCTCTATGAAAGTACAATTTGGAAAAAGTACCTTTTATATAAATACTTTCTAAAAAGTACCTCAAATAAAAGGACTTTAAAAATAATCTATTTAATTAAAAAAGCAACTTTGTTTAAAATAATTAAAGAAATCTCTTGAGAAAGAAAAATCATTTCAAAAAAGTACTTTAAAAAAATTTCTTTCAAAAGAATATTTACTTAAAAAAAAGAAACAACTCTTTCGAATAATTTTAAACAAATGCTTCTTTAAATATGATTAATAAAAAGTAACTTTAAAAAGGACATTTAAGATTAAAAAAAAAAAAATATTTTTAATAAAAGCAACTTTATTTATGATTTAGTGCAACTCTGTAAAACACAATTCTTCCAAGGGTACATTTTTAGAAACGTTATTTTTAAAATAGTGGGTTTAAAAATCATACTTTCAATATTTTTCCTTTTGAGAAAAAAATCCAAAAAAATAACAAAACGTGTTTGTGAAAATGTACATATATTAAAAACTATAACCTTTAAAAAAGTACTTTTTAGAAAAATATTTTCAAAAAAGTACCTTTAACAAAATTGTATTACTTAAAAATAATTTATCTATTTAAAACCACAACTTTGAGTTAAATATAAAGAAAAACATATCTCATAAAAATTTAAAAAAGTACCTTTGCACACATAGATCCTCTGAAAAGGTATTTTTTATAACAAATAAAAAACTGTTATTATAAGATTAGTGATTTGTTGCAAAAACCAGTTGGAGAAAATTTAATAACGACGATTTCTGTCCTACTTTTACAAACATTTTCAGATTTATACGTTCCCTATTATATTATTATAACCCTAACGCAATTTATTTTCTGAAGAACTCTATACAAAATTATTTTACATGTTACTTCTACCTGTTATTATAGCAGAATAGTATTTTTAAAATGATTTTTTTTTTTTTGCCTTTTTACATTAATGCATCTAGATATTTTAATAAAAAACCCCATACAAGAACCACGAACAAGAAAAGTGCAAGTGCATTATGTTGTAGAAAAGTAAAATGATTTTAGTTTTTATTGATGAAAAAATAAAAATTTATCTATTTCAAGCAACTTCATGTACATTATTTTAACGCCAACTACTTGGCTTGTCGTAAGTAAGAGTTTTCAGACAAAGTATAAGGAAATAAATGACAACTACTCTTAAAGATAAAGCGGTAATAAAATAAGTGAATAAATAAAGAATCCGTAAAAATTTTTCTTTATTGCTTTCTTTCTCTTTATATCTTCTCTTTAAATATCGTCATAATAGAATTGTAAATATAAATAAAAAGGAAAATAAAAAAAATTGAATTAAAAAAGAAATGACACTACACTTAAGCTTAGAATGAAATAGAGATAAAAGAAAAAAACAAACTTAACCAAGAAGTCTAAAAGTAACTCTAATGATTTTATTTTTATATATCTAACAAGCAATAAAATGGACGTGAATACATTTGATTGTCGAAATATTTGGAATTGAGGAAAGCAAAAAATAAAAAGAGTTAGAGAGTAAACAGAAAAATTATGATTGTTGGTTGTGTGACCTTTAAGCTCGTATTTTTTGTTAAAAAAATTTTTTTTTTACAAAAACAGAACTTTATTCTTTAAATTACGTTTCCGTGCGAATCAAAGAAAGAAAAATTTAATTTTGAGTTAAAAAATTTATTTACGATTGCAGGTTTTCGAGCTTTAAGCTACTTTTGGAAAAAGCAATAAATTGTTTTTCTTTCTTACTGAAAAGAAATCGAAGGGAAGCCAAAAAATCTACATTATTTAGTGAATGACTTTAATGCATTTTTAAATGGTGTCTTTAGCTATTAGCTCTTTAAGCATGGGATGTTGAAGAGGATAGAGGCGTTTTATTAAAGTTTTTTTAAGTTAACAGCAACGGGAAAAGTGTAAAAGAAGACAAGCAGATCATTACAACACAGACAGGAAATAAATGGACTAGGTTTTGAAAAGTGATCCTTTGGAAACAATAGAACAACGAAACTTTTAATAAAGAGAGATGAAAAAAAAATCAGTTGTATAAAATTTAAAAAAAACAGGGTGAACCTACTCTTAGGAGAGTATTACAGGTTCTTTGTAAGCCTAAAAATACCAAAAACGTACTAAGATGCAATATTAGTCCCATCTGACTTGGCAGGAAGCTGGTGTTTACAATAAGATGGCGTTATGTATAGCTTGCAAAGAAAAACATGGTTGAGGTAAGCATGATCTTACATATATCATTAATGAATTTTTATCGAAACTATATTTTGTGGAGCAATATTATTAAATATAACAATAATTTTGTTTTAAGAACAAATATTTTGTACTACGTGATTGTAATATGACAAAAAAAAAAATATTAAACTTAATATGAGTGTCCGTTCATTCTATTTACTTATTTTATATATATATTAATTTTGACCCTTAAATTTTTGGTTGTCATTAATCATAAGAACTTGAAAATTTAAATATTTTGTGTGATTTCTTAGCGGTCTTGTTTGAGATGAGAAGTTGCTTACTACGAAATTTATCAAAAATCTCTAGGGTGAGCATTTATAATGAAGCGATAGCTTACTTAAAAGCCATTGCACACATAGAAAAGCATTGAGCTGAAATGAAAATAGTGTCAAAAGTTGTAATTTAAAACTACACATTATTTGTAGAGATGAAGTGGCTTAGGAGATGGGAGAGGCGGATCTTAATTGCGAGCCTTGGTCTGAGTCCTTAAATAGGGCGCAACGGAGAGTGCTGTAGACCCTTTTGTAGCTCTATATACAGTGCAGTCGATTTTAGTCGAATAGACTCGTTTATGGTCGAGAAAGCTTTGAAGTTCATGGAAGGTGCGCGATCCGCGGAAAATATGTTAGTGAGAGAATGTTTTTCTCGAGCCTTGAGTCTAGAGACCATTCAAAGAGCAAAGTACCTTACCCTTAGGGGAGCCGGCCTTCTTTACGAGGGTGCAGATCTTTTATTTTATCATAGAAGAGTAACTAATTTAAATATAATTGATAGAGTGTATAACACTGCACAGTGACTTTTTTATATAAATTTTATTTATGTTTTTTATTTTGTTTTGTTTCATTAGTGTGTAAGTAGACTTAAGTTATCTTTTTTAAAAAATTTAATTGCTTCCCTTTATATTCTTTTTTGGGGGAATTTCTTTAAATTTCTGTTTAAACTGTTAATTGTTGTATCAATATGTACAGAATTTTAAAATTGTTTTATTGTTACAGTCCTCGAAAAATACTTAAGTATGCAAGGAATTTTTTTGTATTGTTGGTTTAAGTTTCTTCTTTTGTAATAATTTTTTGGAAACAATGAATCGATCAATAAATCAATCAATTATACGTTTTCAGTAATATTCACATATGAAAAAGCTTAACATTTTATATTTATTAAAAATACACTCTGACTAAACTATAAAATTTTGAAACAGTTCCAAAAATTTGTTATTGTCAAACCTTTGCAAAAATGCTTTTTGATTTAATTTAACTAAAATTTTTTTATCATTACTAAAATGTTGTCTTAAAAAAATTAACTAACGCTTTTAAATAAGAATAATTCATAGTATACATACGTTTCAAAAATTAGCTTCCGAATAGTTTAAAATCATAGAATGTACTTTTAGTAATAATTTTGTCACTGGTAAATTATGACTATTTTTTATATTGTTGCTTCTACTACCTTTATCTTATGATTTGTGTGGAATATGATTTATTTTGAAAGATTTTTTTTTAGGTAAACGTCTTTATTTATCCTGAGTTTTTAAATTTAACCTATCTGATTCTAAGAAGATATGATGTTGTGTTAGAAACAACCGTACATTATTGCTCCTACGACCATACCACAATCATATTGTTTCTTGGTGTAATAAAAACAGTGAAAGCATCAAAAATGTATTATAAATGTGCATTGAAAAAAAAAAATAATAAACTGTAGCAAAATGTTACAAGTTTCTTATAAAAGAAAGCAACTTGCTGTATAAACTGGCTTTACTTAAAATTGCGAAACTAATATTATCACAGATACTGTACCAAAAATTAATTTAACTAAATTTAATTTTATTTTTGGAACACATCTGCTGTTTTAGACGTGCAAAAACTAAATAATATATTTTATATGCAATCCGAATAATATTTTTTATATACGACGTCCGTGTCAAAAGACTAAATAAAAAACTTAAAAGGATTTCAAGAAGTGAAAAGTTACTTCTTTGTAACAAAGCTAACATTTCTTAGAAAATTTAAATGAAACTCCATTTTTCATTGGCATGATACTAGTTTGCTTCCTTAAAATTTTTCATAACACTTTTCCAAGAATTTCTCATAATATAAGCGGTATTTGTAGTTGACCATCAAAATGCAATGTTGTTTTTAAATTAATTTTCTTTAAGCCGTGGTAATAACCCGAATTATATTTAAAAATAAATTAACTAGAATTTCTTGGATTGGTCAACTCGACTTATTTGTTCCTCTTATATGTTAAAAATATATATAAATAAATTAACAAGCAATCGAAAATAAAATTAAGGTTGCACAATATTGTTTAGTTAAATATTGGTGAATTCGTCTTTTACTTGCCTTGGTTCAAAGGAGAAGAAGTTAGTAGACTAGAGAATGAGAAATATATATTAGAATTTTTTGAGACGCAAATAAAATTAATTTCAATGGTAGCTTATGAAAATGGTTTGCTAGGCCATTCTGTTTTCTTCCTTGCGAATTGTATTTCTTCTGAAAATTCTCTTTAAACCATCTATTTTTCTGGGTGACCTCCAAGTAAAGAATTTATATATACTAACAATGGACAATTCTAACGTTTTCAAATGATGATTGTTCAAAAAAGGTTAACATTATAAAACTCGCAAATCTAATTTTTAAAGTAAAATCCTTTTAAAAACACCGAATTAATTTTTCTGCTAAGAATGTGCGAGATGGCGTGAGTAAATTTATTTTTGTAAAAGTACAAGGGTATATGTTAAAAAAGTATTTTTTCTTAGAAGTCGGTGTTAAAAAATTGTGTAAAAAGGAATTATACAAAAGGATATAGTCGTTTTGCTATAATAAATGTTGACAATAAAAATGTTTAAATTGATTGGGTGATATGAAGGGAAAACTTATTTAGCAGTAATCAACTCTATAAATATAATAAAACAGTAACGGAATCATTTTTGATGCTCATATAGACAGTAATCGATAGGGAATAAGAAACACCTACTTTTGGAATTTTTGTTTCTCTATCTGTCTTTCTGTGTGTTCGCAATAGGTAAAAACTGCTGGATGGTTTTGAATAAAATTTTGTGTTGAGATCCTTAGAACCTGCGCTTATATATAAAAAATTTTTGTTACGTAAAATAGAGATACAAATGTGAATCCACCAGATAATATCGGAATAATTGTACTAAAACAGTTGTCAGAATATTTTATTTTTATAGATGGAAAATTTTTAACACTGTTTAGAAATCTCTACAGTAAATATGACACGCGGATTAAATCAAGGGCACTGCCAGTTTCAGAATAAATTTTAAAATAAAACCGTTTATTACTATACTCATATAAAATATTATTATTTATTATTTAGTTTTCTGAAACAATATTAACTGATCCGATTATTTGTGTCATTTTAAATAATTTGCTTAAAACTTTACGTTAGCACTTTTTTGAAATATTGTCAACACATAAAAAAATTATATGTTAGCCGTTTATATCGCAAAAGTTTTTATAACCTTTTAATACAACTTACACAGTATACTTTTTTCAAATAATATTTGTTTTGCATGTGTTTATATTATTTTTCGCAGAAAAAATCGCTGTGCATGAATTATGAATCTAATTTCGCACTGTAATTTAATTGTATTAATTTATTTTTAATTCAATTTATATTTTCGTTTCCATTGTAAAATTAAAAAAAACAAACACAATTATAAATTACTTTTTTTTAATACAACTTAAAAGCTGTCAACTCTATTTTAAGTTTTTGACATTAAACAAAAGATTTTTATAGTATCAAAGCAATAGGGATTTTTTTATAATAAACAATGAATTAATAATGATTTTCATTAAAATAAATGTGAAAATAATTATGTAATTGTTGTGGATTTTTAACGTAGAAAATTTAATTACTGAAAGAATGTTAAAAGAAAATATTGCTTTTATACTTTTAAATAATTTTCTACAGCAAAACTTTAATATTTTGACATGAGTAACAAGTAAAGATTAAATAGAAAGAACTGCAAGAGAATTTTGCATCACGTCTAACTGCGCGCATCGAAAAGACGTGATGGTACACCCTAGTTATCAGTATCAGAAAATGGAACGGACTTAATCTTTACATTCCGTTCCGTGGCGAAACAGCTGATAAGTTTCTGTTAAATGGAAAATATGTATTTGGGGTTTGTTATTACTTTGATGTTCTGTTCTGTTTCGTTAGAATCAGTAGAAAGGAGAATTCAACGTTAAATTACTTAAAAGTTTTTTGGTAGTTTAAGTGCTATTTTTATTAAACTTTTAATTTTATTGTGCTTTTTTCCCGATATTGATTATATGAGGTGAAAGCACGTCTCGATGGCCTTTTCTTTACCGCTTATTTAGCTTTTCAGGAAACTTCTCACAATTATTTTAAATGAACTAAAGAATTTTGTGTAAAGGCAAAAATCAAAGTTCAAGGAAAAACAACAATAATCAACTTTGATTTTACTTTTCTTTATCAAAAAGCTATTTTTGTCATTATAATTTTTTTGTTTGTGTTATGTATTATGTTGTCTTTGTTTGTTGTTAACAAACAGCTAATGTGTTGTTATAGAAAAACTGATCACAATAACTAAAAAAAACAGAACAGCACGCAATAGAGCAGCACCATAATATAAAGACTAAAGCTATGATCACATTCACCACAGCAACTACCGACTGACAGTTCAATTAAACTAATTTCTATTTTTGTTGACGACAATAGACAGTTCAGTGATGTCAGTGCTATAAGTCATGTAAACTAATAAGTGCTTAAAACCTCTTATTCGGAAAAAACAATTAAAACTTAAAATAATCATGCGTTATTTATTAAAAGATTTATTTATATATTTAAAGATTTTTATTAGTTTTTAAGTTTAGGTGTATGCTTATGTATTTTCAAGTATTTTTTTTAATAAAAAGTACTTCAATCGTGGTGGCGCAAATATACGAAGAATAATTAGAAATATTTTAAAGGATTGTTTTCGAGTGTATATCAAATTACAATTTCTTTTTGTGTCGAAAATATTCAGTTAGATATATATTTAAATTTTTCTTGCGATAATTTCAATTTGATTATCTTTATTAGTAGAAGGTTTTTTGTATGGGAAACCTGTTAGTTTTTGACACAATTGTGTTTTTGGTAGATATCATGGTATTATATAGCTTTCAACACTTTGTTGTTTAGAGTATTTTTTTATTGCTGTAGACTAGTAACTTCGTTTGCATTTGAGGGAAATAGTTCAATATATTATTAATTTTGAAGACAAGCGAAACGAAAAATCGACGCACTCAAAAAAAATATTGTTTTAGTCTTCTAATAGCCTCTTACACAATAATCTGAATATTTTTTTAATCAAATACCAGAACTGATTCTCTTAAAAAACGCTAAAAAAATATTTAAGTGACATCACTGCAATGCACTATTATCATATTTTTATTATGTAGCGGCTGCGTTCAAAATAATTTGGTAGCTTGCTATATGGCGGCAAATGTAGCTAGCAGCATTTGCTACCGTGTGTTCGTGTAGCCTGCTGTGGCGAATGTGTTCAAAGCATAATGTGGCCTTTAATCACGATAAAAACCTTGCGGTTACCATTTCAGAATAACGTAAGTACCAGGCAGAGAACTGCAACATCTAGTTAATACTTGAAAATATATAATAAGTCAAGATAAAACGATAATTTAATGTTTAATATATTTCATCATATTTTTCATCTAAAGCGTAACAGCTTAATTCCTTTTATATATTTCTAATGACAATTAAATTACAATTAAGTTGAGTATATTCTTGCATATCTACTACATACAAAACATAATTATTCTAACATACAAGATATATACATACATTACTTATATACGTCACGTGTTACATTTTACTGCCCTAAATTTTAAAGTCTATTGAAAAACAAAATGAACATAATTTAAATGCCTTAAACTAACAGCTAGTAACTTGTTTTTAAATAAGGAGGAATGCAACAAAACCCACCATACAAACAACAAGTAGACTAAGAATATCATAATGGAAAAATGTTAACCCTCTTTTATATAAAATAGTAAAATAGTAAGGCATTTGTACAGAGATGGATTTTTTTTTTTGATTAGTTCTTAAAAACTATTTTATTTATTAAATAAATATAAATAATAAAAATAGTAATAATAATAATAATAATTACAATATAAAAAATACAAAAATGATTAAATTATTAAAATTAAATACAAGAAAAAAATTTAGTAAAGATTACAAATAACAGAAATATCAAAAAGGATCAATAATATTTTGTCATATTGTCGTCATATCATATTAAAACATGCTTATATTTTAAGCATAATTATGTCTGTTGGCTTACCTTGTTATTATGATACAATAGACGTATTTCTAGGTACTTCAGGATAGATCGGTATACCATAGAAAATACTTGTAATGTTAGATATCACATTAATATTATTTTAAATCGTAATTTGTTATGATGCGTGTTAGAACAGATGTATAAATATTTAAATAATCTGACCGCACTTTTTGCCATAGAAATTAAAAAAAAAAAAAACTCATCAATGGATGATTCTTGTTTGTTATTTAAGAATATTTACAAAAACTACATTCGCATGGTAAAATTATTTTTCTCTAAATCGATGTATTTTGGATCCACATTTAGAATTTGTCGAATTGTCAGGCCCACTCTGTATTTGATGTGGCCGTTTAAGATTATTTTAGCAGTTTTCTTAGTTTTTAAGCTATTAAAATATTTTCATTAAAAATTAACTACGTTGCCATCTGCGACACCCAGCATTTAACACCATTATCTTTACATACGTACTTATATGCAACGTTTGTTTTGCTTTTGTAGTACAACCTTTTATTAAGCAAATGTTGTTTTGTGTTTCGAGGCAACAAATAAAAGAAAACAGAACTCTCATCAATGTTTAAGGTATAAATATTTTTCTTTTTCATTATATTAAATTTTTCAGTCAGTCTTTCTATTACATGAATGCAGTTAAACTTAAAAAACTGTAAACATTTTAAGCTTCTAGGTATAAATGCTTTTCACTTTTCAAATTTTTTTGTTGTGTTATCATTCTTATGCAATGATAACAAAGTTGCTAATTAGAAAATAAAGTAGAAGAGAAGATTTAAATACAGTAAAAATGAATTTGTAAGGCGGTGATGTAAATGATGCAAAAAAATTGTTAAAAGTAAAAAGGCGCAAAGATATTTTCTTTCCAGACTATCAAAAACTCATGCAATTTTTCACATGTGGTCCCAATTATTTGACGAAAACAAACCTTTTACGACTTGAACATTGCATTCGAAAACGGCGTTATTTGAAAGACATTAATTTTTGTTAGTTTGGGGCTATTGATTTGATTATTGTTATTTTATCGCAAAAGCAATGCTTGAAACCTAAAAAGCCATTTCGGAACTTTAATAAAAGTTTTTAAGAATTTATAATAAAAATTTATGGGAGAAAAACTCAATTATGTTACTAATTTGAATAATTAATGACTTTTAAATATTTTTTATACTATATTTTTTGTTCGTATGTATTGTTTCCAATTTATGTTGGATTGCTTTATTTATTTTATATGGAAATGAACCATGATGTATTTCATGGCTCATTTTCATCTATAACTACAATACATATTGTTATTACTTAAAGCAGTTTCCGTTTTTTCAATGTTTTATTTTTATTTTTTCTCCGTATTGCGGAAGGAAATATTTAAAATAACTGCAATAGTCCATGATATTCGTATTCAAAGTGTAATAATTGCGTAAAAAAAAATAATGAAAGATAGCGTATAATTTTTATTTAAGTCTGAATAAAGTAATAATAACCTACAGAAGATTTATTGTTGTTATTCGAAATTTAAGTTATTTTTTATGAGAAAATATTATCTATAAATAATAAAAGTATAAAAAATTTGACATTTTATAAGGCCTTCTGCCTTTTAGAAACTAATAAATTTTATAATTTTATTGAGTTCTTAAAAATAATGTCTATTTCAAAGCTTATATAAATTAACTGCTAAAAAAAATTAGTACACTGCTTTACAAAATACGTAATTTCATGTTAGTTCCTTTAAATTAGACATAATTTTTAATAACAAATCTATGGTTGAACAATGGTATTCATTTATAAAAATTTCTTTGAAAATCAATCGTCAAGCAACTAATTGCTCAGCTGTGAGTCTCGTTTTTGGCATAATGGTTGATAGCAAACTAAATTGTCGCATATGGGTGAAACAACAGACCCTACTTGTATCCTTACATCTGAAAAAGAGCAGCCTTAGATGCGGGTTACACGATTTGGTTCTTAACTATTCAATAATTAAGCTGGAGCTCGCGTTATAGTAGATCAAAAGCTTTACAATATCGTGATTAATGGTAAGTATTTAAAAGGAAGAATTAAATTAAGTCAAGCGCATACTGTTATCGGAACTATCGACTTTTATAAATCATAATTTGGCGATAGATTTATTCGAGGAATGGAATTGAAATTGGCTTCCATGGTCGTTTGATTTGACTTTACTCAATTATTTCCTGTGGGTACTCATGAAATCATTGTATTATGCTAATAAATTCTCGAAAAATAGGTCCAAAATTAGATTTCCAAAAAGCTCTTCGTCAAGATTAGCCAATCACAAGCACATATTTTATTTTCTTTGTAGATTTCACATGCAAACTTATAATAAAAATTATTTTAATGCAGTTAATACTATTATTTATTGTATCTTCAATTTATTTACGCAATTTAACTTTAGAATTGTGTAGGCAATCATATTGTCTTTTTTTGTAACTTATATCTTAAAATATTAACTATTATTTTTTTTAAATGGCTTCTTTAAGACTACCGGAAATTCATTAAAATTTATTGTATTCAATATAATAAAATCTCATATTTAAAATGTTTTATTGAAATGAAACAAGAGATAAAATAAAAACAATAATTTATTACAACACAAAACAGGAAGTTAAGAAAAAGTCTATACAAAAAAACAAAAAAGTTTAGAGGCGAAGACATATGTAAATATTAATAATTTAGCTTGAAAATCTAATAATTTAATTTTACTTAATCATCGAATATAAATTACTGCACTAACGAGAAAACAATCAGGCATGTCACAGAACTTAATTCCGACCAAAAGTGATATCAATTAGGCAAATTGGTTTTTAGAACCACTTTTAACATTCAAAGTAAAATTTTAATTCTTTTAAAGACTCAAAATTTTTTAACGAATAAACCAATCGATCGATACCTGAAATAAAGTAGAACAAAATATGTCGGAATGGTTAATACGGAATTGAAACCATTCCGATCGAAATTTGTGGCATGCCTATATTTTAGCGTTTCTTTTTAGTTAGCCTTTTCTCCGCTTCGAAGTTGGTTTAAATAAGTCTAGCAAACCCTGGATACATCTCGATCTTGTTTTTATAACACATTTTAATGAACAAAATCGTTCACTACTTCTAAGAATATTGTGATTTAAAATTATAGAATGTTAATAATTAGAGAGATAAGGGTCTATAGGTTTTCCGGCCTTTATACCCAAGTAAAGGAGGTTTGTCTCTTAAAATGTTGCCGAGACGGTAGCCCTTCAGGAAAAACTGGAATAAAGTAATAGTGGTGTCTCAAGCCCTATAACATAAAGTAAAAGTTGTCCTAATGCAAAAGTGTAGATGATGACTTGAATTTGGCTTACGACTGCAAGTAGATTCATAAGAAACGTGAGTTAGTGGATAGAAACCTTCTAACGTTAACAAGGATTTTATTGTGACTCATAGTTTTACGAAAGATTTTTATCAATTAAAAATAAACCAAGAATAAGGAATATGTTATTAAAACAATAAAAACATTCTGCTGCTGCTATTATTAATAAGTTTGTCATAACTAATGGTTTCATCGCTGATATTTCCTCGGAGGTATATTAAGTTTAAAGGGGCTTGAACGAGGTTGACATTGCCTGTTGTACACCATAGTATTTCTATTTAGTTAAATATATAAAAACACCCAGGATCTTTCTTTCATATTTCTGATACTCTTCAAGGGAAAACATTTGTTACGTCGTGTGCATTTATAAAATCTGCAAAATTTTTCACACTTTTAATGGAATTTTATAATTTTAAAAATTTTGAAGCATTTTTAATGAAAGGTTACGCTATAGTTTTGTCCCATTAAGAAAGCTAAAAGATAATATTAAGAAATAAAGGGTGCTGCATACAACACACATAATCCGCAATGGATATCCATTTAAAATTTTACCAAAATTGGTATCACTATAGTTCCCAATAATAAAAATAAATAAAAATAAATAAATGATCGTTCACAAAAGCTATACGAAATGTAAGAAACATTTTTAAAACTGTTAGTTACCGAACACTGACACTTAACTTGCTGGTTTCTTTCTCACACCTTAGATGAAGTCACTTCAAAGAAACTTATTTTAACTACTTAAATATGAATTTCATGACCAAATTATCTACCAATTATGATTCCACTAGGCCGTTGGTCTTCTTTGAATTCCAAAAAATTATTGTACTTTTTTTTGCTTTATTTAAAAGCAGCATTTTAGTAATTCTAAACACAAAATACTCAAATAAATGTTCTTCTCAATAAAGGTTTTAATATGAAAAATCAAAAGATCAGCTTTTGTAAACTAAAAATTACTGTTAGGAACAAATTCTGTTTGTAGCCATAGTAAAACCGATCTTTAAAAGGTAATTTATTTTCTTAACAAAAATTCAGAACTACAAGCTTAAATTAATGCATACTAATCTGAAAATGTATTGGTAATTTTTTGTATGTTTAAATTAATCTTTCCTATACAAAACTAATGTGAAATATTTTTATGGATAAAAATCTTTGTGCTTTTAATTTTGTTTTTCTAAAAAATTTTAATATCAAATCTTTTGATGTTTGATGGTTCAATAGTTTTGTGTGCGTTTTTGTTTATGTAACATCAATATTTTTTAATGCGGTTTTGATGTTAAAAACTAAAATTTTAATTACAAGCTGCTAGGGGAAAGATGAAAGTTTCGTCGTTGGATATACAAAAAGATATTATATTCTTGAAAAAGGAATAGTTAAATTTATACTTACCAACTAAACTAATAAAATCAGAAACATAAAAGGCTGAGTTTTGTGTAAAATAAATTTTACTTAAAAATCAGGTTTTGCGCACATTGTAAAAATTTGAATATGAAATTTTTTATTTAAAAATTAATAGTATTATTTGTACTTGATTCCTACAAAATACTTATTTTCTAACAAAACACAATTTCGTAGTATTGTTAAAAAAAACATTTTGACAAGAACAATTAACATTATTAACAAAAGGTTAAAAGTTAAATAACATTCTACAATCGATTCTATAACAATAAATATATTTTAATAATTCTTGAAACTTTATTTTTAGTTAACCTCAAAGAGAATAAGACCGCCTAATTACTTTTTTTTTCAGAATAGTTAAATTTTCAGATTGGAAGCATTTAAAAAAATAAATTCATAGCACATGATTTTTTGCAAATTTTGAAATATAGTAGACTGTTGTAAAACGTTAAAATTTTTAGTTAATTACGCAGATTTGTCGGAACAAATTTAATTTTAATTAGTTTTTTAAAGTTATAAGTTTTTTTTTTTTTTTTTTTTTGAAAGCTTTAAAATTTTTTAATGGTCTTTTGATATAACTCTCCTGTTGTTTGATAAAGTTTTATAACTTAGCGAAGAATGTTTTTTTACTTTTTAAGAATTAAAAAAGGCTTGTTGATGAGCTTATGTTTAAGTACAATATTACTTTATTTCCTACGAAGCTTCACCGAAATCTGAAAAGCAAACACTTGCAGTCGTTATAAAGAGATCTGATCTAACTCATTTTCTACAATTTCTACCACTGCTTTTAAGGAATTTTAGTTAAAGTTTTGCAAACAATTTTTGTATATTTAAAAGTTGAAAAATACGCCAAAAGAAAAGCATTAAAAATATTTAGGCCCATTATTATACGCTACAAGTAGTTGCAAAGTGGCAAACGTTTTGCTTTTGTTTAAAATTTAAGCTTAAATTGAGTAACAAGTCAAAGGATAACCTATAAAATTGGGTTGATTTTAATAATAAAAAACCTTTTAAACTCCTTTTTGTAAAAATTAAATATTTCATAAATTTAAATTTATTTTTAATTTTAGTCCCAGCCAGGGGTTGAACCGGTAATTATCATAAATCAATTAAAATTTTACTTTTTCGGCTTTGGTTCATTATTAATTTAACTTTTATTAAGAAAAATTATTTTTCAAATGTACGCGGACGTTTTCCAAAGAAAACAAAAAAAAATAGACGCTGGCAGAATGTAATGCTGCATTTTCAGGACCGCCAAATCCATCTTCAGCATTCTTTGCATCCAACACCTTGATTTGCGTATACTGTAAATATCATCCATTTAACCAACTAATCAATATTAATTTGGTTGGACGAAATTCACACACAACTCAAAGCATTTTTTTGTTGTCTTCTCTACAACACGTCTTGTACATTTGTTGCAATTTTGTACTACACCGTCGGTATAGTCAGGAAATGCAAATTTTATTTTTAATCATTCATACTTGTGTTTCTCACAACATTATAGATGCTGTTCCAGTATCATATCAACTGTTGATCAGTTAGGTATGAATGTTAATGCGCTGTGCCTTGCGTGTTTTTAAAATTATTTTTAATTTTAGTCCCAGCCAGGGGTTGAACCGGTGATTATCATAAATCAATTAAAATTTTACTTTTTCGGCTTTGAATGCTGAAGATGGATTTGGCGGTCCTGAAAATGCAGCATTACATTCTGCCAGCGTCTAATTTTTCTTGTTTTCTTTGGAAAACGTCCGCGTACATTTGAAAAATAATTTTTCTTAATAAAAGTTAAATTAAAAATGAACCAAAGCCGAAAAAGTAAAATTTTAATTGATTTATAAATTTAAATTTTAGAAAATTTTTAAATTTGCTTGTGAAATTAAATTCTTCATGAATTTTAAATTTTGAAGAAATTTATATTTGAAAATTTATTTACTTTATAAATTTTATTTTTATTTAGAGCCGATGGCCCTAGCAGCTAGTGCTCGTAGTACCTAATAACTTTTTAATAATTTATTATTTCTTAGTTATTCATTAGATAAATAAATAATAAATATTTTTATTATTTGGATATTGTAAAATTGTAGTTTGGGTCAAGCGTTTTTATAAGAAAATTTATTGAATAGTTAGATACAGTCATCTTGTGCTTAATATTTTCTGAATTAATTCACTGAAAATGTGTTGGCCTTTACTGAGGTACTGAGGATTTGAAACAAATATTCTTGATTAAAAATTTAATTTAATTAATTTTTATTTATTTATTTTTTAAATTATTTTTATTCATAATTATTAAATAAAAAATTTCGGTAAACTTAAAATTTTAAATTTTAAATTTTATTAAATAAAAATTGTTTTTCAAACAAAAAATATTTTTCTATTTTTACACATAATTTTCAATTTGCACCACCCACTTTAATAGGAATATGAAATCGAAAATGCAAAATATTGAAATTAAAAATGGCCACAAAGGACATAAAATTTATTTTTGAATGCTAAAAATGCTGACGTTGCAAAACAAAATGAAGTGTGTCGTTTTGAATATCACTGTGGTAAGAGTTAATTGCACAATCTGTTTTTAATTGTTGTTGTCCAAAGTCCTAGAGATTTGCATGTTAATTAAAAAAGAGAGAGGTAGAAATATAGACAGGAATAGAAGGCATGCGATGAAAACACCCAAATACCATTAAAGCTTAAATATTCACGCAATTGAGGGACTAAAATAAAAATTTAAAATAAAAGATTTTAATGGTTTTTAAACTTCTGAAAACTACAAAAAATAATATTTTACTCTTTATGGAATCTAGCAGGCGGACGTACTATTTAAAACATTAAAAGTGTGTGCATGAGTATATTTTGGACACAAAATTTTCCACAAATTAAAAAATGTGGTCACGTAATAAATGTTTTCACAATAATATTTTAACTCGCATGTGTATTGGAAAAATATTTTTGTAGCTTTCAAGTTCGTAACCAAATTTTACTTTACTTAAAAAAATATATATCATTTCAATTTTGTTTTAATAAATAATCGGATAAATAGTTAAAATACCGGCTGTATGCTTTATTAAATTACGTTTGAGAAACACCTAGAATTTATTTAAAAGAAATGTTAAAATATGCCTTTGCAATTTTGTAAGTTTGAACATGCATTTTTGAATTCAACTTTCTTCATGTGTGTATTTCATTTGTGAGCTGTTGTGTGTATTTGTTTCTAACTAAAGTATCCCCAAAAAAATTAAATTAAACAATTAAGAGTGCTACATTTGGCTATGCCAAATCTTTCATACTCTTCACCATGTATGTAAATCTAGTTTAGTCTCCTATTAAAAACAAATGATGAGGTAACAGAGAATTAATATATAAGAAAAAAAATTAAGCAGGATATATAATTTTACACAAAAATGTCATCGGGTCAGAATGGGTTAAGCATTTTTAAAAAGTCTTAGTATTTTCAAAAAGATCTCTTTAAAAGCTTTGCCTTGGCAAAGTTGAGATCAACACTAACAGGGACGGAATGACGAACATCTATCACTATGCGTAAGGACCCTTTTTAATTTTTTTGCGGAGGAGGTTAAAAAAAATTACTTATCTATGGGCGATGGGATGCGCTTATTCATGTTTAATTTATTTTACTAAGAAGGCGGTTCACGTAAAATGGCTCCGACGCATTATTTCGCGTAAATTGACAAAAATGTAGATAAAATTTACGTTTTAAAAATCATTTACAATTTTAAAATTTTTTAAATTACAATTCAATTAGATTTAGTTTAATCTTGAAATTATTAGGGCGAGCTTAATATAAGGTACCGCGAATTCTCCCTTCTTTTACAACAACCAGTGTCATTCTGAAATAGCATCTAGTACAATGCAAAAAAAAAAAAAAAAAAAAAAAATTTGCAAAAAATTAAAAATTTAATTGCTTTCGACATGAGTTTTGTATTATTAAATGAGTTGTTTGAATAATTGATGTTTGCAACGGACAAATAGCTGCGAATGTCTAATTTTTTCATTGGCCAATAACAGACCACATAAATTTATAATAAATTTTTGATTTTTATTAAATTAAAAATATGAATTTAAGCCAAATTAAATTGATGCATTTGTTATAATTCATTAGCTAGAGATAATAGTTGTGTTTCTGCTGAGAATTTAAGAAATCTTAAATTATAATTTTCAGCTATAAGCAAATAAGCTGTGGGCTTACTTAGTGAATCCTATTTCTTAATATTTATTGTTTCTGCCATACTGCAAAGGGTTTAATAAAAAAGTGTGTGCCTGTACACATTTTAGGTACAAACGTATATGTTTATTTCCTGTTGTAATATTTTAATCTTTTCTTTAAAACGCGAGCTTTTTCCCTTCTCTAAGTGTTTTAAAAGAGTTCACCTTTAACATTTACAAAAATGTTTAAAATTTTTTTCCAACTTGAGCAAATATTTTTGAAAGCATTAATTTTACTTCGTTCCCATTTATTGATTCATTTTTCGTCCTTTCAGGCATAATGGAGTTGTTATACATTTGGGAGTGTCCTTCTTTAAAAAAAAGACAAAGAAATAAAATTTACAAGTTTTATTACACACTCACTATTTTTAAATATTTTAAGCCTGCTTTTATCTCTATTTATATCAGTTTCCTTGTAACATCATCAGGTCATCATCTCTGCATTGGCTCATTATTAAATGATTGCAGTATAACGGCACAACATGCAATCTTATGACAATGATAAATTAATTTCCATGTTTTAAAAATTAACAACAGCAACAATTACAATTTCGTAACAACTTAAGTCATATATGTATGATGTTTTTGTAATTAATGTCCTGTGTAAATCATAAAAAATGCAAAGATTAACATTAAATAATGCTGAAGGGATAGAAAGCATAAAAAATGATACAACACTTTTGTATTCTTTTATTTACGTTATTTTCAACATGTATGTGTGAATTACCCTTCAACAGATGATTATTTTAAATTCTTAGCATTAAACTTAACTTTAGTGTTAATGGAACGTGTGATCCAGTAAATGCCCAGAAGATTTTTTTGAACGTTTAAAAAAAAATGTCGACATGTGGCTTTAGCTAGCCAAGAGTTTGGTTTTTTAATTGTAGCAACACCAGCGAAATAATAAATTTGACATTTAGTTTTTTGAAGCATACGCAGAAGATGCGTTGAAAATATTATCAATGAATTTAGTGTGACAACGGTGGTTCTGCTAAAGTCACATTTATAAAATTTGGACAAAATAACCGTCCTTCCAAGAACGATATTAATAATTTGGGCGTTAAATTTGAGCTGACAGGCACGATACAAATTTTGCTACCACCGGCGCGTGTTAGACCGGGTCGATTAGCTAAAAATATCATAGCCGTGAGCCACAGTGTTAAACAGATCTAATCTTGTTAATTCCTTGACGTTTTCAGCAATTGGTGTTATGCAAAACCATCAAATGGTGAACTTTTACAAGGGTTTGGTTTTGAAGCCTTATAAAAATAAACAGTATATTCGCTCAATTCCTTCAGGAACAACCCGCTGGTTTTTCTAAATAAATCAATTCTTAAACAAGAAAAATTACCGAATTTGGGCTTCCGAAAATTCTAGAGCGACTATTAAGAAGCCTTTGCACGCTCATAATGTCGATGTGTGGTGACGGTGCGACACAAAAATCAGATGTTAAGTCGCCAGCCAGATCATCTGATTAACCACTACTGGATTATTTTTGTGGGGCTTTATTAAAGACAAAGTCTATATGAATCCAATAAAATCAATTACAGCCTTAAAACTCTAATTTTGTGGTTTAATTAACGAAATAGAGCGACCTTCCATTTTTCCAAGAAGTAATTCAAAGAATTGCCGAACTTTTCTCTTCGTATTAAAATAAAATTTTGAATCACATTCGGTAATTTTTTTTTGTGTTGTTTAAGAAAACAAAGATCTTGTTGAATAACATTTTTTCAAGGCACCATTTATACGTGAGAGCGACCGTCGCCTCTCGGACGTATTAAGAATCAATACATCTTCCCCATACACCACTTGAAAAGAGTAGACACCGTCTGGTAATTGTTGTAAGATTTGTTGAATTGCGTCATAATCTTACAGGAATATGTTCTTGAATGTTAAATGAATATTCATGAATATTAAAATGCAAA
This sequence comes from Cistogaster globosa, assembly GCA_937654795.1. Lineage (NCBI taxonomy): Eukaryota > Metazoa > Arthropoda > Insecta > Diptera > Tachinidae > Cistogaster > Cistogaster globosa. Next base: position 130,123,847 of record OW569404.1, on the reverse strand, counting down.
AACTGAATTGCCATATCTTTAAGTAACTTACAAATAAAGCACATCTATTTAAGGTTTCTCAGTTTGTGACTGTAACGTTATTCCAAAGGTTTTATTTAAATAATTTTACAATATATTTGGATTTAATCCTCTTGTTCGATAAATACTTTTATACTGTATTTTAAGTTTTATTTTTGGTTTGCATTTTTTATCTTTAAATTTTTGTTGTAAATGTTGTTACAATAAACTGAACGTAAATTTACTCAACAGAATCACAAAAAGGCCAAAAAATGTATTCTTTTCTGCTTTTTTAACCTCTCTTTGTTTATGTCTTTTCCTGAAAAAATATTTATTATTCCGTTTCTGCTTTTGCTTAATACGCTTCTGTTAACTCGCATCCTCTTAAAAAATGTACTTATTGAACGCGTGCAGATGGTTTTTAAATCAAAAATAAATTGCACATGTTGACCAGAGCTAAGAAGGAATCTTGAAAAGTTTTTATTTATTTATCTTAAAAGTAGAAAGTCAAAATATTTATTTCATTAACTAATGCAAAATTTTTGAACTAAAACTAACAAAATTACAGTTACTGTAAAATTTTACTGATTTCTTTAAAAGTTTTCAGTAATCTGTATATTGGTAATTAAATTTCATTATCACTAAAAATGTATTTTCATGGCACTTTTACTGGTACTGCAAAGTACTTTAACTTAAGCTTAATTGTCCATCTGTATCAGTGTGTAATTTGTTACCTGTCCTTAATTCGTGCCCTCACTGTCCCTCTCTCTCTCTTTCTTTTGTGGTTTTGTTTGTATATCGGCAGTCATAAATTCTTAAAATTCAATTTTAATTTTTAAAAATATACGCTTACAAGGAAAACAAAATCCTTTACACTCCTACTATTTGAGTTACAAAGGGTAAATTGTTTTATCTGTTGTAAGCGAATTCGAATGCAAACAAATACACTGCCAGAACTTAAGCGCCACTGGAGTTCATTAAGCAAAAAATGTATGAATGTAACTCCTCTTGTATTTACATGCATGCATATGTATGATGCCTGACCACTTTGCCAGGCAATTGTATTTGCATAGTTGTGATAATGTCGATGTTTATCTCTAACAAGTCAAGGACAATAATGCTAAAACTGAGTGCAAAAATAAAATTAATTTCAAGTGGATTATGGTAAAACTATACGAAGTTGTTATTTTATTTAGTAAAAAAATGTTGCAGTATTCTACATAATGATAACTAAAATAAACAAGATTTTTTTGACAAAGAAATAATCTAAAGGAACGTAATATTTTTTTACGCTTAAAGAGAAAAATAATTTGTTGCAAAGTAGAGCAATGATTAATAAAACTTGACAAAGCAGAACTTTTTAGGTTAAACAAACACTTTTGTGAAGGCATTATAATCACACTTTAGCTACAAAATAGTTTTTGAAAAATCAAGTACAGGGGAAGAGGAATTCTTTAAAAAATATATAGTTGGTAACCGCACCTTTTTTAAGCGAATGTTGTCAACAAATTAATAAGTCCAAAAAAGAGTTTTTCAAAAACTTTTTTTACACTTGAAATGTCTTAAAAACAATATGAATATAAAAACAAAAATTTTTCAAGTTTGAATTTGACACACACTTATAAAAGTAAAATAAGGTTCAGAATTATTTGACATCCTGAAATTTTATTTTTTATTCATGTTTTTATAGCGACTTAAAAATAAAAACCCTGTGTAAATTTATAATCTCAGCCTACTAAGGTTCTAACAAAAAGATCATACATATATAAATGACGTTACTATTGGGATACCCTTAATTTCAGTTTAGTTGTATGTACTTAATCCTATAGCAAATGTAGCAGTACATCATCTGTACAAATTTCAAGTGTATTACCATTTAAAAGATAAGATGATATTCGTAAAATATACGGCCTTTGAAAAAACACACCTTAATTAACAAATTTATTGTTATTTTAGTTCAATTCCAAGTGTCTACCTACTACGGCTGAAAAACTAAAGCTTTATATGTAAAAATCACGTCAATATTTTTGCACTCTTAAATTATAAGTTTAATTTTATTATACCCTTCACCACAAAAAGTGGAAAAAGGATATATAAGTGTGTCATTCCGTGCGTTATTTCTACAATATCCATTTCCGACTCCATAAGGATGCATAAGGATTCAGAATATATACACCTGAATCCTTATGGATACCAAGGTCGAGCGAACGATGTCCCTCTTTCCGTCCGTGTTAGTGTTGCCGAGGCAAAATTGATTTTACAAAAAAAAAATAAATAAATAAATAAGTCAATCGATCAGACATAGTGTTAAAAGAGGTGTTATTGGAAATCAGCATTATCGGTCCATGTCCAGGCAGGCAGCAGGCAAATCACCGCGCCTTCCTCTAGTTTTTTTATTTCATTAGGAAATTTTAGTCACTCCAATCAAAAAAAATAAATGTATCGGGCGATAAATAAATAAAAAATATATTTTTCGTGTAACGGGGTTTTGAAATGTTCAAATTTTTTAAAAAATCAATATGGATATCATTATAAAGCTTTTAAAGAGAAAATTCTAAAATTTTTAAAAAATGCTTAACCCATTAAGAGTTGATGGCACTTTTATATAAAATTATATATATGCAGTACCAATTTTTTTTTTTTATTTTTAAATTCTGTTCCACCCCAATAATTGCGTTTTTGATCGGAGTTGCTTCACTAAACTATATTTACATAGATAGTGAAGGGTATATAAGATTCGTCAAATCCGAATACAGCACTTTTACTTGTTTTTTTTTTTTTACTAAATTCTGTTTTTAAGTCGGTTTTTCTTTTGTTAGAATTATTTACACTTTGTAAGAACCTTAAAAATGTGGAAATTACTTGGATTTTTTTCATTTATTCAACTCTGGTAAATCATTTTCCTGCTAAGGTGGCCACTTAACTATTTGTCAAGCTGCTTAAAAAACATCAATTTGTAATAAAAAAAAAATCTTAGAGAAGTTCTTTATAAAGCACAAAAAACTCTTTATGTTCGTTTTATTTGACTTTGTACAAAAGTGTAACTTATAAGAAGAATGAATTTGTCGGTATTTTAGCAGCAAGTAAACGCCAACAGATTTTCTAGTACAATTATAATAAGTGGTGGACCACATAGTTACCTTAGGCCATAACAGATTACAATTTCATAATATATTACAATATCGTAAAGCGTTATTGAACTAAAGTTCCTTTAAACGATGGTGGTAATGTAGTTAATTTCAATTTATTTAAATTAAATAATACCAACATGAATTTCGTGTGATCTCTACAAAATATGGCTAGGTGGCTCACTTTTTAATGTTGTATTAAAATCATGTGCAGTATGTGTCCCTACAAAGAACTTTTGTTAATAGATTTCTTCGAAGAATGCTTTAAGTCTTTTTTCATTATATATGAAGAAGTTTAGGAAAACAGTAGTTAACGACACTAAATAAAAATCTGTGAAAGAAAATTTTGAGGGGTAGGGCAGAAAAATCGAAAACCTCCTATAGAGATAGGTAATCATGCTCTTAAAGAAATAGAAAAAGAGCTCACTCTATAAGTATCTCACTCTATAAGTATCCCTTACTGATGTAATTTTACCAAAATTGCTGATATTAAAAACCCGGCATCGGATATACAAAGTTGGACACAATTAAAGACACCTTACGCCCAGTGAAAAGCAATTTCTAAACAACTACCCTGTTTTATTGCCTTGTGAGCGTTGACAGTATCAAAAGCAGAATCCCAATATACTAGGAAAAATACAACACAACCCTTAACAAATTTAACTAAATGCATACTTTATAAAAGTGCAACTGAATACTATTTAATTAAAGCGAATAACAAATTAAAATTTTTAAATATTCTAACAAATATAAAAAAATAAAAAACATTAAAATTGCACTTAAAAAATAAGCACCAACTACCAACTCAATCTTATCAAGATTAACGTTCACCTCGACGCAGTAAATCAAGGTAACAAAATGTCTAACAGAAAAAATATATTAAATATACAAAAACATTCTTAACTTAAAGTTTATTCCTTGATATTTACACCATAATGAATGAGTGCAAGTAAATTCTTAACGAAAATGTAAAGATTAGAAGTGGATTTCATTAATTAAAATTCTTTTAGCAAATAATAATTAAATGCAATTTCTTCTAAGAGCTAAATTTAATTTGGTAACTTTTTAAGGCTTAAATATTATTAACGTAAAATAAAAAACAAATGTAAAAAAAGTAGTTAATATTATAACTTCTCCTTTATTATTTTTATAATCTCTAAGAGTTTCCTTGAATTAAGTTTAAGTATCTTAAATATTTCATAGTTAAAAGCTTAAATTTAATATCAAGGTGAAATATAGTTAGTAGTAGTTTAGGTTTTTATGAGAAGAGAAAATATTTTTCATTCATTTAATTTCTGTTTAAATAACTAAATATTTCCAAAATGCTTTAATTTTAAGTAACTTTTCATTAAGACAACTTCATTACTTAGGGCAGGGGAGAACTATTTACTTTTACGCCCATTTTACAAACATTAACAATCATTGAATGATACTTTTCTATCTTGAGTGATTTTTTTTCAAAGTGAATGAATTGTAAGTAGAAAGAAATCGTAATATTTTTAATAGTTTTTTGATGAAATTCACAAAGATATAAAGATTTCCATTACACTCCTCAGATTATTGTCACAGTGAAAACTTAAATCAAGGTTATGCTGGTGATCACAACCTTTATTGGAAGGATTAAAAGAAGGTAAGCTTACGATTAATAGCATGTCAGGCTCTAGCTTCTTCCATCTATTTACAGTTTAACTATTTTTTTTGGCAATAATATGCAACATAATTTATTAAAACTCAATAAACAAGTTTTAAACTTTTATCTTAGCTTTTATATACTACTACGACGTCCTAAAAAATCTTATTAAATCTAAATATTGATTAACGTTTAAATTTAACAAAAACAACTCAAAAGTCAGAAATACAATTTTCACAGCAATTTATCAATTACTTTGATGCATGAAATATCTAGGTTTATGAAATATTTCATGGTATTTTAATACAAAATTTTATAAAGAACATCATAACTGAATTAAATTTTTTTTTTTTTTTTTTGTTTATGTTCATTTTTTAATTTTTAGAAACTTTGTTTAGAAAGAAAAATTATTATAAAAATGTATGCGAACGTTTTTCAAAGCAAACAATAAATATTAGATACCAGTAGATTGTAATACTGCATTTTCTGGATCGCTACATCCTGCATCAGCATTCTTCGTACCTATCTACCTTAGGTTGTGTACATTGTAATCATCATCTATTTAGCCAACTAATTTTTAGCTTGTCTTGTATATTTGTTTTTCTTTGCACCAACCATCGGTTGATCACGAACGCATTTTTTATGTTTAGTCATTCTTACTTGATTGTTCACAACATTATAGATGCTTTTTAGTATCATTTTGATTGCTTATTCAATTTTTATGAAATCAGGAGTTGAACTGTGGCTATAAATGGTTTAATATTTATTTATATTTTACTTTTTCTTTGTAATTTATATTTTGTGATTGAGGATTGGAACTTCGTAAAAGTAACTACAATAAATGTTTATGTGTACGCTTTATAATTTATACTTTACATTTAATACTTATTGCATTACCAATTAGAGATTATATTTCATACTACATACCTTATTATTTATACTTTATACTTTGTAATTAATATTTCATAAACTGTGCATTATACTTTATATTCTATAATTTTTAATTTATATTTTATACACTATAATTTTAATAATATGATTCTGTCTTTATACTTGACATTTTATTTTTTAAATTTACTCTCTATACTCTACCATTTGTACCTAGTCGCTTAAACTTGCAATTTATACTTTATAATTAAACCTTTATACCTTAGCTTATACTGTTTACTTTAATTTCTATATCTTATACTTAAGATATTAATTTAAGTGCTTAACGTTTGTATTTAATTGACAAGTTTAGCAAATATTTTTGTGTATAAAATCCTTGTTATTCTTGATATTGCAGATCTGACATATTTTTAGTTTATATTTTAAATTACCTGTACAAAGTGCAGTTCATTTATATTTAAAAAGAAAAATACCAATCAATATTAACCAATATATGTAAAAAATTATCTTAAAATTACACGCAAATACATATGTGCTAATAAATGTTCACAGTCATCATCTATTTAATAAATGAACATCCTATAAAGTTGCAATATACGAGCATAAATAACATTAATTTAAGTTATAAATATACAAAATATACTTCACTAGACCACAAAATTAACAGAAAATCCATTTAACTGACTAAGATTTCAGAAATTTTTTTTTAGTTTTAGTTTTAAATATAGAGCAGAAATACAAAAGCCTACAGAATTATATTTAACATTTTAAAATATCAATTTGAAAACTTCAATATTTCTAATCTAATCTGTATAAATTTATTTTGCACTAATTGTAACTCAGATTTAACTAGAATCTAAATTTTTTTGCTAAAAAAAATAAAAGTATTGTATTTTAGAAATTCGAAAAAATCATATACTGGCGTCTAATTTCTCACTATAAAAATTTTCATTAAACGAAAACCTTGTGAAGTATTAAGGAGTTCAGTTTTATATATAAATATAAAATTATGCAAATAACTCAAAATATTTAAAAGCTCACAATAAGTAGTGTGGTTATAAATAAATTGTATATTCGTAAGCAATTTTGGAATAAATCGTTTACATCACTCTTTTAATAGAAATGAGGTACACCTTGAAAACCATAAAAATCAGTAGACATAGAAAAAAAACAAAGCTTTGCATACGTAATTAAACCAAAGCTTTAACAAAGGACTTCTTATATATATATAGAAGCTATAAGTTTCATTTATGTCTAAACCAATTTTTAATTTGTTTAAGTTGATAATATTTTATTTGTACTATTTTGAAACTTAGTGTCCAATTTGTATACCATTGATTAATTAGTTTATAAGATATTTATTAGATGTGAAATAAAGTTCAAATTTAAAGGCGATGACAGCATAAAAAAGAATCAAATCAAATAAATATAAAATCAACAAAAAAATGCATCTCACTTAGTTAAAAGAAACTGCTTATCCCTCACACTTTAGAATAATGGAATGCGATGTTTTTATGTTCAATGTTGGGGTGTATGTCACATATAATAGATTATGCGGCTGCATGGTTGGTGGATTTTTGTACGCACACAAGTGTGTTTTTGAGATTTCTTTTGCGAAAAATCTTTCTTTCTAAAATATAAAAAAAAAATTACAAAACAAATATTAAGAAACAGACATAAGTGAGCGTAAAACGAAACACTTCTTTGTAATTTTATCAGGTACCATCTTTTATATCAAGCATAGAAAAAATATTAACAAAAAATGCATAATAAACATATAAAAGCCTAAAAAAGATATATAAATTATATATAAATTAACATCACATTTAATTAGTTTAAAGTATACAGCGAATATTTAGGCCTAATTGAGACTTGTCATTACAGCAAATATATTTCGGAAATACACATTTATTTAAGGTATTTTTCAAACGAAAAACATATTTAAATTTAGAATAAATTGCCAAAAATGTTTTTGTTTTTGTAAATTTAATAATGCAACATCTAAAACATTCAAAAAAATTCAATTAAACATATTAAATGAAATGCTCTTTAAGCAAATTGCAATTTATATTAAAGATAAGTAAACACAACGATACTAAGAAACCCTTAAAATTCAATTATTATAAATTTGACACTTAATAAAACTTAAGTTTTATTATTATAAATGAAACACTTAAAAAGAACATACGAGTACATTTATTTAATGACAAAAACTGACTGAATAAACAAATAAAAACAATTTTTTAAAAATAATATAGAAAACAACAATAAATGCTTTCAAGTGTTCATTTTACAAAATACGATAATAATTTTGTAAATTTTGTGTGAAGTGTTTATTTACACAAAAATATCACATCATATTAAATCCTTTTTCTCAATTTATGCATATGAATTGGGGAAAAAGTAGTGAAAACCCACATGTATATGAAGAAAAATAAACACATGTATATAAGCGCCCATCTCTATACATTTAATGTAATTTTCAGGCATCAAATTTCGTACCATTCAGATATCATGAAAAAAGTGGTGCAAACAAACACAGAAATATACGGATTGGCACAGAGTTAACTATATAGTATATACACAGCCAGATGTTTTAATATTAAATCATTTGCATTAGTTCTAATAGGAACAGCCAGATTTTTGTTTTATTTATTTAAAAGAAAGACTGGTAACTTGACAACATTACTTTAATTCATGTAGTAACAAAATAAACATAAAGGTAAAAATTAATTGTCATATTATGCTTATTAGACAGCAGTTGGCGGTAGAAAAGCCTCTGGGTGTTCCATTGTGATTTTAAATTGCTTAAAGGCGATGACAGAATAAAAAAACATCAAATTAAAATAAATATAAAAATAACGTTAAATCACATCACAAGTAGTTTAAAAAAACTGCTTAGCCCTAGGGGTCCGTGAGCAGGAATTTGATGAGAACCCCTGCTTTAGAAAAATGGAATGCGATGTATTTATGTTCAATGTTGGGGTGTATGTCACATACATATAAAAGATTATGCGGCTGCATGGTTGGTGGGATTCTGTACGCACACAAGTGTGTGTTTTTGAAATTTCCTTTGTGAAAAATCTTTCTTTATAAAATATTTAAAAAACAAATTAGGAATTTTCTTTAAATTCTTTCAAATTTAGTTTCGAACAGATTTGGTGGTCTAACAAAACAAATATTATAAAACAGAAATAAGTGAGTGCAAAACGAAACACTTCTTTGTAGTTTTATCGGGTACAATATTTTATATTAAGGAAAGAAAAAATATTTCCAAAAATGCATAATGACCATATAAAATTCTAAAAAATACTAAAAACTTTATAAATTAATATTACATTCTATTAATTTAAAGCATGTAACGAATATTTAGGTTTTAACATTGGCTTTGTAAAAACTTAGATTAGTGTTACAAATAGAGTTGTTATTCGAGCAAAAATATTTCGGAAATCCAAATTTTTTTTCTTAAGTATTTTGCGAACTAATAAAATATTTAAATTTAGAATAAAAATTGAATGATTTGGTCAAAGCATAAGTTGCAAAAAAATATATGCATATTTAATGCTCTTGTTTGCACAACATGTATGTTTCTGTTTATTAAATTTAATAATGCAACATCTAAAATATGTGTTTAATTTAAATGAGGCAACACTCTTTTCAACATTAGTTTCAATGCCAAAAATTGAATGCTCCTTAAATAAATTACATTTTATATTCAAGTTTAGTAAATACTACGACACATAAAACTTAAGTTTTATTATTATTATAAATGAAACACTTAAAAATTACATACGAGTCATTTATTTAATGACAAAAACTGACTGAATAAATAAAAAAAAATAATTTTTGAGAAATAATATATAAAACAGCAATAAATACTTTCAAGTATTCATCTTACCAAATACGATATTAATTTTGTAAAAGCTTTGTGTGAAAAGTGTTTATATATACAAAAACACCACTTCATATCAAATCATTTTTCTCAATTTATGCATATAAATTGGGGAAAAAGTAATGAAAACCCATATAAATACGAAGAAAAATAAACACATGTACGCAGATACTCATTTCCGTGTAATTCTTAGTCATCAAGTGAAACAAGTGATGCAAACGAACGCAAAAATATATGGATGGGCTCATAGTCAACTATAGACACAGCAAGATGTTTTAATATTCAATCATTTGCTCTAGTACTAGTAGGAACAGCCAGATTTTTTTTTTTTTTTTACTCAAAAAAAAAAGACTAGCAACTTGACAAAGTTACTTTTATTCAGTTAGTAAAAAAATAAACATAAAGATAAAAATTGATTGTCATATTGTGCTTATTATCCAGCAGTTTATATTGTGTCGCAAATTGTAAATAAAGCTGGCTTATAATTTTTGTCACACAATCATACTTTGTTTGGATTCGCAATATTTAATATGATTTTAGTTTGTCGTTTTATGTTGGGTAAGCTGATTCCTCAACTTTTCTTAACACATTGTTGAATTGGTGGCTGTGTATGTGTGCCTAGTTAACTGTGTTTTTTTTTTTTTTTTTTTGGAAAATACTTCCTGTGTTTTTTATTGATTTCCTTTTTTGTGATTAAAATCTGACAAAATTGTATTGTGTTAATATAGCTAATAACATAAAATTAGCAGAATGTTACTTGAAACAATAAAAAAAATTAGTTAAAATCGTTAAAATTTTTATTTAAATATGCACAGAAGTTTTTTACCTTTAATGTCATTGTCGCATTTGTAAAACAAGCGTTTACATTGCCTAATTCAAAATCAGCAACACCTAGCCATAAAATTATTTCGAATAAATGGCTGCTTATTTCTTTCTGAGACTAGAATAATTCCATTTTAAAAATATGGCAATATACTATATAGAGATGCATGTATTTGAATGGTTTGAAAAATATTAGCGTATATTAATCAGTGTAAAAAATCCGTAAGCGTTTTCCGTAAAGCAACTATTTTTTAATGACAAAGTGAGCAAACAAAACAAATGACTTTTCTCAACTACTTTTTTGATATAACAGTAACATGGTACAGTTGCGTTGTGAAGTTCGCTTAAAAATATTTTTTTTTTTTTTTTTGTTTTCAGCACTAATACTTTTCTATATCTAAAAAATCATTTAGCAAACGTTTTAATTCTGATCTCTTCTAATTGAATGGTTAGTTATATTCAAACAAAAACAACACAAACATCAATAGAATAATCTAAAATAAAAAATAAAATTCAAATGTTTCGTTCTGTTAATTTTCGTACCCTGATGTAAATACGATTATATTGTTTTTAAGTTGAGAAATCGTTTTTAACATATTAGTCAAAATAAATTTCAAAGTGAAAAAATTTAATCACATAAATTTATTTAAAGTTTGAAACACCATATATTAAACATAAACAAATACTAAAGGGATACATTGGATAAATTTCAGCCAAAGACTGCAAGCAAGAGAAATGCAGGAAGACTAATAAAAAAAATTTCGGGTAAAGTATTACAAACAAGATTAATAATTTACCCCTAGAGGAAACGTATATCCTTCAGATAAGTAGGGATTTGCCGAAGTCCGAAGCCATATCTGAATTTTGAACTTTTTATTTTTATCAGGTTTCAGATCTGCATTCAGAATTTCCATGTCACCTATAAAATTTGCAAAAGGTCATACGATGTATATAGAAACGTATTCTGTCCTTTTTTCTGTTCTTTTTTTAAAATAATATTCATATATTATTCTTATTTTGCTTCTTAGATTCAACTTATCTAAGAACAATGATTTTTGTTTTTACCTTGAAGTGTTAAGAAGTATTCCGAGAAGTTTTTTTAAAAGAAGCTATATATGTCAGCATAACTGCTATCACTGATTTTGTTTTTATTATGCATATAAAAATGTAATAAGAAATAATTTTTATTTTGGTGATGTTTTTTATTCTGGCCATTATGATGATGTCAACAGATGTTTAATTTGGTTTTTCGTTTTTAACTATTTCCAATTATGCAAACAAATGCTCATACATCCATTTGAAATAACGAACTTTGAATGTTTTCCAGGATTTCGTTTAGGCTGGTACTAAAATGTGTGACATCCGTTTAGTAAAATGGTAAAATTTTAAATTAACAATTTAATGTTAATAAAAAAAGGTTATAAAATAAATACAAATTTAAAACTACAAGAATCCTAATTTAAACTGTAGAAATTTAAAATAATAAAACAATGAAAATTCCCTTACTATGCCTAATAAGGCCTGAAATGAAATTTTTATTTCAACTTCACTGCCGCAATTATGCATGCAAGTATTAGTAACAAGTGTCGCAAAGTTACGTTTCTGTAACCATACAAAAGAAAAATACAAGGAGTTAATTCTTATTACAGAAAATTAAAAAAATAGTTGATACAAGTCCAAGACCAATGGTTTAAATATAGAACTCATATGTTACGAGTAGTAACACAGATGCATTTAAAAATAAATTTTAATTTTCTCTACTTTTTAGACACTACAATTTTAAATTTTCCTTATTTAATTTATATCCTAACAAAATTAAGAAACTTAAAAATATTGCGATTGATGTATTATAAATATAAGTGTCCTTATTTATCCCTCTATTATGGCTGTACAATTTCTTTAGAATAAAAGAAAGAAATTGTTTTTTCATATTACATTTTTGAATAAGTTGATATATAAAAAGTAACAAATATATGTGTGAAAACATGAACAGTTTTTAAGTGAAGACAATATAAATAAAAAAATCCATTTATATTTTTGCAAATTATTCATTCGCACAGAATAAAAATAAATAACAAAGATCTTTAAAAAAAAACATTTAGGTTGAATCCATTTTTATTTATTTCAACAAAAATTTATTTGTGTTCTTAGTGCGTAGTAAAGCGTGTTATTTGAGTCTACAGAGCTTTATCCATTTTTGTTAATATATGTATTTTTTTGTATATTTTTAGCATTTTCATTGAATAATTCTGTGTATTTTAATTGAAAGCATTATTTTTGATAACTAAATAAATAAAGAATATATATTTTTTATCTTCTATTGTATTATATTTGAAACATCGGCTTCTGTCTTAAAGAGGCAAATAAAATAAATTAAATTAGTAATCAAACTAAATTAACAAAGGGTGCATACATATTACATATATCAATATCAAAACAAATAAGACTTTCCATAGATTTGGTTTGAGTATTGCAGTTAAACGGTAACGCATTTTTTTTCTTATGAAGAATGCCCTTGAACTAAGTGACTTAAAAGCATTGTACTAACGCTTACAAAAATATCAAACGTAATTCGAAAAAAAATGTGAATCTACTTTTTCTCTAATTTTTAAGATGAAAGCGATCCAAAAAATGTTCGGTTAATATTGATATAAAATTAACTTTTTTCTATATAGCTTTTCTAAAAAAAATTTTATATCATACAACTCATTTTGCAAGCACAACGACCATATGCTTGTCATAATGTTTTCTCAAATATCATCAGTTTATATTGTGACGGTTTGCAATTGTTGTGTTTGATGAACTGGCAATAATTTTGTGGACAATTTCTCAGGATTTGAGCTTTAACGTCAGCCTATCATTAATTTCATTTTTGACCACATTAGCAACTTGTCCAAATCTAACGATCTCTTTATTGTGTGTGTTCATTTGTAAATGTATTAGATTGACATCTTTCTACACCAAAAATTGTATGAAACAATAAATTATGTGTTTATGTACAAGCGTCTATTTTAAAGTTTATTTAAAACCAGAATTTTTGTTTTTAAAGAAGTTTTAAATTTTATTTAGAAATAAGTTTTCTGTCATAGAAAATTTAACATAAACACAAACAACATATTCGTGGAAATGTTTGTGATTTTGTTTTTAAGCATACAATCTTGAAAAATTTATTTTTGCTTATCGCACCCTTAGCATTTAGTAAAGTGTAAACTTGGTTCTTATAATATCTAAAATGCAGCGATGTGTCATTGAAGATGTAAGAAAATATCAGCATTATAGTAAAGAAATATACAAAGATAAGCTTTTAAAAAAAAATATAACTTTCTAACAAAAATTTACACTTGCAAGTTTAACTGCAGGGTTCTTTCAAATTGCCTAAATGCGCTAAAACTTTTTCTCTTCTATTTTAAAATATTTTTCTTAAGTTTATATTTGTCTTTTTTTTATCTACTTGCAAAAACATAAAACAATTGTCAAAAGAAGAACAGTTTTATGTGGAACAAAAATGTATGAAATAATAAAATTAATAGGAAAACATCAAGAAATTTGCTTACGATATTAAAAGTTATATTCTACAAAATTGACCAGAGACACGGAGAAAAAATAAAAAGAACGTTTCAAAAAGGGGCAAGATCCTACAGATATTTAAATTTTAATCAATCTCTGCTGCTTTCTACTTAAAGAATAACACCCTGAGTAAATAAAAGATAAGTAAGACAAAGCCCAAAGTATATTTGCTCCTATTTTTTCGACCCTAAAGTAAACATTAACAAATTTGAACTGCAAGCCTGCAAATTCTTACTTGCGTAAGGAACGTATAGTTATGGCAGTTTATTCAGAGACAATCTATAACCAATAATCAAGCAATATTAATGATTAAAGGTGGATGGAAAGTTAAAAGTGAAGACAACACTCGCCATATTTAAGGGCATCAAAAACTTGAAGCAAGATTTCAATTTGATCAATTTACACTGTTAAATGTTGGTGTCAAATTTAAAATACTAATTTAAAAACCTGAAAGTTTAGCTTTAGAAAAATGTCAATTTTTTGTTATATCTATACATGTTATGAAACTTTTAAGGGATCATTACTGAACATGAAATATTTTCTGAAAATTTTGATGTTGGTGTATGGATTACAAAACACCTCTTTTTAAATTTTTTCTGTCTGTTTGTGTTCGCATAACGCAAAAACAACTGAATGGATGTGAAAAAAGTTTGTGAGGAGATCCCTTGGTATAAATATAGAGTACTTTTATTCGTATTTTTTTTTTTTTTTTTTGTGATTCTTATTGTTTTACCGGTACAATGGAACTAAAACAGTTTTCAGCATATTTTTTTTAGATGGAAAATTTTCAACACTATTTTCAGAACTTATAATATTAAAAAACACATTTTTTAGAATTTAAAAGTATTGAAAACGTGGGACCTGCTGATTATAAATTAAGTCGATAAAATTGTAAAATGGAAACTAATTATCTCGAAAGATGATAAAAATTTCCGGTGAAAAATTATATTTTAATTATCCTAAAATTCTAAATTAATTTTTTAACATTAAAATGCAAAAAACTACAAGATTAATGGCAAAGAATTTTTAAGAGGCAGAGAAAATTAGAATGCACATTAATGTTTTAAATATCAATGCTTCCTTTTTTAATGCAAGAGTGTAGTCTTGCTTTAAGATTGCAATACATAACAATTTTGGTGATACAATAATTTAAAAAAATGTTAACCTATTGAAATGTTTTCCATAATCAAAAATCTATCTGTTATTTAAATGTAAAATTTTTACTTTATTGTTCTTATTAAACCTAACATTAATGGTTGTTTAAACATGTGTGAATGTTCTTTTCTGAGATCTCCTCTATTTGGTTAGATTCTTGTCAATTTTTGTTTGATCATAGTTGTTTCATCAATGCCACTTTCATACTTTCACTTCACTTTAAGCTCAGAGGAGCTTAAAAAAGAAAGAGCTGATTTTTAAATTCTGTGACCGATGGTCCACAAAGATAATGTTTCATTGAAGAGCCATATAATTAAAGAGTAGACGTGGAGGAATTTTCTTTTTCAAAATATTTCTAATTCTTCTCCACTCTAAAAAATACAATGGATTTTTTAATTCGAATTAAATTATGTTATATTTAGCCTCCTAGATTCAAAAAAAAGTCTACTCACAGCTTGAATGAAAAATTAAAAAAAAGAATTTTTTAAGTATGTGTTTACATAACGGGTTTGAATGTATTAAAGGTAGGAAGATAGCACTTTTGTTTTTGGTACTATGGCTTTCACTCTTTTGATCATTAATTTTCTTCTTATTTATCTTTCAATTCTGCTGTAAATAAATATAATTAAAACATATATTTTCTTTTTGCTTCCCCTTTTTTATTTATAAAAATTAAAGCGACATTTTTTTTATTGCATCTTTGTTGCAAAATAAACATTTTCGATACATTATTTTGAAACCATGGTATAATCAGACAGCCGCAACAAATAAATAACATTAACTGAAATTTATAAAAACATTAAACGTTTTATTTAAACGTTATTTTGGTTTAATAATGAGCTGAATTGCTTTAGCAGCTAACCGCAATACAATTTAATTATAATAAAATATTTATCGTATTCTCTGTATGTCGCTGTTGTATATGTATAAAAAATTTTTTAGGAAATTATACACTTTGATTAACATTTTTTTTTCTGTTTTATTTAAAGTTTCTTTAGTGATGACATAAAATAAATAAATTGCATTCCTTTTATTAGCAGATAACAGAAATTATAAGTAAATGTTTTTGACAATTGATCAAAATACAGCGGATCGTATGAGAACTTGGTCTATTCAACTTAATAGTGATTGGTTATGGGCGGTGGTCGTCTTTCAGACAGCCTGGCGTGAATAAGAATCATTTGCTGCATCGAAAAAAGTTACTTCGTTATATATTAAATTGTCATATTTTTTTACATAAATGGGCACAAAAATATTTAACGTGTGTTTAAACAGTTTAATGTGTGTTTTCATGATTGGGTTAAATATCATTAGCATATGCTGAGGTTTGTTATAAAACATTTACAGTTAACTTATTTCCTTGGAATGGTCATTGGTTAGGTGTTATTCTCCATATTATTAATTCTTAAATAGTTTGGTTAAATAGATGATGCTACCAGTGTTCCAGGATATGGTTGACAAATGCAAAGAATTCTAATGACGGCTATTGCGAGATCGCAAAAAAATAAAAATATTTTCCAATACATTAACATTCCTAAAAAAAGTGTAAATTAAGTATACGTGAATTGAAGCCGGATTACAAATTATTTATTTGTTGCGGCACTTGAAGTTAGACTAATAATTTTAAAATTATTAATTAATTTTTTTTACAAATTAACACATAGAAATTATTCTTTTTCAAAAATATTTCAGTCTTGGACCGAAAAATTAAGGATACTGACTTATACCAAGAAAATATTCTTTTCATTTTTTTGCCATTCTAAAATGCTATTGCAATGTGGTAGTACATCAAAACATTATTGAGTATTAATGGTATATAATATATAAACTTGCTATTTATTCTACAATAACTTGAACTTAAATATTGCAAGTCTAATTCTTATACATGTTGCTTTATTACGTAGTAAAAATTTACTAATATTTAAACGAAAATTTTCCTCTTTTATGTTGTTATTTTAATAGCTCAATGAAACATATTACATTAATATACTTGTACATATAAAAAGAAAATTGCTAACTAAATCACATTAGTATCACAATTTAGTTTTTCGTTAAAAAATAATTAAATATCATTTTAATATTGTTGTAAATTGAAAACGGTTTGTTAAGGTAAAATTTTTAGTTTAAATAAATTTAATTAACAACAAATACATTAATTTATCATTTTTACTATAGAATATAGCTGATGGCCAAAGTAGCCAACGCTATTTGCTACATTTGTATTTAATATTAATTCTTTATTAATATAGTCTTAATATCATGTAAATAAATAAATAATACTTTAGAATTTGGTTTTGTTTGACAGCTGTCAATTAAAAATCCAGCTTTTTAATGAGAACAAACAGACGAGAAAAAAATATTTGTTAGAATTAAAATTATGAGATATCCTAATCTAATTATATTTCCTAAATATTAGTTTTAGTAAAATATCCATTTTCTTGTGCTAAAAAGTTTAAGGGCTAACGTAGCAATAAAAAAATACTGAAATAAAAAAGATTTTCAATAAAATTTTTATTATAACATTTTAAATAAACATTTTATACCGCAAAAAAATAAAAACAAAATATATTTTATTAACATTGTATGGATATGTACGTCAATAACTGATGTCTGGTTTTCAAACATTTCAAATTTATTTACATTTAAACAATTTAACAACAATCTTTTGCTTTAAATAAAAATCTTTTTTAAAAAAATTAAAAATCATAAATAAAATAATATGCAATAAGTTAAATGAAAAAATTCACATTTTAAATGCATGAACGTACGTTGATGGCGAATATAAATCTAAAAATTTATTAACTTCAAGAATAGCCTCTAGGCGATTTTAGTAATATTTTAATAACAACACTTTCAAATATTCTTCTAGTTAAATTCAAATGATTTTATGTTATTTATTTTTTTATTGGCAGGATTTAAACTAAATAACAATAAAAAAACAACAACAATGACACTATCAGCAAAATACTTTTTTAACACCAAACATTTACATCACATAAAATAGAATGCCTAACATTCATGAACATATGTTATTGATTAAAAAGTAATAGATTTGTTAGTAAACAATTGTGAAAAAGTGATTTTCAAATCCGATAATAAAATATGGAGTTTAAGGTTCAGATTAAAACATAACATTAATAGTGTCGAGTAAAAATAATATGAAATACATTAGAGCAGGAGTTAAGGGGAAAAAATTTATGTACTTTAAACAAGTGTGTTATTTGCTATTGTTTTAAATGTACTTTTCACTTATTTTTCACTTATAATAAAACTTAATGAAGTTATCCAATTAAATGATGTAAAAATTATAGTCAAGTGTGTCAATGAATTTTAAACGGAATTAACAAAATGAATTAAGAAATAAATTTCTTAACACAGTTTTATGTGATAGATGTGTGCGACATATGCTACTTATTTGTACACTTTTATGCTTATCTTCGAAAAGCTAACTGCTAAACACTTAACAATTTTGCTGCGCTGCATGCAATCCGTACCCGGTTAGCTAAAAAAATGGAGAGCTTAAAGAGAGTTGGAAATATTTAAAGCTCCTCGTACTAAAAACATTTTAAGCAGGTGGATGAAACAGCTTCCAGTGTTCATAAAATCTAGAAGAATAATAAATAAAAATGTGCTTTCAATATATGTAGTTGACTCCGTAATTGAACAATACTATATGTCGTGTTAGTAGAAATTCTTAAAAATATGTGGAATCCTAGTCACACTAGCACATCTTTTGTGAAAGTTATTTGTTAAAAATAAAAAAAAAGATTTTGTGCTTCAACTGATACAGCTGAGTTAAATTAAATTTTTTGTATTAAAAGGGCGATCATAGATCTAAAATTTTAGAAAGGTCCTAGTCAACTTAAAACTGTACCATGTAGCAGTATAAAAATAATTCATTTTATTATTTTATTTTTGTTATACTTTTAAACGCTCTTTTATTAATGACCATGCAAAAACCGGTATAATTCTATGAGTATTATTTTAATAACAGGTAGTATATGGATACCGGCTACTTTAACTAAACAGGTTTACCATAAGATATTTTTAGTAATATTTGAACAATTATTATTTTAAATAAAAAAATTTGAATCCACAACTGCCCTTTTTCGTCCACTCTCATTACACTGAAGGAAAATATTCCTTTAAACCAAACAAGAATAAACATTGAGGAATTACCCGGATTGAAATTTGATTTTATAACGTACAGATTTTTAACATATGCATGTCAGAACTACTATCGTAATTAAACATTCATAATAACATAATTGATCATAATTCGAAAATGGTTTATCCGGTTTATATACAAACAAAATCAAAAGATCAAGAACAGAATCACCTTTAAGATACTTGAACATATTTTTTTTCTGTTTACCAGTTTCACCAACAATTATCCCAGGGATATATTTAAAAAATAATTTCGATGTCAAACCTATCAAAAACTAATGCTTAAAATGATTTTATTTTTCGTAAACAAATGTGCTTATTGGCATAAACCCAAGCCCATATTTGATTTGATATCTTCAAAATTATATGGTCGTATCAAATATATACATAGTTGTAAACGATTTTATCTTCGGATATTTTTAACAGCTCAAGTACATAATTTTATTATTGTAATTAGCTTAAAGTTATGCGTTCTTTTTCTTAACGTATAATCAAATAGTAGAAACATTTTTTGTATATTTTTACCTTGAATTTTCTCATTTTAGCCAAAAAATAAGATGTAAAATTTTATATATTTTTCCTAATGTTATTTAATCAAAAAAAATTAAGCAACCAATCAAAACTACTTGTATTTTTAAACCAAAAACATTTTATTTTTATGTCATATGTATTTAGAACATACATATACAGCATGTACTAAACATGACAAAAAGCAATGAAATATCGACATATACAGTGACTTACAAAATTGTTGTAGAATGGAACTATCTGTTCTCGTTTATTTTATTAAAGTAAAAAAAGAGCTAGCACACTAGCGAAAATAAATTCCTTAAAATGGCTTAAGAAAATATATAAGTTGTTTTAAATTTAAGGAAAATTATTTGAAATTTTATTGCAATCATGAAAGATTATTCAGAAAATATGATCAAAATGAGTTTCCTTCAAAAAAGTTATGCAAAACTGCTGACGGCAAAATTGCCGTTATAAAGATCTAGCAGGATACTTTTTGTTCATGAGGAAAAAAACATTTTGTATGCCTTCAATGTACAATCGTACAACTACGCTGTGCATTTCTCTAAAAAATTAATGTTTCTGTTACAGCGAGCCAATGTCAAGTCAACCAGAAAAAGTTTTTTCAAACTATTAAAATTTTATTCTTATTATTTCTTTTTTAGCTGCATACGTCCAATTAAGTGCTTATAAGAAAAAACAAGAACTAACTGAATGGACCAATTCTTGTCCTTTTGATTGCTTTTTTCTTTTAATCTTTGCAAAAAATAAAAAGACGAAAGAGAATAAAACGTTTCGTTTTGCTTACATTCGTTCCCTGATATATCTACGAGTCTGTTTGAATATGCTTTCTACAAGACAAGACTACAATATGCTTATTTAGAAATAAGTTCATTGAATTTAATTTCTGAGTTGTGGTATACACTGTTTTTTGTAAAATCAAGTAGAACGTAAAAGTTTTTTTTTTTTTTTTTTTTTTTTTTTTTTTTTTTTTTTTGGTAAATTAGTAACAACTTTCCAAAAATGTTTATGGCAGGTGTGGATATGTGTTTCCATGTAAATCTATGGTTCTGCAAATACAGCATATTTGGTGAAAGCATATATGTATGCATCTTGTTAGGTACATAACAAAGTTGCAAATTACTAAATGATAGAGTTTCTACACCTTTAGTAAAAAAAAAAAAAAATAAAAAAATTAACAAAATACATAAACAGAATGTGGTTTGTGGTAATTTTGTGTATATGAAAAGTCATTTACGGGAGTAGTGCTTATAAAAAAATAAAGATTTAATTTAACATAAAATTTAGATTTTTCTAACAGCCTTCGACAGCTTAATCGTAACAAAATTAAAGCTCATATAAAGAGGAGATGAAGCTTTGTTTTTGATACCGACTTTAAAAAATATTTCTGTGAAATACTGAGGTACTTAAATGAGTTAACTTGAAGATATACAAAAAGCCTGTTATTTTTTCAATGAACACGACGAAGTCATCACACGGGGACAAAACTGTAGAAGAAAGCAAAGGAGATAGCAATTTTTAGCTTTATTCATGTGTGAATCATTGCATTATCCTTGTGCAAAGAAACCTATTTTTCACACACAATGCGGTAGTTTTTTCCAAATACTCCTTAAACGACTATGGCAAATTATTATTAATAAATATTTAATGCATGTGCGTTTGGAAACTTTTAGCAGAAATAAACTCAAAAATTAAATCCATTAAAAAGTTGCTACATGGTATTAGTTGCAGATCTGACAGTCACTTGTAAATATTTGATATGTTTTTTTCTTATACCGAAATTTATAATTCTTTAACAGATAAAACTGGTCATATTGCTGGCTTGAGAGTGTAGCTTTTATGACTTCCCATATCAACATCAATCTACACACAATAGCACCAACAAATAATAAGAAGATTTGTATATTTTATTCTATTCCGCGAATTTTATTGTTTCTTAAAGCTAAACGCAACTAAAATTTTTCTTTTATACAAATTTAAAAAAATATGACCATGAAAGCCTTTGAAGAAACCAGCAAAAAAAGTAAAAAGTAAGTCATTTGTAAATAAAGTATTTAAAGCCATGAAAGCATAAAAAACACTTAAATAAAAAATTTAAGATATTTATGTGATAAAATATTAATTTATTGTAAGCAATAAAGTACTTAAATGAAAACAGCAACAGGAAAAACTATGTAAAACCGCAACAATAATAGCAGTCAGCCACACAATCTCTATCAACACTTTTTGGTTAGTAAACGTGTTCCGCAAGTCATACAATAAAGGAACAATAAGTATGTAGTTTTTTATTGTTGTTCTTGCTTCTGACATTAGCAACATAAACATAACAGTTTACCTACCACTGTTGCTGCTGATTTGTACCTTTTTTATTTTTTTTGCTTTGAAATTTGGGTTAGTCAAACATAAAAAAATAGTTGAAAAATAAACCAAAGCAACACCTACCAAGCCAGTATTAACTTGATATTTTTCTTTAGTTTTTATAGTTCATGCACGTTTTTTGTTTTGTCTGTCCCTTTGCCGGCGATGTTGTTCGGTAGAAAAGCTTTTTTATGTTCTATCCATATATGAAGTTGTTACGCTGCATTTAGAATGAGTGGTATTCAAGATAAAATACAACATATCTAAAATGAGCGCAACACAATCGCACAGGAAAGTAGACTTTTTTCGTAAAGGGCCAGACACAATAAAGTGATGTAAAAGTTTATTTTTGCAAGATATTGGGAAGACAGAAAAGCTTAAAACCTAAATGCGTTTTCTAATAGCAAATTATTTAATGTGAACAGGAATAAAGAAAAGAATACACATACATCTTAGAAATAAAAACTAAATAAAAAATATAAAAAGGTAGGAAAAAAAATAATATCTTAATAACGCTTATGTGCCTGTGTTACGAGATAACATTGTTTTAAACTCTCTTTTATATTTACATAGAATTTAAAGATTTGTGTTTGTTTCTTATGGAGAGGATACATGTTGAAATAATTTATGGGAAAAAGATATAGTAAATATTGCAGCAAAAGGCTATAAAATATTTTTATCTATTTTAAAAATTTGAAAGATTATCTATGTTATGTAAGCCGGTTGCTGGCCAAGCAGCTATTTTTTAAAGTCAATTTTTTTAGTTTAAAACCCAGTGCATAATTATTATTCCGGTTTGATTTTGCATATAGTTTAATTTTTAAATTTACTGTAAAAAAAAGAAAAATTATTTGCAAAGTTATAAAAATGCGGTGTATTGGTGACCTTTTGATTTGTGATCAATGATTTAAATCGTTGGTTCGGCTAAAGGTCGTTTTAGATTACGGCAATAATGGTTGGTTTTTTGAGGTCGAAGTGCAAAATTAGTAGAATCATTCCTAAATAAATTAAGTCTTGTAAAATTTTATAATTTTCGTTTTATTACTTCGATATTTCGTTATCCGTCGGATGACATGTTTCGGAAAAAATCTTAAAATATATAATTTAAAAACATAAAGTTTAACAATTGTCATCAATTTACAAATATGCACATGTAAAAGTAAACCTAAGTTTGAAACATATACAGATGAAATATATGCATAGATGATGGTGGCAACATTCAAAACATTAAAACTTCAACTTGTCACTCTAATGTTTCCAATTGCACTAATTAATTTTGAGCTTAGTTTTATTTACTGTATGTATTAGACTTATAATTCATTCATTTTGTTTTTTAGGTGTATTAACAATATGCAGCATTTCCAATGTGTACCGTTTATTATAATTCTCTTCTCTTTGTAATATCCTCACATTATCAAAATTAAGCATATGACCACTATCAACACAGTAGTTTGCGAGGGAAGTTTTTTGTATTTTTATATTATTTCTACATCTAATATCGGATTTATGTCGTGTCTTCAGTTTGGTTTTAGATGTGCCAATATAAACTTTTTCACATTGGTTGGTTTCATCTCCGTTGCATTCTATTTCATATATTAAATTTGACTTGTCCATTCAGTCTATTTTGTTCTTTGTGTTAGTAAACAATTGTCTCAAAGTATTCCACGATGTCGGAGTCGTTGCTTTTGTTGTATTTTATTTTAATTATATTTATAAGGCGCTCGATAATGTTTTTAGTAAAAGCATTTTTTCTCATCATAATTTTAATTTTTCTATATGTTCCTAATGACATTGTTGATCACTAACTTGCAGTACCCTTCTAATAAAGTTGCTGGATATGTTTATGACGAAATTCCTGGTGTGAATAAAAGTTAGCTAGTCTCCCCGATGATGTTGAATTTTGATACCAGTCTACTTTTATTAAATTTCTTTTTCTTATTACTATTGTGTGTAAATACGCTAATCTGTTTCAATTGTACTTTTTATTATATAAAGAAAAAATTTAGCTGCTTTAATAAAACGAAAATAATAATTTCTTACAAAACTTGAACTTAAGTTCCAAAATATATTTGTTATAACCGCGCTCCACTCTCTACATACAGATTTTATGTAGACTAAAAAATAATACATTAACTCAATGTTGGGCAACATTCTAATGCGAGCATTTTTTTCTTTTTTCGTTTTGAAGATAATTAAAAGTTATGCAAATTGCTAGGTGGAAAAAACGCCTGAAATGCATTGAAAAGAATATAATAAAAAGGGCTGGCAGAAGACAAACTTTATTATTTGTAAAGAAAAAACAAAAATTAAATACATTAAAATGTAAATTAAAACCACAGTAAATTTCCAACAACTTGCTCAGACAACATTACAAAATTTACAAAATTTCTCTTGAATTTTTATAAACACAAGTCATACGTATCAATTGAACGTTAAGCCAAGAACCAAGACTTGGGAAAAAAGCCAAGAGTTCATTGACAAAAATGGTAAGTTATACCTAACCAAAATACCATAACCAAGCAAAATAAAAAAATAAAATCATTCAACAAAACTGGGCCCCTTTGCCATCGATGACCCCCTCACAAGCTCATATTCAACAACAGTAGTTGGTTGGTTGGTGCAGAAGGTTGAAAACTGAAAACAAAAGCGCGTAATACGGCAGCGTGTGAATTTTAAATTTAAAACTTAACACTTTATTGCCTAGGCAGTCAGTAAAACAAATTTCAGTACCATGTGAGACCTGGCTGACTGCTTAAAGTATCACACACACAACCCCAAATAACCTCAACATAAAAAACAACGCCAGTAAAAACAAAAACAAAACTCAAGCAAACTCAAAGTTTAACCAGGAACGAAAACGAATTGGCGGAGCAAAAATCTTTAATTGTATTCGAAGGCGTGAAGCGTTAAGAAAACAAAGCAGCAGCTTATTGTGATAGTAATGAAGGAAGGAAATTTTTAAGAAATATAAAATCTTGTAAACAAAAAAAAAAAAAAAAAAAAATAAATAAAATAAAAAATTAAAAAAAATAAAAAAGGTGAATACATGCAAAATATGGTAAATTAAAGGTTTTTTATTTAAAAGTTAAATAATAATTTTTAAGAAGTAAAAACTTTTTAAAACACAATAGGATTTTAAAAATGTTCTTTTTAACAAGTATTTTTTAAGTAAAAATGGAAATAAAGTCTATTAAAAAAATATATATTACTGAAATAAGTAAAAAAAAAAATATATAATTCTTTAATAATAACGTTGCGTAAAGGTAGATTTAATTAATAAAATGTATTATAGGGCAAAAATTAATGAATAAATAAATTAAAAATTAAAACAGTACTTTTAAGAGGGAGCGAGAGAATATAACTGTGTTGAAAATTAATACTTTTGCGAAAAAGTAAATTTTTGGCGAAAAAGTTTTTTGATGTTTTTTCAACGACGTAAATCTTGAAAAAAATACTTTTTGTTAAAAATTAAATTTTATATGCAAAGTGACTTCTAAAAATGTAAACTTTTTATGGAAAAGGAAACTGTTTGTAAAAAAATTTTTTAAACAAATAATTGAATTTTTCTAAAATAAGTAATCCTTCATCTTTATAAAATTAATTTTATTTGCAGAAAAAAGTAATATTTAGAAGAAGAGTAAATAAATGTAGATATATTTTTAGTTTAGTTTTTAGAAGAAATGCTATTTTGTAGAAATAAGCAAATACTGTTCTCAGTTAGGCTTACGATTTTGTGTAAAAAGTATTTTTAAGCTAAAGTAACTTTTGTTGAAGTATTAACTCCTTTGGAAAATATTACATCTTTTGTAAGAATTAGCAATTTTTTTGCTGAAAATTAAATCAATCTTAAGATTACGGAGGATTAATTTATACTGGTTCTGTTGAAATTTGGTTGTAGGAAAAATGTGAAAATATTCTCGTAAAAATTTGAAATTTGTTTGGTGTAAAATATGGCAAAATTGTTTTAATTTTGTGATAAAAGTAATTTTTAATTAAATGTGTTAAAAAAATGTGGAATTTTTGTTGTGAAAAAGGTATTTTTATAGGTGAAATTCTTATGTAAACAAAAGAGATTTCTTATAAAATTTTGTGATATTTTTACCTTCAATTGAAAGATTTGTTTCTATTAAATGTTTTTTGTGATTGAGATTTTTTTCTAAAAATATGAGTTTAGTTTTATAAAATGTAAGAATTTTTTAATAAAAGTGAGATTATTATTTTTTAAAAGAATGTGATTCTTTAAAATAGGTAGTTTTGATTCAATTTTTTAAGTCAAACAAGTTTTATTTTATGTGATAAAGTACTTTTATTTGAAAAACTATTAGTTTTTAAGAAAATTTTTTAAAAGATTGACTTTTGGTGAGGACATTTTTGGAAAAAAAAAAGAAATATTTTGAAAAAAAGTACTTTTTCATAAGAAATTATGGATTTTTGTGAAATTTGGAATATTTTTGTAAAATAATATTTTTTTATGAATTTGTTCAACGTAAAAATTATTATTTTTTGTTATTAAAAAGAGAAATACTTCTGTAGTTTTATATTTTCAAACTGAAATACGCTTTTTTTAGTCCCCACGTAATAAAGTAACACCAAAGTATTTTGCATATTTTGTTTTTTTTTTCTTGGGTCTTGTGCCGGGATGCAGTATCATAAAATTGATGGTGCACAGTCAAATATTTAGAATTGCTGGCTTTTGTTGGTAAAATTTTATACTGTAACTTCCCATACAAATAAAAAACTTCGTTTTAAATAAATAAAATGCCTTTTCGATCAACTAAAAGTTTATTTTGTTTAATATTTCGTAAATTACTTTCAAGAATTAGCGGGTTTGGCTGTAGCTGTAGCAGCAACAAAAATAAATTTTAAGAAAGGATGCTGTTAGGGATTTATAAAAGGTTGTTAAGCTAAATTTCGGATTTATATGTTTTTTTTTTTTTTTTTTTTTTTTTGAGAACAAATGTGAGTATATTTTTAAAATATTTTATATTTTAAAATTCTTTTATAAATAAATTTCAGTTATTTCATAAATTAAAATATTCTCACTTAGTATTCTAATTAAAAATCTTTATTAATATTGTTTCTCGTTTAAATTCTAGTCAGGAGTTTCTAAGCATTTAGTTCCATTTGTCAATCTGAACATGTTACTTTAAATTGCAAATTATTTATTTATTTCTTTTGTATATTCTATTTGAACGTTTCAAACTCATAGACTCAAGCCTTTCTGGAAATAAATTGTTTAGAAAATAAAAATGTATATGTGAATAACACCTTTTTCCAACATTCAAACTTGTGTCTAAAGAATTAAAGAGTATTTAAAGATAGTATGAGAGGACGAGAGTAAGATAAAAGTTAGGGGGTTGGCATAAATGGGAGTGTAAGCTTACACACATAATAAAAACGACATTAAAGACTAAAACATGTGTCTTACCACACTTTCAGACTTGTAATTGTGTTGGCTTTTAACCGAATTACCAAAAAAAAATTATAATAACAGAATACAATGACCGTCACTTTATTTTCGTAAATGTTTTTGTATTTAGTTGTCACTCGTCAGGGATGGAAATCATTGTAATGAACATTCTTATTAAGGGAAAAGTGTTCTTTTAATACAGTATTTGCATTTTTCACTTTATTGTATATTTGTTATTTTGTAAGCCTGGCAAGATGGCATCCCTGATACCTAATGTGCTAAACATACAGACTTGCCCAGACATCTGTGCTGGTTATTTCGGCGAGGCGTAAACTTTTTGAAGTCTTGTTAAGAAAACATACGCCTCTAAGTCGCACTGCCATACAGAATATAAGCCACTTTTGCTTCAGCGAGATTTAAACTTAGAAAGTGTTACTTTGCCATTCAGAACCTTGTACTTAATTATGCCGAAACTGCCACATACGGTTATTGTGTTGCCACAATTACAATCCCATTTACTTCTCTATGTTACAGGCGCTTTAGATAACTAATTTACCGTTGTTATTGCATAACAATTGTATTTCTTATTGGAATTGACATTGCGAAGCTTTTACTGCTATTTTCCATTCACCTACTTTTTAAAAAATTCATTCACCATGGCCACTTAATCAATAATTTTTTCCATATTTATGATGCCAATGGAATTTGAACTTATTATTTGTGATCTCTTGTTTTACTATAAGCAGCCAACCCTGTTGGCCAGTATGTGCTGAAAAACTGTTTCTTCTATTGTTTCACACTCACTAAACTATTTAATGGTTAAAGAAATATTAATTTATTTAGCATAGACATAAACCTTTTTGTTGTTGTTGGAGATATTAACAGCATTACCAAATCTTAATTTGTAACAATATAAAACTTATTTTACCCTAAACTAGGAATCCAAAATGCTTAAAAAAAGTGAATATTTGCGCGAGACTTCCTAATTGAATGATATTGATGTAGACCAACAGTTCTCAAATGGAGGTCCGTAGCAACCATCCAAGGGGTCTGCATGACAAAGGACATATTTGCGATATAGCCGACATATAAATGCAACAAGATGAATATCTATGTTTTAAATCAATCTATTGCAAGCTTTGTAACAGATGTCATTTCTTTCTGATTTGAATTACATCCCTACATTATAAAATTTACACCACGGGCCACTTTTTGCAGTATTTCTTACAAATAAGATTGGATACCAGTATACCCATCGAAGATCTATATACTTTGTGTGATCAAAAATGTTATTTTCTTATCTCAGTTCTCCGAACTGTCGCACACTCTGGCATGTGTGTGTGTGCGTGACAATGAGAAATATATAATTTCAGCTTTATGTAAAACTACATGAACAATCATTGCATCTATTAGTGCGATTTATCTATAAAGTCTAGACAAACCATTTCTCCTCATCCTTTCTAATTCGTTGTTGCAATGCAGTGGGAAAAATTATTTTTAATTATCATAAATTTTTATGATTTTAAAAAGTTTATTCAAAACACAGTCATTAAAAAAAACACAATTTTTTTTTATTTATTATTATTATTTTCTTTTTTTACTTGGGGTTACTCCGTGAATTTTTATTTTCGTTATACCAGTTTTTTTTAACATTTTAATTCCGTTAAAATTTTTCATCTTTTCAAAGTTAATTTATTTCTATTTTTAATAAAATAATTCTAGAGTAGCAGGTACTTAATGAATAATTAAAACATTTTATCAAATACTTAATTATGGTTTATATATGTATTTGTATTAAGCGTCTGAAGTGCAGTAAAATATTTTTGGATGTATATTGCTTGCAGTGCAGTAAATTGTAGCAAAACAAATCAGGTGTATCGCGACTCAACAAAACAATAAATATCACAAAGGTTCAGTTATAGGAACATAAATTATTTAAAGGGGGAAAATAAAAGCATTTAATGATTAATGTAAACAAATGAGTAAATTTTAAAAGTCAAAAAAAATGTACCATTAATAGCATGAAATTTGAGAGAGAGTTTTAAATACCAACAAAGCTCATAGTTCAGAAACTTCATTAAGTTCAGTTATATGCAGTCAGTTATATTTCCAGCAATAGGAGGAATAATTAGTCTCGCAGAGTACTTTTAAGCAAAATTTGGTTATTTGTTTAATACAAATGATGGATATTTCATACTAGCAGTGCCCACGACTTCAAATTTAGAAAAAATGTGGTTTTGAGTATTTATTGTCGAGATCTGTAAACAGTTTTAGAATTTTTCAATCAATAATAATAAAATGTGCTGTCTTAGTACCATTATGCCGAAAAATTGTGTGGCTTTACATTTGTATCTATATTTTCTCTATGAAATTTTCACGAAAAAATAAGTATTCGGTATTTGAACTAAGGTTTGGGACCTTCTCTCAAAATTTTATTTAAATCCACCTCGCAGTTTTTGCATGATGAGAACAGAAACAGATAGGCAGATTGACAGACATACAAAAGTTTTCTATGTAAAAATGTAATTATTAATATTATTTAATATAATTTTTAAATTTAATTTTAAGAACTAAATAACCATTTTTTTAATAACCTCTTTTAGATTATAAACCAATTAATTAAGAGTTTTGAGAATATCACAAACTTGGCATCTTTCAAATAAAGTATTGTTATTTTATGAGAATAAAAGCTAGTATAAAAACCAGAACTTTTAACTATTTTACCCCTCTGCGTCTATACTCTGTTAGTCGCCAAAAAAAAAAAAAAAAAAAAAAAAAAAAAAAAAAAAACTCATGTTTTCAAATCATAGTCTAAGACTTTAATGTTAAGAAAGCTAACAAAATTGTTAAAATTTTAAACCTATGAGTAGCAACAAAAAATTAAATTCTTACATTAAAAATTAAATTCATTTGAGGAAACCTTTTAAAGATCTAAATATATAAGCTTTTTATTTACGTGCAACATCAAATTAAACTTAACAAAATATGTAGTTTGGTGTTTCCAAAACCAATAAAAACAATTTCCATAGAAACCCTCAGTGTAAAATAAAAACAAAAAAGTAAAACATTTCAAAGAAAAAGGGGATTTGGTTACTGTTCCTTTCTTCTTGTCTTTTAATTCTAAAGCCCTAAACAAATTTGTAAAGAGTATTTAATTTTTGTTTTTTTTTTTAATTCTTTGCTTTTGAATTAGAGTATTCCTTCTTTCATGTTATTTACTACTTATGGGTCATCAAATGATCGTTTGAGTCATAAAAATGAAAAAATATAGTACTTTTGTTTTTTTATTAACTTTGACCGTTATTTATCCCCAAACACTCATTTTCATACGGTTAATACGAAAAGGAATCTTTAAACAAAAACACAAAAAAGGAAACTTAACATTTAAGTTGTAACTAATTCTAATCACCCCTACTAGTCTTTTTTTCTATTACAGTTTGAGTCTAAATGCAGAGTCGGTCTTGTTTTTATTCTACAGATTAAAAAATCCCTATTTTTCCTTTGGCAAAAAGTATATGGATTTTATATATTTCTCTGTTTCACTATTTTTGAGAAGAGATACTGAAATGTTTAGTTTTACTCAAACAAAATCAAAAGTTAGTGCAAAAAGTTATTGTAAATAGTTATTTTGTTTTTAACAATTTTTTAAATTTTTCTTTGATTGATTTTATAGAAATTAGTTTTTCGGCCATTAAACTACTTTTTGCTGGCTAATACTTTTGGATAACAAGTTTTTGAGAAACTCAAAGTGTGTTGCAAGATAAAGTTTTAACTTTAACTGACATACGTAACTCTTGAGTATGTTTCTAAAGTCATGTAATATTAAGTGTCTGCTATGGATTGGTTTCAATACAATTTCGTTAAGTAATACATTAAAGAAAAGCGTTATTGGTAAACAACTAATTGATGAATAATTTTTTAAGTTCTATTGGGCATAAAAGAAAAATATCTATAGTAGGGGGAAGTGCTTTTAAAAAAACAAAAATAAATAATTGACACGTTTACGATAAATTGGTAGTTCCAAATGTGACATCACTAGAACTAATGCAACCGATTAGCGGAAAGAAATAGTTTTAAAGATTAACAGAAGATTTTTATTATTTTTGAAATATTTTGCGTTAGTAAAAATGAGTCATTCTCACGTGTTGTGAATTTTTTTTAATTTACATATAAAAATCTTGAAATATCAACTTTAAGAATTCCTTTTTTAAGAACGTTGAAAAGTACTTTCGATAAAAGTAATTTTAAGAAAATATGTAAAGTATTGATTTTTCAAAGCTACTTTTTCAAAACACATTTTGTGAATTAATTTTTAAAATGTAGATTTTGATTTCGTTTTAGTTTTAAATTTTTTTTTTTTTTTTTGTTTTTAATAGATACTTCTTTTCAAAAGGTGTTTATTTTAGGGAATCCTTATTAAAAAACCCTTAAAAATGGTACGTGTTCCTACATTTTTTAAAATGTTTTGTGGAAAATTATATTAAGTAATTCAAACTTGTTTCTTTAATTTTAATTAGTTTTTTGTGAAGGAAGTTAAATAAAAACATTATTATATTACTGTTTTTAAGAGGAAACTTGTTGAAAAAGTACCATTACAAAACCATTCGCTGAACTTTTAGGCTCTTTTTAATGCATTAAAGGTTAAAATATACTTTTTGAAAGTGTTTTCTTTGTTGAAAGGATGTTTTTAAAATATGTTAAATAAAATGTAACAACCTAATAAGAGATATTTTTAAAGAACTTCACTGAAAAATGTTTATAATTGATTTTTGCTTATCGTATGTCTTAAAATTGAATCCGCAAATCACAACTCTTACTATTTGCTATTATTAATAACTATTGTAGAAGATTTACTCTAGAGATGTTACACGTAATTAACGTTCCATCAAATAAGAGATTAAATTATAAACAAGACATCGAAAAATGCGCTCAAATTATCAGGAATATTATTAGTAAACAAAAGATTAATAACATAGTTGTTAGTAGATAAGTGTTAACTGTGCAAAATGTACGCGCCCTTTATAAAATCAGTTCCTTTAATTTAATTCTGTTTAATTTAAAAATGTAAATATTTTTTGTTAATTTTTTAGTTTTATTTGTTTAAATGTAACAATGTTTTTTGTATTGTTTTGTATTTTTGACAGTTTCCCCTGAAGATGAATAGCGAAGCTATTCGAAATATTGGGAATAAAAATTAAAATTAAAGAACATTAAAAAAGTGTTTTAATTATCCACAACAACCTCAAGCCGAACCAAATATATAAATTATTTATTATTAATAACGTAAAAATATACATATATTGTAAATAGGTACTTTTGAAACGATTCCTTTTGAAGATATATCCTATAAGAAGTACTTTTTAACTATTATTTGCATAATTTTTATTATTATAATAAATTTTAAAATATTTATCTAATATTTTATTGCTCTTTATTAATTTTAAGCAAAATTTTTTTCCTTTCTCTTTTATATAGAAGACACTTACAATGTAAAAGAAAACTCCAAAGCAAATTACTTTTTCCATAAAACAAGGTCACTACCAACAGAAAATTAAAAGTAACAAAGACAGCATTTTCAATTAGAGAAAATTCCTTTAAAATCATGAAACTAAAAATAAATTTAAACCGACAGAATAAGTATATAAATGAATAAACTGAAGACACAAATTATAAAAAATGCATTTAAAATTTTATCGTGTTAAAAGAATGGAAAAAATTATATTGAAAGGGAGGCACACTTTTCACACACTCAAATGAAAAACACAAATAATGCGTCAACAAACAAATCCCCCAATTAGACAATTACCATTAACATGCCACAAAAACAATAAAAATTCAGAGAAACGAATAACATTTAAATTTTGTTAAGAAGAACTTTATTTTGCTTAAGCAAATCTGTGAACAATGTCGGAAGACAAATTGCTTTTTTCTTTAATTTTTTGTTCTTTTCATAAAAACAACCAACAAATAAAAATAGTAAAAAAAAGAACAATGTATTAAAAATTGTCGTTAAATTTTGTGGGATGAAGATGTTTGAATATGTGTTTTTTCTGCTCAAAGAGAGTTCACTAAATAATTTATCATATTTTTTTATTTTAATTTTTTCTTGTTTTTTTGACATATTAATAAATGTTTTTACATATTTTATTATTTATTTTTGTTGCGCACATTTTTGGTGTGAACGGTTGAGAATAGTTTAAAAGACCACATTAAAAAAACCTTTTTTTTAAATAGCAAAAAGATACAAAAAAATATAAATAAAGATGTTAAAAAAAATTCCCAAAAAATTTTATTCTTAAAAGTAGTATTTTTCAAAAAATATATCATGAGACTAAAAACGTCCCTTTTCTTAAAACGAGACCTGTTTTTAAACATAACTTTCATTACACAAAAGCCCTAATATTCATTAATATTCATACTATTAACAAATTTTCCTTTAATTTTACAAAAAAGGTACAAGCTCTAGTTAAAAAAACCGATTTTTCATGAGATTCCCTCATTCCTAAATTTTCAGATAAGAATTTTGTTTGTGCTCTTTATTCGAACTCCACTTAAATAAATAAACAAAACAATGAAATATTTTTTATGGTTTTTGTTTAAGAATATCCAAAGTCTGATTGCTTATACATTTTAGTTCACTATTAAACTTTTTTTACGGGTGTGAAATATCTTATAGGCCTCCGATGCATTGAGTTCCTCATCACAGCATATTGAGTACCAAATTAAATTATTGTTGTTTGTTAGACAAAAGTGCCTACTTGCAAGTACAAACAAAATAAGTTTACACATGAAAAAAATTGTTTTTAAATAAATCTTACGCATCATGTATATATGATGTCTAATATTGAAACATAAATCATTTAAGAAAATAAATACACGTGCTCTGGGTTGCCGCAACGGATCTGAGTTTGATTCTTTATCGACAAACAATATAATATTTTTATTTGTGTTTATACAAATGTTTAGTGTAGGGATTTTGATTAATGCATTGATATTGAGTAAACAAAAATGCTACTAATATTTTCACATAAAAATTTTTTTTCTAAACTAATGAAATATATGGGTTTTTTGTAATAGAAATGTTTTCCTAAAAGAAATGTAGTGTAAAGAATAAAAATATTCATCTTAATCAAATAATAGTATTAAATTGACCTTTGAGAGTATTGATTGTAATATCATCTATAACAATTTATTTATAATAATAAATAAAATAGTTTTCCTTTTTAAAAGAATAAAAATAATAATATTTTATTATTGTTAATTTCTAACGTCAGTCATAAATTAACAATATTTTTTTTTACACATTATTATTTTAAGGAGAAAATTTATTTAAAGGATTTATTTTAGAATATTTGAATTAGTGCCATCATATCTGTTGACAAGCTTAACGTAGCCAGTGGAACAAATAATAAGTTTTTAAGTAATAATAGTGTCGGTTGATTGTCTTGGTTTAGACCCAAAATTTTAGTTGAGATATTACCAACGAACAGGTTAATACAAGCTTATATATATAGAACCAGCATCGAGATTGGACTAAAAGGCACAAATGACCTGCTCCGCATGTACTTCAGAAATCAGCCCGGCACAATCAGATCCGACACTGGCCACCATCGACTGATAAGAAAATTAGGTGCAAGTTTCAAAGTTGTATCGGATTTACCCATAATGTGGGTTTAAGAAGTTTTCATCTTCTGTAACTTGTACAATTTTATAGACTTTGATCAATTTTCTCAGTATTGCCTAAAAGCAACGCATCCTTAAAGATGAGGAACATTGTTGCCCACTAACTCTTTAATATCTCGGTCTATTGCTCAAATCCTATTATCAAAAAATACAAGTATTGGCTTTTACGGCACCTGAAAAAAAAATATATTCCACAGCAAACTTCTTAATACACTAACATTTGGAATTAAGCTTGAATACTTGAATTAAGCGAACATTTGATCAAGTTTTACATAAAATGATGGAAAAAAATCGTTCTGTTTTCAGAGGTGTATGTGTTCGTTTTCAAAACAAACCCAATTTGATTTAAACATCTATTTTTTACTGCAGTTATTTTAAACAGAAAGCTGTAACTTTTAAAGTGCGTAAATTACACGAAGTTACTTGTAGTTTGTATATTTTTATCATTTTCACTGCGGTGATGTACTTTCTTGTGTTAAAGTATTTTTAAGCATAACAAAGAAAAGCTAATAAAATCATCACGCCCAAAACAAACAATTTGTTAACATCAAAATACAAAACTACGTGCTAATTTAACCAAACCAAAAATTGGATTAATATTTTATACACTAACAAATGAAAAGGTCCCAATGCAGTCCTGGCAAAACAGAATAAAAACTAACATTAAAAGGTTTGTGCAAAAGACAGGATTGTGGTTTTTCCCATTTATATGTATCAATAAAGAGTATTAACTTTTACGTTTTTTACAAAGTTGTGCGTAGTTTTTAAACTTACTTTATATATATTTTTTAATGTTTTTTTTTTTCAATAATTTATTATTAAAAATTCAATCAAAGTTTCAATTTGAAAACCAACAAAACTTTTAATAAGCTTAATAAAATACACAAACACTTAACAGTATTTTGGCTAAAAAACACAATAAATTTCTAACAGTTGCCAAAGTTTTTTATGCGATATATAAAAAAATATTTTTCAAAATTTAAATTATTTTTTTTTTAGTAATTAAAAATTTCTGCAGGCAGTGTGAACTATTATTTTGGTTTTTCTTCATAGTTTCTCCTCGAAGGAAACTGTATTTCAGCACATTACATCGACTTTTAGCAATTATTTTACATAATGTGGCATTAAACAGATGATGCACTGAAGTTCTCAAATAAATGTAATAAAAACCCATAAATTTGTTTAATTTTCACTTCATTTACATTTGATCATAATTATTAGTTTTTGTTTAATTGAAATAATACAAAACGCAGTTTCTACATAAGTTAATGAATGACAAAGATATTGGCAATTTTAAAGAATATTTTAAGCTTCAATTGAAAATTTTATTACGAAATCCTACGAAATTTCCTGTTTCATGTAATTATTAAAAATTAAACATGAATTAAATGAGAAAGGAAATGACTATATCCTTGGTAACTGCAATCACTGTATGGCATCCGGCCTGTCTGTTGTTTTCTGTAAATTTCGTAGAAGTATACATATATTTTTTATAACCATAATTTCTGCGGAATTATCACGAATAAAATTTTCATGACAACATTTTAACCAAATATGATAATTAAAATTAATTTAAAACTAAGTACTATTTTTCCTGGAAGATAAGTGAATAAATAAAAGTAAATATCAAAAGGTATTTGTGTTGAATTTTTTCATTTCACTTCCTTAGTAGATGGTGGCGGCAAAACACCAGGTAAATGTCAGTGTTCTACTGATATTTGGTACATTTAATTTGCATATCATAAGACTCCTCAAGCGTAAAGGGAATATCAGTATTAATTCTTTCACTTATTTAATGAATTTTCAATCCTTCTTATTTCAGTAAATGCCTTAATAGGTGCTGCATGAGGAAGAATATATGCAGGTAGTAAGAAAATATAAGAGATGAAGTCTCTTTTAACTTATTACCAAATAAAAACTTTAAATATTTAAGGGGCATACGTAAATGAAATATAGTTTCAATTATGCTATTCTCATTGTTAAAGAAAAAAATTATGTCCCGGTAACAAGGAAGTATCGTAAATTTTACAGTACAAAGAAGGTGTAAGTCAGAAATCTTAATTACAGTACATATTTACAGTTAAATGCGGCACAAAATCATCAGAAACTCGACAATAATAAACAAGATTTTCCGTGAAAGTCTTATGGACTCCAACAGATAACGGGATAAACAAAAAAGACAGACAATAAATGCCATATCCCACAGAAATGCACCATTTACGAAATACCAATAGCAAAAAACTGTGTTAAAAAAAGTAGGTCGAACATACGTCAAAAAATATCTTTATTATTATTTAAAAAAAAATATTTTAGATAAATTTAACTGTTAGCCTTCGGCGTTTCTTAAAGACCTTTCAATAATATTCCAATTTCCCCATTTTAATATTTTTAAAAACTTGCTGCTCTCCTTGAGTTGAGAGCCTATTTATTAAGGGCAGATCGCGCCACATTTTGTTATTAAAATTATGCTAGAGACTTCGTTTCACTTCACTTGTTAATTAAATTACTGACAAAAAAAAACGTATTTTAATTATTATTACAAAATCAAGTTTTATTAACCATAATAAACATAAGGTTACGATTACTTCCTTGTGGTTTTGATTAATTTAATTAAAGTACATTACCACGTTTTTGTTTTTTCAAATCGTTGCATTTAATACACACGCACACATCCTATTAAATATTTACTTGTATATAAATTAGAGACTCCTAATCCCCCATTGAACAAAAAGGTTAAGTGTTATTTCAGTGAGAAGCAAAAGCCTACAAATAACAATTGATTAAATGAATGAATAAATAGTTTAAACAGAGTAAGATGGAGTAAAAGTGTGTAGAAAATAACTTAGATTTTCCTTAATACGGACAATAATAAATGCATTCCAAAACAAATATAAAAATATCGTACCAAATGAACAGCCAGTGACGACGGTCTTCACCGAAAGGTATGGCAACAGTACAAGTATAAATATCTAAATATCGTAGGCAAAATGCGTTTATTTAATTAAAATTTCCTCTTTTTAAATATGGACAGACCTTTGCCAAAGTAAAGAGTCAATCAATTAAACGTCGGGTATAAGAGTAATTTGATTGTTTTATTATTTCATAATTCTTCGGCCTAACTACTTTAAAGAAACATTTGTTGCCAAATTTTTTAACTTTACTAGAGTTGTGTAGACTTGAAGAAAGTTTTTTTAAAATTAGTAATTAAATTTAGTCAAACTGAATATGGTTTTTTTTTAGCTGTATAAAGGCACCTAGATCTCAAATTTTCAATTTTCAATTTTCAATCAATTTTTTTTTATTACAATTATAATTTTGTTGTTGTTGAAAATCTTTAAAGTTGCCCAATAATTTAAATATTTTTGAGAATTGTTTTTCCAAATTTTAAAGACCCAAGTTAATTTTTTAAGCACGCTTGTGGCGTCATTGGACCTAATTTCTGCTAAAATGAAACCGCACCTCGCGTTGATGGTCAATGAGGATCGCTACCGCATCATGATTAACAATTTTTTTTGTTTAACAATATGAATGATATTGATCTTGGCGTGATGTAGCTTCAACGTTCCATAAGGTAACTCCGGTCGTCGACGTATTCAAATAAAAATTTGGCAATAATTGGATATCGAGAAATGGATGCTTAGCCTCCGAGGGATAAATTGGAAGTCCACAAAGCACCTACATAAGAAAGTTTTCAAAGATTTATTCCACGTATCGATCTTCCTAGTTTGTTTTTTTATTAAAATTGTTCTACGAATCATACGAAGACTTGTGTTATTGGGTTAGCGTGAAAGCGTACATAATGCTTACATCAAAAATACGGAAAAAATATTTGACATCCCATAATATAAATGCACATATATATATATATATATATATATATATATTCTAGAATTTTTCTAAAACTCTGATTTTTCATTTTATCAAGGTTGTTTTGCTGCTCATAACCCGGCCAACCATTAAATGAGCACTCCAAAAAACATATTAAAAGAACTTACCTAAAGTGCTTTTTCGAAATGACATTCAAATATGTGTATCTTTGGAGCTATAAATATTAGAGCTATTTAAGAAGAAGAAAAGATATCATATAAAAAGTCATTTTTGAAATGAATTATAAGCTCTTTATGCTGAACCAATTTATTAGAAAAAGCCACATTTTTTTTAAAAAGTTTCGGATTTCAAATAATTGTTTTTGTTCTCCTGAGGGGCTTTAAGGCACCGAGAAATGATTTAGCAAAGTATCCTCCCTGATTCATATGGTTTGCTAGTAGTTTTCATTCTACTTGAATTGTTGGATCTTTTGACAACCACAACAAATCTCGTAAGATTTTTTTAATTTAATACAAATCTTAAGACAAGACCCTAAAATTTATAATGAAGTAATTTGTTTTAAGTAAAATAAAAAAAATTAAATTTTATTATACACAAAATTCAGTGAACGATTTTGTCTTCCTGTGTACAATCGTTTTTTTTCCAAGTTAAGCTTTTATAACTTTTTTCACGTGTTGAAGTAAGATGTGTGTTTCAAATTTTAGTTTACTTCCAACTGCAAAATCCATGTGCCACAAGGTCTGTATTTAACGCAATTTGTTGTCAACGAAATAGCTAGTTGTTACTTCAAACAAATAATAAATTGTCTGTTAAATTATTTTATTAACAGGAAATTATTATTAGTAAAACTATTTTTTTGAAAGCAGTTTTAGAATATTAATAACTGTTTGAATTTGTTGCGAACTGTATTATTGTATTATTTCTGCATATTTATGAGCATAACGAGAATTCTCTTGCTTTTGCTGCCATTTAGTTTTTAATATTACATCAAGCGTGTGCGAATTTGTGATGACGATAATTGCAGCCAGACGTGAGATGTTTCAAAAATGATTCATGATTTAGTAAAGAACAGTCAAACGTGCTTAAACAGCGGTGCCAAATCTAATACACATCTCCTTCCCCATAACGGTTTAAGATAGCTTAAATAGCTTTAAATTTTTAATTTTGATGAAATTACAACTTGAACTGTTTGACATTTTAACAAAGTCCCTGTCCACACTTTGCCACTTTTGCATCTTCAGTTTGTGACTGAGAGGGGAAAAACGAACAGAAAGGGAAACACTCTCTCTTTTGCTTTGTCAATCGTAATTTAAAGCAAAAACAAAATCGCAGCATTCAATACAGAAATCCAGAAACAAATTTTTAATGTGTGGACACATATGCAATCTCAACAGAGAATTAAGGAAAATTGCAGAGACAAATATTGCATGTCTGGCCGGGACAAATTAAATAAGAAATTCAGGTTAAGTTAATTATTTTTTTTTAATGAGAAAAAAATATTTAAATATATTTTACTTGCGGATGTTTTCTATAGAAAATAGGACAAATAACACACCATTAGAAGGTACCGCATTATTTTCTGGTGCTCTGAATCCATCATTAGCATCATCGTTATGATTACAAAAAAAAAAAAAAATCATGTTTAATTAATATTAAAAAAAACAAAATATCACATTCATGCTGCTTCTTGACTTTTAAGAATGTTTTTTTTAGCCCGATAAAAAGTTTGACAATGTATACAAGGAATTTTCTAGCGGAAATGATAACGAAATTTGTAATAAAGTATATATAGAAACAACAAAAAATAAACTAAAAACTAGAATTGCTGGTCATATATCTGATTAAAAATATAAAAAAATTAATTCACAAAAAACTGCTTTATCATCTCATTGTGCTAGATTTAATCACTATCCTAACTGAAAATGTTTCAGTAATAAACACAGAAAACAATTATAAACGTCGTTATATGTTAGAAATGTTACAAATAATTAATACACCAATAATACAGAGAATTAATATTTAGACAGACACAGATAATGTGGCTCAGATTTATAGACACTTGATAAATAAGAAATAATTTTGTACTTTATATTTGTTTTCTAAAAAAAAATTTTATGACAAAATAATTTTTTGCTTTTTGTTTTATGTTAGTTTGAAAAATTTTTTTATTACTTCTTTATTATTGTTTTATTTTATGTTCAAAAAAATATTTTTCCTGATGATGCTACACAAAGGAGTAGCGAAATATTGAAAAAATAAAATAAAAGATAAAAACCTTGTGTTTGAAAAATAAGATAAAATTACAATTAATTAAAAGGTCAAATAAAAAGCTATATAAATACATTAAGAAAATAATACTTATGTTTTTGTATAAAAATTTTTTGAGTTTTTATTGCCTTTTTGCGTTGTTGGTTCAATGTAGTTCTTATTAAATCAATTTTGCTTTTAAAATATATTCCTTGATTTTCTATACAAAATTTAGGTAGAACCCACTGATGAGCTATAAGAGCAGCACCGAAATGGCCAGGTGGGTATATTTTCCTCTAGTAATGAATTTCATTTTGTAATCTTGTATAACAAAAATTTCTTGTGCATATCAAGAAATATTTATATCTTAAGAAATCAAGCGCGATTAAAGTAAATTAATATTAAAAACTTAAGGCCTTATTTATAATTTTTTAAATTTATAACAGTTTTATAAAATCAATTTTTTATGGAAATATTGTTTTATAAACCTATTATAAAAATAAAAATTGATTATGAATAAGGCATTTAATATTTAGTTAAGTATGTTTGACTTTACATCTGCTGGGATTTGTTCGAATAACTGGCAATCAAAACAATACTATTATAGAGAATATCTAATAATTTAATAAAATAAATGAAATTTTACATTTAAAACTTTTCCGAAACCTAATAAATTTAGCAACTTAATAAATCCTTTTCAAATTTATTTGTTATTAAGTTTGACACGGAAAACAATTATACAGTGGTTCAACTCAATAGCTTTTTTAACATTTCTGCAACCCAAATTGGTTAAGGCAAATGAAAATAAAATTTTCGTGAATATTTGTTTTCCATTGAGAAATCCCTGAACGTTGTATTTTTCTTTAAGTCTAAACGTATTACTTCAGCCGAAAATTATTTGAAACTTTTTTTTCTTTGATAGAGAGTGTTTTTTATATCTTCAAATGCATTTAACTTTGATGTGGACTAAAAAGTGTTGAAATTTTAAAAAGCATTTATCTGTTGCAGTTTGCAAACTACTCACAATGACATGTGTGGTTAAAAAAATCCAATAACCACAAAAATTAAAAAATGAATGTGAGTTTTCTTTTTCTAGGAAATTGTATTCAACGATTTTACATGATATTTTTAAATATGTCTTTTTGGATTGAGGCCAAAATAACGAAAGTATTTATAATCGATAATTTAATGGGAGTATTAATAATCAATGATTGGAACTCCATTAAATAAACACAAATATATGGGGCGATAGAAAATGAAAAATAAGTTAGGGGCCTCTGGAATTTTAAAAATTGCTAAAACATCAATATGGTTATCATTTTAAAGCTTTTGAAGAGATATTAAGGAAAATTCTAAAGTTAAAAAAAAAAATTTTAGCCGATTAAGAGCCGATGGTATTTTTAAGTAAACTTTTTTTTAATTTTATAAGATCAAACATAACTCTTATACTGTATTATAATTAAAATAAATCATTTAATGAACACAATAAATCTCTAATTTTTCGCTTCCAAGCGAAATATAACTTTTTAAAAATAAAAGAACTTTTTAAAAATGTATTATAAAAATAGGTGCAAGAGAATTATGGAAAATACTTATGGTTTTTGAATTATGTGAATTTTATTTTTAGCTCGAAAGAAAACTAGTCTAAGTCTGATATTAATGAAATCATAGCTATAATAGGTGTTTTTAAAGTTCTTTAATTTTTAAAAATGTCGTTGAGCATGTTGGCACCGGGGCTGCTTTTTCTTTAACTTTTTATTTCTTTTATCTAATAAAGTCTTTATGGCTTGCTGTGGATTGGTTTTACCCCGCATGCGTCAAAGTGGCTTTTGGCATAGATATGCATTAACTTTGCTGCAATACCCACACAGTATATGTAGCTTGCAATGTACTTTTCTGCTCTAAAATATTTTCCGAACTAATAGCCTTGTTGTTCCACATAAGTAAGTGAAATTATATATGAAGCTTAAAACCGATTAATATTTTAACACCCCGGCAGTAATAATAATGAAGAAAACGAAAATTCTAATCTCTCATTATTCACAAATATTCCTTTATTCACTTCTGATTAATTGTTCATAATCCTTCCACTATTGAATACTTAAAAAACAGAAAAATATGTAATAAAAACTTTCTCACCTAAAATATTTAATAAAAGTCATCATTTGGTTTTATAAAATTATCACATCATAATAGCACATATAAATTATTTTTGTCGCTTTACTATGTAAAATATAAATTTTAAATTTTAACTTGTCAGTTTTTTTGAACTTTCAAAAATGGCAATGTGAATTGACAAACTTTTCTTCGTATTACATGTTCATGGTTTTTGTGTCATTTTAGGGATTTATAGTCATAATATAATGAATATAATTTAAATTAAAGAGTTTCACAAAAGTTTTTTTTTTGTGTGTATTTTAAATTAGTTTTTTAAGCTTTAATTGTAATTGTAAATATTGATTCCATAATTAATTTATTTATTCATTAAACATAATGCTGCTTAATATATTTATTCAGAAATTAATTGTACTTTGGCGATAAAGCA
Organism: Cistogaster globosa; assembly: GCA_937654795.1. Lineage (NCBI taxonomy): Eukaryota > Metazoa > Arthropoda > Insecta > Diptera > Tachinidae > Cistogaster > Cistogaster globosa. Next base: position 130,079,999 of record OW569404.1, on the reverse strand, counting down.
ATTCCCAATGAGTAGTAGGAATTATCTAAATTCTTTTACATTAGGGAGTCACTTTAAATGTGGATTGTTCTTTATTTTTTATTTTTAACATAACAGGCTGTTTTTGTTATTATTTGGAAACTATTAAATTTGGTTAGATAGTGGGAAATTTGAAGTTTTATGGGACAATTCGATCTTTACTAAACACCGCTATATGAACTTAATTTGAACTAATGTTAAAATAATTATAGTATTTTAAAAAGTCATTTAATACGTAGTTTTGTTATATATTTATCAAAAATTTATTATACGCAAGTGTGTTATAAAAAGGTAAACATTTACTTGAAAAATAAGAAATAAAAATAAAATGAAAATGGGCTATAGTGGTATTTAAATAACACATGTCAGCTCTTTTTAGTTTTGTATTACTAAAGGTAAAATTGAAAATGCTATCGGGTGGTTTTATGGTTTAAACCAATAGAAAAAAAATTTCAAATACAAATAAGTAAAAAAGCAATAAAGAAAATGTTAACCCATTCAAAATCAAGCCGACAGCAACAAGGAATTACTGAAAGGAAACAATTTAGATAGTTGTGTAAATTGTGACAAATCTTGTACACTCTTCAACGTGCATATTAACACATACGTTTTAATTTTTGTAACCGTCTTCAAAAACAGAAGGAGGTTATCAATTCGTCTGAATAATGCTGCTTTTAAATGTCTTTAAGGTAAAAAACTTTATTTTTTTTTTTTAGTAAATATACACTTATTTCTTTCCTTATTTGATAACCCATCCAAAAATTTAGTTAGGGCAATAAACTTGTTCATTTCATAAAAAATTATGCAGAAGTGGGTTATATTCCTTAAACGGTTAAGCGGTTATCCAATTCTTGTTTGTACGCAACTTAAAGAAAAAACCCTTTTTGCTTTATCCAATTTAAAACAAACAATAGAACTATGTGCAGAAATGGTTAGGTTAACATACATAAATAGTATTTCGAATCTGTTGGGTTTATTTTCCCAAAACCATTATAATGCTTCAAGTAAACGGACACGTCAGAATACATAAAAAGGCAAACATTTCTTTAATAAAAAATGGCGAATTCACATAAGCTATCATTGGATGTCCAGGGGGTCCAGTTATAAAAATTTAACCCTTATTTCTATTTTCATTTATTTTATTCAATGCATTTAAATTATTTCATTAAATAAATATTAAAATACATTTTACGTAATATTTATTTTCGTTTATTTATTCTCTGTCTGAAATAATTTTAACATATTCTGGTTAATTTTTGCGAACAATTCTTCGCGCAGAAAGCAAATATACACTTAAAAATTTTAACCTCTTCAAACTAACGTTTATCATATCAATTATTTTTCTTTATTTCAAAACTTTTCTCCATTTATTAAATGCGTTAAATATATGAGGTGACAGGGTGTGAATAAATAATATGATGATGAAGTAAAATATTGAAGGAAAATTTTAAAAAGTTTTGTTGGCGAAAATTACTTAAGTAAACTTGCATTTGTGCACTCAGATGCAAATTGTATAAAAAAAAAAAACTACTAAAAATAAATGTAACGTAGAAATATTTTATGAATTTACTTAAATTTTTGGCTTATTTAAATATTGTAGAAAAGTTTTAAATAGAGAATTGTGTTAAATATTTGCAAGTTTTGGTTAAAAGATTTTGGAGGGCTCACACCAAGAATTATTTATTAACATTTCTACATAAATTATGAAATTTTAAACAAAATTTTTAAGAAATATGATCTGTACTTTAAATACAGAATAAATATATTTTTAGGTGCAAGAAGTTACGATTTTTAATAATAAGCAATTTTTTAAAACAATAACATTTATTTTCGTGAATAATAAAAAAGTCGCTTTTTGTTAACAAAAGTTACCTTTTCAAAAAAAATTAAATTTTGGTTTTATTACCTGTTGAAGATTTTGTAAAAAGGCAGAACTCTTACCCTTAAATAAAAAAGTTAATTTATTTACTCTTAAGCCGAAAAGAAAAATTTTGATAGCGAGCATAAAAAACGTTTAAGTGGTTTACTACTTTTGTTTCTTGATTAAAAACATTTTGGAAAACATAACAAAAAAATGGTAAACTCATGAGCAAGGAACAAGGAAAAGTTTTCACAAGAGCACGTATTACACAAAAAAGAAAATAGTTTTTTATAAAATATTTATTTCATTCTTGCAAAAATGTTTCTGCAACAGCAAAATAATTAAACTTTTAGAAATACTTCTTTTTGTTAAAGAATTCAATTTAAATTAATAAATTTTATTTGCGTTATATACCATTACTGTTTTTAAAATGTTTAGACTTGAAAAAATTTAAATATTTATTACAAGTTATAGGGAAATGTCTTGCAAATCTCACACAGTGTTGGTGTTTTAAGGCTTTTGAACTTTAAATAAATGTTTAAATAATTAATATTTCATTCATGTTAGAAACGTTAGATATTTTTAATTTGATAATATTTAAGTCGTAATCAGTTCTTTGTATCAAAAAACTTCATTGATATTTCAGTACATAAATGTTTTCTTAACCGAATGTATTTTTATGCTTATTACTAAATACACTTTTTTCCTTGTAATTTGTTGTTCTTAATTAAGCCCTAGTTAATATTGTATATGAATTTATGAAGCAAAAAAAAAAAAAAAACTAATAATAATAATAACTTTGTTAATTTGTATTATTTTTGTATCATTTTTGTATCAGATCATACAAAAGGGAATTAATTAATAACTTTTTTTTTGGAAATGCCAAATTGAACAACGTGATTGCAAACAGATAATATATATATTGTTTTCTTCAAAAATAAAGTTTTTAGAAGTTTTTTTTGCAATTTAATTTTAAAATTTTATTAGAAAAAGTAAAATAAATATTTTAGTAAAATTTTAATCGTTTAGTGAAATTCTATTTTTTTTGTTAATCTAAACTTCTTCTGCTGAATTTTCGGTTTTTAATGAAATTTTAAATAACTTAAGCAATTTTTCGCAAATTTTAATATTTTTGGTGATATTTTAGCAAAAAAATGTGATGATGTTTAGAAGGTATCAATTTTGTACCGATTATCTGGCAATTTAAAGTTGTTTTTTTTTTTCTCAAAATTCGTTTTTCTATATAACAAAGCCCAAAAAATAATAGTAGAAAAGCACAATTATATCTGAAAAGCACAAGGATAATAGAGGCGTTCGCTTATCAAATCTCCACCATTTATGAATTGATGTTGCTAAATTTCATTTGCGTCTTTTTCGAAACTATGTCTGGAGAATGGAGTTTTAAGTTTTTTGTACATCAAAACTGATTTTAATTCTCGTTTCCCAAATTGTCTCTACGGTTTTTCAATATACTTTTTCGTAAAACGAGCTACAATTCTTACATCTTGTTAAGTTACGATTACTGGCTGTATCTTCCAAAAAAGTCGAGTAGGAAGTACGAAATAGATGCTGGACCAGAATAAATTTAAGCACTCTATAGATTAGATTCTGAGTGGTAGGCATATCAGATTCATACGTTTTAAAGGATAACGAACAAACCTTAACTTTAAACTTTACTACTGCTGTAATGGGTCAAAGTTAATCATATATTCATGCATTAAAATTTTTGAGATATTTGAATTTATTCTATGAAAAAAATAACAGCGATAATAGTTTTGGTTTAATCTTTGCAAGAACTTTTGGGAAATACTTGAGATGTTTAATAATGGGTGGATAAGTAAACAGATTTCTAGATAAACGATTATTTGGACAACAACTTCTTCCACTTTTATGTTGAAAAACATTAACAATAATTTTATTTTCGTTAAATCTTTTTGCTAGTGTTTATGAGAAGGTTCTTTCAAGTACTTGACTGAAAGTCATACTAAACTCATTGATATTCCAAAGAGTTTACAGCAAAATTTGCAATAGAATAACAGAAGACTTAGAGCTTCAAATCACAACGTAATCCAAAAAAAAAAGAAAGAAGAACTATGCAAATAAATAAAGTAAAATATCCATCTTGAATTGTTGTATTGCATACAGAAATGCTGGTCATTTGAATATGTGTAAAAATATTTTTTTTTTTTACAAGTGCACTTGACTGCATGTTTTTTGTTCATTTAAAGATTTTTTTTTGTTAGTAGGATAATGTTTGTTGAGATTTTTATTTGTTATTTGATTTTAGGTTTGATTCCTAAAAATTTGAAAACACCATTTATTTTTAGCATGAAAAAAATATATATGACTGAAGGAAAGTTGTAGATGTAAATACAATAATCGTTCTTGTAATGGTTCTGTATATGAAAGTGCTATAAACAATCATTTAAATTTAAGACTATTTTGATGTTAAGGTTGATTCTATAGTTTTATTGTTTGGGAAAATAAACAAGAAAAGTAAGCGGCAATATTTTTTCCTGCGTGATATTATTTTTAAATAATTGCTTTGCTTCATTAATCTGGGGTATATTATTTGTACGACTACTAGTTCACACCCCATAAAGGCCTTGAATAAAAAAAAAATATTTTTGGTTGTTATCAGCAATGTAAAATTATTAAATAAAAGCGAATAAAAAAAAACAGCGTACAATTCTCCCAGAATCCACTTGGATTATCACAGAAAAAAAAGTAAACATCCTGTCTGTTTTTCAAGTGTTTGTATGTAACAATTTAAAATAAAGGGCTATATAGGTCAAATTACATTAAATATAGGACACCCCTAAATTTCTAAATATAAGTTGTATACGGACCCAGCAATACTGTTTTTTTCTAAACTTCAACCGCTTGTTTAAAACCGTTCAAAAGGTACGGCTTATACACCAAATTAAAAAACTATTGGGATACCTTTAATTTATAATTTTAAATATTTATACCTGTTACTTTATTTTGTCGCAGTAATCGAAATTCTATAAAAATTTCAAGCATTTGTCTATAACGGCTCAAAAGATTGGCCCATATAGTTTGATTAACTCTATCTTTGGGAGCACTCTTTAATTTTTTTGTTTCTTTTTAAATAGAAAGCTATAGTGATATAAATCTTTTTTAAAATTTTTGAGTGGCGCCCTTAACTGTTCATAACACATGTAAAAAATTTTATGTTTTCTGGGACTCCTTTAATTATAAAAATTAAAAATTTTTTTTAAATCCTACCAAATTACGAACAAAAAAATTTTATTGGTTTGAAAATGACAAATACTAAAAGAAGTAACAATCAGGCGAATTGATAACTTGTTTTTTTTTTTTTTTTTTTTTTTTTTTTTTTTGTAAAGTCGCCCACAAAGAAACTAGTTTTAAAATATAACAGGCCGTACATAGAAAGATAAAGCATGCAATTGAGTAGGGAAAAAGACATGTGATTAAGAAGGCAGTGATGTGATGATAATTGCAATAATTTTTCAAGATTGAGTGAATTTTATCCACAACAATACAGCATTTAGCTAAATAAGCACAGTTATCAGATCTTACAACATTGTCAGAACTTACAATGTGCTGACAATGACTTAGTAAATAAAATTTGCCAACACAACGTGTGTTGTCAGACAACAATTGTAAGTTCACACAATTGTTAAGTGTTTTCTATATATATATATTTTTTTTCAACAATATTGTGAGAGCTAAAAATCGTCTGCACAGAACTTATGTTAATTTAAAATTAAAAGTTTATCGTGATAACGATAAATAAAATGGAAAAATTTGTTGTGGAAATTTTTGAGTGTAGGTTTTAAACTCCTTGCTTGTTTATTCATTTGCGGTATGTTTTTATTTGCAGTAATTAAATTTTTGCGTTTTTTTTTTACATCTTGTTCTTTTCCATGATGTTTAATAAACACTTTCATTACTGGACTTGTATTTCAAGTTATAAGTATAATATCTAAGGCTGTGTGTATGTGTGTGTGTGTTTATAATTGTTTATATGGTAATGCACATAAAAACATCACACAGGTCCAAATTTTGAACTGATCTGAAAGTTAGCATTTGCTTTTTTATCTAGTGGGTCTAAAAATGAGAAATAAAAGATTTTAAAAATGTTGGGGATGTTAAATATGTGAAATGTTGCCTGAAAAGACACCAAATAATAAAATATTAGGACCTTGAATCTTTGGAATTACACACAAAAATTCCCAATGACATTTAAAAATAAAATTTTTATAAAATGGTATGCATAACAGACATGAGGAAAATTAAAACTTAAAAAAGAGATCTTTAACAAGTTAAACATTTCTGTTAAAAGAACAAAATTTTTGTTTTAAATATAATTGTAAACCGTTTTTATTTTAATACATTAATTGCTTTTATATGTTGTAATTAAACTTAATGATGCAAATAAAGAACATGTAAACTCTTTTTGCTACAAGAACAATAAAAGCATAAATATAAAAATAAAAAGAAATCTTAATTCATTAATATCCCTTTTTTCGCTATAAACGTTTAACCAAAAAGGTAGAAAATTGTGTTTTATGCCAATGAATAATGTTTACTCGTTTTTTTTTTGCATGTAGCAGGGTGAGTGTAAAATAGAAAATGGTAAATATTAAACAAGAATAAAGCAGTTTCAAATTAATGTCTACAGATCATGTTCTGCGTAAATGGTTTTAAGTTATTTTAAGGTCATCACATTCGGTTGGGTGTGAAAGCGATTCAAGCCGAATGGCTGCAGAGCAATGCCAATCTTAATTTTCTTTATGTTAAGCATTCTGTCGTGTGCTAGTATACAAAGCGCTGTAGGTTTGTTATATTCTGTATTCTACCCTATTAACAGGTATTGGATTTAGAGTTAAAAATCGAAAGTTTAAACAAATTAAAAATTACATCTAAAAAATTTACACTCATTGTGGGCAAGGCATATTTGCTGTGTCGTATGATTGATCTTGTGTTTCGAATCTCAATCTCTCATACGCAAATTTAATTTAGGAATCAACTCTTTGTAGTTTGAAGTTTTTTTTATAAGAAAATCTTTGATATATATTTTTATACTCTATTTTCATATTATGTTAAGAATATGAAATGTTGCTGAAATAACTTTTCAGTATTTAAATTTTCAAGTTTTTTGCAGATTTTGGTTGCGCTTTTTACTTCAGTTTTACACCTCATTCGTTACGCTTTTTCCATTCAAGAGCATATCAAGTAAACATACAATAAAGCGAATTTTTTATATCGCTGATTAAAAGGCAAAGGGATTTTGTCAAGACTTTTAAACTTTTTCTGTTTTAGAAAAATTCCGTTAAGTTAACAATAGAAGCCGGAGGTGCAGTATGTTTCTTTGTAAGCAGCTATATCTATTACTGGCAGGCATTAGACTGCTGATAACAGTTAGTAGGTAAGTCCACTACAGAGCAACAAGCTCAGTAGTGACAAAAGATGTTGTAAGTATCGATAACACATAAATGAATTGCTTAAATGAATGCAAATGCGTTGTACACGATTTAGAGAAAAAGGGCACAGAAAAAAGCGAGTTTTAAAGGGGCACAGGAGAGTGATGAACAATCTAAAAATAAAATTATCAAATCAATTATCTAAATCAAATTTTTACTATAAAAGTTGCTTTAAAGAAAGTCAAGGAAAGCAAACTCTTTTAAGCATCATAAAACAAAAAGGATATTTTTTTGTAATTTTGGAAGATTCTGCCATTTTAACAAACGATATGTTACATTTTAAAAGGAAAACAGAACTTTTGAAAAAAGTAAATAACACAAAAACCCTTTAAGAAAAAACCGACGTAAAATAATGAATACAAATGTTTTCTTATATGCTATGGCTCTTTCCATCATCATGTCTTACACTGTTCTGTACACATACTCTCACATAATTAAATACACTTTCAAATTGAGAACATAACTGATACCCCAATAAGAGAAACAACAACAACAATACTAAGCCAACAAAATATAATATAAATATTTTAACAAGTGTTAAGATGCAGAGCACAGTAAAAAGCAATCAGGAATTTGAAATGATGCACACACAAGTACAATAAACAGAAACAAGAACAACGGCAAAAGCAATATATATGTCTGAAATTAATATCAACCTGTTTTTCTTTTTTTGTGTCCTTACGAGATTGCAACGCAACATAAAAAAACAATTTCGTTATGTGTGGCTTACAAAAAATAAAAATATGTCATAAAATAAATAATGAAATGTCAACACACACATAAACACATACATACCCAAACATATGTATGATAATTTAAAGAGTTAAGTATTTTTTAAACTTAATATAACGGATGTGTTTCTCAATGTAGAATTGAAGTTCATGACAGTTATTATTAATTTTAAACCGACCTTAAAAAAAAGAAGGAGGTTATCAATTCGACTGAATGTTGTTGTTTTTTATGTTTGTGCCTAGAACTCAATCATTTCTGAACCGATTTTGAATTTTTTTTGTCATTTAATAGATTATTCTTACAGATTGGTCTCGTTTTAAAAACCATTCATAATCATAACAAATAAATGGTGTCCCCTTACAACGTAAATGTTGTTTAAATGTATTATGAACCGTGAGAAGCACTTCTTTAAAATTTAAAAAATGCATATTACAATAGTTCCCAATAGCAAAAAGTAATTCAAAAATAAAATCAAAAATTAAAGGGTATCCCCATAGGTAACGTAAGCTGACTTATATGCGCCTGTCTAACCCGTTATAGACAAACGCTTGAAAATTAGACAGAATTTCGATAACTATGATCGTGATAATTACAAGTATAAACATTCAAAGTTATATATTAAAGGGTGTCCCAAAAGTCGGAAATCATTTTTTAATCATAGTGCCATTAAAAAAAGAGGGTGGGAAGTTGCGATTTTTTGATTGCAATTTGTGTTGTTAAAACCTATATTCATTTCTTATCCGGAAGTTAAGTACAGGGCAGAAAACAATAGAATCATAAGTAGTAAATTGTTAAAAAAATAAACTTTTGTTTCCTTCTCAACTCAAATCAAAACGGACATTAAAGCAAATTTCCTAACTAAATAAGAACCTGTTTTAACAATAACATGAGAAATGAAAGATAAAAAAAATTAAAAATTTGCTGAAATTCAGTATCTGCATACAGAACGGAACAAAAAAAGACTTTAGTAGTTATTTTATTGACCAATAAGATTAAGTTTAAAGACTGCAATAATCTTTCCCTGTTTAACACAAAATCTTTTAAATATTCTGTCATTTTGTTTACGCTCATTGTAAAATATTTTGAAGCTAAAAATTTTTATAAGAATTTAATAAAGAAAAGTAGTGAACCATTTTGCAGAGAAACATAATGTAAATAAAAAATTAAAGAGGAGAATAAAATATACCTTTAAAGATAAAGTTTGTCTGCAAGCAGCAAACCTTGTAAAAATAAATGAACACATGCATATTTGTTAAATAAAACTTTTATTTTCCTTGTTACTCTTGTTGTATATTTAAATGTTTTTGTTTAGTTATGTCCTATATTTTTTTCTGTGAGCACTTAATTTGTTTTATTCTCATGTGGATGTTTTACACAATTAACACAGTTTGCGTAACATCAGGAATATACAACTATTTTAAAGGGAACAAAATAATATCAGTATTAAACCAGTTCAGAAGTTTTTTTTTGGTTCCTTCCGAAAGTTACACTTTGAAAACTTATCACCACGAATTCAATCAAATATTCTTTCACTATTTTTGGAATTTTCGTTTGGAAATTAAAAAAAAAACTTATGATTGAACTGGTCCAAAGAAATATTGATAACAGCAATCATTTTTTCGCGAGTTTAGTATTCTATAGCAAAATTTTCAATGATTGCTTCTTACTCTTGCAATTCTGGCCGCAACGACATGACTGGGATCCTAGGCTTGTATCGAATTCAAAACAGTTAGACCCCTAGCTAAGGTAAAAAATTTTTGTTATTGGAACATAGTTCTCATTCAGTTGTGCGATAAAGTAAAAGATCAATACATGGCATTTACATTTAAAAACAATTTTGTGCATATACCCATCATAGCTGTTTTTGATAAAGCGCAATATCAATATTAGTTTCTTAGAAACATGCATATGAAAGTTTATTGCAATCACTACAACATTCTGTAAATGGAACAGTATAAACCTGTATAATAATTGCCATTTATTAAGATTAAAAGTAGCTTCACAACTATCGTGGCAACTCAAGTCAAACTTATTTATGAAAAACTAATTGGACTTCAAGTTAGTTGTTTTGTAAAATTGCATTCCATTAAGAAAGAGAAATCATTGCTAGTGATATGAGATTTTCCATTTTCAGTTGCACCACAAAAATAATTAAAGGAATAGTGTAGTCAGAGTGATGCCAATAGTTGTGAAAGGTACATCATCAACTTTATTTCTAGGAAAATATCGATGAAGAGATACCAATTACCTGCTAGAAAAAATACACTCCGGTATTATCTGCAATTAATCTGTTTTATTTTTTTCTTTTTTTATAAAATTTTGGATGTTAGATAGTCGTGAATAAAGTTGTGCAAATTTATTTCTTGCCTAGTAGGTTTAAGATTAATTGCATACCTTTACTTCATTTTGAAATCATATTTTACCGTTTGATTAAGCTTTAATTCATCATCATTCATTTTACCTTTAGATATTTAAAAAAACTTGGCAATAATAAGATTTAATCCTAGCTAATCTAGGTAAAAAATTTCACATAAAAGCTCCAGGCTTTCATTTTTTTATATATATGAAATTTTTCCAAGCATTTTCTGAAAAGACTGTTTAGATTTTCCATCTTTTTAATATTTTACAAACAGTTAATACAGTTTTCCTCATCCTCTACTATTTGATTTAAAACTTGTATTTTTTTTTCAAACACACCCAGAGAAAATAATGGTTATTCACAGCAACCATTTTAAGTTCTCTGCAGCATAGTATAGTTGCGGCGAACAATTATAGTTGTTTTCAAAAATTCTTCATTTACAAATGAAATAGCATTTTTTTCGGCCTAAGGTTCATTTTTAATTTAATTACTAAAAATTTTTTAGAAAGAAAAACCATTTACAAATGTATGCGGGCGTTTTTCAAAGACAACAAGAAAAATGTAATCGCCCATTTTCAGGACCGCCAAATTAATCATCAGCATTCTTCTCATCTATCTACCTTAGTTTGTGTATATTGTAATATCATCTACTTAAGCAACAAATTTTGTAAATAAGAATACGAGGAGTATTCATATCAAAATTAGTTTGGTTAGACGAAGTCGACACACAAACCAAAGTATTTCTTCACTGTTCTTCTTATAATTTGTCCCGTACATTTGTTTTTTCAATTGTATCAGCCATCGGATGATCACGAATGAAATTTTTTTATTTTTATTCATTTTGACTGTTGTTAAATTAAGTATGAATGTATAAGCGCCGTTCGTTTCGTATTTTATAATTTTTAATTTTTTCCCGTAAGCCGAAAAAGTAAAATTCTAATTCAATTATTATATTCACGTTCCAAATCTCAGTTGGGAAAAAATTTAAAATTATTCTTTATATACGATTTACATTTCTTTGTTAACATATAACTATTAAATAATATAGAAAACCAATAACATTTTTTTTGTTTATGTTTTTAAATAATTTTTATAACAAGTCCTTAATAAGTAAAACAATAAATATTGATATTTTTAACCATATTGTAATATGATGGGTTTAAACACAATATTGTGGTACATAATTATAATACATTTACCTATTAAACATAATAATGTTATATACCTTACCATGTTTTTATTGTGATAGGAATTAATATGGCTCCTAGACCAATCATATTATTACTAAATGTAATAATACTATGTCTCTTGTATAAGACAACCATAGTATATTGCTCTTTTAGTTAACTCAACCATGTGTTTTTTGAGTGTATGATTTTTAGCTTAAGCGAAACCTATATCTCAAGCAAGTGGAACATGTTCAAACAATTGTCGGGCTTACAACAGACATGCAGAATCATAAAGCTGTCTCCCTTCACTGTTACTTTCCAATCTATGTACAGAATTTATATTTTATGAAGCTGTATCTTTAATTATTTATTTTTTTTTGCCAGATTGATATTTAATTAATTTTGAAACTCTTTTAATTATGTATTTATTAAAAAAATTTATATAAAATTTTTTAATAAAATTTAATTAATTAATCTATTAAATTTTATATTAAAAAAATTAAATCAATTAATTAAAAACGCAATATAAATTCTATTCTAAAACAAAAATTCTATTCTAAAACAAAAAAAGCTTTATAAGGTGTAAAAACTTTTTTCTGTGTACGTATGAAAGTTAATAGCGTGACAGTACTTCAGATCTTACAGACATTCACATACAGATACAGTATGTAAATAATAAATTACCTGTAGGGTTATTTTTCTAACAGCATGTAGCATTAAGCTGGTACTTACTAAACATCTAGTATAAGAAAAAGACTTAAAGATAATATTAGTATCCAAAGCTTTTAAAACAAGTGATTAAAAAAACAAGTTTTGTTTTATAAAAAATACCAAATTTATTTAAAAGTTAAATTAAAATTTGTAATCTTTGGCAGCATTTAATATGTTAAGTGTTAACTAAAATGATATTTACGTTCTTAAATGTTTTATTACACTTAAAAGAATTATTTTGCACTTAAATTTATCAGCTAAGCAATGAAAAACTTAATTTCTTTGTGGAAATTCATGCCAGAATCTTAGGCAGGGATTGTAACTGGAAATCGTAGGTCACACTAGCAATTTGATAATCAGGCATTCTGCTTTAAATTGTATACATTTTTAACAATTCAATATTATTTCAACAAGCACATAACTGCGTTTGGATAATTTATTCGTTAATTACAGCGAGTTTGTCGATGTCTGATTTAATGCATTAATGTTAACATGCTCAGTGTCCACAAAGGAAATACCTGTGTGTGGTGTGAATGCAATTTTATTAATATTTCCTTGTATATCCTGCGGTAAATAATCTTTCCAGTTACGAAATAAATAATGTGTTAACTTCTTTAATTGTCTAAATTTACAATATGTAGCACCTTCTGCTGATTCCAGTTGTTGTGTCTGTATAAGAAATCCTTGTTCTTTAAAAGTTTTTTCCTTTCGCAACGGATGTAATGGTGCATTATATCTTTTAAGTTGTAAATTTGTTGATATTGTTGGACTAGAAGATGAATAGGATGATGAATTTTGCTTAATGGATAATGCATATGTTTCATTTTTACTCACTTCTAAAGGTGTTGTTGACACTGAATCCATACTAACATTAACAGTTTTAGCCGAATGGTGCCTTGAAGATGCAGAAGATTTTAAAATATGTTGTGAATCGTTGCTTAAAACATGTAATGATGGTGGTTTTTCCAGAAATAATTTTTGCCCCGTACAATTAACTCCCGGTAATAGACCAGCTGTAAGTTGCAGACTTTTTCGTGGAAAATATTCATAGCCCCGACTAGCCTTATCGCCAGTTCCACTAAAATAACTATAATTGCCTCCTGCATCAACTGAAACCATTTTCTTTTCTTGCAATGACGGCTTGGAGCCACCAGTGAATTTAAATTTACATATACTAACTTCTGTAGCTGGGTTGTTAGTGTTTTCAATATTCATGGGTGGTATAAAAATGGCAGATCGCTTACGTTTCTGAGGGGTTATAACCTGCTGATTTTGTATTAAACCTGTATTTGCCAGAAAATTATCTGATGGCTTAGAAGAAATTGAGAAAGTTGTATTTGATTTAGCTGAACTAGATGGAGATTCTTCTATTCTTTTTGGCACTAAAACATCACTTGGTATTGAAATTTTTAAGGCAAGTTGATAGTCTTTTTCAGGAGTCTTGTAAAGATCATTTACATTATGCAGCAGTACGCCACTTTCTAACATTTTCTTGTAACACATACCAACAGGATGCGTGGTTCTTTCTTCAGAGTTTTTAGATGTTTCTATAGTGTTTTCATTTTCATTGTGTTCGTTGAGATGATTTAATGATTTTTGCAAATTGTTTGCCAGCATTGAATCACGCATGCAATCAATGGGAGTGCTAATGGGGGTGGAGCATGTGGAATTAGTTTCTGACAGTTCATCACCACTTGAAATTGAATAGGTATCATTTAGTTGATCACGTAAACATAAATTCAATGGTTGTTCATATTCATCTTTTGTAAAGCCATTACTCTTCGTACTAAGACTGTTTGAAGAACATTGGTAACAATTTTCTGATTTCGTTTTCTTAGGAAGAATCGTTCCATAGTTTTTATAAATCAAATGGCAGATATCGGCCTTTTTAGGTTTACGGCCTCTGCGAGGTTTGCAATTATCAAGTGTTATTTCTCCCATGTAAGGAAGATCACAATAACTTGTTTGTTGCGTTATTAACCGACTACCATCTTCTGGCGGATACTGGGTCTCATGTGCCCGGGAATTCGTTAAGCAGCACATATTTGGCATTTCACAATCTTTATTTGTCGCTTGTTTATGATTGTTGTTGGCATCGTTTGAAATGCCATTAAAAGAGATTTGAGTTTCCTGTGCGTTACCTTTAATTTTATCTGTCGCTGTTTGTGTCTGATTTGCTTCACTTAACTTTATTGCATTAGCTGTCCTTTGGATTTCAGCAATTTTTTGAAGCCAACTGCGTACATTTTCATGAGAGTTTCTTGGCTGGTACTGTTTCTGAAAACTTTTTGTAGTTTTCAGTGATCTTTTTTGATTTGATGTTTTCTGAGGTGAAGGATTTTTACAAATTTTCTGCTGGCCTTGAGTGGCCTCATAGTGACTGAGATACTCAGGAGGTAGTGCCTGATGGTGAAACCTTAATTTAACAATGGTTCCCTTTTTATTTTTGGTCTTTTGATTTCGCTGAGTCTTTTCAATTGACATTGAAGTTGTCGATATGTTTAGCGGTGCAGTATTATTTTGATTTTGCTGCTGTTGTTGTTGATTTCGAGCACTCATAAGATTAGCTTTAACCTTAAGTTGTTGCTTCGTTAAATTACTGCAACCGCTTTTCACAATACGTTGCGGATTCTTATCTTCGTTTAATAACTTTAATAGACGCTCTTGATTCTCCTTCTTATTTAATGTCTGCTGCAAATATTTATTCGCTTGTATTTTCAGACTTTTTGAAAAATCTTCTGCATGTTCTTCATCCTTAGATAACACACTATTTGCTCCATGACTTATTAATGGGTCATCGGATCCTTGCAGTAACAAGTTTGCACTCTTACAGTCATATGAATTGCGGGTATTGAGAAACAAACGATGATCGCCAATATCTCGTGTTTGATATTTGTTAGAAAGAAAGAAATCCACAGTATCGATGTCTTCCAGCTTAGCAGATTCAAAAGATTGTACCTCACTTAACTCATTGCTTGACTCTTGTGGTAATTTTGCAGCAATAGAATTTGGTGGTGCCGCGTTATGACTTTTGAAAATTTGTATTGGATACATATTTTTATCTGTGGAATGGGCAGCAGCAACATCAACTCTATTAAATATTGTAAAATCATCACGTAGAATATCATGCATACTAGGATCAACTGAAAATAAATAAAAGAGAAATCAAGAAAATTTAACAAGAAAATTAATATAAATTAATAAAAGAGAAATCTATTAAATAGTTGTTTAGAAATATTTTAAGACACTTTTAGAAAAAAATACTTCGAAAAAATGACAAACACATAATAAAAACTAATTTGTATAACCTTCTACTTCTATATTCTGATCTGCAGGTAAGTTGGAATATTTATTATAGGTGCACTTGCCCCATTACATCCTAAAATTTTCTTTGTACAAGAAGTTTAAAATTTGCACCGGGGACATATCATATAACTGGTAAGTAAATGTTTAAAAAATAAGAAAAATGATTCAAAGTTTTATGTGTTAATATTTATTAATGCATATCTTAAGAGTTCGTTCTAGTATTTTGAATTTCTGATGTTATCAAATTTAAAATTTTAAAGTTCATGCAATGACTTACCTCATTAGAATTTAATCTGTGACAGAATACATTTTCATATTAAGAAACTAATTTTATATCAGTTTACTCCCTACTAAGACAACTATATTTAGATTGAAGATAAAATCTTATAAATAACTTACAATATGGCAGAAACAATTTTTTATCGTATTTAGAAAGATACAAATGTAATAAGCAAGACTGCAAAATGGCACATCTCCATTACTGCAAGGTATAATTTTTTCCAACCATTCAAGCAGCAGATATACAAATTGTGTTTAGACAGTTTCAAGGTTATTTTATCCTGTTTTTTTTTTATAAATCGAATAAACCGTTTAAGAAATATACAAATCAAGCCGATTGGTAGAGACAGGAGTAAATAAAAAACAGGAAAAATGCAGGAAACAGACTATAAGTATCCATTTACTTAATTTACTTAAGGGCGGTTTAGACGGTACGACTTTACGTTCGTAAAATCCAAGAGAAAATAATATGAAAATCCATCCGTATTTTAAAAAATGAGAGTAAAAATTTTACGATAGATTTTTTCGCGTTTACACAATTGGTATACACAGGTTTTTTGGGCGGTTTGCAGAAAAATGCATCCCTGACCTAATGATTCGTAATTGTCTTTTGAAAATTTTCAGAAAACATGGAGAGCCATACGACTGTCAAATTTTCATCCGTAATTTCTCTCAATTTGTGCAGATTCATTACATATTTGGTTTAGACGATCCCACTGGTACTATTCTGCACAAAAATTTGACATGTCGTAAGTCTTTTATGACCATGTAAACCGCTCCTTAATTCTCAAATTCCTTTCCTTTAATAATGTGCCATAGAATGATTAAGATAACAAAGACTACAAAGTTTAGATGTCATCGCACGATAATTGGATATTTCTCTAAAACCGTCCGAATTATACTCAGCCAAAGATTGTTCACTTAGCAGAAGACTTTTCTAGACCTTTTACAGCAACAATACTTATAATCATAAAAACTGATGGAAAATGTTATTGTGATAGAGAGTGTCTTAAATAAATTCTCTGCTTCTCTCGAAATTTTAATGAAATAATTTGCAAAAAATTCTCCCTAAAAATTATTATAAAAATATCTATCACACTTTTAATAACTTTCACTATCAACAGAGTAAGTTATACGTAAATACAAAAAACGGCTTGTTTCTAAAACAGAGGTTCATTAGTTTAAATCCCAACAGAGCCTCGAATATACCAATCATCAGTATTGTTAACAAATTGTGTTTAATGAAGTCTTTAAAGGCAATTATATGTTAAACAGATTTAAAACAAAAAGTGGAAACAATTCTGCGGTCTTATTACCAATCATACAATATAAAGTGTACTATTGTAACAAATAATATTTCGATACTTATCAAGCAATCGAATCATTGCACACGATATGTATGTACATTCGACTCTTGATAATTTAAAACTCAAGGGACCAAAGAAAAAGCTTAAATAATTGAGTTTTATATTACTGAGACTTCAAAATATCAAAAGAAAAATAAAAAAAATCAAATTAGCAAGACCTTATAGAGATGGCATAGAAACTTAATAAACGGTTTAAATTTCTTTTGAAAACAGAAACAAAATTACATTAGGAGTTCAAATTATAAGGTGTAAAAAAATTGAACTTCAAATAATAAAATGTTGGTTGGCAAGATGGCATTTTGTAGCACATCAAAAAACAGAAATATATAATTGTTTTACTTTTGAAAATTAAAATAATTCAAGTTATAGAGTGTAGAACTAAAAAATTTAAATTATAGAAAGTCGGCAATCAAAATTCCCTTGAAATAATTTTAAATTATTGAGGTGACCAAATTATATAGATTTTTTTCAATGTATTGAGTGTTTTTCAAGGGACTTGGAAAACAGTTTAAATTATCAAAAGATGCAAATTAAAGAGCTTCAAATTATCAAAAGTCGACTGTATATTAAAAGCGGAAAATTACACAAAATTGCGCTAAATTTTCTTAAAAATAATTAAAAATGACAAAATTAATTACTCGATATCGAATGCTCCATATTGAGTGCCAAGATATCGAATGCGTTGATTAGACTGTACTTTCTCAACGGCATGGCCGCTATAGCAGTATTGATTGTTTGATTAAAAAACAAAATTTTTTATTTCAAAATTATTTTCCAATTACTTTTAACATATTAAAGCTTTTTAGCGATTTTGCTCTGAGTTCTAAAAAAAATCGGAGGGTTTAGTTTCCATAAGAAGTTAAAAATAAGCAAAGAACAGAAAACTACAAAATATAAGGCATATCGTGAGCAACGTATATGTTTTAGAAGCCTGACCAAAATTAAAAAATAAAAATAAGAAGTTTTATTTATTTTTACAACCCAGGTGTGCTATTTTAAGCATCGTGGTACAGGCTTCCTAAACTATACAAGAAACACATTTAGATTTTAAAATTTAGTACATATTTGCCATAGTCATCTGAAGTTTCTATTGATCTGGCCGTTTCGAAATTATAAATAATTTTTTTTTTTTACCAAAAAAACTATAGTAAAACCTTGTGTAGTATCGATTAGTAAGGGAAAACGATGGTAATTGACACGTAGTCACGGTAATTGATTGGCTGAGACAAAATTAAGGGGCCTGCTATATAAATATTATGCTTTAAAGTAAATTAATGCAGTTTATTGCATTCATTGCCACTGTTTTAAAACACACACAACCACAACAGTTCGTATGGCATTGAGCTGCAAATTTCATTATGTCTATCAGACACCTTTCTTTTTTTAACAATATTTTAACGTTTATATTATTTTTTAAGAAGAAAAAAAAAATTCAAAAGGGTTTTTTATTACCGGTAGGAAAATGTTCTGGCAACATTTTTCAAGAATCCTTTTGATACAATTGTATCGGATCAAAGTATGTTATTTCTGGCTTATCACACTAAAATATCAGACCGCAATTTTAATTTTAATTATACTTTTTTTTATTATTTATATTTTTTGTTTTATATTTTTGTCCAATAAATTAAATGTGATATGTAAGCGGTAACTGTAACAAAGATGATTTTATAGACACATAACACAATTTTTTAATGTGCAGCCTATTTCGACTCAATACAATTAAATAAGAACTCAAAATGACATTAATAAATGATCACGCACAAAATTTATTTCATTTACCGGTGCTCGCTTTAATTTTTTTTAATAACTGAATCAGTTTTATTCTTTAAGTATAACAAACGATGCTGTTGAGTAAATTTTTTTCTCTTTAACGCCCATTTTATCTCTTATAGTATTTAGAAGGGAAAAATTATAATTCAATTTTATTTTTGTGTCACTGTTGTTGAAATTTTTCTTTATTTATTTTTATGTCATTGAAACTTGATGCTTTTACAAAAATACATTGTAAAATTTAAGAAACACAGTTTAAATTTATTGAAATTTATCTTTCTTAATATTTTCCAATATTTTTGTTTCCTTTTATTTCTTTCAGATTTAATACTTAAACATTGATTTAATTAAATTTTATTATATTTCAGTTTTCTAGCCTGAATTTTTATTTACGTTATTAAGGAAAACTATTTAAGTTTCTTGTGTAAGTTTAAAATGTGTATTTTTTATTTTCCCCGTTTCAGTAGAATTCAAATATTTTTTGGTAGCAACACGCGTTGGCATCCAAAACGCAACTAAAATTGTAAAGTTGAGAGATATCTTTATTGCCAAGAATCTAAATATCCACCTTAGATGGATGTTGTCGATTTGTTCGTTTTTTATTTTGGTTATCAATCGATTGAATGCTAATCAATTAACCGATTCAAATAAAATAACATACATTTTTTAGAACTAATTAGGCCTTGTTTCATTAAAAAAGATTTAGGAGAGGGCAGATAATTGTAGAGATTTTTGTTAAACTTGATGAAACGGAGAAAGACCAATGCTACTATTGTCGAATAGCGTCATGTTGTGTTTGAATTATAATAATATTATCTAGCTAACTATCAACATTTTTATTAAAGGAAATATTAATAATATTAATAATGTGAAAACAAAAAACTGTAAACAAACTTTGGTACAAAGTTATCTCATTGTGTTATGTCTAATTATTTATGTTAATGTTTTATTTAAAAGCAACTTAATATTTTTATTATTTTGACGGCCTCTATGACAGTGGTTTTGGTCCTTAACTCTTAAACCATTTAAAATTTTGAATAACAAAAATTAAGTCTCTCAGTAGGCTGTTTCATTTTTTTTATATCTACGATTGTCATTCCATTTGTAAATTTTACAATAACGACCCCATAAAGTATAAATTCTGAGTTCTTTTGCATTGTAAGATCGATTGATCAATGCCTGTCTCTCCATTCGTATTCGGGTTGAAATCAACTTTGCCAAATCGTTAAATAAGCTATATATAAATACGCCGATCGATCAGACATAGTTTCGAAAAATTTGTTGTTGTTCTTCAAGACAGCGGACAAAACTTTATGCCTGCCTCTAATTTTTCCATATCGTTTGGAACAAATCGAGTTCATTGAAGAAAGCCCATTAAAAAAAACAAGTAAATGGGGCGATAGAGAACTAAAATATAAGAAAAAAACACCATGTGAAAAAAATTTGAGCACTCCCGTATTTTCCGACTTACGGATCTCTAAACTTTTCATAAAAAATCATGATTGTGCATCAATTTTTTTACGATATCAATACGGGTATTATTTAATGGGCATTTAAAGGACCTTTCAGAAAATACTAAAATTTTTTTGAAATGCGAGCCGATTGCAATTTCTTTTTTTGAAATATTGTACATAATTTTTTATTATTTTGTAATTCTCTGTCACCCAATGTTTGTTTTTTTTTTTTTTGATTACTTGACTAAACTAGATTTGCATGAACGGTGAAGGGTATATATAGGCATGTCACACATTCCGATCGGAATGGTTTTAATTCCGTATAAATAATTCCGATCGATTTTGTTTTACCTTTTTTAGATTCCGATTGATTTTTCTTATTCCTCAAAAGTATTGAATCTTCACTATTTAATTTAAATGTGGCCATATTTTGCACACCGAAGTCAACAACAAGGCTAATCTAAGTATAAGTAAGTAAATTTAAGAAACTAATTTCCACTATGAAATTTAAAAGTGGTTTCGTTCCGAAGAAATTTTTCGTTTTTAGTTTTCTGAAGAAGCAATTTGCGAAATTGAAACCACTTTCGATCGGAATTGAGTTCTGTGACATGCCTGATAATTACTTTTTTTTTTTTTTTTTAATGTTTGTTTAAACAATGTATTTGAAAAAAGATCCGATTAATTTCATACCCTAGCAAGCACTCAAAGAATTTGCTATGCTTTTTCATTTGTGTTCATGATCCAAAACGACCATTACGAGTAAAATATCCGACCATAACAAGTCATCGTCATCTAACGGCGACATTCTCATTAGAAAATTTAAAAGTCTATTTCTATTCAATACCTTAAACTATTTGTTGTTTAGAAATAAATAGTTTAAAATTCGCTTCCGTGCATGTTCTTTATTTAAAAATCATGCGTGAAAGGAAAAATTATTTAGATTTAGACCAGAGAATTTAACTTGTATTGATTTCAACATTAAAAGTTAAAATTTATTAAAATTAAGTTTTTTCAATAACACAGTTATGTTATAATTAACAATTATAGCGAACTATATACAAGTTTTAATTATAACATGTAGAGAGATTTTACGCAATAATTATTAAAACCATAATATTTATTTAACTTTAAACACTCATTTAATTAATTAATTATTTAAAAATAACTATATTAATACTTGTTTATTATATTTTCATTGTTCAAGATTTGAAACGAATAAAAATAATTTTAAATTTTATTTCAAAACATTTTGTCTTATTTTTATATCATGCGTTTTGCTCTAAATACTCATATTTTATTTCTAAAATTATATTTATATTTTTAAAACACGGATTGTTTTTATCTTTAGACACACACACGAAATTCTTATATTTATAAAATGAAGAATATTAAAAAAGAATTTTTTTTTGCTTTTAAGCATTTCATATTCGTGCAATTTTCCTCTAACCGTTAGACATATTTGGCATACCGAAAAATAAAAAAATCATTATGCGTACCAACATGTGTATTTTTAAACTGTGTGGGATAAATTTATATTCAAATCTAAAATAATCAAGCTAAGAAAATTTAGATCGGTGTTTATTTTAAAACGAGAGAACATCAAATGTCTCGTTTGATTGTTTTATAGTGAACAGTCGTTTTTACGAAAGTTTCCAAAATTAAAAAAAAATAAACTCTTAAAGTCTAACAAACAAAATACAAATGTTTTTATATTGCATTAAAATATATACTATCGAGTTTATTTTTAGCAAAATATATTGCTTAGAATTTTATACCAAAAACACAAAAAAAAAGAAACAAAACATTAAACAACAACTTTGACTACAACAAAATAGTTTAAGAAAACACAATTTGCATTTGCCCACTTGTTTGAATCTTTAACATAAAATCTCTTGGTATCCCACACGTAGTAGAATTATTATACAATTCATTATTAAGAGTATATTATTTTCTCTTTAATCTCTTGAATCAAAATAAATAAAAGTAAAAAGCCAAAGTAGGAAGAATATTTTCTTTTTCCCATATAAGGAAAAGAAAATTTAAAGTGAAACATCAGTTAAATTTTCGCTTTTACATTTAAAAAAATTCTTAAGAAAAATTAAAACTAAAAGTTCAGAACTTGTGTGCTTTGTTTGCTCTTTGCCAGTTTTATAAGAAAAATTTATTTATAACTAAGGAGTAATGACAAAAAAAAAAATAAAAGAAAAGCCGTGGTGCTGAATTTTACATCCCCTTTATTCAATTAATTGAAATAAAAAATTTAATAAAAGTTAATTATTTTAATTTTTTGATTTTTTGGTAATATATGACTTATTGTTGTAAGATTTTGGGTTTAGGATGGGCTTTTGTATTATTAACAATTTTGTTTACATTTAAAATTTAAATTTTGTTTAAAATTTTTTTTGGGTGAAATTATAAAATTCGATGGAGCGATCGTTTTTGTTTTTTTGAAGTTTAAATTCTTGATAAAAGCGAGTTTATTTATTTTTCTTAATTCATATTTTAGGTAAAACTTTGGAATATGGAGAATCTAAGATTTTTAAAAATATTAAGGTTTTTACTTAAATCTAATTAGTTTATTTAATTTAAATTAATTATTTTTTAATATATAAAATTAAAATTAATTAAAGTTAATTAACAAATTTGATTAAAATTAATTTATTTAAATTTATTATTTTTCCCACTTTTTGTGAAACTTCGAATTTGTTTTAGTGAAATACTAATGTTATCCAAATTTTAAATCTACTTGCAACTTGGTATTTGGCGACAAAATCCAAATACTTTTGATTTTTACTAAAATGTTTAAACTTAAATAAATGAAAGTAGATAACAAAAGAAAAAAAAAATTAACTAAAATTAAAATTAAAAATGTGGTACTTAAAATTGCTTAGGGTTCCATGATCAGCTAAGTTTTTTTTTCTCACTAAAAATTAGATCTGTTACTGATGGGTTATGCGTTGATGAATAATAGAAACTTTTAAAACACAAACTTTACTTATTCAAAAAATCAAGATTTTGTGCTGTAGGGTACATGTCGGAAATACGACATAATTTGCCATATAAACATCTTTAATAGATTGCTTTCGTTTTATGTAATAAAAAAATGTTTAACAAAGTAATTTTTATAAAATAGAAAATAATGAAGATTCTTTCTTTGAAAACAAAATCATGTTTCCAGGTTAATTTTAAGATATTGACTTTGCGAATTAAAGAATGCAGACAATGAAAACCTTCTTTCATCAATTTTTCTTTTAATTCTAACAAGAGTCGACGGAAAATCCGAAAATCCGAAAATAAACAAAACTGTTTAAAGCAGCTTCTTCTTTTTTTTTGCATAAGAATTAAGTAAAAAAATTTCTTAACTAAAATTAAGCCGAAGAAAAACTTTTCATATGGTTGTATTTATAAGTAAGAAAAATTTTTAATAAATTTCCTATCTTTTTGCTGTTACCTAATTTAAAGTTCACCTTCCCAAAAAAAGGCAGTACAAATAATTTTTTTTCATTTATATTTTTCAGATATAAAGATATTTTGTACGCTTTTGTAAAAAATTATACCCACGAATATCGTCTATCATAAGCAAATTTGAAAAATCATAGTGGTTTTGTTCAAACATCAATCAATTAAAAAGGCACTTCAGTCCTCGTAAATATGAAGACATAAATAACATGAAATAATTGCAATAATTTTTAATAATAGACGATGCTTGTTTTTGTTTGTATTAAAAACAAATAAAGATTTCAAAGCAGCTTTGTTGAACTTTATTCAAATTTTGATATTTATTATTTTGATGTAAAGTGTTGGTGGAAGTTTTACCTTTTAAAAATTGTTTATAAATATCAAAGTGTTTACTAAAAACATTTGTGAAAATACTAAATGTTTGATGTCATAAAAATACTTTATGAATTACAACACATTAACACGAGTTTAATAATTTTAATAAAGCTGCATCATCATCTATGTAATGAATTGTAATGTGTTGTTAAAATTTTGTTTTAAGTTGCAACTGATCTTCAAATAATCATAAATTTTGCGGTTTAAACTTAGTTTACAAATTATTTAATATTTATTTCATTTCATTTTCAACTTAATAAAAAAACTAATCAACTACAATGTAAATTCATAAATATTTATTATGATACTTTTTGTTGCAATAGTTATATGAAGCACACAAGATATTAAAAAACCGGTTTTAACTATTATTTTTTAAAGCTGTCCACCCTCTATGTTATGCGTATTTGATAAAAAATAGTTGGTTTGATATTTACAAGAATTATTCCATGGAAATAACGCAAGATATAAATATATTTTTGCAGAAATTTTAGGTGGAGTTGAGAGAGTAAAGTGTCGAAACCTTAACATTGTCTAAAAATTCTTTAGTGAGAAAAAATATCGAAACTACTTTTTATGACTTTAAATTTGAATTTTCAGAAAGGTCAGGTACGAAATAACAAAAAACATAAAAAATCTTTTCTTTCAATTTATTTAAAACATGTAAGTATTAAAAAGAAACAAATAAGATTGCTATATTCGGCTGTGCCGAATCTTATATACACTTCACTGAAAGAAATGTGTCTTTATCCAAATTATATTTTTTTTTACGGAACATTTATGTCTTTGATATGATAAAAATATATGTAGTGTACTTGTTTAATGAAATATCAAATTTTTTTACAAGTAAAAGTTTTTGGAAAAACTACAATTTTTGGTGACATTTTAAGGGAAAATAAAATTTTAATCTTTATTGAAGTTATCAATTTAACACATATAGAGAGCAACAAAATAGCTTTTTCAATTTTAAATGAAATTTCATATTTTTTGTTGTAAAAACATTGTTTTTAGCAAAGTTAATATTTTTGCTAAGATATTGGTGAAATGTTGGTGCTTCATAGTTTTTTTTTTCTGAAACTTTGGTTTTTAATATAGCAAAAAAAAAGAAAAACCAAAAAAAAAGAAAAAAACAAAAAAAAAAAACAATAACAACTAAAAAAAGGACTATTAAATCTGAAAATGTAAGGAAAATAGAGATGCTCGCCTTTTTTTTCGAACATATGTCAACCACTTATTGAGCGATAATGCTCAATTTCAATAGCACCTCTTTCGAAACTATGCCTGAGAGAATGGTGGTTAAAAATTTTTGTTAGCTTGTTTGGGAACCCAGCAAAAAAAAATTGAGGAAAAAAAGGTTATGAAAAAAAAAAATATTTAAAATATAGTTAAAAAAATCTTCAAAATGTGTATTAGCTTTTTTGGATGTAAATTAACTAAATTAACTACTTATTGTAGAAATTACAAACGGGATGATAAAATTATGTAAACGCCTTCCACCTGTGGTGAAGATTATAAAGAGTTATAAAATATATATATTTAGCAGTGGCAAATGGCGAATGTAGTGAAAACAATTTAATTCTAGCTCCTTACCACGTTAATGATGAATACATAGCTCAAACCTCACCGAAAGGTTTTGTACCACCAGAAGCATTTATTTTTTAGACAAAAATGGATATATTCAAAACCTATATTATATCATATATATAAGAGCCAGTAATAAATCGATAACAAGCAACCAATTAACTTATATAAATATCAGATTTGATACAAGAAATTATCAGTTCAATAAAAACATACAAAATACTAAAAACAAGAAAAAATATTGGTGGCTAAACAGCTAATATTGTTTCCTTTTTATTACCTGACGTTACCCTTTTTTCAAAACATAAAGTGGGATTTTTTTCTTCCTTTTTCCTCACATTTAAAAAACAAAATATTAAATTAATTATTTTATACTATTAAGATACAATAACTTATTTGAAATAAAAATTACAAAAATGTACCTATATATAGAAATATCTAGTATATGTATGGACTGTCTTAGCAATACGCAGCCTTAACGTTAGTTGGATAAGAATAGAAGAGGAAAAAGAAATTAGACTGATTTATGAATAAATTCTGAAAAAAATAAGATTACAAGATAATGAGGATGCAAGAAATTTGTTAAACAGTTGAAAGTTTTATAATATGTTTGGAGCAAAAGAAGGTTTAAATTAAATACCGTTAAAATAATTTGCTGTTATTTTTTTTTTTATAAACTTCTTAAGATGTAATGGCTGTTGAAGTTACAATCATTTGGCAAGTAAAAAACCGGCTGCCACGTTGGGGACATGATATTTAATAAATTAAACTCTCTTAAATACACAAAAGCTAAAAACAGAGTCATCGAAAAGTTAATATTAAAACTTATCATTGCGTGTACAGTATATAAAAGGTTGTAAATTTCTGACATTGAATAATTATTTTTATTTCTAAAGCTTTTAACATTTAAAAATTAAAAAAAAAAATTAATTTTGTTTTAGCTTAATTTCCAAAGGTATTTTTTTAATATTTAATATTGATTTTTATTTAATTTGCTATAAAATATAATAAAATATTGTATATTTAAAAATATGCCAAAATAGTTTATAAACCGTTTTTATGTTTGTCTTCAGGCCACCGCCGTTGTAAACGAAGTAATTATATTTTCCAGTTTATTATATATTCATTTTTTGTTTACTACTATAAGATATTGTACAATTTACAAAAAAGAAAAATCCAATATTTTTGGTTCTTTTGGGTAAATAAATTGTTAATATAATTAACAATTTTCTCCGTGAACATTGCTTACTTAGATTTTTAAAAACTACGCACACAAAGTAAAGCAAAAACAAAAACCAAGTTCCAGTAGAACAGGAATAGGAAAATAATTATAATATTTTCCTTTTCTTCACGGCATATTATTATAAGTATCAATTTTCACAGTGATATTTTATTTGTTTGATTCTAATTATCTTCAACTATCCAGCAAAATATTTCAAAAAGGCATTTTTGGTGGAAGGACTTCCCAACTTGATTACCAACCTAATAAATTTAATAAGACATGAGACCTTTATAATCAATTAATAAGAATTGATTACATTGACTATAGCAGGAAATAATAATAATCATTAGTATGTATTTAAAGGTTTTCTTTTTTAACTTAAAGAAATAGTTCAATTACTGCTCTCTTTACTTGCAAACTAATTTAATGTGTTTTGTAAACGAGTAACAAAATTTGGCAATCACAAAAGTAAGTCATTATATTGCAAGTACTTTTTGAGGTAATTTTTTATTTTTTGCTGGGTACCAAAAAAAGCCAGCCGACTATCGAAGAAAAAGAGAAACAAATTATTTTTCGGTTGTTTTTGTTAAGTCTTCTTATTTAGACTTAAGATTTACTAGTTCTAGACCACCATTTTTTTTTTCAGATAAATTTTTGTTTCTGAAAGAAAAACAGTTACGGTCAGATGTTTTTTGATCGTGAAACCCATTCAAAAACTTTTACTTTTATTCCTTCGAAACCTTTGTTCTTAATTTCAATTTTTTACTCTAAACTTATTTTTATTAACTATTCCTTAACTGTAAAAACTTGAAAGCCTTCTAATCAAAATCTTTACGCCTGCAGTAATTTCAAAAAAAAAAAAAAAAAAAACGCAATAACCATCCAAGATATGACTTTTTCTTCAAGAACGTAACTGTATTTCAGTAAAAACAAAACAAATATTTTTTCCATATAATATATGAAAATCAAGCTACAAAAAATATAATCAAATAGCAAAAATCTTTATTGAGTCTATACACATACATACATACACACATAGGAATAAAGTCATAGAAGTATTGGAACATTTATGAACTTAAATACATAAACCTACAGAGGATAAAAACCAATCAATTTAAAGAGATAAAACAGAACAAGCAATAATGTTTTCTTTTTGTATATATAAATATGTAAGGTTAAAGGTTATGGAAGTGAAATACAAATTAAGTTCCATTAATTAAGGCAATATATCAACAACAAGTAATGTAACATTTATATAGTTAAGTAATAATTTTTAAAATTATATATCTTAATGGCTATATTTGCGTACGTAGAACAAAAAAAAAACAACCTAAAATAAATCACTATGAAATTGGTGCGACGAATTATTGTGCAGCTCAAAATGTGATTATAAAGTTTTTTAAGTTTTGCAATAACATTTGTTGTAGCGACACTTTGTGAAAATGATTTTTTTAGGATGCTTTCTTTAAAAAAGTATCTTTAGTTTAAATATAAACAAAATTTGGTTTCAAATTCATTTTCTTATATTCTTCCATAATATTCGGTTACTAAAGATGACTTTTAAAGTATATTTTGTTTTTTCTTTCTTTCGGTTGCATGCGGTTTTTTTTATTGTCAAACCAAGTTCAAACACTAACTTGCAAACATTAATCTTAATTAAAAAATGTAGACAACACATCGAATCTATATATATCTCCTAAGCGTAAATAGTATTTGTTGTTGTTATATTTTCCTAATGGAATAAATATTTTTCAACTTGAATAGCAAAAATTTGATGTCAGTTCGCTTAATGGTTGACCGGTTGCAAAAGAGCAGCAAAACAGAAACAATAACATAAGTGTAAGTAAATATTCTAACGCTGTATCAATTTATAGTTTTAGAACAACAAACGTTTACTGTTGTAAACATAAACATCATGCTGCGCAGCCATCCATCAAACGATGAGGAAACTGATGGCGTATAAGCAATATTCAGTGGTGTGTTCATAAATCTTTCTTTGTTGGAATGTTGTTGCTTGTATTTTTAAGGTATAAAAACCAAAATAAATGTTTAAAAGCAAGAAATTAAAATGTTTTTTGTTAATATTTTTCATACAAGATATTTTTTTAAACATAAAAAGTTGTTGAAGTTTATTTATTAATATTTTAATTAGCTTAATTAAAATTTATTAAGACTTTGTAAACATAAATTAACATACAAAAGGCGCGTTCTTTTTCTACTTTAATTAAACAAAATTTTAAATAAATATGGTAAAATGCGATGCTAAATTAAAGAAAAGTAAATTGTTAAAAAACTAACAAATTTTTTGATGAATTCTACAGATGTGTTTCATAAACGAGAATTAAAAAAAATAATTTTAGAAAATTAGTTAGAGAAATTTTTTTAGCAAGACTAGTTTCGATTCTCTACTGAAAAGTTTGTAAATATAATGAACATTAATTTTATTGAAAAGTGAAAAATAGTTAAATTCGCTACTAATTTTAATAAGTTTTTATTAAGATTACACAAAATATCACAATAAAACATAAATCTATTATATAAAAATTTTCAGCGAAATGCAAAAAAAAAAAAAAATTAAAATTAAGCATTATTATTTTTGGGTTACTATCAAAATTTAAAGGTATTAAATTTTAAACGTTCAGTATTCTGACACAGTTGAGTACAAAAATAAAAATGTCTTCTATTGAAGTTACTTCTTTAAAGAATTTTTGAGCCCTACCTGCCTTTTTTCAACTAAAAAACGTTATTCAACTTCATTAAAATATACTAGTAAAGTTCTGAAAATTTTTAATTTATTTCTTCTATTGTTATTTTTCTCCAATATCATTTAGCTGGAATTCTCTAGACAAGCCTTTTCAAGTCGTCCTCTTATAAGTTTAAGCCTTCACTTGGAACCCTCGTAAGTGCCTGCCGGCACTTGTTTTAGGCTAAGATAACTTTTAATTTGAAAATATTAAAAGGTGTATCGATATTGAATGATTTGATTTTTTACCATCTGTTAGTCAAGAAATAGACAATTTTGAACCTAAAATTTATTGACGAAAGTTTAGAATTTGACTAAAAACATCTTAAAAATTCTTTACGCCGATCAACTAAAATTTAATAGTTTTTCCAAAATAAATAATTATGTATAAATATTAAGACAATTTTTTTTACCTTTTTCTATGTGTAAGAATTAAAAATTGAAAAGCTCTTTGAATTAAAATTTTTGTTTAAGTATTTAGTACTTTTAAAGGATGACTGGTGTGTTTTCCCGAAAAATTTATTATCATTATTATCTTATAAATTAACATTTTTATTTCCTCTTTTATGAGGTATAACATTAAGAATTACAAAAACCTTATCCACATACGAATTGCATTTATTAAATTTATTTATTTTTGTTGATATTGATAACAAATTGTCGTTTTTATTGGCATTTAGAAAACTAAATTAGTTGATCATTAATCGTCCGTCAGTTGTACATTTTATTCAAAGGAAATAAATATAAAATACTTAATAAACACGCTTAAGAATGTATAGCAAATTAAGCAAATTAAGCAAAAAAAAAAAACTTGAGTGAATAGTTTATAAGCGTAGAAAAACTCAGTTCGAGTATCTGAACATGTGTTGATAAGGAAGTTGTTACCAAAACTACAAAACATTAATTAATATGCAAAGTGAGGAAAGTAACTTATTAATCTTTCTTCGAATTTTCATCTAAATGAAAAATACTGAGTATTTGAATGAGCATACTCAAATAAATAAAAATCATATCGAGATATATATGAAATATGTGAAATTAATTCGAATAAAATATACAGCATTTCAATTATTTCGGTTAGTCAATTGAAATATTAATTTTGGCCTAAGGAAGGAGTATATTTCATTATGGTTCAGACTTGTAACTCCAGTAGTAGCGAATTTCATCGAAGTCAACCTTTTCTTTGTATTTCAACATTCCAAAGAGCCTTGATAAATTTTTGCAAAAATTAAGGAAAAGCCCCCATTTTATTTAACAGCAAACAAAATCGATTTATAACTGCAAGTGGAGCTTGTGGAGGGGAATGTGCAAGACTGGGGTCATCCCATTAATAGAAAATTTGTTTTTTAACTGATAAACATTAGTATAAATTTACGAGGTTTCTATAACTATTAGTTTTGTTTTGAGAAAATTACAGAAAATTACAGCATTAAAAGAAAGTTTTTGCTGGGTTCCGTGTATTTCATAATTGGAATATGCTCTTACAGTTAATGCCAGATGTCTTTGTTTTAGAACAAATTATTCGTTTTTCTTGTTGTCCGTTTTATTCTCCTGATTAAAGCGTAATTGAAATTGTTTGGTTTTGGCTTAACCGGAGAAACTACTAAAAATGGCTTTGTGACTTATTATAAATCGCAAATTTTATATTATTATAAAACGTAAAAGATAGGAACAAAAATACAAAATTAAATATAATAAATTCATATCCGATTTTTATTTTAACATATGCCTAAAGTTTAATAGCGCCAATGCTATAGAAAACTGTTTTTCTATAAATTTTGCATTCTCCAGCAATATTTTGATATTATATTGTTATAATAGTCTTGATACATTCCCTTGTTTTTTGCATTTAAGGATGAAGACTTTTTTGATATATTAAAATCGACAGGAAAAGAATTTTTGGGATTGATTTAGCAGCTTAAATAGTCATCATCAGTTCCTTATACAATTTTTTATACTTCCAAAACTGTTTTAAAACACATCTGTTTGTATCTTTTTTATCTGCACAAATAAACAGATGTTACAAAACAGTTTCTGACAAGCGCATACAGACTTCAAGTCCTTGTTAACTTCAGGGTTTGGGAAAAATATATTTTTTATTACGTGGCCCACTGAAGGATTCATTGCAAAACTTTTACATGGAAAAGTAAATGTAAACACATAATTTTAATTTAAATACATAAATCAACAATTAAACTAAGATTAAAAAATAACACAATATCCATTAGCATAAAAAGTTATTTTTTGCCTCGTATCATAATTAAATAGACTACTACAGTGCGAGTTGCATAAAATGGAACATTTTTAACAATAAGTTTTTAATTTCGTATTAAAATTGCAACAGCTATTAAACTTTCACTGTACGCTAGAAGTTTTTATTTAACGGACATTTATATTTTATGTGAATCTTATCGTGACTTAAATTTAAATATTTAAAAGTATTGTATTCATTGTTTTTTTTTTTTTTTTTTTTGACTCGGATTTTATAAATATCAATATATTTGTTTACATTCAGGAGTGTACTACAGGACTGCAAAACCATTAAAATTGCAATTTACTTATCTAGAATATAATAATTAAATATTGTGAAAAAATTATTATTATTTTAAAGCACTTTTATTTCATTATAACAACCACTACTTCATCTTGAAAATCAATTAAGACTGCAGAGTTTTCTACATTAAAAGCATTAACAAAGTAATAATACGAAATTAATTGGGCAAATAATGCAAAAAGGATAAAAAAAACTTATGTTTCGAATTTTTCAGGTCAAAGTTAGTTGTGATTAAAGAACTTTAAAACGTAAAGGCAGTCGAGTTTAATTTGTAATTACTTTGACTTACATCATCTATGTTTTTTGTCATTAAAATTTTAGGCTTACCGAAGACCAGTGCTGAGATTAAAAATAAGAGAAAGCATACAAAATTGGAAAAATTTGGTTCGGTAAACAGTGGGATTCATATAAATTTTTAAGAAATCAATACCAAATTCCTTAAATTCTAGACCGATTTATTTGAGTATTTAACATACATTAGCAACTAAATATTGGAGCTAAAGTTTTGAGTTTAAGTTTTATAATCATCCAAAAGGACGCGGAATAGCACTTCAAAATGAGTCATATTATTTATATAAGCGTTTGTGTGATAACAAATAAGAACTGCTTGAAAAGACCTTTTAAATCAGGTAAGTATGGTATCTGTAATTAATGAACTATTTAATTTAAATAAAAGTGTTAAAAGAATAAAAATATATGTGTGACAATTTATAAAGAGAATACGAAGGAAAGTTTTGGCTTTCTGTAGATTTCGTCCCACAAAACAAGAAAATTTTTGAGTTAAAAAATTAAGTGGTTAAACGGATGATGTTTACAATGAACATAACTTAAGGTAGAAAAATATGAAGAATGCTGGTGTCGGATATAGCGATCTAGAAAATACTGTGTTACGTTCCGTAAGTGCCTAATTAATCCAGTTTCCTTTGGTAAATATTTGTAGATATATATTCTTTCTTAATAAAACTTTAGATATGATTTCCCCGAAGTAATATTTTTTGTTTGTAGGTTTTTTTTTATTAATAAAGAGATATATTTGAAGGAATTTAGCATGAATAAAGTAAATTAAAACTTTAGAAATTTCTTATGAAATAAAATCAAGCCGACTTAAATAACTAGTTTCCTATAGTACCAAAAAATTTAACTAACACTTTTATTAAAAAAAAAAAAAAAAATGTAGAAAATTTTAAATATTTCAAAACTTCAGCAATAACTAGTAGCTTGTCATGGTCACACAGGAAATATTCGAGATCGTCGTCTGGAAATCAATTTATCGCCAGTATTACAACCGCTAGATCTTATGCTATATCTTTTGCCTTTTTGAAAATTTGCTCCAGCTCTTGCGACCAGCAAAGAACCAATAAATATGGATTTTTTTCCACACATTAAAGTTAGTGCATCATTGTCTTTCTCGAATAGACGAATAGAATGCATAGTGTCATCTATAACTTGTCTGATTTTTAAAATACATCTAGTTTCAAGTGAAGGCTTATCAGATCACACTATGCAACAAAGTGTGACGACTGGACACCTGCAACAATTTGTGAATTAAACAACTGTGTGCTACTATGAAGTAAAACCTTGGCATTAAAAATATTTAATTAACGATTTCAGTTTAGTTAAATTTTAGTTAAAAAATGTTTCACATTATGAATATGCTAATTAAAAAAATCATAAAATTTTTTGCAAAATGAAACGAAAATTAACATCATAAAACGTTTGTTGTAATTTTTAATAATGCTTATGCTTAATCTCTGATTTAGTAAAGCTATGAATCCGACCCACAAACAGTAAACACAGCTTTTACTGCATTTTTGTTTTAGTTATAACTGAACAGTTTTCTTCTGCTAATTAACACAAATAATGACAATGACTAAGTAGTACTTGATCCGACACAAACTCATAACTGCCAACGTATTTGATGCCACATGTATGGTGTGCCATCACAAATAAGATTTAACTTTTATTTAACGACATCATTTCCATGCACCCCTGCTGCCTCTTTTTTTTTTTAATTTATTTCTTACGTTTAATTTACTGTTGAGTATAACGTAACTGAGACATTTATCTTAGTGGAATTTAAAACAAAAGTAAGTTGCTGGAACAGTTATAATTTTAGTAAAAATGATTTGGCAAAAAAGTAAAACTGAATTCCTCTGTGCAAATTAATGTTGTTTTTTGTAACAGTGACTTTTGTAAGATTTGTGTTATTTGTTATAAACTTAAGCAACATATGATATTCTATAAATATTTAAAGACTTTTATGACAGTCGCTTAAAATTTTTGAATAACTTTGCCAGCTTTCCCAGATTGACACAATTGAACAAACTAAAAAAAAAAAAAAACAATTGAACAAACTAAAAAAGTAAAAAAATATTTTTTTTTGGAAAAGTAAATTCTTTTCTTAAAAAAAACATTATTTTTTAACAGTAGGTGCCCTTAAGTTATTCCCTACTGCGCTTAAACTTTCACTTAAATATATGTACAATTTTCCTTTCATGTGAACAATTAAAAATGGGTATGTGAGAGTACGCAAGGTAGCTGTAAACTACGAGTTGAAATTTATAACTTGTGTTACTGGCATAATTATATTTAAACGAATAGTTTTTTGCATGGACAAATGTGCACAAATTTGGAGCTTTTATAGGTGAAATGACAATGTTTTTTATAAAGAATAAGTAAATGATTGATGTTGATTATTCTTAATGTATATATTTCCATATATAAGTGCTCCATATCTAAGCTTAAACCTTGGGAAACAACGCTTTCTTTAAGAAAAAAAAATATATATATATATTTTTTTTTGTAACTGTAATAACACATTATATTACAAAATTACCTTCTAGTTTTTTATGTTGTGCGAGTAATTAGCTTATAAAAAATTGCTCCTGGCCAGCCTCTTATATAATATTTTTATTATGTTTAATTGAAAATCTTAAAGATTAGAGTTTATTGGGTAAGACAATAAGTTTCAACAGGCAATTCTTTGGAACACCCTTTCATTTTAATTTTAGTTTTTAATACTCTTTTATGGGGCAAAAACGTTATAAAATTTTTAGAACTGTAACAAAAGGGGCCATGTAAGTATCGATTATAATACATTTGTGTCTCGATCGTTTAAGTAAGCAACCCTAAAAAATACAAAAACGCTTAAATCTAATTTTAAATTGTTTAACGGCGGAAAATCATTAATTTGAAAAAGGTTACAAACGATGAAAGTCATTTTTCCTTCGATTTATAAATCACAATTTCAAAATTAATTTACATATTCAGGAAGCCTTTAAAATTACTACTATTGCCAAAGCAAATATTTTGCAAAGTTAAAAGGCATTAGTCAAAAATAAATAGTAAGTTTTCTCCAACATTAAGTTTTAACACAACATAAAGTCCATTTTCAATACTTTATTCCTCTATTATGTTATTGATGTGACTAAACTGTTTTTCGCCTAAGTAAAGTAAGCACATTAACAGTATTGATTCATTTGTTATATTATAACTGTAAAACTTAAGCTGACATGTGTCATCTTGAGAATATATCTCTAAGCGAAAGCTCAGATTACAAAGAGTATTGTATTTCGCTCTATCTACTAATAGATTATCTAATGAAGTAGAGTGCAGAGCAGACCCCAAAGTAACAAATTTACATGTCAAGCTCCTCTCAAATATTTTTTGTATATAAAAGATATTTCGGCAAATATAAACTATATTTTAAGAAAATACATACAAAATTCCTTTGGTGAAATGTGGCTTTTTGGCTTTTTTTTTGGCTTTGTTATTAAAGATTATTTTTTGAGGCGATACCCTGATAATTTCCTTTTTTTTTTTTAAATATATATTATTGTCTCTTGCCTATCAAACTAAATGCAACTAAATTCTAAACATTTATATCTTATTTTCATTAATAATATCGTTTCAAATTTCAGCAATTATTCAAACAATCTTATTTTTCTAAATAAATTATGATCTCATATGAAGGCACAAAAATTTGCAATAAATTAGTATTGTTTAATTCCAAAAATCCAAACAAAAATATATTTATTAATACGAATGTATTACAAGTTTATTAAATATGTAAAACAATTTAATTACCTTTTCTCTTATTCTTTTAAACTTAAATCTTGTGTTAATAAAATAAATTTTATTGAATTTCTCGTAAATTTGATAAAACTCTTTTTACCATTTTGTTTTGAAGATTTAACCTCGAATTATGGGATGCATTTCATATAGACAAGTGGGTATATATTTAAGAAACCAAAGTACATACCCTGCTGGGGGTAATGCTTCTTTTTCGCAGCAAGAGCTGTTTTTTTTTTTTGCTAAAGGAAATAATGTAGTAACAATATTTACTGTGCTAAAGAAGGCATTATGCAATCTATCGAATCAAATTTTAGTTTTATTTTTCAGCTGTATAATTGTTTAACATCAGTTTTCAGTTGTAAAAATTATATCACAATTGAAAAAAATATCTGTTCAATGTCGACTTTGTACTTATTTAATTTATTAAATTAAATAAAAGTGAGAATTTAATTCATTGAGTAGGATATATGTCATATTTTTATTTGTCTTTTTTTGTGTTAAAACTTGTCATTGTATTTTCTGAATATTTGATGTTATTTTAACTGTATGTGTGTTTGTTTGCGGATGTTTTTATTCTTGTTGATTTTTCGTTCTCCTTTCAGTGCTGCTGACAGCCTGTGGTCATTTTTGTAGCTTGCAAGTTTACTTCAACTGCTTCATTCGTAAAGAGTGTAAACATTTAATAAACAAATATACTGCATTAAGGGGTGAGTATGAGGAAAGTTAGCATATTGTGTGCACTGTCTCAAACCTTTTTTTTTTTTCGTAACGAAAAAATGTATTGCTATAATCTATCTTTTTTTGCATATTTTATATAAAGTTAAATTTGCAAATTAAGATTTTGGGTTAAGTAAATATGATAAAAGAATGAAATAAACCTCATATTTAAAGAAAATTTAATGGTGACATTGAGACCCACTTTGGCGTTCATTTATTCTCTTTTTATATAGTTGTGTTTCATTTTCAGAATAAACATTTAAAGTAGACAAATCAACAAAGTTTCTAAAAATGGAAAAGAATTAAATATCATATAATGTAATGAAATTTCAGAGGAGTCATGCATTATTCAGTAAATGATATGAACTCTTACGTATATTGTTCCTTTCAGACTGGTTCCTGTTCCTACTATTTAAGATGTTTAAATATATTTTCTACACGTCATTTTACTGTATCTAGATATAGATTTTTGATTCAATATTAGTTAAAGATTATTAGATATATAAAGGAACCATTTTAAAATGAATTCCAGAAGACGTGTTTTTAAATCACAATTTCTAAACCACTCCCAAGATCTTTAAGTATGTTTATCAACTTTCTTTAAGTGATCTTAATATTTCTATTATTATTATTATTTATTGTTGTATTCATTTTTTTCTAATGGTCTTTTTTTCTTTAGTTATAGAAATAAGTTTGCTTGAAATCATTACCAAAACATTTCTAACAACTACTTTCGAGTCATATTTTCAAAACTTACCTTCACTCCTTCTCCCTATCTCTTCTTTCTCTGCTTTACAATCATATTCTGAAACAAAACTAATTCCATAACAATTTTATTAACAAACCAAAGATACGAAAAATAAACCTAATAAACTTAGATTGCTTAAGATAAAATAAGCTAAAAGAAAGCACTTAATTTTAATGAAGATGAAATCCCATCAAATGCATTATTTCATATTCTTTGAATACTTTTAAAACTAAAACTGAAGGTTAACTTCTTTTTTTAGAGGCAGGTTGAATTGTTAAAATTAGTTTAACGCTCTTAACCTTAAAAAAATTGTAGAGCAGACAACAAAAAAGCGATAATTGACATCGTTTAGTGGTATTTTTTTGTTAATATATTTAAGTGAAGTTAATTTAAAAACTAATTGTACAAAATAAAAGAAAACATTTTTTAACAAGTTACTCCTGTCTTTAGATAGCAAAATGGATAAAAAATTATATCTAATATTTGATTCTAACATCAATCATCTAATTAGTTACCAACACTAAGATATCGACCATTATAGAAAATTTAGGACTGCCATTAAAACCTTTGTTGACGTTTAAGTACCTTAAAGTACAAATATAAAAATCGGATATTCTTTATATAAAGTGCTTGGTATTTAAAAAAAATTAAATAAAATTGCAGAAATGTCAATTTAAGATTTTAAGCTTTGAAATATTAAATTGTACTTATAATTATGAATTGCTCGTTCAATTAGATACCAAATTGTATTGTTGAAATTTGCATGCCTATTTGTTGTCCAAATGGTCTTTCATTATTTTAATATTATAACCTTTCTCTCTCACGCACGTAGTTTTGATACAGAAGCTATAAGTTAAGGATTGCTGTGATTAAAATTCAGAATGTGTTTTACTTAAGGCATTAAATCTCAATTAAAATAAACTCGCAAGTTACAATTCCTTTAACTGAAAATTACTTATAACATGACAGTTTAAAAAATCCTGAGTTACTAATCTAAGGGATTTTAATTTTTTAATATATTCTTTAATTTATTTAAGGGTTATTACTATTACAGCTTGGCGTTAGTTAAAGTAAGGATTTTGTATGCGCAATAAATAGCTTTGCATTATTAAATTTCCAGTTCTTATTGGTTTTATAATTAATAATAATAATTTTTAATGGAAAAAAAAAAAAATAAGTGAATATTTAATAATGCAAAGCCATTTATCGGTCAAAGTTAATCCTGCCTTTATTTAACAGTAATAATGGCTTTTAGTATTACAACCAATGAATAATTTAAGTTCGGCTTAAATTCACGTACATTTTAGTTTCTAAGTTTATAAAGAACAAACACTATTTAAAAAATTTTGTGTTAATTTTTAAAGAACCATAAAACTTATTTATGTGGCCATGGTACTCTCATAAGGCTTTCTCGTTTAAACAAGTTTCTACCAGTGGCATGTAACGATTTTCCTTGCACTCCTGGTTTCTTTAATAGTCTTTAATTTATGACCTTCATATTATAAGGAACAAATCGATAAAAACTACCATCATATTACAAAATGCTGACTGGAGTTTGCAGGAGTAAAGTGAACTCAAACAAATTATTTGTGTTCTAGTGATACTAATTGAATTTTAGTAATACAAATGCATGAATGAACCCAAAGCTAAGGATAATGTGGCTAACATGGATTTGCATAGGGAATTGCTTCAGTAGATTACAACAGAGTTTTACAATAATAAAAACAACGAACTCTTCAATGTATCATATACTTGAGGTTGTAATCTTCTTATTGTCTTAAGTTTGTTCATTGTTACAATAGCTACTGTTGTAGTGTAGTGGAACTAAAATTTATGCAATACAAAATAAACGTAAAATTTTATATGCTCAAGTTCTGTTCATACATAAATTGATTTTATAGTCCATACGCCTAAGGAAGATATTGACCAATAACCACAAATTCAAATGGTTTCAACAATAATCTACCTTCATTGTGATCAATATTACCACTTTAATTAGCCTATCATGAGATATAGTGGTAGGTAAAAATTAAGTAATTTAAATTTAATTGTTTAAGTTAAAAGGCCTAATAGGAGTGAATTAAGCTAAATATTATAAAGGAAAAAAAATTTATAGCGATCACATTGAAGTTTAATATGATTAAAGTTTTACAACATTTAAAAACATTTTTATTAAACATTATCTTTTAAACAATTATTGTAATAGGATTTATTAAAGTGAGTCATAATTGCATTATAATTCGATCTTATTTTATCTGGTTATTTTTTACTACACAGCGCTACATGTTCAAACTCATTATATAATTGTATTTAAGATTTTCGAAACCTTAATTTTAATTGAGGTGATCTGAATGTCGTACTTAAAATCGCAATACTAAGGATCGTTGCAAATATAATTTGCATAATTCAATGATTATGAATTTGAAGCACATCTGACAGAAACTTTTTGTATAAAATCTACACACAAATAAATATCAATTACGGCAAGAAAACTACCTTACCGTTCTTTAAGGCAAATTTTTTTTTATATAACGCATTCAAAAAAATTTTCTGATTATCAATCTACCAAGAAAAATGCCTTTTTCGCTGAGAAAAAAACAAAAAATGTTCCCTATTTTCAGTTGTCTATATTTTAAAGTATACAACTGTCTTATAATTGAAAAACTAGCAAAAAAATCTAGATTATTGCGGCTGCTAAAAATTGAGTTTTACCAATAAATCTAACAGAGATTTTGAATAAATACATCTCGGCAGCCAGAAGGAAACCCAACTTAAGCACAGAGAAGTATTCTGGAACATTTTAATAGTCTCGTTTGTTTCAGACTGGGATCTAAATTTTTAAATGAATCAATTACATAATTAAAAAAAAAATAATATAGTTTCAAGTAAAGTAATTAATTGAAAAACTTAAAATTTTACTAAGATATCCTTTTAAAAACTTTAAATCCTTTAATAGATAGAAAAACTGTTTTCTGTAAACTGTTGAGGAAAAAATATGTAGAAGTCTACCATCAACTATTTGCTTTGTATGCAATTAAAAAACTTCTGGTGAACTGGCTAAAAATTTTAATCTAACGCCTAGGAAATTATGTAGATGTCAGAACGCTTATAGATCTGAAGAAGATAAAGATCTTCCGCAATAGCAGAAGAGAGCTAGTATGTTAGTTGTGGAATTGTTGTGTTAGCTTTAATGGAAATAGGGACCTTCAAAAGATTCTCTTCTCAAAACTAAAAAAGACTCTCGTAAAGGATGAGGAAAATACATCTACTTAACTTGTTTTGAATATTTGCTAAAGTAAAAGCAAAGTAATGGCAGCAGTCCGAGGAGTAGTGACCGTTGAACAGTTTCCTAAGATTGCTGCAAGGGGAGTTATAACTGACTTAACGATGAATATCATGGTAGGCAGCCTTGTATGGAAACTAGATTTGAATGGCACAAAAATTCCGGACAAATTTTAAAGATATTATAGTGATTTGCATGCGAAAAGATCTAGGAATTACGGAGATATGGCGTAATGAAAACACTATAAAGTACTGACTATGATATTTACTCAAGTAAGTGAGAGGACAAATTTCACTCTCTTAGCGCTTACCAGCACACTCACACTTGTCAGAGATTTAATCGCTTACTAAACCCATTACAAATGATAACATAATAAAGTTAAAAAGTTTTTCCATCTAAAATATTTAATTGAAAAATAAATACAGAAATTACTTATTATGTATTCAATTTAATCTAATATATATTTAATAAAAAAAGAAGAAAAGAGGCAATAGAAAATCAAGTAGATTATATAATGAATTTAAATTTTTTCGGCATCATATATCGAACAAAATATTACCTGATCTCACTAAAGGTGCAGCAAAGTTTATAAGGATTATCTTGAGCTTAAAAACAATGAGGTTAAAAAGTCTCAAATACGGATGGATCACATGAGCAGGTGGTATGTAATCGAAAGTTATGTATGATGTAGGATAAATAAAATTTCTTCATACTCCGCCGTTATCAACAGAAGAGAGGCTGCGGAGAAGTATCGTGCAAAGTGAAACTTTTACCATTGTTTAGTAGATTATGTGTCCTTTTATACGGCGCGGATCAATAACAAGAAAACGAAATATATAGAGAGAGGGGGAGGGAAAGAGGGCAGCGTGCAGTGTGCAGTAAGGTATAGTTTATTCTTCTCACAATCTACAAGACTTCATATTAACTTTATTCGTTGAAAAAAACTCAAAATCACTAATAGAATTAAATTACAACGCCTTTCGGATTCTGTTTGCCTTTCTTCCTATTTTTGTTTGAAAAATTCACAATTGGAAGAGAAACTTCCTCCTTTTTAACAAATTCAATTTTTTCTCCACCACTCAATGTTCTATCAAAGATGTGTGTGTAACAATTATAATTACAAAAGTGCATTCTATTCTCTTAATTGTAAATTAAAAACAGAGAAAAGCAATCAAGTAGTTGAAATTACCATTGAAGTCTGTTATTTATACTGAGTTTTCATTTCCTTGTTTTTCTACATTCTTGACTTGTTCGTTGTTAAGCGAATAAATGCTACAAATTAACAAATGATTAATTGCAATTTTAAAATTTTACAAAAAACCAAGCAAAACTCTAGATGGAAATAAAGTTGTAGAAAAAGTTGTTTTAGTAAGCAAAATGAAACTAACTTTTACAACTACTGCTCTCTAAACACTGCATTCAGAAGACACTGAAACATTTATTTTCTTTAAAAGTTACATTTCATATGAAGAATAATAATGAATGCAACAAACATTAACAATCTACTTTTTCTTATGTAAACGTAAATAAGCGGAGTACTTGCAAATTGTTAATTAGGTTTATTTTTTTTCTTCCTTTTTGCTTTAAAAAGTTGTTGTAACAATAATCATATGAAATGAAGGGCAAAGTGTTGTGCTTGTAACCAAAAAAGGTTTTTTTTGTGAAATTTGTTTATCTTTTTATACTATTTTCAAGCTAAATATGCAATGTTAATTTTTGATTTCTTGATGGAGTGTGGGAATTGTGTTGGCATTGACAAAGCTTGTGTAACGAAATTCATTTATCTCTTTCTTCTGTTCTGTTATTATATTCGTTTTGTAGTTAAACTCATTAGGCATACATTTTTTTAAAATCATACATGATAGAAGTTTTAATTATAATTTAATTTTTATTTCAAATTTATAACTTTTATAAAAGACGCACAATAGACACATATCAGTTTGAAAACATATCCAGTTTTATATTTAATAAATTCGTTAATTTTCACAAAATTTTTTTTTAATCAACACAGTAAAATAAAGAAAAATTTAATCAAATCAACGCGTAAATTATTTACTTTAAATTCCTTTTATGCCATGAATTTATTTCATGTGTTGATTTTCTTTCAACGTGTTATTATTTCTTTAACTAAAATTTTGTTAATTTAACTGAACTTCTCTTATTTTTGTATCTATTTTTTTTAGAAAGTAAAATATCCTGAAACATTTTTTTACACTAAAAATGTTTCTAATAATTTAAATAAAATTTACGAATTTATTTATTCATAGGTTTGTATAAATCTGAATACAAATTAACCTGATTTATTACATACTGTTTTTCTAAATAAATAAGAAATTCAAATAAAAAAAAAAAAAAACATTATCATTTTTATGTGAAATTTTGTGCATATTTTTTCATTAAAGTTTAACTATTTTCTATATTAACATTTACAAAAAAATAACTTGTTTTATGAACCCCTCTACTGAATACTTTTGATTTTAAAAATTATTTTACACTCAACTTTGATAAAAGTTCGCATTTGCAACGCTATAGCAATAATTTTACAAGATAAAAAATTAACCCCAAGCTTTTAAGCAGCTGTTATTTTGCATAAAATCATGCGCTTCTTTTACTTTTATCAAGAAGAAAAAATGCAAAAAAATGTACCTCCACATGCATAAATGCTCATGGCTTAAGAGACAATTTTTTATTACTATATTATACGAAATATCTTTAAATATATACCCAACGTTAAACATACTTTGAATATTTTAATTCACTTTTATCATTTCTGCTTTTCCACAGTTACATTATATAAACGGAAATTGTTTATTTCAATTTAATGCCATTATTTAATATCTTCATATGAAGCTTTGATTGCTTATATGTGAGTGTGTGTGTTTCATGTAGGCTTCATGAATGTTAACACATTTAAGTAAATTATTATTGCACGAGTCTCATACTCGTCACATACTCGTACAAACATAAATCTGGTAATAGGTTAATATTCTTTATTTATTAAAATAACACTGTTGTTCATAATAAATATAACTCTGGATAGTTTAAAGATACAATATTAAAAATTTTAGACTGTCATTAACCTAGTTAAACAGAAACCTAAAATGATACTCGTATTTTTGTTAAATACTGAAAAATTCCCCAGAGAAATTATATAAAAATATTTTTTTTTAAGAGTTACGCGAAGCAAATTTCTTTAATATGACCATTTTTTGATATTGCGAACAGCTACAAAATT
This sequence comes from Cistogaster globosa, assembly GCA_937654795.1. Lineage (NCBI taxonomy): Eukaryota > Metazoa > Arthropoda > Insecta > Diptera > Tachinidae > Cistogaster > Cistogaster globosa. The sequence continues at coordinate 130,035,514 of OW569404.1, read as the reverse complement.
ACGTACAAATGTTTTTTTTTTTTTTTTTGTTTTTTTAATTAATTTCAAAATTTTAAGAAAATACTTTTTTCTGTTTTTTTATATTTAAATTGTGTTTCCTAAAACAACATATTTATTAAAAATTGCAACTACAAATTGTAAAGCCTAAGACTTTCATTGAAAGGTTCTCACAAACGCCAGTGACAACATGTTAAATGTTGAGTGCTGTCGTTTACATTATGATGGCAAAACTCACACACACCTAAGTATACAAAATACTTTGAACACCTGCAAGCCAAACATTACCTTACATAAAATGCTTTGGGTAATTATAAAGGAAAGATAATTTTGCTAGTTTTTTTATTTAACATTTAAAGACTTTATACGAGCATCGAACAATCGATGGTATAATGCTTTTTTTTCCTTCAAACGTTGTCCACTCAATTTTTTATTTTTCTACTTTGCAATGTTCTTTGCACCACTCGACTAGTGTTAATTAATGTTTGCATAGTTACGTAGATGACTACAATAAATGAGGCTTCCGTTGAAAATATTAAAAGTTTTGTTAATAAAGAAAAATTTTCACTAAACTAAATTTATTTTAATTAGAGCTTGCTTAATTTCGTTAATTAAGATAGGAAGTAAAATCCGTAAAAAGTATTTTTTAAATTTCTACAAAACTAAAAAAAAACTCTAAAATAGAAGGAATTCAAACATAACTTACTGAGCTACAGACTTACGAAACATTTTTTGTTTTAATTTATTATTTCGTAGAAAACTTTACATGTCAGGAGAACCCTGTTTGTAGCACTTCTCTTTAAAGAAAAAAAACGCTCGAACACGGTGGTGGAAGGTTTTTAGTGTTGGCTTAGTTGCACCTTGACCTACCCCTTAAATTATTGAAATCTAACCAAGCTCGATCTTACTAATTTTATCTGTCCAAAGATTTAAATGATAGACCAGTACCAGTACCAGATCAGTAATTTTTATAATTTGTTTACCTGAAAAAACATTAAATCGAAATATTAAAAGTATTTTTTTAGGGATTATACACGTTCAGTCAACTTTTTGTCTTCCTTTTTCTAGTTGCTTCACTGCAGAACAGAGGTATATCACATTTGAATAATTATTTATTGAAAAAAAATGATACACTCTTACTCTCACATTTTATGAAAAATTGTATTTTTTTGTTAATTTTTTGTGTTATCGTACATTACTCGTAGTATCTTTTTTTAATAAAGGTAGATTTTTTATAATCAAAAAATTTTCAGCTTTTTATTTGGTACTTAAAACAAAATTAATTTTTGCATCCCATTTATTCGTTTCAATAGTGTGCCTTTTATATTTTTCTCTTCAGGAAGTTCACTAGGAAGCCACTTAGCTCTTTAACATATAGATCAATGTGTTTACGTAACTTTTTGAATCCTAAATTTTTAGGACAATAATATATGATCAACAACATCACCCAGATTTTTTTATACAAGTCTAGTACTCATTTTTAAATTTAATTGCCCTAAACTCATTACGATATTAAAAAACGGCAGCACATAAAAATAAAAGACTTCCTTTTTAAATCAACTTTTATTTACTATTCTGGACTTACCTTCAAACGAAACAAGACATTTTTATTGGACATATGTTTAATTTATATCATACTTTCCCCCTTAGTTAACAAACACTTGCAACCTAAAACATTGCTTTAAGTCATGAAATCTTTAACTTTATTACTTTTATTGTATCTAGTTATGAGACAGTAAAGCATCCCATAATAATTTAGAAGATTCGGTATTCAAGATAAAATGTTTTTATAACTAATAACACAATTAATTAAAATGGAAAACAAAGAAAACGAAAATCTAAACTGGCCTTTTAAACAAAGAGAATAATATAAATAAATGTATTCATAACCGAAAATTTTTACAATATATAATTTACCTAAAGATTATAACAAACCAATTAAAAAAAGTCTTCAAAAAGGTAAATTATGCTACGTTATTAACACAGGCTCAAAAAAGGAGAAAATCTTCAGGACAGAAGCAGATAGAAACAAATTAAAACACGTAATAGTGCTTGGAGGAAAACAGAATTTTGTTACAACAAAAAAATAAATTGTCACACACATTTATTTGATTAAGGAGTTGCCAACTAAATCCATTTATTTAAAACCAAACATTTTGTTTTTGCAACTAGAGATTGTTCGTGGTTTTACTTCCAATGACATGGATTTGAAATAAAAAATTTCCTCTTGGGATATTAACTTAACATTAAAGTTTGCCAGTGTAAAATTTTTTGCGAACCAAAATTAAGTTCACTTGGTAAATATAGGCTTATACAGCTATTTCACCGATGCAAAGTTCTCTCTTAAATTTATATGCAAAATATTCCAAAATTAATTGCGGATTTTAATTATGCAAATCATACAAAGCAATCGAAAAATTGACATATATCCTTCGCCTTGGCAACGGAATCATTAAATCTAATTCAGATTAGCAAATATGCATAAAAAAAGCCCTTGATAAATGATTAGCACGTAAGTTTTTGACAAGTTATGTCAACTAAACTTGTAACTGACATATTGAATGAAATGTTTAAATTCGCAATATCAATGGAACGTATAGTAATAAGTGTTCGTATATAAAACGACTTTGTCCCACCCTAATATGTAATTAATCTATACCTTAAATCCCTAGGCGCTTACAAAAAAAAAAAAAAAAAGCCATACAGAAGCAAAGCTGATGCTTACGAAAACGCTACAAATGAAAAATTTTAAAAACTGTAGAGTTAGCTAAAACTTCTTCTCTTTTTCTTTCTAACACCACTCAAAGACTTTTTTAAAATAAATAAGGCACATTTCTTCTATTTTAAGCGAAAAAAAACTTACTCACGACGTTGCTCAAGCATACAATGATATGCATGGCGTGCAACATGCATATAAAGAAGAGGAAGAAGAAGCTTAGAATATACTCTTACTCTTCAGCCAGCAACATTCCTACTAGAACAGTGTCGCTCACTTGACTATTACCGATAATCTAGATTAGCGCCGTTCTATAAAACAAAGTTTCTATCACATTATCAAGGCTAATAAAAAATAATAAGACAACGGTGCCAATTATTATTATTTTTTTTTTTTTTGAACAATTAATACACATTTTGCATAGCCTTGACACTTGATTTAATGCAGGCAAATCATAACGTCCAACGTCATAATGTCAATAAACGTAAAGTCATAAGGGTGTTGTTCATACCATTAAGGAAAAAATTTTTGCGCTCGGCAATTCAGGAAATCTTTGGTAAGCGAAGCTGTTATTGTTTTAAGTGCGGACTGAAAAAGACACAATGTCCATGGACATTACAACGTTTTTCAAAGTCGCTAAGCAAAATCTATTCAAATACGCCAAATATTAAATTTAGGCATTCCTCTGTGTATTAAAAGCTCTAAAACGAAGATACCGTTTAATATAAAACTGTCACAGATGTACTAGTTCAAAGTTATGTATGCATTAGTTGCGGTCATTCATTTATTGCTGGAATATTAAACAATCGTAGTTACATTTTACAAAAAAAGAAGCACCGTTTTCTTGGTCGTACATAAGAAAAAGAAAGAGAAAGATTAATGCTTACACAAAGAAATGGATCTTTATAATCACAGTTGACATTTGCTTGACTTAATTAGGTATAATTTTACCAGTAATCCAGGTCGTTGTTAATATGATTATAATAGAGATTCAATAGATTAACTTAACAAAGAAAAAAATAATAATCAGCCGCTTAGAAATAAAAATTAACTTACAATTTATTGTTTGACTACTTCATACAGAATGTAAAAGTGGAAAGAAATACATTTCTTTAATAATCCACTCGCTTTCGTGCTTGCATTGATATTATTGAATTATTTTTTTTTAACTGCAGACGGGTATGAGTAATATGTATTTAATAAAAATGCAGAATAATAATCATTCGTAACAGACTGTCTGATTCCAATAAATGTTGTGTAAACGGGAGAGATAATTTAATAAATTTGCTGAAGCAAATATAATTTTTGGCTGCTTGGTTACTTCAGTTCATTGTTTTTAATCATTAAAAGATAAAAAAATTAAAGTTAACATTCGAAGGTACTTTAATTAAATTAAGTTATAATAATAATATTTTGGTGACAACAAAAGAATACAACAAAAAGAAATAAATTAGTAAGTAAACATAAACGGTTATCAAAAAAATAATCTAAAGCAGAGATATGAAAACCTCATTAATTTTGCATATCGAATGTTTTGCAATGAGACAAAGCCAATATAACATTTAAAGATATTAACAGAGATATTCCTAGTGTAACAAAAATGTTTTTTTTAACATTCAGAGTTTTTAAGCCTGCATCGCAGAATAAAAGTAAAAGCCAATCGCCCATAATACTATTTTTTTCGATCGCAATGCTGGCACACGTTTTAAGTTAAATAACATCCACCATTTTTCCATTCTTTTTTTAACAATTAATTTCAACAAATATTGCAACAAAATTGGACTTCCTAAATTTAGAAATTTCTTTATTTTTTTTTTTTGGTTTGTGGGGATTTTAAATTTACACAAAAGCCATATTAATAAATATCTAAGCAATACAGATATTTTTAAATACGAGTTGTAATTTCTTTAACATTTACATAAAGTAATTATGTTTACCTTTACTTTTATCACCATAAACTATAAATATTTGCCAAGTAATTCCCTTTAATGCTCTTAAACCTTTCAAAAAATAGGCCACCTTTAGATTATAAAATTGTACAACTTATTAGCTTAATATTATTTATTTTTCATATAAAAAACTTAATACTCTTACAAACTTTACAATTTTTCCTGCAAAGACACAGTCATTATTTTTTCTTAAACCTTTTCAACTTTTGATGATCACCCCAAAGGCATCATCATTCCAACAAAATATACCATAAAGAATACTTAATTTGCACTAATCTATTGATGGTCATTACCTCTTGAATGTGTTCCATCATTTAATACCATAAAAAATTCTATTAAGGATTTAAAAATTTTATGAAATTTCGTCTTGTTGGGATAAACATACATTTCTCTTTTTATCCCTTCCCCCTTAGTGTTTATAAATATAAAAACTCCAATATATTTAGAAAATTCTGTCAATAATAATAATCTTTATTCGTCAAATGGAGTAAATAATAAAGGCAAGCAAATTATTTTACAATTTATTTTCTTTAGTTTTCTCTTAATGCGTATAAAAATATCTTCTGTTTTGTAAAGACGAATCTGAGTATGAACTTAGTGTACTAATAGATATAACTTCTTCAAAGGTTATAAAGAAAACAGAGGTAATAAAATTATTTAGCTACTGCACTGAAGGAAGAAAACTACAGGAAACATGATACGAAAATATTTTAACAGGTTGTTTTATAACCAAAAGTAGAAGTCTAAGCAAATTTTAAAGTTTCCTTCTTAAAGTACTTAAGTATTTTACATTAACTGGAAAAGAGCAACAGATATTCGCCAGCAAGAACAAAAATTATCAAATAGACGAAAGTATACAGTGAAGTATGAAAAATATATATAAGAAATTATGTTAAAGTTAAACTTAATAGAAAACATGTTACAGAGTATATAGAACACATTTTAAAATTCAAGATTTTATTTTTCATGATGATTTATATACATAAATGTTTCGTTGTTACTGTTGCGTTGAGAGAAAAGATGTTTAAAAATTATAGACTGACTCTGAAGTGGGCTTCAAAGTGGCAACTATTTAACAAAAATATTCAATGAACACTCATGGTGGAATTGGGTTAAATGATTTATAAAAAAAAAACAATAAAAACAGTTTTGAGTTATGAGAAGATTTTTTTTATCAAAATAATAAAGAATAACAATGAACTATTCTTGATATTCTTATTTAGCGAATTAGTCGGTTTAAAGTGTGTCTTATATTTCTTGTTTTCATTAAAAACTGTTACGAAAATTATAAAAAATATATTACTTAATTTTTTTTTTTTTTGAAACTTAAGCCAGATAATAATAACTAATAATTTAATTTTTATGAAATTAAGAGTTGAACTGTAGAGGCAAGGCACAGCGTATGTACATTCATAATTAACTCATAACAATCAATATGATACTGAAACAACATCTATAATGTTGTGAGTAAAACAAGTAAGAATGACAAAAAATAAAAATTGCGTTTCATGATCAACTGAAGGTTGATACAAAAAGCAAGAGTAAATGTGCAAGAAAAGTAACAAACAGTGAAGAAATGCTTTAGTTTTTGTGTCCACTTCGTCTAAACATATTAATATTAATATGAATGTTCCTCGAATTCTTATTCACAAAATTGTTTGGTTAAATAGATGAAATTTACTATGAACACAATCTAAGTTAGATAGACGCGAAGAATGCTGATGAAGGATGTAGCGATCCAATGCTGCATTTCATTCTGCTGGCGGCTTATTTTTCTTGTTCTCTCTGAAAAACATACGCATACATTTGTGAATTAAATAAATAAATTAATTTTTCTTTCAGAGATAGATTGCTGATGGCTGGATTCACAGACGGAAGGACGGGTTACAATTTTTTATTTGATTACGAAAACCTTGAAATGGTTGTGGAAAATGAAATTTTTATTAATATATGGTTGCGGTTACCAATAAATAAAGACGCTTTTGTAAGTATTTGATCATTAAATTTTTATTTTGAAATAAATAATATTTTTAATAAAATTTATTGCGCTAACATACTCTTATGCTTTACTAGTTCTTTGGGTTATTTTAATAGCAAAAGAAAGCAATCCGAGACCCCTTTCTCTGATTTAATTTTATTGGCTTAACTCTATATAATTTTGTTAGCAATAAAGCAAATTTAATGGCTATTTCCTGCCATACAGCTCCCATCAGCGAGTTTTATTTATAGACCAATTAAAACTTCTAGATGGTTGTAGTTATTTTTTGCGTTTTTATATTTATGTGCGTTATCAAAAATGCCACAACAACAAGTAATGCAATCCGTGTGGATTATATAAGGACCATTTTTGTTGTTTTTTAGTTTATTAAAAATATTTTTTCAGATGTGCCAAGAAAGACTGTCGTGTGCCTTTCTATCAAACGGCTCATTTGCAGTTCTTAAAAAATACATATGAAAAGTTAATTCCCAAAAAAGTGTTTTGTTATTATTTTTATTGTCTTTTAAAAGACTCTCTAAGAAGTCCTAAAATTTTTCAATATCACACATAAGCTGTAGCGAATACAACCAATTGATTTCAATCAATTTTGCGTAATACAAATTAACACGGTTTTTTATGAGAATTTATAAGTTATTAAAAAAAATTAACCTTTTTTTAAATAATCCCTTTCAAACTTGAGCAAAAACAAACCATACAGTAGAATACCTAAAAAAAATTCAATAATATCAAAGCTGAAAGGAAAAGTATTTTAGCAAGTTACGTTACGTTACATTTACATTGACCTAAATTAATTACGAAAATCACTTAAGAAAAAGAATTTTTTACTAGTAACGTACTCGATTATAATTTTTTTATTGTAATTATAAAAATAGAATAGGGTGCTCTTGGAAGACCTTGTAAAATGTTTAAATAAAAATCAAAATAACCAATTGAGGCACTTAGCGAATAATTTACACACACTTTCAAATACGCAATTCATTCTTAATTCAATGTTGCTTTTAATTTTCATATTTTGAAAATCCCTTTTAACAACAATAGTACATAAAAGCAGAATTTTATAGATGTATATACAACGTACTTACACTTTTGCAATATTGATTGTAAATTCAGGAAAAAAAAATCTAGTTTACCTTTTTTATATTTGTTTATGTTAGAGTACAAAATATTTGTAGAAAAAAAATTGTTAAATAGGTGTCTGATTAAAAATTTTGAAGTATTTCTTTGTATATTGGAGCAAAAATACAGAAGTGTTTCTTACAATTTTTTATTTTTTGATAAAAAAAAAACATATTCAAGGATACATAAAACTTGTAACTTTTCGATCGCAGTACAGATTTGTTTTTTTAATATAAATTTATTATTTGGAAATTTTTAGTGTTAAGTAACTTTAATCGTGCTTGATTCCTTCAAATACAAATATTTCGTGATACTCTTGTGAAATATTTATTATTAAAAACTACAAAATGAAATGTATTATTGCGGAGAAAACATACCCATATGGTCATTTCACTACTGCTTATGTACCTCATAAGTGAATTCTGCCCAATTTATGTATAATAAACCTTAAAGTTTTATTTTAAAAGCCAAAAAGATAATAAAGACTCAAAAATGTTTTATACAAAAACACAGCAACCAATTTTGTTTTGAATTTGTGCCCTTTACAATTATCGAAATCAGTGCTTACTTTCTCCATTTTTTAAAAAAAAATTTTGATTTTTTAGACTAACCATTCAAAAACAAAAAAATTCATCGGTTCAGCCTAATTTCACAAAGGAATTCAATTTGGCAATTTATTTATAGGGCATCATTTTAACCGTTTTCCATAACAATAATAATAATGTAATGTATGTACTTGTTTATCTTAAAAATAGTATAAGATTTCATTTAAAGAGCTATTTAATTAAAAATCATGGGGTATTACCGCACAGCAAGTATTCTTGACATGCTTTTGAAGAATAATTAATAGGCGCTTCTTATTAACTTCCTAATTTGCTTTTTTTTACAACATTTACTGCACTAAATACTTCAGTAAAAATTTAGCTTAAACCCTTAGTTCTAAATGTCTCATATACTAAGTAAAAAAAAAATATATAAATTTAAGCCACAATTATAAACGTAAATTGTATTAAATTTTTAATGCCATATTTTTATACACACCCAGTTACATAAAATCTTTATTATTTTATTTTTATTACTAAACACTTTGAAGCCACAAACATTAAATTTTTCAATCAATTTAATTCGTAACTGATTTTTACGCAAGTATTTTTTTTTTTTATTTTTGTGATAGAATAAATACTGAAATTCTTTTTATTATTTTGATTTGATAATGATCATTGTGCTATTGATTACTTTTTGTATACTTCTTGTAATGAAAATAAAATACAGTGGTTCAAAAACAGGCGATAATTCAATTTAATTCTTTTAGGGAAAAAAAATTATTTTGAGTTATAAAAAATTTCAAAGATTCGTTATTTGATTATCCAAATACAAGCTGAGACCTATAACACAGCGATATTTCAAAAATAATATAAAATTAAACAAAGAAAAAACGTGTATTTTTAAATAATTGATCAAATTTTTATCCAAATGGTTTTGTCAGTGGTCGGAATCGCAGTACTGAGATTCAAGAAAAAATTAAAATATTAAAAAATGGAATACCCCCTGTTCGTAATATGCAGCCTTTCATTGTTTAATACAGTGTAACATTTCGCTACGAAAATTAAGTCAGTGTAGCAGTGACTGTTAATATAGGATTTATAGAAAATCAATATTCCATATTGCCTTTGAATTACCGCAAGGCACAGGCTTTTACCTTTTCCTCCTTTTAAACATTATTTATACAAAGATTTGTATAAACACCGCAGTTAAACCATTAAATATATTGGACATTGCAATCGTCTCCAGAGTGATTGGTCAGTCCTCTTTATAAAAAAATTATTCTCGGTAGTATTGTCTAATTGTAACTTTTATATCACTAACTGCTAATGCCAGGTGTTTTCTAATTAATATTTTACTATGGCTAATGCCATGTTATCTTAAAAATTTTGTAAGTGTTAAAAAGAAAAATTAGTTCGCAATATACAAATTTTAATTCTAAATTAAATTAACTTAAATTTTTAAAATTTATTTTCACCACTGTACGTTCCAAAATTCTGATATCAATTTGTTGTTTTTATCGAATTCTATGCAACGTTTTTAGTAGACCATCAAGTGTTTTTTATTTGTGTCTTAAATATTAAAGGTGTTGGTGTGTATCTATGTTCATATAAATGAACGTCAATTATTCAACTTTTTTTTTTTACACAATTACTGGTAGAAACTATGTTACTATTTTCAAGTGTTTAATTTGATTTGGATTGATTTTCAATCTTTCTTTTGTTCATGAACATGAAATTCAAAATATATTTTATATAAAGGGTGATTTTTTTTGCAAAGTTTTGGTTTGTGAGTGATAAACATTTAACGAATTGTGCTACGTGCTTTATATTAAAGCTGGGAAAGCCATTTTTTTAATTTAAAAATCAAATATTTAAAAAACCTATTTTGAGTACATAATAGTAGTGCCTTTTTTTATAATGGTATTTTTCAAATTATAAAACTTCAAAAGAAATTCTAAATATAACCTACTATTTCAATCTTATTATTAGTTTCCTCTTCAAAGTTGATTTAAATTACAATAATTTTGTAAGAAAATAAGAAAAAGTAACAAATTTGCAATGAAGCAAAATATTATTGTAGCAAAAAGTTTTTTTCTTTAACGTTATTATTACAAAAGTTTAAATAAATTATTCAAAACAAAAGAAATGGAATTGAATTTATTTACAGAACAGTTAACTAAAATTGTGGAACACATATACGAAAAATAACTATTTCTTCTCTAAAGTGCAGATGTTTTTCATATTTTAGAAAATCATTTAAAAATATATAAAATAGAAAACTACTAAAAAATTCTATACAAAAAATGGTAAAATGAGCCAATAGGGTTCTTTGTTAAATTCAATTTTTTTCGTTTCTTATTTTTATAACATAAAAAAATTGTTTGACCTATTAAAGGTTTTTTGGCTTTTAAATTTTAATTTAATTAAATGTTTAATTTTCTCTATTATATTTTAAATTAAGAAATTATCTAATTAAATAATTAATTGCATCAATTATAAATATAATTAAAATTAAAGAAATGTAATTAAACTTTAGAAATATCGTGCTACTTATCCCGACCAAATTATTAAAATCACCGATATTGATTTTTAAGCGTGAAAGCACGATATATTTAAGGTTTAGTTTATTTTATTTAATATTCCGTTGATATAATTTTATATGAAGGAAATAGTTTTTTAATTTAATAAATATTTGAAACTATTAAAAAATTTAATTATTGTTTTATATAGCATAATAAAACTTAAATTGAGGAAAAAAATTATTTCTTTAACACATACCTAAAGCTGTGTTCTATTAAATTTCCTAAAAGTTCATAAACAAAATTTTCCTTACTGAAATTTTAAAGTGAGCGTGCATGACTAACATGTTTTTTCGTAAGAAGACGTGATAAGAAATTTTAAAAATCAAATATTAAATCAAGAAGAACACTTAAGTTCGTCTAGCTATTTGGCATCAAAATATTTAATTTCTTACAATGCGAGATACAGCTAATTGAAAACTGCCTACAGAATATGATTGTCACCTCATTTTTTTCAACAAATACAAAATAATTGTTTAGAGAAATTTGTTAGTATAAAAATAATTCAGATCTCAACAACACAAAAAAAAAAAAAATAAAAGAAATGAGTATTAATTTAAAAAATAATGTATTTCCAATATGTCAAATTTTTGTTGACCAAAAAGTTGCTCTAAAATTCCCAAGCCGTTCCAGAATTTGCTGGCTAAAGTCAATGGTTTATTTTTAAGGGACATTTCAAAAATTCGCATTAATTTGCGGTTTGTTTTTTTTGCATTTAATTTAAAAGATTAATCGTGAACACGTACGTAGAAAAACGTAAGAACAAATTCCACGTTAGGCAGAAAGACTTAAAAAGACAAATAAAATAATTATAAAATTATAATTTAATTATAAAGAATACAAATCAAGAAATGTAGAAAATTACGTTCCCAAACATTTGCCTGAATTTTCATTTTTACTAATTTTAATTTTAAAATCTATATTTTAGTTCATTTTTTTAGGTTATATTGACTGCAACCTGAAGTTTAAGCAGATTAACATGCTGGTCTAAAAACAATTTTAACAAATACCTTTTCGTTTTACGTAAACTTAGTTTAGATTAACGTGTAATAATAATATATAAAATAAATTAAAAACAATCCGAATTTTGAATATATTTTTGTAAAAATAAAATCTTTGTTTAAAAAAAAATTAATAGTTTTAAAATTTTTTTATTTAAATCTTTTACATAACTTTTTATTTTATTTCCTAATAAAATTTATACTTTTTGTTTTTTTATTATTCTGTTAATTTTGATTTTTTTTTGTGTTATAAATGTATATTATTTTCTTTTTTCAATTTTAAATTTTCACTAAGTTATATATTGTCATAAAAATTGTCATAACACTATGCGTTCCTGTACTCTAATTATAAGACCAGATCTTGTTGTACAGGAAATGAAAACAAATAAATAAATAAAATAAATAAAAAGTAGATTTTAACTTTATAACTTTTGGCGTGTTAAAATTTAAAGAAATTTTGTTATTTTTAGTCTAGCAAACTTATATATATATATATATATATATATATATATATATATATATATATATATATATATATATTGTTAAAATTAAATATTTTCATATTTTCGCTTTTTACGATTTAAAATTCTGCTAGATTAAAAAAAAAACTTCATACATTTAATGCATAGAAACATTTTTAATTTAGCTTTTAGCAAACACATTAACAATGATCCTTTCAAATTTATATTTTTGTTTCCACAATTTTTATGTAAAAGTCGTTAAATGGATTTTATTTATTTATTTTTTACTGGCTTAATATATTGTATCGAAGTACTTTTTAACAAAAACTAATGAATAATAAATACTTATTGTGTTTCACAATTATTTAAATGATAGCTTTAGTGACTAAAATATTAAACTTAAAGGATTTTTCCTGACAAATAACAGACCTGTTGCTGAAGAAAAATCCGCCAGTCAGGTTTTATTTTAAAACCAAACAGTTTTGTATTTATTGCATAATTTTTTACAAGTTTTTATAACTTCATCTTTTTCTGCAACTAAACTTTTTTAATTTGTGTATTTATAACTAAAAAAAAACTAATTCCTCTTTGTTTTTGGAACTTCTGCTGTTGCTTAAAACATTGTAGTTTTTTGTATTATTAATGTTGCGGTAAAGGTTGTTGGTGCTATTTTCCTTCAAGTTTTAGTTTGATGCTGTTAATCCTTGGTAGTAGATTAGTTATGTGTGTTTATAGCAATGAATACTTCCATATGCTACTGACTATTTTGAGATGTTCTTTTACTGTTCAAGAAATAAATAACAAAAACTTTGTTATTCAACACTTGTTAATTATTAAAACAAAATCAATAATCAGAATAAGATGAAAAACAAAAATCTAGTTAAAGACGTGAAATAAAGCAAGAAAGAAATTGGTATATATGAACTTAATTACGAATTCAAGCTGACCTGTTTTATTAGTTGAAGAAAGTTTAATAGATGATTAAAATGAAATAAGCAACTAATTAGAAAAAATGTAAAATAGAATCAAAATAAAAATGTGTTCTTATTTCAAAATCCTTATTTTTATAAAAATAATGGGCAATTGTTTATGCCGGAGAGGAAAAAAAAAGGAAATCGGCTCTATCCTACATTAGTTACTGAACTCAATATTAGAAGGTAGATCTGAACTTTTTCTCTCAACCTTAAACTTTTATCTAGTGCCAGTAGGTTTGAACAAAAATCAATATTCTCATTGAATTTGATGATTAAAATATTACTAAATGTTTAAAAAGCTTAGTAAGACTTATATGCATATTTAAACAACAACTTTGTAAGTTTAGAACATATGGCCTGAAATGGAAGTTTCATAGGAAAAAAGGTTGTTTTCGAAGAGACTTTGTTATCTTAAATTCATTAAGTTATTTTCTTTGTATGGGGTAAGTATAGATGGTACTTTCTTAGCCACAAATAAGTTAATATTAAGTAATGAATTAATTGGTCTAACCGTTTAGGAATTGCTGACTTATTTACAAAATATATTTTAATTCTGCCAACTGTGCAATAGTAGAGAAACGATTTTTTTAATTAAAAAAAATATATATAAAATAAAAAGTTATTTATCCAAATTAAATTTGCATATAATTTAATTTATAAATTAATTAAAAAAGAAACTTTATTTTTGTGTTAATATTAAAAGAAAGCGGGATATTTGTGGACTCCATCTGATCAAATTGATATTAGATGAATAGTATATTTACATAATGTAATTAAATGCAGAGAATACTAATGATGGTGGACATTGTTACATTGTGAGCGGCAAATACGTGCCACAACCTAAAATAAATATTTTTTTAATTTACCCCACAACAAGAACAATAAGAACATTCCTTTATATAAATAATGATTCATAATTAATATTAGCACTACCTACCTACAAATTAAGTCAAAAATATGCACTTTAACTTCGATAACAAAAAAAGATTTTTAGTAACGAAAATTTTATTATTTTAAGATTGTCCAGTTTTATTTTTACTATCAAATTGGCACTCTTCATACAAAGCGGATAATCATTATTCTGTACCTAGAGAACTAAAATAGAGAGAGTCTTGAAATTCTTACTATGCAGCAGGCTGGATTGAAGGACTGGATGTGGTACAATTACTCCTAATGGGGTAATGAAGCATACCGGGTGTAACAAAACTTTACCAAAAAAATATATATTCAAGATTTGAAGCCTATAACCTATAGTATATATTATATACCGGTTCTTTCCTTTACGTTAAATATTCCAGAAAATATATATCAGAAATTTTTGTTCTCTAAAATTATTAAAGTTTGAAATTCTGCCTGAGCACCTGAAAAAGCTTAAAACAAAACACATATTTTGGAGTAAATTTTATACTTTTTTACTCTAATAGAGAATTGTATTCTTTTATATTGTACAGTATTATTTGCTTTTCTTTATAAAATAATGAAAAAAAATATTGGGCATTAAGGTTTTTATTTATACCTTTTTAATTAAAAAAAAAAAAAAGTTTTGTATGAAAAAAACAACAAAATTTGTGTGGTTATAATTTAAAAAAAGAAAATACAATTCTTGCAAACGTATTAGGTATTTTTACTTCAAATATAGAAGGAAATATAAATTTCGTGATACAATAGAAAATTAAACTGTTAACATTACTGTTGATAAAAGTAACTGATATAAAATTCATTAAAATGTATTGAAATGTAATGTGATCACAAGAACTTTAATAATAAATTTGTACTAATCAAATAAAAAAAATTGATTTTATATTTTTGATCCCGTAATTAGGAAACTAAGAGATTTATTTATATAAGACAAAAATATTGGCTGAAAAGTTTTTATAAATATGCAATTGCTTTATTCATACTTTTTTTGTCAGTTTCGATTATATGTTTTTTCTGTGTTGAAGATAATGTAGAACTTTAATTTCCGTTTCCTTAATCTTTAAATAATTACAAGAAATTTCAAAAATTAAAATATTTTATTGTTGAGAAAAACATTTTTAATTCATTATTGCAAAAACTCACACAAACCAAATAAAACAACAATTATCTTTATAAATTACAGTCGTTTGCATTGTAAGCCAATGTTAGTGTTAAACTGTACATTTTACATTCAACACTTAGTTAAAAATAATATATACATACGTATTTTATTATTACCTTAAACAAAAATTCATTTAACATTTAAACTTATTACATATAAATGCATACAAGTGTGTACATAAATATAACTTCCTTCAAGTTAATATTTATTGACTATAGTTTATACAAAATATTCATAAAAGTATGTTTTGTTATTCCCTACACAAGAAACCATATGTTTGAAATATTAAGTTTTATCATTTAATCAAAACTACCAACAGTATTGCAAACGTACGTTTGTTGGGTATTAAGGACATCATTACCCAATACAACGATTTGTCTTTGCTTGTTTATACTGTCGATGGTTTTGTGTTCAGTTTTAATGTTTGGAAATTTATTACACAGGCACGTTCTAGATTATAGTCATTAATAAAGTTCTGAGGAGAACTCAACTTGTTTAATGTTTTAATTTTTGTTGAAATTATTAAAAAAATTTAGAAATTTTTTTTCTTTGCAACATTATCTCCTTAAAAATTATTTAGTTATTTTGATTTATATATTGTCAAAAATTTCAAATCTATGTTTTATTTTTTTCGTTGATAACTGATTTTTTAAGTCATGGAGATGTTTTGTCAAACCTAATCGTTGCTTTTATGTGGCTTAAAAAATACTCTGTGCATGAACAAATAGTTCCATTCAATTTTAATATTTATCATGAACAACAACTTTAAATAGTTAAAATTATTTCTGTTTTTCTGTTACACTACAGATCATTGAACGGCTTTAACCATCGAGATTATTATGCATAGCTTGTACTTAACGAGCAAAAAATAAAAACATTTTTTTTTAGCCATCACAGGTGTTTGGCTTAAGATTGAAGTTTTAAATATTAATTCTGTTTCCACAAAAAATATGTGTTTTATTAAAAACATTTTGATTCTAAATTATAAAAAATATTCCAATCGAATAATACTAAAAACTAACTTAAGTCAATGAAATTGACATTCAGCCTCATTTATACACAGACAAATTGTTGCTTGTTGTATTGTTAAAATGAATATTCATATCTTTATTTTTTGTTAGTTTCTTTCGTGCTAGAACTTTTAAGGAAAATGTACATTTTTGTTTTTGTTTATTCTTTGTTCTGTACATGTGTTTTGCTACAATTAATTATCTTATGAGTACTTGTGTGTATAAGGTTTTTGTCATTTTTTTTCAAACGAAATTTTCCTTGAAACTAAAGTTTTTGTTTTGACTTAAAATCGCATTAGCAATAAGTTTGGCAAAAGTTTTTTAAAAAGTTTTCTTAAAATAAGAAAATAGAAGAAGTTTCTTTTAATATGATGTACGAAATTTTTTACAGGTAAAATTGATTTACTAAAATAAATTTTATAAAACAAAAGAATATTTATAGTTGGATTAAAAATATATAATCCTTTAGAAAGTAAAATTAATTAAGATACCCCAACTATTTTTTTAATAAATTATATTAAATAAAGTCTTTATTGAATGAAAGTCGAAACGAACCAAAGAGAAAATATGGAATTAATGTTCTACTAATTAAGACCCCTAAATTTAGGTTAACAAATCCAACAAAAGCAATTTATTTTAACATACTTTAAATTTACCTTAATGGACTCAAAAACTCATAAAATATTTATCCGTTTTTAGCTGTCAGTTAGTTCTTATAAACACTGCGATTTATATCTCCAAATATGCAAATTCTTTGAAGAGTTTATTTCTTAGCAAATCCAAAATAGGTAAGTTAACTTTAAAATAGAATGTCATAACCCCGTAACAGTTATTTTAAAATGTCATTTTTATCATTATTGTACGTGAACTTGTTAGTATTATAACGAATAAATAATCAAAATTTGACGAAAGTTCGCGCATATTTTAATTTCTTAATTAATAGGAAAAAAATTTTTTACATCTTTTTTAATTTAAAGAGGACAGGAAAAATTTTACTGTATTCTACCAAAACCCATTGCAAACTTTAGCTTATATCAAATACATTAAGAACGGTTGTTCACACCCCATTTTCAATCTTAGAATTTCAAAAAACCGTCAAAATTGTAAAATAAAAAAATGTAAATTTAAATCAAAAATAAATTCATGTAGAGAAACTACCAAAATATTTTCGTTTCCCCCTACAGCAACAAGTAAACATATGAAAATAGGCAGCTAATTATTATGGAATTCGGTGAATTAAGCTAATAATTATAGGAGTGCTTTTATTAATTTATTGCTATGACAAACAAAGCAAAATAATCGTTGCTACAATTGTTCGAATATTTAAAAAAATACCTTTATATTTAATTAAAATGTGTATTCAAATCTAAAATGTGTAACATAAAATACGAAGCAAAAGCAAAAAGACAATTTACAATTTAATAAAAGGAAATAAATGTCTGTTTTACAATTCAAAGACAATTTTCTTATTTTTATTGCCTCTTACATACCATTACACTAGATTAATCGAAAAACCCACGCAAGCACTTTGATGAATAGTGTTTCAAATGACGTTAATAAATTACCTGCTGCTTCAAGTCCATCTTGTTCACCCCGCATTAAAGAAAATGTTATGCCAACAACTTCAACTCGATTAAGAAGATCTGAGCGGCTAAAATGCAAAGCAGACAAAACTTCTTCTCTTATTATTCAGAAATTGGCGAAGAGGAATTGATATATTTCCACTTTATATATTTTTACTTTAAAAATTATTTATAAAATAAATTTAAATCAAGTTACTTTTGAAATTTGTTTTTACTGAAAATTTGTAAAAAATGAGTAGTCTAGTTTTTGTGTTGAAATAAATGGATTCTTTTGTTAAAAAAATAATTAATAGTATATGAATATTTCATTAATAAAAAATATAAGGACCCAAAGCTTAATAAAATAGAAAATAATTTAATAAAAAAAAAGGGTCAAATAATCATTATTAAACTAAAAAATAAAAGGTTTATAAACAATTTATTTACGCAAGCACTTTCGAAAATTAAATAAACACAAAAGAAAAAATTATATCCTTTGTTTTTGTTGATGCTTCGGATTTTACTGCTGCCCCTGCTGCAGCTGTTTACGCCATAAAAGTGCAAATTTATAGGTGAACATAGAGATGAGATGAAGAGCAAATAAAAGCAATAAAACCTTAATTTATTATATAATCTTAGCTCATAAATTTCTAAGATATGTGGTTTCTTCAAAAAAAAAAAAAAAAAATAAGTAAAAAACTAATTCTGTTGTTATTATATTCTTGAATAAGAGTACAAGTGAATTAAATTAATTTCTGCTTAAGTTAATTTTTATTTAAATATTCAAAATCATATTTAAAGTTGTTCCAGTTAAAACATTTGGTCTGTAATCTTCAAAGTCAGATCAAAAAATTGAACCTAACAAGTTAATTCTCTTCTTATCTGTAAAACTAAAACATAAATATTAATTAACAAAAATAAAAAACATGAGCAAAAAAATAAAGAAAAAAAACAATACCATAAAATTATTTTGTTTAATTTGATTTGCCTTTAAATTTAGGTTGTTTTTTTTTTTTTTCTTGTTTTGTTTTGTTTTTCAGGCTTAGTTTCATTGAATGCATTAAGCTATGACAACTTATTGTTCTATTTTTCGTTAAGCTAAAGACAGATTAGTCAAATATTTGACCAAAAAAGCGTAATCACTTTTTTTACAAATGTTTATTAAATCCCTCTTGACACGTATCATTACAAATGACCTTTTATTATTTACTAAATATCATATATTATCATTTATATTAAATAAAATTCAAAATTTGTTAGTAAGTATTGAAAAGGACAGAATATTTTTTTCCATAATTTAGTGGTTTCGTCTTTTTGGTCAAATATTTGACTGTCTGACCGTACTTTAAGGGGTTTTTTATTTACAATTCCTTTATTACTTAATATTCTGAAAACGTTAATTAATTTCAATTGATTCTAAAGTAAACAAGTAAAACTTATATATGTAATTAAAATTAACATTGTAGGAAAAGTTTATTTAACATGCATTTAATTTATTATGAAATGTTTTGAGCAATTTTAATTTAATATGATTTTTTATCAAAATATAATTAATAGTTTTTTGCAAACCTTACATTGCAACAAAGTTTATTAAAAATAAATTTTTTTTTTTGGAAATCTTGTTATTTTTTACTGATTTAAAAATTAATTTAAAACTTAATAAGAAAAGTATAATACAAATTATTTTAATTTATAACTAAAATTGAAGATTAAAATTGAACATATTCCAGATGTTTCTAAATAAACATAAATAAATAAATGTCAAAAATTTTCAGCACGGAGCAACATTATATTTATAAAACTCTTATGCACAACATTCACTAAAATGAAAATATGTTTGCAATAAAAAAAAATTTATTTATTTTTTTTTTAACTCAAATTAAAAGTTTTCAAATAAAGCAAAATAAAAAAATGTTTCTAAAGTTTTATTTACATTCTCTAAGTCTTTCTTAATAGAAATACAACAAGAATGAAACACTTTTGAAAATGAGCACCTTTTATTGCCTGCGGAATTGCATCTAGCAACGAAATCAAATGTAAACTGCAGGAAGACTCCTAAAAACTTAAGTATTTATTTTCTTAACAAAACAAAACTTTTATACACATTTTTACCCTGCATCAAAAGGGAGAGGTATAATTGGTCTTCTATTAGTTTGTACGCAATACAGTCTACATAATATGGATTTAAATAAACATAGATAAACAATAAATTATATGTTTCTATCACGTTGATAATTTTGGAGGAACCCAGTTAACTTTAAAAACCGAAACGTACCTCTATATGTTTTAAACTTTTCTTCTGCTTTGTTATTATTTTGTTAACTCGCAGGATGACTCGCTTTTAAGAACTAAAAATTCAATAAGATATATTAAAAATTTAAACTCTGGAGAAACTTTTCCAACCATTCACATTTTTTGAAAAAAAATAACTTACTAAGAGTGCAACTTAAAGAAAATAAAATGACCAAAGTACTTTTTTTTAGAATTATACAATTATAAATTTTGATAACCTTTCTAAAAAATGTACAATTTTGCAATAAAAAAAAAAAATTTTCAAAAAAGGAATGGTACAATATCTTTCTGTCGGTCACAGCCCTTTTACCTCTGGAATCCTAACAGGCAAACTCTTAAAAATTCTACAAAAGATGTATTACTACAGCTGTTAAATTGAAAAATACTAAATATTAAAAGGTGTTTCAAAAGCTACGTGATATTCATTAAAATATTGTTTTTTCTTGAAGTGTGATAGGCAGATACGTAGAATAGCAACAAGTACCGAAAATAAACATCTTTATTGAGTAAAGTTTTTTTGAACCACAAATGAAGATACATAAAGCTTATGTTTCTCTATATCTGCTACAAAAACAAGATTTAAATAAAATGTTGTTACCTTAGTGACATGATTTTTACGTATAGGGCTTTAAGTTTTTAAGCGCAGTTGGTAGACATTTAAATTCCCACAGAGTATGAACAAATATGTCAGCTATAAAAATGATATAAAAAATAAATTTCAAAATTAAAGGGTGTTTTCAAGAAAGGCAGCATTTTGGCGAATATGAAGCCGGTTTAACACTTGACGTATTTGTCAGCTGAAAATAAATTTAAGTAAAAGATATGTATTTTAGTATATAAATTGATAGATAATAATTTAAATAACTTGTTCGTCATATTAGAATTTTTAACAAATAATTTATATTTTACCCAAAAAAGAGTTAAGCGAAATTAAAAACATATAAAAAATTATATTCTCAAAAAAAATTATAACAAAGATTGCAAAAATTAAAATTTCACAAAAAGGTTACAATAAATCACATTTAAGTATATTTGCGTATAATTTTTACTCAATTAAAAATTTCAGCAATCAATAAAACTGCAAAAAAAAAACACAACAATCTAAACCTTACGAAACAAAAAAAATATTTATATTTTTTTTTAATTATTTAATAAAGTAATGCTTGATTTTATATTCTGCCAACATACATTTTATTTATCATCAATAATCAATTTTAATTTGTATTCTCTGATAATAAATAAATTGTCAAAATATGAACTTTTTTAAGGAAAAAAGCTCGTAAAATCCAAATTATTTTTCCAAACCTGAAGATGCGCATAATGTTTGATTAAAAAAATGGAAGTTAGCAATAAATTGTAAAAAAGCAAAAAAATTGTACCTTAGTTTTTGCAAAGTTATGTATTTTATATTTTAATTGCTTAAATAAAGTTGAAAAACATAAACCAATATGTATATGCAATTAGGCACTGCTGATTATAACGCTCTTATCTATTTTACATTTTGTGTGAGTCTACCTTTAATAATAGTTTGCACCCCTTAACTTAAATGACAATTGCAGTCGTCATTTTAAAGTTTCTGTTTGCACCTTTAATTATTCGATAGTTTTCGCAGAATAATAAAGTAACGCACACAACTTTCGTAAGTTTTTCATTTTTAGTGAAATTGTTTCTTTGAGAAGTTATAAACGAAAAAAAGGAAAAAAAGAAATCTTCAAAAAAATAAAAAACTAATTTCGTGGTAGCAGAACAAAAAGTTATTTTGAGCTCTTGTGGCACATTTGCTTGAAAACAGCTTTACAAGAATTGCAAACAAAAACCATTTTCTTGTTTGCGAAAGGGAAAAACAAAATGTAAGGGAAATTAAGAACGTTTCTTAGTGTGTATGATATATTTGAAGAGTTTGTTTATTGGGAAATCAAAGCGGAATTATTTAATCGCTAGCAGTAGACAGTTTTTGGTGATATAGTTTGGTTGTCAGGGGCAGAACACGTAAAATACTGTATTGAAATACTGATCTTTTCAGTTCGTGTTACTTCTCATACAAGGTTATTTCCTTTTGTTATGGTTATCATTTGTGTGAAAGAACTAACGCTTTTTAAAACTTATTTTTAAAAAAACCTAAAGTTTTATTTTAAATAAATTACATTCAGGAAAAAGAGGTTTTAAATCAATTTACTAAACAGTTCTTGAAAAACATTCCAACAAGTTTTGTTAAAATAAAAGGCTTAAAGATGTCAAAATAAAATTTTTAGTTGATAATTGCTTTAACTATTAAAGCAATTTAAAAAAAAAATTAATTACTAATTATTTATTATTCTTATTCTTATTTTTAAGAATATGACCTCATTTAACAAGCGGTGAAAGGCAAAGGCATCTTAAGTAAGATAAGAGGTAAATAACAAAAATAAATAAAATAAAAAATTAATAGGTGGCTCAAAGATGGTTCGAAACATCATGTACGTGAGTTCAACTTAAACCTGGCGATTTAAAAAATTTTAACCAATGTTTTCTCGACGGCTAAGTGGAAAGGATCATACACATTTGTATTACTAAAACGCACATCGGTTTAACAACTATTTTTTTTTAATTTAATTTACTTTTTATAAGAACTGCAAGCATTTGGAATAATATTCTTCCATTTCATATTCGTTGGTTTAATAAGACGGTTTCCAAATTTAAAAAAATTGTAAAAAAAGTACCTTTAACAAAATGACCTGTTACGAATTATGTACACAAGTCGGTTATTCTGGCTGATTATTAATTCCATTATTTGTGCAAAAAAAAAACAAAATTGGGGGGTTTAATTTTATATATAAAAATGTACTTCAAAAATATTGTTAAAATAAGTCGCCATATACAATATGAATTAAGTAGGACTTTTTGGCTTGTTATTCTCGAAATAAATAAATAAAATAAATAAAATTTTATTTAACTAGCTGTCGTTGAGAAAAAAGATAATTGTCACTGTAGTATTTTTATTTTACAATTGTTAACTCAAATAAATTAAACTTTTGATATTTAAATATTTATTTAATAGATTTTAAAGGTTAAATGTAGTCCTCTAAAGAAATTCCATGTTCAATTTAAGACAAAAGCACAAATTCGAACTAAGTGATTTTATACACATATTTAACCTCAAAATATTCTAAGAGTATTTAAATTGAAGATGATTTATTGTTGTTTGTAAAATGAGCTATTAGCTTAGCTATTAAAGGTTATATCTTTGTAAATAGTGTTTACCATAATTTCCTTATGATACTTATAGGTACTAGCAGTGTCCCCAACGTCGTATGCTTGTCGTTGCTAATTTTCTTAAAATTCAATTTTAGAAAAATTTCTTTTTAAATATTTTTTGCAGAGTTATGTAAACACCGATTTTATGTGGTATTAAAAAAAATAAAATATGCTGAAGACGGCTTTAGCATCATAATAACGGTAAAATTTTTAAATTTTGTCATCTGTTAATTTAGTTCAATCGTGCTTGATTTATTTAAATATGATATGGCCATTTCGCTACTGCTCATATAGCGCAATATTTTAAAAATGTCAAATAAGTAGGTGCCTTGGGAATACTTATTACAAAAATACTTTTCACAAAGAAAACATAACAACATTCCTGCAAAACTACACCGATAAGTGGTTTAAAGCAACTAAAACTTGTTACAATGGAGAACAACACAATTACTGTTATTGTTTTATTTTAAATAACAAGAGTTTTTGCGCTTTGCGGCTAAACATTTAACTTTTATGCAGAAAGTTGTTTTATTGGTTGGCATATTTTTTCTTAGAAACAAAATTTTTCGCTTGGCTCATTTTCTATGAGGAATTGCAACACAAGTTGTTATATTTTCTGAATATGCAAATATATTCAACTTCAATATTTTATTTATTTTGAACAAAATAAAGACAATTTAGGGCTTTTGGTATTCGTGTTAAGAAAAAAATATATCGCATCAGATTTTTTCTACATACATACAATTCACAAGAGATAGCACAAGTCCAGGTTTTATGTCTGACAACTCTGTGCATCAGCAAAGCTGCCAATCAGTTCAATATCTTAACTTAGCACATTTTAAAAGAAATACTATATTTTCTTTTGGGGAAAAGATGAAAAGACAAAATCGTTTGCTTGAATATATGAAGGTATGCTTGTGGCCCATGTCTAAATCAAGTACAAAAAATTTAAGAAAGGGTAATCGAGTGTGGACTTACGCATTTTTGGCGAAAGTATTTCCCAACTATATTACCAACCTAATAATTTTAATGCAGCATAAGACTTTTATTATTAATTATTGAGAATTTATTACAATGATTATAACAGGAAAAATAATAATCATTAGTTTGAATTTTAAAGTATTCCTCTTTAAACTTAAAGAACTAGTTAAATTTCAACTTCTCTTATTTGCAAACTAATATAATGTGTTTTGTAAGCGAGTAAGAAACTTTGGCAATCACAAAAGTAAGTCATTACATGGCAAGTACTTTTTAAGGTAATGTCTTATTTTTTGCTGGGTTGCTAACAAGAATGTTGTACTATTTAATCCGTGCACAAATATTTAAACCATGATTAAAAGTATTAGATTGCTAGTATGTCAATATATTTTATATACAAATCATTTTTTTTGCTATTCAGCCACCATTTTGCTCCTTAACATTTTTAATATATCTGCTTAATTTTGTGTATTCAACGCTTCTTATGACAGTTTGCTTAATATAGTTTTTTTAATTATTCTGATCTTTAAAGTTGAACAGATGTGATGTGTTTTATAACACGTTGATTGCTTGACCTTCAATCCGAGCAGATACATCTAAAAAGTTTTCCAGAGAGATATTTAATGGCTAAATAGATGTTTTTACAATAAACAAAAATCGTCAATAGACAACCCTTCTATTTACAGAAAAATATAATTATTTACAAGAAAAGGAGAAGTCAAAAATTGTTACGCCCATCTTGCTTAAAGGCTTATAATATTAAAAAATATAATTTAACCTAATACACGATTTTTAAAGATAATAAACGTACTAAGCAATTTCGCTTTTAGTTAGTGTTATGTATTTAATTCCACCTGCTTTTAAAAGCGAATTTTTGATAACTCCGTAATTGAATAAGGTTTGATTCCGTTTTTTTTTTTTCTTGAATAAAAAATCTTCAAGCTAGTGTAAAAGGAAAAAAAAACTTAAATGAAAACAAAAAACAAATAAAGCGTACTACAACAAGAAGTGGTACATTATTTTTTGTGATGATTTACATATGTAATTCTATAAATCTCTGAGGGTATGTTTTTGTTCTTTATGTCTAAAATTGTTGCGAAATCCTCTTAATTATTTTACTAAACAATAATAATAAAAAGCAGGAAATAAAAATTTTTTTTCATTATAATTGAGTTAATTAAACAAAGAAATCAGAAACGTATTAATCCACAAAAGTTTCGCTAGGGTCACAAAAATGTAATTAAGTTGTTCTTTATTAAACATAAATACCTTTAAAATTCTTAACATCTTAATTAGTTATTATCACAATATGATATGCCATGTCTTTAATATTCTTAACTAATGTTACGATTAATTGCTCCCACACAATAATAATAATTTTATTTAAAAAGTTTTTATTTTGCCCTTTATCCTTTTTGTTAACTTAAACTCAGAATAACTGTGCCCGAAACCCTTTGCATTCTGTTTCCTTTTTTATTTTGTATTCACAATTAGTTAAAAAAATTTTTGTTGAACAACTAATCAGTTTTTTCCAAAAAATGTATGTAATTAAGTGTATAATCCTGGCCGAAAGGTTTGACATTTTTTTAGGGCTACATTTCAAATTAGGCTTTTTGTCATAACTATCTATTTTTGATGAGGACTTTATTATTCATTTTAGTTACAAAAATACACTTAAAAAAATTAAATTTTCTAAAAACGAAAAAGTTTAATAACTGTTACAAAATTGCGTAGTGTTTCTAAATTCCTAAAATGCTAGCAGATTAAGCTCATTTATAAAATTAACAATTTTTAAGCGCTTGCCAAACTTTAAGTTACGTTTCACATATTTGTTAAACTTTTTCTAAGTGTAAATACATGCACGTCATTTAAATTTGACATACTTAATTGCTACACACGTTCATACGTTTGCTAAATGTTAAATTGTTCATAATAAAAACATAAACAAAACGAAAAGTAAAAGACAAAATAGAAACAACTTAAATATGCCTTAAGCAAACAATTAGTAAGTTAGTTATTGTTGCTTAAAACGAAGCAACGCAACAATAATAACAACAACAACAAAAAAAGTCATAAAAAGAGTAACAAGAGAAGCAATTTAAATCAGGACATTAGCAAAGTAAAAAAATTAACCTCGTCAAAGAAGATATTAACACAATATATGAATGGATGAATTTGCTAATGCATCTACACAGAGATGGGCAATATGAAATAAGTAAACATTTATGTTACTTCTTATATCATTGGCATTAATAGAAACTAGCCTCTAAACAAGATTATTATATATTTTATTATTAGTGTACCTAGAGTGTATTAGTTTATAATTGTCTTTTATAAGTTTTATGAGAAAAAAGATCTTTGGGAGAAGTAAGCTATGACCTGGGCATAAACAGTACTCAGCTCTAAGAGCAGCTAAGTTTTACACACACCAGCGTTATTAAACCTGAGACCATTTTCAAAATAATATGTTCTTGTGCTCTTCTACACACAGTCGACTATAAAAGTTTTGTTCAATCTTCGGTTTGTATTTGCTTTACCAAAAATCACTGAATTTTTAAGCATAAACATTAGAATAATCGAGAGCTTCGTTTCGTCAAAACCTTTGCTACACCTCACTACAGATGGAGTAACATTATTAGTCACACGCTTACGCGATATCATGTAAAACTGAGCTTTGATCTAAACGTTATTCTCACTATCCTATTTAAAGAATTGGTCGTAAATGTGTATTATTATCTATAAACTTTTCGAAAAATAAGCGTTTTGCAATAATGTTTAAACGTTCTTTTCCCTTCACTGAAATGCATCAACGGTAAACCAACTACATTAACCATATTTTTATATACAAGGAAAGTCTGTCTTCATATAGTGGTATATTGGCAATTTACAATATTTTACTTTAACAAATATATTGTTTTCTATTTTGAGGCAATAAGAAAAGAGCACAGACTCTTTTACTTTAACACTGATAAGAATTTCGCATACACCTTCTTGTTTTTGTTTGCTTGCGAGATGTTTTCAAAAGTAATGGTAATTATTAATACTTTGTCCCCAGGAATCAAAAACTAATTTTAATTTCTGTCGTCATTAAGGGTGATATTAAAAAGTTATAACTGTTGTGATTACAATAAAATGAAAATGAAGATAGGTAAAAAATTTATGATGCACTACATTATAAGTATTAGGTAAAAAAATACAAAATTTTCAATCACTACTGTATTCCTTTTATTAAATAAAGTGACACTAAAACGAAAAGGGAAGCGCGGCGGAAATTAAATTATTTACAAATTTTTATTCTAAAAAAAAATAACTCCTTAAAAAAAATCGCATAGTTCTCTTTACTTTCTTCATTGAACCCACCTCGTATTTTTCTAAGTCCGTTCATATTCTAAAAGCATGTGATGGCTTTTTCACTATTATTGTACATTTAAAAATGTAAAAAATTTTAGCCTGAAGCTATACGTTCATTTTTCTTTTTCAAAATTCTTGTTTTGAAGTTTTCTTTTCTACATTATTACCTTGTTACTGTTCCAAGAAAAATCTGAGTACTCAAATTTCCAAAAGACTGCATAGAGTCAAAAGGAGAAATAAAAAAATATTTAAATGCATTAAATACAATTTTTTTAAACCTTACAAGCGAAAAAAATGCAAAATATAAATTTTACATAACAACTGAAAGTTTTTTTCTGGTCAACAATTATAAATGAAAAACATATAAAAAATATTTGCAGCAGCACTCTAATTTTTTCTCATACGGTGTATAAGATTTTATATACTTCTGAAAATGTGTCTTTAGTTTATTTTTTATGAAAATAAGGAGTCAAAATGTTGATATAAATGAATTAAAATTTATTTTTGGCTTAAATTAATTTGTTTTTAATTTCTAAAAACCTTTTTTTAGAAAGAAAAATTAATTTAGCAAAAATATGCGGACTTTTCCAAAGAAAACAAGAAAAATTAGACACTAGCAGAATGAAATGCACCATTTTCTGGATCGCTACAACCTTCATCAGCATTCTTCGTATCTATCACCTTAGCTTGTGTACACTGTAAACATCATCTATTTAAACACCAAAAGGCTTTAAACAAAATTTTAACATCCATATTAAGGATGTTATACATCTTCAACGAAAACTTTTGTGAAGCATTGTAAGTAAGAATATAATAAAACTACGTACCTTTGACGACACACAAAAGCAGCAGTAAAGGCGTTACAGAAGTAACATTTATGATTATAAAAAAAAAATAATAAAAACGACAACGAAAACAGAACTAGCACCAGCTAAAGTGAATTAAAATATGTAACAACAAACAGCACTTAGATTACAAAAAAAACTTTTATTTTATACTCTTTTTTCTGCTACTAAGCACTAGCTCTGGACGTTTTAAAAGGCAATATTTTTAAAGCCTACATCTCTTTTTCTATGTGAATAATGGTGTTTTTATGTAAAATTTTTTTTTAAATTATTTTAAAAAATAAGAAATAAAATAATACCCTGGTAATGTTTCATTTTTAGCTTTATCTTTGTAGCAGTTGTTAAAGACTTGCTTAAGAAATTATTGCAGACAAAAACTTTATTCAAGTCTTGTTTTTATTATGCGATTTAATATTAATTAAGGTAGTCCTCATTAAAATATAAAACAACGAGAATAATTCTGCCATTTATTTGTGCATTATTTCTCTAGTAAAAACAAAATGAATATTAAGTTAAACTTACGCAAACAGAAAGAAAGCAATGGCAAAAATGAAACATGTTGAGAAATGAAGTTTCACAAGATATTGCTCTTGCTATTCAAAGATATTTATTTTGGTTTTGTTTATGTACAAAATGATTAGAAAGTTTTAAAACGTGTAAAACTTTGCAGCAACGTTTTGTGTCTTTTTATACACTACGTTTTATATCGCGACGTGTAAAAATCTAAAAGAAGAATTAGTGTTTTACTTTTTATCTCTCTTAAAATGAAAAAAAAAAAAAAATTACCAAAAAATCGAGGTTCAAAAAACAAAAAAAAAAACATCAACTAATAATATTTCAATAATAAAATATAATTAATCATTTTACCATATTTTCCAAATTATTTTACTAACTCAAATGGTCGAATATCTTGCCAGATATCGTATCGTAGTTTCAATTGATAGTTACTTCAACCAGCTTTAAATAATTAGGTCACTATTGCGATATCCTTTAATTTACTTGGTGCTAAAGCGAACACAGTGCAAGTTTAAAGTGTCTGTCCTTCACAGATTAAAAAATATCAATATTCTTAGGAATGCCATATTACTTGTGCGACACCCTTTAATTTTTATTATTGTTTGTATAACAGATGTACACATTTCTTCAATATTTCAAGAATCTAACCTTTATGGTTTCAGAGGTCTGCATGATAGACGAGCAGACAGATGCACGGCCAGACATTGCAGCGAAAAATAAATCCTAAAAATTATTATTACTCATTAATATTTTTGTTGTGGTTCGGCCAATAGTAGCGAGCAGCAAGGAGATTCTTGTAACGCAGCAGACTTAAAAATGATTAACACTCATATTTTATTATCAAATATTTCATTACTTTGTATTTCAGCTGTCAACTCTCACAAGCATTATATTTTACCTTTATCAGAAATATAAGCAATAGAAAAAAACAAGTAAAAGTTAATGCCACAAAATAAAAATATAATTTTTAGTCCACTGTTTGAATATTTTAGCCTTTTTAAATTATTAATGTTTTAAAAAAACAAATTTGTTATCACATTCACTTATTCAAGGGAATAAGCCAACCAGCACCTGAAAAAATAAACATTGTTTTCACTTTTGCGAAAACTCATTTAAAAGAAAAAATTGTAGATAAAAAAAAATGTTTAAGGTTAAATTAAATAAACAAAATAGTAATTAATACGAACTTACCTCAACATTAATTAATATCAACTTTTTCTTTGGCCACTACAAATTAGTTTGAAGCTTCTAGCGTTTTAAATCTTTTCGCAGTCATTGATGCTGACCTAGAATAAACCAAGAAAAAATATTTTACTTAAGACAAAATTCGTCTATTTTGTCTTTTTTAATTTCTTTAAACACAATATGTTTAAATAAAAGTTTTGGCCTGTTTGTGGCACTTTAACGCAATAATTTAAATATTTAATTTATTATTATATTTAACTTCTTAACAAAGACAAAGAATATTTTGATACACAGACAAATGCTCAGTACTGAAATAAGTCGAAAAGAACAGAATCAATTACCATTTTTATGGAAAAAAGAGTTGTTGTCACTCATTAAAAATAATAGTAAAATAGATAACGATAAATCAAAGTACAAGGAATTATAGCTTATTCAAAAAAAATTTTATTAAATTTATTTTAAATTATAAATAGATTACTATTATCAGTTAGATAAGAGTTCGTTATTATATAAGATTTATTGAAGAGATTAAATTAAAAGTTAGTTTAATCACACTGTTCTGCAAAGAAATTCTCTTTTAAACAAAAATAAAATAAATAAAAAGAGCTTAGCTTCTTTATAAAAAAGAACTCCTTTCAGTTTTCTAGGCGGTTGCATTATTGTATTTCACTACAGCGAAAGAAGGTTAATCGGATTTGGATAAATAAACTACCTAATGTATGAATATTCCTTATTTTGTATGAATAAGGTGACTGCAAGACAAGTGGCATAATTTTAATGATGTAGATCTGTTTTACGTTCCTTGAAGGTTGTCTCACTGCGAATCCGTATCTTTTAAGCACTCAGTTGGTACAACGACGTCAAATAGTTTCTTCAATAGGAAGATGCATTGTCTCACGATTGGCAGTTTAAGAATCGCGGTATGGTTTTTAGAATCGATGACAGATTTTTGATCAGCTTTAACATTACACTACAGATAAGTATTCCTACGACAGCCTCATTTACCTTAACCAATATGTCGTGTTCTAAGTCTTTCTTTTCATTTTGACAGATTTCTCTATTGGACCAGAGTAAAAAATCGTTAAAGCTTCCCCCAAAAAAGTATTCCAAATCGCTGGCATAATCACATTCATTTTCAGGATCTATTTTCTGTAGAACGAAAAACTTACTTCAAGACTTGAAATCATGTTATTAAGTACTTATCGGACTACTGACACATGTGTTCCACAATAACGGAAGAGCGGTACGTATGAGTGCCATTTACCAAAACCATTACTAACCAGCCGCAATTGCAAACACTGCCTAAGATTTTACTTGTAAAATTGTAATTCTGCTCTAATTTGAATAGTTTGCAAGTGTCCGCGACCAATAGCATGCGAAAATTAACACAAAAATTCAAAAATATAACGAAACATATAAAAAGTATTTAAAGATAACAAAGTACATATCACTGCCAAGCAAAAGAATCTTAAATAACAATTTTTATCGCTTTTAATAAAATCGTTGTTAGTTTATTTTATTTACTACAATAATGAACATTTTTTTGTGAGCGTGTTGCGTACTGCCTTATAAATGATTTTTATACTGTAGTACAAACTCAATTAAATTACTTGTATACTCCTATATAAGGATGTGAATTATATATAACAAAGGAGGACAATTTTTCGTTTGGTTAAAAGTTAATTAAAAATCAAGTTGCTCCTCGAAAAGACAAAAACGTAGTTTCGTTCGCTGGTTAAATTTTTAATATTAAAGCAAATGAATAACTGAAATAAAAAGTTTCTTGAAAAAGTTGTTCAAGATGAACAGATGAAGCAAGTTAAAATTTTATAATAATATTTCTTTTGACTACTTCGTTTAGCTACATTTGACAACAATAACTATGGCACCAAGGGAATTTTATCTACGCTAAATGTTAATAGAAAAGCATGAAAGGTTACTATTATTTATTTCCAGGAAGCCCGCCCACAGGCTATAATCTACAACCTCTCGTTTCGATAAGCCTCAGGAATAATATGCGGCTTTTTTTGTTTTTTACATTTAATATTCACTATACGTGGAAACTTTTTTCTCCACTGTTTGCATTTTATTATTTTATGTGTATTTTTGAAATTTTTACTAAAGGTCATATAACCGAAGTTTTTTCTACTTATATTCACTACTGACAAATAGGTACATACACACACAAACCCACAATTATTGTATTTAATTAATTAATGTATGAAAATATATTTTAACACTTAACTCTCCGTAGTATTTGGGCATCAAATTGACTGATAATGCAATTTGAAAATATTGACTTATATTGATTATGTTTGTTAATCCCTTTTGCAATGCCATGTTTTTCATTAAATATCTATCAAATAAAATAAAGAAAAACCAATTAGAGAAAATATTTATGCTTAATAAGTTAAACAAATTTTATGTTCAATATTCTAAGTTTATTAAATTTGCAATCACAAGTTTAATTAAAAAAATTTAATACATTTTTCTTTAGAAATATTTGAATTATTTGGGTAATATTTTAGATGTTTAATTACTTGCATCAAAGTCATTTACATTCTCATATAAACATATTTGATTTATTTCTTTAATTTAAATATTTGTGTGTATTTATTAATGCAAATTTCAACTTTGTAGAACAATTGATTGAAAATAATTTAGAATGTGTATGTTTACTGGTGAATTTTTTACGAGGGCTGCTATATATATTTCTGGCCTGGCAACACTGAGTGCTGCCAAGTGCAATCTGACAATTCCATTGGAAAGTTTGTCATTTTTAAGCATAATCGTACACAAAATGTTTTCACGTACGACCATTATTTGTGTTGTTTACAGTGACTTGAAAAAATTAATATAAAAAAAATGGAATTAACTCGTGAACAATTTCGTGCCATCATGTTTCACAACTTTCGACGTGGATTATCACGACAAGAGTGCATTGATGAACTTAAATCTTTGTATGGCGATGAAGCACCATCCTATAGCACTGTGAAAAATTGGTACAATGAATTTAATCGTGGCCGAAGCTCGCTCAAAGACGAATTCCGTGAAGGTCGTCCAAAAACGGCTGTTGTGCCAGAGAACATTGATGCCATGCGTGAACTCATAATGCCAGATCGACATGCGACATACCGAGAGATAGAGACATCCTTTGACATTTCCACCAGTATACATTCGATACTCAATGAACACCTGGCCGTAAAAAAGGTTTGTTCTCGTTGGATCCCGCACAATTTGAAAGTCGTTAAAAAAAAAGGCTCGTGTCGATTGGTGCAAAGAAATGTTGCAAAAATACGATTGCGGTGCTTCAAAAGACGTTTATACGATCGTCACAGGTAACGAATCATGGATCTATGCGTATGAGCCCGAAACGAAACAACAATCGACCTCATGGGTCTTCAAAGACGAGCAAAATCCAACGAAAGTTGTTCGTGGAAGAAGCACTTCGAAGCAAATGGTCGCCTGTTTCTTCGGCAAAACTGGTGATGTGGCAACTGTTCCGCTTGAGCAATGTAGAAAGGTCACTTCTCAGTGTTTGCCTGAAGTCATCGGAGAAATTCGAAAAACCAACAAGAGAAGACGAATCATGTTCACCATGACAATGCGAGCTCTCACACATCGGCTCAAACCAGAGCGTTTTTTACCGGCCAAAACGTCGAATTAATGGGTCATCCGCCGTACAGCCCTGGCACCTAATGACATCTTCTTGTTTCCGCACATCAAGAAAAAAATGCGTGGTCAACGATTTTCGTCACCAGAAGAAGCTGTTGAAGTGTTCAAAAACCATGTTTTAGAGGTGTCTCAATCGGAGTGGAAAAAGTGCTTCGACAACTGGTTTGAGCGCATGCAAAAGTGTATAAATCTTACTGGAGAATACTTTGAAAGACAATAAAACCATTTTTAATTATACATATTCGCATTTTCATTATTAGGCCAGAAATATATAGAGCAGCCTTCGTACCCTTTATCAAAAGGGGTTTTTTAGGCTTGATAAAACTTTCAAAAGATCCAACTGTCAGACAAAATTAAACCAGTAAAATTTTTTCAGATTTACTTTGAAAACCCGTCAGCAAGTCGTTGTACACGAAGAATTGTGTATATATAGTGAAACTTCTCCACATAGATCCTACAGAAATCAATTACATAAAAAAATGTTCCGCCTGGAGTTGATTACGCGCTGATGGCATCACTGGGCTTTATTTCTTTAAAAATGAAACCACAGCTGGCGTTATAGTCGATTTAGGTCGTTACCGAACCATAATTAATTACTTTTCTGTTCAAAAATATGGAAGATTATTATGCAGGCGAGATGTGGATTCAATAATATATGTTACTACGTGTCATACGGCAACCGCAACCATCAACTTATTGAAATAAAAATTTATCGATAAATTGATTACTAATAAAGAGCCGTTCAATTGGCCTCCCAGGTCGATTATTTGCTATGAAGCCACTTACAATCACTGGCTTATGCTGATAAACTACCAAACATAGACTCCTTGAAGGCCAACATTGTTTATTGTTGCCATACCAAAACTATTTTCAGATGTTAATTCCTTTCCTTTGATCTTTCAAATAAAAAATTTTATATTTAAATTTTTACTTAAAGTCATTTTTTTAAATACAAATATCCATCGAGCCTACAAAAATACCCTTTACAAACTAGCAAAGAAAAAGTTATGGTCTTCATATGATCTATTTTAAATGATTGCAAATATTATTAAAATACTTCTTTGATATTGCCAAAGAAAGTATTAAATGAAACTTAAATGCGCCAAAACTTAAAAAAAGATATTCACATCTTCATAAATAAAAATGAGTTCAATATTTATTTTTTTAACTGACAACTAATTCATAAATTTCTTTTAGTAAACGTAAGAAACGTTACTTTTACATCCAATATTTTTTTCTTTTAGCATAAAAGAACGTAACAAATATAAAATTTATTATAAACAACACATTAAAAAGCAATAAAATTAAAAAATAAACACACACACATATAAATTTATCAATATGTTGTTCAAAATTATAAATATAAATTTGAATTGAGTAACTATCATGTTTTTACTTCTCTTATATTTTTTATATTGTTATATTATGTTTTGTACACGTATTATTCTACTGGCACTTAAAAGAATGTAAAGTAAAACAAAAATTTTTATTTTACAAAAGTATCTTCGAATTCTTTAAACATGTGCATACCGAAGTACTATATCACACAATACTGTTGTATAAAAAAGGAAAAAGAAATTTGTGATACATTTCAGAGTAACAAAGATATTGTAAGTGAGTTGAAAATTAATTCTGGCTTTAGTTCATTTATTTTGATTTTTAAAAACCTTCTTTAGAAAGAAATTTTTTTACAATGTATGCGGACGTTTTCCAAAGACAACATTTTAATATTGATATGAATAAAACTCTTATTCTTATTTACAATGTTAGTTGGTAGTAAATAGATGCGAAGAATGCTGATGAAGGACGTAGCGGTCCAGAAAGTGCAGTATTTCATTCTGCTAGCGTCTAATTTTTCTTGTTTTCTTTGGAAAACGTCCGCATACATTTGTAAACATTTTTCTTTCTAAAAAAGGTTTTAAAAATTAAAATAAATGAATTAAAGCCAGAATTAACTTTCAATTCATATATGTTAATTATTGACATTTTAGGTTGAACACACGTGAATAAAGCTGAGCCTCAGAAAACTGATATATAAAGTGAATTCCATAGACTGTCCTAATTCTATATAAATCTTATGCTATCCCGCATAAATTATGATTAAAGAAAGTAATAGGAAAAGTCTTTTATAACAGTTTCTATAAAAAGTACCTACCTCGAACAGAAATTTATAATAAACAACAAAGCATAAATGATAAAACTTAAAAAATTTATATGCAAAAGTTCCATTACAGAACATTTTTAAGTAAGTTTTAAGAGGACCTTCAAGACAAAGCGCATTAAAGATGTACATTAAAATGCTTTTTTTTAAATAACTTTTAAAACAAAAATGTCTTTTAGAAAGAACTTTTCCGAAAACTGAATGAAAATACCTTTTTAAATAGAACTGTTACAAAAAAAATTAAAAATTATTTTAAATATTTTTAAAAAGCCTTTTTAATGATATATTTATAAATGGTACCTTCAAGACGTTCAAGATAGAAAAAGGAACATTTTAAGCATTAGCATTTTTAAAAGATCTTCAAAAAATGTTTTCTTTAGATATAAAGGTCCCAAAATAAACTTTTGAAGAATTTAACTTGGAAATGAGAAATTTTAATCAGAACCCTAAATAAAAATTTAAAATTGTATAGAAGAAATATTTAAAAATACATATGTGCGTACATATGTATCAACATATGGAAATTGCATATTTATGTCCAACCATAAAATTTAAAAATGCACAAAAAAAACTAAATTTATTGTCAAAACGAAAAACTATTATTTCGCAATAAATTTTGTAAAAACTTGTGGTAAAACCAAAACTTACAAATTGATACATGAAAATATTTCAGGAAAATGTTATTCATTATTGGCTTCTCTTGTTTTCTTTCAGCACATGTGTATAAATATGTCATAGAAATAAATTAAAATTGTTTTAAATATTTTATTAACCAATTCGAGAATAAGATTTACATTTTCTTTACATTCAAATAGAAAAATAATAAATAAGTTTATTAACTTTCAACACATGTTTTATATAAAAAGCATTTGTTCATGTAAAAACTAAATTAAATTAAAATTTCAAATTAAAATTTAACCACAATATATAAAACAACAAAAAAATAATGCATAGCGAAGTTGATTGAGCGATGTCCGTCTGTCGGTCCATATTCGGTTTGAAATTAACACTGCCAAGACACTAGATGAGATCAAAATAGAGAAGATTAAAAGTTTCCAATCGATCAGGCATTGTTTCAAATATTTTGATGTTGAAAATTAGCAAGGTCGGTCTATGTCCTTCGAAGCAACGGGTAAAACACCATGCCGGCCTCTAATTTTTCCATATACTTGGAAAGAAATCTAGTTCAGTAAAAAAAGTAAATATATAAGGCGATAAAAAATTAAAAATTAGGAAAAGAACATTAAGTGAAGAAATTGCCACTCGCCACCTTTTTATAGAAAGGTGTGGTTGTGTACCATATATTTTTAAGATATCAAAATGGGTATCATTTAAAAGCATTTGAAGAAATCTTTCAGGAAATACTAAGACTAAAAAAAAAATGCTAAACCCTTTAAGGACCGATGGAATTTTTAAGTGAAATTATATAGATGTTGTAGTTAAAAATTTGTTGGCTATTTTTTATTTCTCTGTGATCTAAATATTTTTTTTTTATTTATTTATTTTTTTTTTTTTTTTGAATGGAGTTACTTCACTTAACTAGATTAGCATATATGCTAAAGGGTACATAAGACTCGGCAACACTAAGGTGTTTTTTTTTAATTTTTTTCTTCTTTAAGCTATTTTTAAGCAATTTTCAATTAACTTACTTACATAGATTTCTACCTTAGCTGAAAAAAATATTGCACTTATTTGTCTATATTCGAAAAAAAACAACTTTAGAAAATTTATTTTCTAATTTTTTTTTTTAATTTTACTTTCTTCCATTTTATTTGCACAATTTCTTACTGTACTGCAATCATTTTTTATCAAAATTTGTAAATTCATTAATATTACACAAAACCCAATGAAAACTATTTTTAAACTCAAATAGCTCTTTAAAGAAAAAGTTATGTTTGCATTAATCTTTGGTATCTAATACTTACACTGCCTGCATCAAGAACTATATTTTTGCTTAAACAGGGAGGAGATATATTCAACAAAAGTAGTCTAGTTAGAAGAGTTAATTAAATTTGTGGTTTTGGTAACTTAAATACTGGTGCAGCAAATCCTTGTTTATTTTAACAAATACAATATGTTGCATAATACTATTATCTAATTAATTTTTTTTTTTTTTTGTTATTTACCTAATCTTCTTAAAATTTTGCGTAGGAAAATAATAAAATTTTATTTAAAGTATAAGTTTCAACTTTAAACCTTCTTATCTAAATTGCATAGAATTGTGGTATCATGGACGGATACAACTGCATTGAAAATAAAATTCGATGGACGTCGTCATTAGTTTGCTTCAAAATTTTTATTAATATATGATAAGTGGTATTTGTTTCATACGCCTCGTATTCACTTACTCAAAGCAAAGCAGTACTTCAAGTGTGACATGGCTTCCATGTGTTAAGATAAGAACTAAATACTTTGTTAACACTGCATTTTAGTATTTGTGGCCACAAGGGCAACAGCATTAAAATGATAGAAGTAAGTACATAAATTACAGTAAAGAGTGCTTTTACTATACTACTGTGCGAACTAGTCAATTTTGTAAAAAAATTTAATGTAAAAATAGTCGCTTCCTTTTTTTTTCTAAAGAAAGGACTTTTTACAGAAATTTGGCAACCAGCAGGCTTTTCTGAAAAAATATTCTTAGGGAAACATTTCTTAATTTTACAAAGTACATTTTTTAAAAAGGAGTGTTGTTTTTAAGCTACTGCTCGAATTAGTACCTTTTGTAAATAGGTTTACTTCACTTTACTATATTTTTCCTAAGATATGTATTTATCTTGCGGAGTTTTTGGTAAAAGTTTGACTTACAAAACTTTTGGAAAAAAAATATCGTTTTATTTCAAGAAATAATCGTTACAAAAATATATATTGATTTGTAAATAAATAAGAAAATTTTTGGAAATAAGAAACTTTTTCTAAAAAAGCGAACGTTTTCTAAAAAAAGAATTTTCACTAAAATGTTTATTTTTTAAAAAGGATTTTTTTTAAGAAAAGAGAGTTTTTTATGTTCTTTATAAAACGAATTTTTCGTAGGAAAGAAAAGAATCATTTTCTTTTTAAAATATATTTTAACAAAATCATAATACTGTTGTGTTCTCTTTATATTTTCCTGGTAATCCTTTTTCTGATGATATTATAGATAAAGTTTGACATCAGTTCATGACTTAAGATTTCTTTTCTTGGAAATTTTCTTTATGATTCTATTGTTCTTTTTAAAATATTGGCTATATAACACTGTCATAAGATTGCATATTGTAATATTTATACATATAAATAACTCAATTCTTTGACATGTAAAAATTTCACATACTCGTGAATATGACTTGACGCAGTTGAATAAGAAAAAATAGAAATAAAGTAAAAAATCTTTACGAAAATCAGCAGAAGAAAAAAATTTTAAAGAAATTGAATGTTTATTTAAATAGTATTTTTTTTAACAAGAACATTCCCCAAAGTGTTACAACTTTATTATGCCTGAATGATCTGAGAAAGCATCGTAAAATGTCAAAGATAATTTGTGCTTGAATGATAAAAAGAAGTATGAAAGAGAATATCTTAAAGGAAGGTTAAATGCTTAAGAGTAAATGAAAATTCAGTTGAAGTCTTTTTGTCAAGTGGACCATTTTTGTTTGTGTTTTTTAAAATGTTATTTGTATTATATTTTATGGATTAAGAAATGTTGTTTTTTCTTTCAATAGACAACTAAAAATCACTGGGAAGTTTGGTTAACTAGTAATATATAAAAAATTAAAAATAAATTTTAATGTACTTTATATTATACGTTCTAGGCTACTAATCAAATGAATACTTGATAGATTAACTGTAGTAAGTAACAAACCGTCAAACTAGGCATCTGGAAACGGTTCATTGCCATACCATCATAGCTGAGTTAAATTCGTGTCCGTAAGCGGCGCTGGATGGATTTAAAATTTTTTTTGATATTTAAACTCTCTCTCTCTCTCTCTCTCTCATCAAACCGCTCTGACATGCAAAGTTTTAAAGTCTAATTGCAGCCTTAGGCATGTAATGTTGCTTATAATCCCCCAAGCCTTAGCGGTGCCATTGTATATTGCAGTTTAATTTTAGAGCTTGAACGCAATTGAATTTGTCCGTCCAGGTTCATTTTACGGCTTTGCTTCCTTTGAAATAAAATATATTTATGTTTTTTAATTAAAAAAAACTTACGAAATTTTGTTTAATAAAAGCTTACAAGGTCTTGTAACACCCTTAAAAAAGTCTTTTCAGAATGATGTAGCGGTATGACGTTTTCATAAACATTAAGAAAGGTGCCTGTACACTGAAACAAAAATTTATCTAAATTATACAGTAAAATTTGGGTTACAATTAAAAAAATTACAACCAACTAATTTTTTTATTAATACTACGGATTTTTTAGTAAAAAAAAAAACAATAATTTCAGAAAAATATTGAAGAAATTTCATCAGTATGATTTGTTTCGCTTCGATACTAAAAAATTTGAAAATTTGGCTAATATTGGTTTTAGTGAATTTTTATTTAAATTGTCTGACTTATTAATATAAATATATCTTCATTAAAAGTCTGAAAAAACTTCACAAAAATCTGGCAAAACCATTTGTATTTTTCTATTTCGATTCTGGTCATTATTAGGAGATTTGGGGTCAATGAAATTCTCTCAATAACTTGAAAAATACTTCTAATTTATCCTGGCTTATATTTGAGGCATTGCAAAATATAATTGTGTTTTTAAATTAAAAAAAATATTTTAGAAAAACAATTTAAGTTTTAATAAAAATTTTAAATAAAACTTTGTTAAATTAAAAGAACTTTTCTAAATTTCCTAATATTTTTTACTCAGATTAATAATTTACTATGCAATATCGGATCTTCTCGTTCCTTAAAAAAATTCAAAAAATAACTATAATTGTTTGCTTTTTCTATATCAGTTTATAGGTTTGATAAAAGTTAAATAACAACAAAACTTTACACTCTTTTACGTAAAACCGAAATATCTTATTATTCGACTTGTGCTATAAATCAA
This sequence comes from Cistogaster globosa, assembly GCA_937654795.1. Classification (NCBI taxonomy): domain Eukaryota; kingdom Metazoa; phylum Arthropoda; class Insecta; order Diptera; family Tachinidae; genus Cistogaster; species Cistogaster globosa. Next base: position 129,994,271 of record OW569404.1, on the reverse strand, counting down.
CTGTTTAACATCATATTTTAATTAAAAATCATTAAACTGTGAAATAGCAAAATATGATCAATTAACATCTTGAGCATAACAAGCTTATGAATATTGCTCATAATCTTCTGTTAAGATATAAAACAAATATTATTTTAATTTTAGCAAAACAGAAATAACTAAAATCATCATCTGCATTGGCATATTGGAAATTGATTCAAAAACAGTTACATACACACATGCTGTTACATTTTAATTAGGTTAAAACATAATTTAGTATTTATGCATCTATATATTAATTAATTAAGAAATTTTAAGCCTCATGAATTTTGTGCTTGAAAAATTTGGTAGACGTATCATGGACCTCGTTTTGTATTGTCTTGCATTTAAGTAGAAAATCAATTCATTGTTTTTTTTGAATGAAAATAATAAAATGTTTAAATAAACATTTGAGCAGTAGTTTAAACTTGAAAAGCACGAAATTATTATCAAAAATAATAAATTAATTACAGTACGAGTATCTGACTTATTTGAAGCATACGAATTATGGAAAGTTTATATGTAGATTTATAATTCATTTATATATTTTGTTTATTGCAAACTGCATTTAGTGCCATGAAATATGTAAATTAAATTTGCATTATATTAAACAGAACCTGATTTGTGTTTAAACCTTTTAACTAATAATTAGTTATAGCCTTTTATTTGTTTTAGATAATGTTTGTTATGATCGACAATTTGGTATAACATTTACAATAAAAACATGATGATTATTTACACACTATTGGTTATGTATGGACTTCATTAAAGTAGATATAGACAAAAAATACTGATCGTTGCTGTTGCATTACATTTAGCCGGTGCTTAATTTTTTCTCTTAAAATTACTACAAAATAGGCAAATAGTTTTCCCTTTTTAATAAATTTAGAAATTAATGTTCATTAAAACTAACGCCAGATAACTTTTTATTTTTATATTTTCAATACTTAAAATGTTCGACATATAATTGGTTAAAACCTAAAAGATTTTTCGTGTAGAGAAGAGCAGCAGAAATTATAATTAAGAGATTGAAAGTTATAAAATTAATTTAGTTTACCAACTGGAATGATAAAAAATGTCAAACATTCGAAATATTAATTAGATGGTCTATTTAATTAAAAATTTAATTATCAATTAATAATAAGCAATGGTATTGTTTTCATTAATAGCACAAACACTTTTTAATGAAGAGGTATCATTGATACTTAGTTGAAAAACAAAGGAAGTGTTTCAAAGCAATAACAATATCAAATGGCACTTCTTGTCTTTGTACATTAAATAAACACCTTGAAGACTAGTAGAGCATTATTTCAAAACGACATTTGTATCACAAACCTTTTGTGAAATATATATACTTTAATATTCTCATAGGAAACTATTTATTCTTTTATGTAAATAATAACAGCTGCTAGCTGGGGTGCGAGGTGAATTTTTACCTACAACACTTAAAATTTATAAATTTTTATTACTTTTGTGAATATTTTTTTTTTAATCTTGCTACTATAAATTAATTTTTTATTTTTCATAAAAACAATTAATTACCCTTAAAATTGCATTACCGTTAAAAATTATAATTTAAATTATAATTACGATAAAATCATTAGCATTATCAATAAACGCCTGTTAAATATATAACATTCCATTATATCAAACTATTCTACTGAAATTGTATGACAAACATAAAAGTTATTTATTGTGCTTTAAGATTTTTAGAATTACTATAAGTTACAAGTAGAAAATAAATAGAGAAAAGTAAATTAATTATAATTTTTTCGTTAAAGTTTTTTATTTAAATAAAATTATAATTAGCTTTTAAAAAATTATGATAATATTTTTTTGACGTTTTAGCTTAAGCAACCAGTGATGTATGCTGAGATGTTAGCTTTTCCCCCAACAAACAAGTAAATACCATTTTGAATATAGGTTTTTATGAGTTCTAGCAATACATTTTCTTCTGTTACAAAGTTGTAAATGTGTCAAATATTTACGTGTTGGAGAAAACAATAGTAGCGTATGAGTATTATTTTTTGTTTCGCTAAAATTCCAGTGAAGCATTCGTCCCGGATATACAAACATTATCTTAAATGCTGACTAACCATATGAGGAGCGAAACCAATCAGGGTAGGCATCGGGATCTTAAACTATTGCGAAATCTGAGACATTTACGGAATTTCAAGGGTTTTCGGTATTTCCTCATCAGTTTTTTTTTAGTCTACAATATTTTTGACTCGTGGAAAAATTACTTCAATAAATATTTAATTTTTGGTGTTCTGAAATTTACTTGTATTTTTGCATTAGATGTTTATTAACAATGCATATTCGTACTTATTCCGAAAGTTCAACTTTTCTTGATTTTTTCCAACAGTCCGCTGCTTATAATTCAAACTGAACTATATTCTGAAAGTTGTTACAAAATTGCTCGCTTTGTTTTCACATATAATAATTCAACATTTTTGAATATAATTTAATTACACAAAATTTTCATAAATAAAAAACGTAAACTTTAAACCGCCTAGAGCAATTTTGTCATATTTTCAAAAACGAATATTACATTCAAATTAGAGAAGACAGTTTGGTCCAAATTTTCGTTCAATTAATGTCTTAGCGCCGTAATTCAACAAAACTATAAAACTTGTTTTTTTTTTTAATTTTAAATTTGTGTATAAATTTTTTTAGTATAAAAAAATGTTTAAAAATTTTTAATCCGGTAAAAAACAGAATTTTATTATTATAATTTTCGTGATTTATCGTTTCCGAAAATTCTGAGATTTCGGTTTTCGCGATTTTCTGTTTGGCACTCCACATACTAACAAACAGAAGGCTCCCAAAAACTTAGGCTTGATTAAAACTCGTCTCTATTTCTACAGAAACTCTAAGAGAGGTTTCAAAGTTACCTCCTCGTCACAAAATAAAGAGTTACGTATTTCGTATCGTATATTCGTTACGTATTTCAAAAAATTATGTTGATTTTCTATAAAATTAAATAAATGAAAGATGTTTCCGTAGAGGCTGTAATTTTGACTATTGTGACTTTAAAAGTCATTGCAGGCAGATACCTTAAATTTTCAATAACAAATAAAGAAAATGATAAGTTCTATATGAAAAGGTGGCCCATACATTGTAAAAAAAATTCTAGGTGTGTGAGTGGAACTCGTATTTGGCGGATTTAGATTTTTACTACCAACAATTTATGCACAATTAAACAAACTTTTTATCTCTTTCTTTATTGTATTTTCTCGATCTGAATTTAATTGTATACTGTTCCTTCGAAAATAAAATTATTTAAAAAAATGTAAGCAATAAATTTTTTTAGTATGTTATGTATTTTTATGTGCAATAAAATCTCTTAATAGGAAGTGCCAACTGGAAAGGTGAGAAGGTCAGAGCAGGCCTTGAATTTAATAGATTGAAGAACTAAATTTATTTTTTATTTTATTACTTTTTTAACTAAGAAGTAATGGATTTACTTCACAATTTTTTAATTACCTCTAATACTCACTATATATAAAAACATTAATTTGAATTTTTTAATAAAATAAGACCTTAATTCACTTTAAGAATTTTACAAAACAGTTGTTATCTGGCTCTTATTACTCAAGAACATGAAACAAATATATTTAACTTCACTTCTTGATAACTTGTATTTGGATATTTTTTTTTTAATAAAGAAAAATAATATTTTGAAACTGTACTTTGTTTTATTTAATGAATTCCTTTGGTTAAAAAAATAAAAAAAATCACCTTAAAAAGAAAAAAAGTATATATGCGTATTTACTGTTCTTTATTCAACAACGAATTATTAACGATAAGTATTGTTTGCTTTCTGTTAAGGCGATTAAATTAAGTCGTTTAATCTTACTCTTTATAACTGAAATGTTGTTAAATTTAATTTTTTTTTTTGTAATACCTACAGCTTAAGTAACTGTGTTTGCTTTAGAATGTTTTTTTACGAACATTTACATACTTATATTTACTGATACCTGCAAAGAAGAACGATTTAATATATATGAAAATTTATTCGTTTATATTAAATTAAATACATGCAACAATTCAAGTCATCTTAAACCTTCACATACACCTGTGCTTCTGAAAATACAAATTTACCCGTACTTAAAAAGTATTTCACCATGCTCCGTCAAGTTTCCAAATAATTAAGTGACAAAGACAGTAACATAAAAGCGCAAAGTACCAAAATGAAAAAAGAGAGAGAAAAAATTAAACCACACCACCAATAGGTTAACGTAATTGCTTTTTCCTTAGAACAAAGAATGTGGGAATGAGAATTTTTCGTTTTATTTAGCGGTGCCGCATATAAGAGATTACGCGGTTGAACGATTGGCATGTTTATACACACACATAAGTTTATAATCAAGGAAATGTTTTTTACTTAGTCGGAAGCACAAGCATCAAAAACAAGAATTTACTGAAATCTTAAAAATTTAGTTAAAAAAGATTGGTGAGTTTAGGTTTCACAATGTTTAAACAAGTTGAGCAGATATTATAAAATTTTAACACTAAGGTATGATGTATTTTAATCTTATTTCTTGAGGTAAATTTTGTTTATAACGTTTACGATGTAGCACCGATAGTAGAGGAGCAGAAAAAGTATGAAAAAACAAAATATTGAATAATTAAATTCCTAATAATAAATAAGATAAAGTGACTCTGCCTCGAATTTTTTCACATTGAGTAGAAATAGTTTCACTAAAAAAATTAAGAATAGAAATGCAAAACGCATTCGATTGGTCGATTTGTGTATGTGAAAGAAGAACATAGAAGCATAATATCCATGTAATGAGTGTCTTTTTCAGCCTTGACTATTGTCAATGCCTTCTGGCACAAAAAATTATGCGTCAACCATGCTTTCATAAAATGACATGCTTTCATTAACCTTTGCCAGCTGGTTACTTTTTCTATTATAGCTTCTTGCAATTACTAATATCCTTAAAGACTTAATGTGTCTGCCCGTCGGTTAAGTCTTTCTGCTTCCTATTGTTGGAGATTCACAGATTATATGCGCTTATTTCTTACTCTCTTTCATACAAAGTACAGAATTTGCGTCCAAAATAAATCATTTTTAGTAATATTATTTTGCGGCAATTTTTAACACTCCTTATGGCTTGATTCAGATGCATGCCTCATACATTTTGAACTTTCTGCAAGACAATATCATGAGAGCTGTTAAGAAACTAAAGCAAGTGTCAAGTTTATCTTATTCCACTGGTGTTTTATAAAACCTTCTTGCTTTCTTTCAATTCTAATTAATATTCACAATAATAAGTAAAATCTAAAAACTATTAAATTGCCAATATTAATTATCGAAGGTAAAACAACGTTTCGACGGTCATTTCGCTTCTGCTAATTTAGCTCTTCACGCAAACACTTTAAATAAACTAAAGTAGTAAAGACAAAATTCAAAATTTAAACAAAAATAATAAAAATTTGAAAATTGTTTTATCCGCTTTGATTTCGACCTCAATAATGAAGATTCGATGATTAAATCATTTTTATCAGGATAATAGCGCATTTTTTTTTTTTTTTTTTTTTTTTTTTTGTTCTTTACGTTGTCGTCTTAGGCCTTATTTCTTCAAAAATGCGGTCGATGGAGATCATTACCGCACCATGATCAACGATTATTTGTTAAAAAAATATGGATTATTCTGGGCTAGATGTGTTTCCTAAGGAATTTTGACTTTTTGATCAATTTTTGCCAGTAGTTGATTTCGAGAAATAAATATTTTAATCGGCCTCCCTTACTTCCTGTGAATCCAGGTGATGTACCTTAATGTGGTTTTTTCTTAAATGTAATATTTAATTTAAAAAATAAAGACGAAGTTATAATTCACTGTAACAAGTTTATTTAGAAACATTATTCACAGTTAATGAATAAGAACTAAGAAAAAGAGCGAAGAATAAAAAAAACACAAGAATAACCAAGATAACATAAAATAATTCCTTGTTGTTTGGGGTTTGCATCTGCCAGCAGATTAACAACAACAGAGTAAATATGAAAATCTCGTAAACACACTGACGAATTTACACATAATCAAACAGAACCACATGTTTTCATATTCAATCATTCAAGCAAGTTTTTAAAATAGAAAAGGGAATGATGGAACGAATTCTTGGCAAGTTGACAAAATTTCTATTATTCTTCCATAAATATAAAGAAAAATTCTAATATAATAAAAAGTGACTGTCCTAAAACGCACATAAGAGAGCTTACGTTGTGCTGTAAATTACGGATTAATATGGCAAATAATTGCTGTCAAACGCATTCATCTTTTAGTCTCACTTTTGTTTGTGCCCACAAAAAAACTAAATACAATTTCAGCGACGGCTTCTCCGTCTGTAAACCTGGTTCCACAAATTGTGCAACATGTCATTCTGTTTGTGTTTTGTGATTCTCTAATATTTTTTTGCTCATCTAGTTGTTTTGTTTTGGTATTGCAAAATGATGATATCAGCATACACATGAGTAAATATAATATCTTGTGTTAACTTTATTTGAAAATTTATTTTTCCCACAAACAAATGATGTAGTGCATTCACCGTTTATAGATTATTCATATTTCATTTCCTATTTTTTAGCGTTTGGTTACTAAATGATGTAAACATTACCATACAATACAATGTTTGTCCACCTGTCTATTCGTCACAGCTCTCTATCTCTGGCACTTTAATAGTTAAAGAGTGTTCCTATAGTGGCGTGACTTTAAACTTTATGGCTTTAGTTTTTAACCGCACTATGAAGACATTTAGAATAAACACAGCGTATGAACAAATATGTCCGCTATAAAATAAAAATTTAAAAGTGATACATACAGAGTAAGCATTCTTTGGTGTTAGTCCAACTTTCAGTTGGCGGATTTATGTATTTTTATTATGTTTAAAAAAAAAAGGACATTTAGTTAATTGAATTTGCTTCGCCAGTTAATAACATACTGTTATCATACATTTTGGTAAAGATCGTCGTCACTGGCTGCTTATTTGGTACGATTGGTGAACGCTTTTGATATGAGAACATCATTTTCAAGCCGCATTTTAATATGTACTCGAGTACTAACGTACCAAATAAACAGCCAGTTACGACGGTCTTTACCAAAATGTATGACAACAGCAATATTTTCTCTTAATTAATAATTATGTGAACGATTATAATAAAATTATTTTCATTAAAATGTTTGGTATAATCATCATACGCGTACATAGTATCCGAACTTGATCTTTAACATCAAGCGATTAATTAAAATGTGCATTAAAATTATAGTAATAAGAAAAAGTAATAGTTGATTCTTAATTTTAAGCAAGGTACAAATTCCAATTTAAAAATAAAAGTCTAAACAGTTTAGAAGTGAAAAAAATTAATTATTTATTAAATTTATTACAATTCAAATTTATAATAAACTTATTTCTAAAAGTACTAGCAACTATAGGCTATCGGCTTAGAAACAAAATATAAAAGAACGGTAATTTGTAGATAAGGGCTCGTAACCTTAGGTGAGGAACATTTGTCATTTATGGTATAAAAAAATATTTTTGACCCACATGCTGAAACGATTGTTTCTTAACGTTGAAGTACTTAAATTTTTCATTTTTATTGTAGCCTTTTTTGGGCCATAAGCAAAAATATTTACATTATTTGGCATATGGTGTTATAGTGTCTAGGAAGAATATTCGTTTTTTTTTTTTTTGTGACATCATTAAATTTTTTACAGCGAACAGAAATCTGCGCTCTAAGACTTTTTAGTATCTGCTGTATGAACTTTTCTGTCACAGTATAATTTTCAGTTTGCACTTCTGTTGCCCTCTTTAGGTTATACTATCACACTGCTATTATTCTTCTTTGTGGTTAGAATTCTTAATTCGTTTCTTGCCCTGACAACCAAATTCTTCGCCTTGTATATCTGCATTTATAAATATTTTAGAACATTTAAAGGCGATTTGTCTTTATTTTATATGTTCAACTATCACATAAAATACAATTAATTAAAATAAAATTGTTCTTTTAACTAAGTAAAATATTGATATTGCATTTCCAAACTTAATTAAAAATGTTCATTAAAAAAAATTATTTGTTCATCTGTAATATTATTCGTAGCATTTCGTTTAAAGTGTTATACATTATTTAGAACAATTATTTTTGTTATGGCCCGCAGTCATTATGTAACATATGATGAATTAAGTACATGGTCGGTAACAATATGTATTTTAATTTACTGTCTCAAATTTCATCTAACTCAATAATGTTAATAACAAACTGCAATTTTCAATTATTTTTAGAAGAAACATGGTAAATAATTCACACAACTTCTGTTAATATGTGAAATTTTCGTTTGTGTTATTCTTGGTCTGAGACATGACTCGCTATTTCTGTATATTTGTGCATACGTTTTAAATTTGTTAGTTTTTATTATTATTACATTATGTAATTTATTGACATCTGGATAATGATACATTAGAAAATTTTTAACTAATCTGTTTGTAATTCTATTAAAGATAAACACATTAAAAAAATTCTTGTTATGTGTGTGATCAATTGAGTGTAATTTTTCAATGTGATATTATAGGTCCCTTTTGGTAACATATTTTTAAGTTATTTACATTTAAGTTTAAAAGAAAATTTCATGTCCATTTTACAGGCCTTTAAATTCAAGCAATAATGTTGTATTTTGGTGACGTATATCTTGTCCTTCAATAAGCTTTTTTAAGGAATAGTAATCACATTCGGGCTCTAATGCGTTAATACGGACAAATCTTCATTCTTGTAAACATAAAAAATACTTTTACTTTTGTTCACCTTATTTTTTAATATATGTGAATACAAAAATATTTATGTATGTATGCATGCATTTTTATTCAGTTTAGTTTTGTTTTGGCTCTTAGCACTTTGAACACTGTACAACCAACAATAACAACAACACTTAACACAAACCAACAAACACATAGGAGTATAATAAATATTAACAATGCACACTTACCTGAATAACAATACAAACACTAAACATCCTGGAATCAGTAGAAAGTATCAGAACAAAAACTCAAGTATATAACGTAGCTTAAAATAGGGCGTTGTGAAATCGCACTTTTATGCGTGTATTTGTGTGAAAAGTACATATTTCTGCATGCATTTATTTCTTACTACATATATAAATATATATATATGTGATAAGAGATGATGTTAATAGTTGTTACACTTAATAAAAATATGCAAAACAAAATACGTTTTACATAAAATATGCTTTGGGTTGAATTTTAAAAGTGAGTTATTGATTTTTCAATATTTTAACTACATTTTTACTTTCCTTTTTGAATTTATATGTGTCAATAAGCATCTCCCGCATTAATTTGCTGTTGTGCTTGTTTTATGGTACTTTAACGATTTTAGCTTCAGTTTTGGCTTTCAAAGTTCGTTGTCGTTGGAAATAAGTCTGTTCCAACAACAAAATAACGTTACTAGCAGCATTTTTGCCATATGATTTTAGCAAAACAAAAAATGGATAAAAAGTAGCCAACAAAGTTGCCAACTATTTTACAAATCCTCAGTCGGAAGCAAAAATATCTCAAGATCTGTTTCCATAGCAGAAAAACACCGCATTTTAAAGAACTGTGTATCATACATGAATTTGTGCTCATGTACAACGTGTTACGGCATGCTTTCCATATTCGTATATAATTTAAATCTGTCACTTTTTGTGATTTTGTGTTGCCTTTTGGTTAAAGTACCTTCAATTAAAATACAATTTTAAATAATAATACATAATTTACGGAACTACTTGACAAGTCATATCCGCTAAAATAACGTAACCGGCAAAAATCAAATTTTATGTGAAAGTTTTTTTTTTTTTTTCAATTTGTTCACATATTTTTATACGAGATTGTTCAAAACATTATTATCGATAAGCTTTGAGTTAATTTTCAATATAGAGAAAAATTTTTTTTACATAAACGTAATGTGTTTGTTTACGTTTCTTGAATAAAAGGTGAATGCAACAACATCGTACCCATAGAAAACGAAAATTAAAGCAGTTTATTTTTAATTTTTTTATTAATTTCTTTAGATTGTTTTTATAAAAAGGCATTTGTAGCTCAAGTGGTTTTCATTTAGCATGCATGATCATGCCTAATCACGTTTGATAGTGCGGAGTCTTTGCTCTAATCATATGATGCTGTGTGAACTTAAGAAAAAAATTCTATATGCTTAACGATTACGAGTAGAATTTACGCGTGATGGATAAAATATGTTGTTAAAATATTAAGATTTTTATTTAGAATCAATAAAACTTTACTATTATTGGCAGCAAGTTTGCTTGTAAAAAATATTTGAATAAGTTTTAATATTGAATATAAAGAATTATTTTTCTTAATTTGATTTTTTCATACGTATTTCGTGGCAATGAGTTTTTGTGATCGTGGAAAATTTTTATTACATTCATGTAAGGATTAGTGCAGCCCAAATATTAGCAAAAATTTTATTGTAGGTGAAGAATTATTTACGGTTCCATCTCTAGATAAAAATTACTGAGAGACTACTATTATTTATTTCTTTAATTCTTCAGGCACTCACCCACTGTTTTATGTTACTTGATTATTTTAGCAGTGACAAAAATATTTGGATGCCGTTAATTTTAAAATCTGTAACTTTTATTTTATTATTTTTATAATTATTTTAGATTTTGTATTTTTCTAGAGGGCGTGCAGGCCAGAAACTAATTTAATTTCGATAAGTAGTACAGTTACGTTATTTTCGCTGTAAGGACACCATTAGTTTTAGGAACATCTTTTATATTTATATATTTTAAAATAAAGTTTGTTAACAGTTGCTTGTTTTTCTAATAAATCCCCTTTTTCATACCACCTTTGCTTTAATGCCATTTTGTGCTGCTTTTTTACAACAATTAACAACTTGATGTTATTTTGTAAATTAATAGTTGCAATAATATTGTCTATAATTTCTCAAAGAAAGACATCGTAACATTGAATTTTTTTATTTCACATACAACATTAACTGTGTTACCTCCTCAAAATCTAGCAAATTATACTCAAAGTTTTGTTATCTCAGTCTTACAACTTTAATCCGTTTTACTTTATTACATTAACTCTTCTTGTTTATTTCTACAATTGCTCAGATTGTTTTTTATTTGTACGATTGTGAATGCTTTATAATTTATATATTCCCCTTGTGACAATTATGTATTGTTTAAAAAAAAAACAACTCGTACAAAAAATTACAATATATTCAGCCTTAACATTTAAATGAACTGCTACTGCTGTAAGTTCTTATCAATTCCTTAATAGCAATTTTTTATATATGTCATTCTTTCAGAAATTCTATCTTTAACTAAAACGTAAAATATTCGTCTCTATAAAAATTAAATGTATAATTATAATAAAAGGCAAAACATTTAAGTTGAGGGTTACTTGCTTTGTTACCAAGGTAATTTAGTAAGCAAACTAAAATCTAAAATGAGTTTAGGTGAGTTTAGCTATAATGAATATATTAAAATTGATTAATTATTAGAACACCCTTCAATTTCCAAATTCTTATTTTATACTTGTTACACAGAACTAAGCAATAAACTTTTGTTGTAAATTTTAATCATCTGTCAAATTAAATGAATTATTGAGGCAACCACCACAGTTTTTTAGAAACGCGTTTTGAAACACTTTTTCTACCATTGAGTAGCGCAAGCAATGTTGGCCTCTAAGGGGTTGATTGCTATTGGTTAATCAGCATAAAGTAGTAATATTAATGTGGCCTTTCAGGAAATGATCACTAGCTGAGAAATCGCACGACCATGATATCCAACTGAGAACTTTATTTATGGTTGAGGTCGCTTACGGCACGTAAAGCTAACCTGTTGAGACCACATCTCGCTCAGATCAATGTCATCACTACCATTGATTATAGCGCGGCAACGATCTTCATGGGTGGAGTGTGGCCTGTACGGGCTCTTGTCGTTCAGTTTAACTTCATATATGCCATTTTTTTTAATTTTTATTTACAGACTCATGCAGCCTCCTTCGTCGGTACTTCATAGCATACTGACCGGCGAAGTAAAATAACTAACTCTCTATCTCTCTCTTTCACCACCTGTCTTATCTCTTATCTATCCCTTTCCTAAAGAATGTAGCACGGTTACCAAAATAACTTAGTAGGTATTAATGCCTGAAGTGCTACTTCTCTTTTATAAAAAAAAAAAAAAAAAAAAAAAAAGCCAGAGAAAAATGATTGAACTAAACATAATTTTGCTATAAGACATCAGTTTCAAACTGATCTAAATCTCAATTGGTGAAAGAACGACGGATATTATGCCGTCGTGTATTAATTCCTGCAACATCTGAATATTGTACGGGTTTAGCACAAGAGAAATATTTTCCACGTAGTGAACTGACAGAGCCCCAATTCTTGCGACCGAAGACAAAACCGTAAATTTGGGTCTTCTTCTACACATTTCGTTGCAGTGGCGATATTCTCCTGAGAACATACATTTCTTTGAAGTGTTGGTGTTATTGGATCATGAAAAATGAGATGTTTTCCTCAGGTGGAAGATTATGTATGCCGTAACAATCCCGAAGTCATATATAATTTGCGTGAATATATTTTTATTATCTCTTTAGAAGTTGCAAATAAAAGGCAAAACTAATAATATCACATTTTATGTACAAAAGTTATAATTTTAAAAAGCAGGAGTAGAACATTTGAATTTTTCGTTGTCTTTTATAGTGAGCTTCTGACTGCACATATAAAAGACTTATCTGACAGACAAAAGTAATGGAGTGTATGAAAGCGATGAACTTACCGCGGAAAAATTTGTATAGTTTATAAGTTTGTGAGTATTTTTTCTGATGTTTAAAATTATACTATTTTTTATTTGGCAAAACTGTTCAAAACTATGTGAAAGAGAAAGATAAAAATAGATTAATACACGTTTTTAAATAAAAATTCAAACTTTCAAATTAAAGATTTTTTGCTACATGTCTTCTGATAAGATTGAAGTTGTAAAGGAAATGTAATAAAGATAAATGAAAGTTTTTTTACTGGATTCCAATTCACCTGTTATTACCTGTAGTTACTTTGGTAGCGAAGATGAAAAATGATTCTGCAAAGGTAGAATCTTGTAAACCAATAATACTTTTATTAAACGTGTTACAACTCTTTTAGCTTAACCCTATTGTCGACGAAAAAAAATTAATTTTAGATAGAGAATTCAAACTTAAAGGACAACACAGCACGAATTAACAACCGCACAGTAAAGTAAATTTGGTAAAAAAAAATTCTTTAGAAAAAAATTTTATTCTACATTTTATTTTTATTATCATTTTTGAAGATTTTTATAAAGTATGTCACCAAGAGCTTTTGAGAAATTATAACTCAAAAAATTTACCAAGCTGTTTGAAATTGATATGACTTATTATTACTTTTAAAAAAGAAAGGGTATAAGCGCGCCCCAGATAGAAAAAACTTACGCATTAAACGTTTACCTCGCGCAAAAGCTTTTGCTCTCCGATTCAAATAAGTAACCAAATAACCACTCAGCTAACAGAAGCCAATTAGACCCATATAGCATTTGGTTTGAAAAAGCCATAAATATTAACTAAATTTATGCATAAAACTTTGTTCTATAGATAAAGTATGGTTAAAGAACTACCTCCGAATCCTTATAAGGAACTACCTCCGGCTCAAATTTAGAAAAAAATTTAAGGAAGTCAAAGCTAAGTATTGCGAAGGATCCTTCTGTTATATAAAAAAATCGTAAAAACACAAAACACTTGAAATACATCTTAGCCCGGTAAACCCAAACATATTAAACATCCTTTTAAAAAAGAGAATTAACGGGGGAGTATGAAAAATTAAATTGTTCTAGAATTCCAGAAAAAAGTGTCATTACATATTAATTTGTTTTCAGATTTAAATATAATTAAGGTTTAAATTAATTTAATTCTTCATTTGTTGGAAAACTCGGAATGTCTCTTTTTAGATGCAAAATTTATAAAATTGGTTGTTAAATTAAAAATTCCCTGTGCTTTTTTCAGTTAGAGACATTTAAAAATTTAATTAAATGTATATCTGCTGTGCGGTTGGATAAATGTTAAACCTTAAACTCAGTTTAATTATAATGAATAGTCCATAAATAATTTGCCAAAAAAATAGAACAGTTTGTAACCGAAGCATCCGATGATGAAACTAGCTAAGCAAATGTGGAAAATATACGACTTTTGGATAAATTTTAATTATAAAAATTATAAATTTTTTCCATTTTTCCCATTTTTTTCTTTTTTGATGTTTTAATCTTCTTTTCAATAGACTCAGTAGCATAATAAAGCCCGCTTATCACCAGTGCAAGATTTTAAAACGAATCTTGCATATTTCGACCAAACCAAGGATGTTTAAATTAAACCATTTCAGTCGCATAGCTATGATTGACACATAAACAAACGAGCAAGCAAACTTGCAAAGAGATTTATTATAAATTTATATTATTGTAAGACTTAAGTAAAACAAGTTAGTTTCATATTGTTTTAATTTTTACTTTACTTTTTAATTTAATTTTTTTTTTGTCCAGGAAAATATACTTTTTAAGAAAACGTAAAAAGGTTTTTTATGTATTGAAGCACAGATTTTTTATCCTCTCTGTAAAGTGTAATGTATTTTTAAAGCATTTACGTGCTTACATTATGTTAATTGCTTTTACTTTGAATTATTATTTTAGCTACTCGCATAACAACTTTTGTGCATATTAAACATTCACCTAATAAATGTAAGAGCAACTCTTAAAACTTAAAACACAAATTCATACACAAAACATACTTAAAAATTTATATAAAAAAATTTAGCCAGAAGCATGTTAGACAGCCTGTAACTTTTATATAAAAGAGTATAGTGTGTTTGCCTTCGTAATGCTCTTTTTATCTGACATTTTTTTTTCTTAATTTCTACAATTAAGAGATTTTTTTAAACTATGAGGGTAATTTAATGAATGTATTTTTTAGACTTTATTTCGTAGTTTTATTTCTTTTCGTAACAATTGTGGTATATTTTGGAAATAAAAACCATATGAAAGAAATAAATTATGAGAGTTCATTTGGCCTAAGCAATGAAATCTCTATTTGGTGGTCTCTTTAATCAAGCAATAAGGGAACACATACACAAATTTGCACTCCTGCAGTTCCAGCAATGTTATGTTAAAGGCCGTATCCTTTTTTATCGCTTTTGATACTCTTGACAGATTTTCCCACATTTAATAGAAAACTCACTTAAATAACTACATAAATAATAAGACTTAAGTTACGACTTTCTCCTTGTATAAGGAATATTTAACAATAGAAAAAAGTGCCTTAATTTCAAACTGCCTCAGCTACTATATACATATCGGCAATTTCACGAATACAATCACGAATACAACCAGGCCTGCAATAATTAAAATTGTTTTTGATATTATTTGAACACAACAAATCATAGTTTGTGGAAGAGTTTATAGCTGTTTACAATATTAGAAATTAAAAACAAAAAATAGTTGAATTTCGTAATACATTAAAACAACTGCACCATTGTGATTAGTGGTGTTTTTTAAATTCTTTATATCTTATCATAATATAACATACCTCATGGAAATGGGAATATATCTCACACGTTACAGAATTTGTTTACTTTTTCCCTTCAGCATTTCATGAATTATTTAAAAAGTTTCTATGAAGGATTAAAGACTGATATACAATCTATTATATAATAGCAAAAACATTAGATATCTTCGTTGTCAATTGAGAATTATATGCAATATTAGCGCTAGAAATAATTGAATTTGTCTGTACGTGACTGTGGAAAGCTCCAATGCATACGTAAGACATTTTTGATTAATCGCAAGCGAGAGCTTTATTTCAAGAGAAAGTTTTGTTGAATGCGGTATATTACAAAAAGTATTAACTTTATAATTAAATCATCTGGAGACTGTTTTTATTTTAGTATAATGTATTGTATAAAAAAATTTTAAGATTAAGAACAGATTAAATAAAAAAATAAAAATAAACTGGACCTTCCTAAAGGCGCAATATTTTCAGTTTAACCTCAAAACTACTTCTTTTATGTGTCAAGTACTATATACTGTTTTATTCGACTTCTTGGATTTTATGTATCGAGTGTAAAAAATTTCTTTTAAAATATAGTACCCTGTCAATAAAACACAACACTTTTTTATTTTAGGGTACTACTACTCTACAGGCGTACAAAAATTGCTTACGGTGCCATGGAAATGCCCAGTATTTCAGACGGAATTTTTTGTCCTCTTCTAATATATTTTTAGGTAACAGACTCCACAGATAGAACGATTAAATATGTTCCTTTTTTATAGTAATGTTTTTGATGCCCCACAGAAACTCAAGTTCACATCTATCTGTAAGCACAGACTGTGAGTACACAGGGTCTTTCCTATCATGATTGCGTAAATAGTAAAAATAAATATTCATTTAAAAATTAAAAATAATTCAAGATTTAATCTTTTTTAAGTGATCATCAAATTAAAAATTTAAAATGCTATTTACTATATCTTAAATGCAAGCACGTGAAAATTATGCACAAAAATGGGAAGTAAAACCAGGAATTTTATGAAAAAAAAATAATAAGTAAAAAATTTATTACTATCATTTAAAAATGTTAGTTAATTAAAACTGAAAAATATCAGTCTTTGTATTTCAAAATACATGATAACATTTTGGAAATTGTTATTGTTCGATTTTGTAATTGTATTCTTATCTTTTTAAGAATTAATTTCAGGTGTATTTCTTGTTATTTGATTTGTCTATCAAAGTTCATCTGGTACTCTTGTATATTTTATAACCAAAGTGTATATTATCTGTATATTGTTTTATAAATAAACACACCTAAATGCATTTGCATAAAAATATTTCTTTTCTTTATCGAAAGTAAACATAGAGATGTTTTGCTTATAGTTATATAAAACTGCTGTATGTGTTGTTGTGCCTATATTGAGTTATAAAATAAATTTTTATCTGTCAACATTAATACGTTGTTATTGCAAACGGCATACTTGTCGGCAGCATAACAGAGTCTTCATCGTTTATGCAACAAAAAAATGTTCAAAAAATATGTATACAAATGATTAAATAAATGAAAGAAATAATGAACAATAATCGAATAATAGCGCACATTGAGTACATTTGTATTTATGTATATTTGTGTGTATGTTTGTTTATTGTACTTGATTTTAATTTTTAAAATTTGACTTTAAGAAACACACAGATGCAAATATCCCCTTCAATCGCAACTAAACAGGTATATAAACAGACATTCACGCACATTTAACAATAGCAATAAAATAAAAAAAAAAAACTATATATTCAAACATATGAAATGAAATCTAAAAGAGAAGAAAAAAGTGCTAGAAATACAAATGACTGGTGACACATTTTCTTAAAAGATTTTGACAAGAGTCTATCGAGAGTTTCATAAATATTTCCATTATTGTTTACAGATGGGAGAGTTCAATACATAAACTGGAGATAATATATACACAGTTAAATGAATGACATTTAGATATTATAGTGTCATGTTGTTTGATATTTTTGCTTAATAATATGTATGTTTACAAATTGAAATAGACCTGTACATATTTTTTGGTTGCTATTAATCCTTTTGTTTGTTTGTTTGGATTTATATAAATAATTTAAAAATAAATATATAAAGTATAAATTAATTTGTTATTGCAATGGCTTTTAATTATAAATAATATCATACAGCTGTATTTTTTCTTTCAGAATTGCCAATAATATTAGTACAAAATTATTCGAAGAAAATTTCATAGTATAAATTTGATATTTAAGTGAATTATTATTTTAAATCAAAAAACTAAACATATAAATTAAATAATAATTTTTGTTGACTTAAAAGGCAAAAATTTTTTCTCTCTCGTTTGAACAACAAAGAAAGTGTGTCTTGTGATCCTTATAAATTAATCATTAAAGCGGATCTCTCTTTAGCTAGTTTTAGGGTTAGAGTGACGCCCATAATATATAGCAAACTAAAACTTATGATTGCAGTGAAGATTATAGATAAGACCGAAAAATAATTATTTTTCACACGCTTTTTCGTCGCTTTGCACAATTGTGTAAATTGTGATTTATATATGTATGTCAAATGAAAAATACAGGAAAATTAACAAACTTTAATTTATATTTAAAACTTAATATTTCTTTTAGTATAGAAAAAAATTAAATCAATTGTTGTCATATCAATTAAATAAAACAGAAACAAAATAATATTAAAAATTAAATATATTAACAAAGTATTTATTATAAAACATACATAAAATCGTTTTTTAAACATTAGCTTTTGTATTCACGAATTCAATATCTACAATTTTCTAAACATTCTTTTTACTTTTTCGTTGCATTCAGAAAAACTCAGCAATTACTGTTGTGTGGTCTTTAACCGCCTGTTTACTATTCACGTGTGAATAATTTAACAACAGTTTTGCATATAAAGAAATCTAAAAAGTAATAAATAAAGTATTAACAATTTTTTTTATATCTGCCGTCAAAACATTTAAATTGAAACTCGAATGAATAGAAAAACAAATCATTCAAAACAAAATACCGTTCAAACATAGGTGAGCCAGACACAAATGGTTTAGTAGAGAATATTTATATAAAATTTGTTTGTTAAAAAAAAAAACTTTTAACCATTTCATTTTTATTTTTATATGTCATTTATTTTTTTTATATTATCATTTGTATGATTTAATGATATTATTTGAAAGGAATTTTCACATAATAAATATAAATACTAACAACTACGGTAACATATTTAACATACATATACATGATATATGAATTGTTCAATTGCCAAATCGAATGACTCTACTTTTTTTGTAGGTGACAATTTTTAAAAAATTTTTCGTACAACGGGTAGTTGTAAGGGAACCAAGGAATTATAAAATCATTATATACTTACTTTCTAATTATTTTAAAAATTTTTTTAAATGAAGTTAGTATAATTGACGTTTAATCATTTATGTACTAACATATTTTATATGAAATATGAAATAATCAGCATTAATGGTTTTTCTTTTTCGTCTTAAAAACCGTTAGGTTAATGAATTCCATTCGTCTCAAGTGGGAAAAAGTGATTGTCATAACTTGTTTTTTGTTTATGTTTTAAGAAATCCACTATAACATATAGAATGTATATTTGATTGATAGGTGGGGTACGAAAATTCCCATAGCTCTCAAAATCGCAGTATTTATGGAAATACCCTTTAATTTAAAACTTATTTTTCGCTCTTATTTTTATAGCTGACATATTTGTACTACGGTTGAAACATTAAAGGCAAATTAATTAAAATCTTTATACATTTTTTCTCCTGGAATAAATTTCATATCTTTGCTTTTGAACGATACCAACTTGATTATCGATAGAATTTTCAATTCATTTCACTACAGGGTTCAAAAACAAAAATAAAAATCACAGCTTTAAAGGTTTTGCCATTTATCTATGTTTTGTTTTTCTGTTTGTGCATGTATTAATATTAAATATACGCAGCCAGAAGACCAACGAGAAAAGATTCGAAACGTTTTAAACAACAAAAAAAAGTTTTGGAAATATTTGATTATAGTGATAATAAAAATAAAAATAATAATAATAATAATAATAATACCGTTTGCAGCGTTGAAAATTTTTAAAAATTAATGTTTTTTATTAAAACATTAGCGAACGTGTTGGGTGTTATCACTCACTGTAATTTTTTGTGTTATCTTTAGATATTAACAAATCATTTTTAATATAATTTTGTTTCTTAAAATCAGTTCTAATTTTTATACTAGCCTAACTCATAAAATTCGTTTATTTAATTACAAAATCTAAAATTTTGGATACGAATTCTACTAAAGAAAATTTTCCAGAATAAATTGTTTTTATTAAGCGTCATATAGAATTCAACAACACAATTTTAAGCGAAGTGTGTAAAAGCAAAAAGTCAAATACATAAATAAGGATAATTGTTTAATTATTTAGTTACTAGGCGAAGAGGCAAATTCCATCATTGTAACAAACACTTAAGTCACTGTCACAGCAACAAAAAAATAAAAAATGCAGTGCGCGCAATTGGTTGAATATCAAATGAGCGACTTTATTTCTTTCAGCAATATAATTTTTATTTTAATTAAGTTTATAATATACCAGCATTAAGCAATGTTGACTCATAGAAGTGAAGAACTACGTAAAACAGATTAATTGCTCTAACCCTTTATTGTCTGAATGTAGTGAATAAGAAAATCATAAAATTAAATTTAAATAAATTAAATAAATGGAAACTAAATTTATGTTTTATTTATTTGTAGTGTACTATATTTTGATGTGTCAAATTTGGCCATACTAAAAGTTTTTGTTGTTGGACTTGTGTTAAGCTCTTATCATGCCAAGCGAGGTAATATCTTTGTTTTAAACAAATATAATATTAATATAGCCATATGGTGATGGATTTTTCTTTTAAAGAAAAAAAGATTAATAGCATCTTTCATTGAATAAAATATTTTTTTATTTGCTTTGTTTACTTAGATTAGTATAATCATCATAAAAACACACACTTTACTACAATGCAAATACTCTCATACCACTAATAACTGCAAATTATATCCATCGCGAGATAAAATTCGCAGATTTTTCAACTATAAACAGAACTCGCAGCTTTTTTAAGTTATATCTTTATACTTGTACTTATATGGATATGAAAGAATGCTGCAATAAAAGCTAAGGGAAACTTTCTTTCCTCTTTATAAAATTTATTTTTGGATGTTTGGCAAGCAAATAAAATTTTAGTAGAATTTTTGAATTGTTGTAAAACGTTATGCAATATATTTTGTTTCTGTAGTATTTTATCAAAATGTCGATAAGCTTTGAATCAACAACCCCTTGCATACTCGTAGTAGTCAAAAGCCACTGACTTTCCAAATCATTTTTTTTATATCTCTTAACGACACAGTATAACTTTCTTCGAATTTTATATAAAACAAAATAATAAAAAAAATGTTCCAAATCTTTGAATTAGATATACACCCAAAGTCCTATGTTTATTTTTATTTATCATCCTTTCATTATTTATTTATTAACTTCAATTTTTGTTGTCTGTTTTTTACGATTTAAGAGTATTTTGTCTTATGGAACACCCTGCAAAATTTTATCTAATCTTTGCATGCTATTAAAGCGGACATATACTCTTTGTAAATTTTAAGGGCCTACTTTAAAAATAAAAGCTTATATTAAAAAAAACACACTACCAATATGGAGCTCCCTTTAATTTTCAATTTAATGATTTTATACGTATCAATCTAAGAGGCATAGCTCTGTATAAATAACAGGTATCTATTTGCTTACAGTGGTTAAAGATATAAGGCCATTTAATGAAAATTATGTTCCCATCAGGATGCCCTTTAAATTTATTTTTTTAATTTGATGTTGAAGCGAACACAGTGTTTTATACTCTTTGTAAATTTCCATACCCTGCAATTACTTGTTTATTATACAAAAATATGTCAAAATCACGTTTACATGCTCTAACGTACTCCCTGCTTATTTAAAATATAAGTCTATGTACAAAAGTGGAAATAATAATGCGCTTTGGGTAAAAATTTATAGTGTTTAGCTACGAGTATTACTGTTTCCAATATAGATTCCTGTGATAAGCGGACAGACATTGCAGCAATTTAGATTGGTTCACATTTTTGTCTTCTCGATACTACTACTACTCGACTAAATGTCAAATTCAACTTGAATTCTGCAATTAATTTCATTTAAATCACTATTTATATGAACATCGAATAACTTTGATTTAACGCTTAAATTTTGTCAGGAATGTTTAAATATTTTCTTCTACAACATGTTTTTTTATTATCTGTTACATTGTTCACAATTTTGTACTTACATCTTGTTAATATTCGCATGTTGTTTTGATAAATTATTCCAATAGTTATTTACTTGAAGCGACAGTATTTTGTGATAGCTTTACAAGCATAAAAAGGGATGTACTCTTAATGAAAGACTCAAAATTAAATAAAAGAATTCATTTATCCTTGTATTAAACTTCCTTTCCAAAAAGTGAGGTACTTAATGATTTCTAACACGTCCAACTTATTCGTTGTTTGGATACGTACTACTAGTGTTTAAAAAATATTGATGCGGTGTTTTTCCTTACTGATGTTTCACTTGTCACTTACGGTAGTGGTTGTCTTGTTTAAATTGCTATTGTTACTGCCACTGCAGCATTTGATGACATGCAACATAAACACATGCAATCTTCATAAACAAACAGGAATAATTAGTGGGTATCTGCTTTTCATAGTAGCGGAAGTGTACGACTGTGGAGTACGTAAAACTACATTAAAATTAGTATACACATACTTTGTGTAAAATTTCACAACAAGCACTAAGTTCTCATTCATATTTCAGTTCCTCTAGAGGTTGCAAATTTCAAGTAAATGAAAACATTCTTTTATTTAAAGAGAGATTTTTTTGTCAAATAAATAAGGGAAAGCGGAAAACTCGAAGTATTAAATTTATCCGATCTTGATTTAATATGGCAAATACGACAAACGTGAGAGTTCAGGAAACAAAAGCAAGAAGGTGTAATAAACTTTACGATCAAGTTTGCGGACTTTAAATAGAAGGTCTTACCATAATAATATAATTTTCATTATATTATAAATTTTATCATTATTACAGGTATTTTTCATTGTATTTTTTAAATACAGTCATATAATTAAACCATGCTATTTCCTTGCGTGTGGCTATAGAGCAGAATTTAATCCTCTTTAATTGATATAAAGCTGATTAGACGATTCTGTGTTGTCTATAATTTACCAATCTAACCAACTAACGATACATTTATTTTTACAAAAAAATATTTTTGTTATATGGTTTTATGCATAATTAATTTTTCCCATAAAATATGATTAGTGTCCACGGTTAATAAAATTTAATTTATTAACCCTGGACGTTCCTACAAAAACAAATAAAAATGAAATAATTTGTCATTAGTAAAATTGTTAAAAAATAACTTTCTTATTAACCATGAAAATATAAAAATAAAATAAAATGAAAACAGTTTAATACAAGCATGTTATAATAAGCTTCGGAATTCCCACTGCAAGCGCTTAATTTATAACAACCATAAAAACCGAAACAATCTTTTTTGTTTTAATGAGTTAACCAAGAGTTTTATTAAAAATCGCTTAATGTACTTTAAAACGCAGTGCTATAAGAAAACAATAGTTAAAGGTTCATCACAGTTGTTTTAGAAACTTTATGGAATAGAATTCTTAAAAATTGCAACGGGAGTGGTATGTGATGTCTTACCTGATTCATTTAGAAATATCGCTATAAAACATGTGTTAAATGCCTGTCGCGTTTGAAAGATCCAACTCTGAATGCAACTCCGATCATGCAGAATTTATTATTTATTTATTTATGAAAATATTATTTATAATTATACACTATCCTACTTCAAGGAACACATACCATTTTAATAGATCAAATGACTTTATTTTAGTTCGGCCTGGCTTTATCTCTACGAGACAGAACAAGAAATAAGGACTTAGCCTTACGATCAACAAAAGGCCTTGATGGGCTTGGAAGTACAAGGTTATATCTGAACATATAGTCCTTGCTGTGGTTGCTGGTGAAAGGCTCCTACTTTGTTCCTGGCTGTTGTGGGAGGTTGGCTTATATGCAGCTTTGTGTGACTAAACTTTTTCTTCTTTACTGAGTCTATGAAAATCTGTCAGGGATTGGCAAGAACGCCTACTCAGAAGTGAAAAAGAAGGTCTATTTAGAAACATAGATTCTTAAATGCCGATAGAGGAACCCACAATATAAGGTCCAAACTAGCTCGCAAGAAGTGGTTGGGTTAATTTCTTAAGCACTCCTGCGGCAATAAATCCTAAATAGAATATCAAGGAGATTGCTTTAATATACTTAATGTACATTAAGATAAATACACACAGAAACAGGTCTATGGTGGTCCTTAGCCTTAGAACAATGTTAATAATGACGAGAGATTCTGTGATAAGAAAGAATATGAAGAGCTATCAGCCAACAATATGAAATCAATCGGGAAGATTACACATTCGAAGAAATTATTAAGTACCCAAGAGGATCGAAGACAATGTCTCCAATTGCCGAAAAAAATACCATCAAAATAATATGCTGCTTAAATTAAATAGAACTTGTTCCAGATTTTAGAAGAACTGTTCTTCACTTAAAACAAAAAAATTCACAATAACATTACTTTTGCTGTTATATTTTGTATCTGCCATGAACAATACGCCGTAGTACTCATTTTTATGTATGTTGCAGCAACACTGCAAATATTTAAGATAAGGAAACTTAAGCCACAAACAAAAAAATGTATATATTTTTTTTTAGTTTAACTTTACTCACTAGTCCTTGCAAACAATGTTTTTGTCTAGAAAAAAAGTATTTTGTTTTGAAAATTATGGCACTGTGAGCTGCAATCAGAAAATAAATAAATATATAAAAAGCACCTTTTGCCAAAACAATAATAATTTTTTGTGGTAAGGGAAATGCTTTGTGTTAATAACTTATTCAAGATATAAAAACTGCATTGTTACCATTAAGACCTACCTTAGTCAAAAACGAGAGGTAACTAGCTAAACGTCTAAGGTTCTAAAAATGAAACACTTAAGCTGTAAAATAGAAGCTTTAACACTAAAAAATTATTTTACATATTTTGCCTTTTCTTGCATATGATCTGCCTAGTCTCATGCATGTATAAAGCTGGTAATCTTATCACTTTATAAAAGTTTGCATACCATCTTCATGAGAATTAGAAAAAGACAGTGAGAAGCTAAAATTAGTTAATTAAATAAGTTATTTTTTTACACATAAATTTGCATATTAATATTCATTCTTATATAGATTGGAACATATGAATTATTAAAGATTACAAACACTGTCAACAGTGTAAAAAAGTGCCGGTCTCCGATCATCAACTACCGTTTGTTGTTCTACCACAGCCAGCTGTAGCTTTAATACGTATTGTGTAAAGATAGTTTCATCATTTTTCTATTCTCACACTTCTTTTTGTCACAGCAAGACACTTTTTTTTGAAGAAAAATAAAAATTATTCAAAATAATTTGTACGAAAAAAATGCTCAACATACACACACATCCTTTTTACAAAAAAATAAAAATGGAAAAGATAAAAAGTTAAGTGAAAGGTAAACAGAATTATTTATAGATGACAAGATACATAATTAGAAAAGTAAAAAGCAAATTCAGCTGGGAAGTGAATTTTAGCGAAATAATATTGAATTAAAAAGTGTAATATTAAGCCGTTATAAATTTATTACACCAAATTGAAACTACAGTTAATGCTGGTACTCTAGACTCCACAATAAAGCCAAAAGTTCGGTGACAAAGACACTTAATAACACCAAACCAAAACGCAAAAAAAAAACATTCATTCTAGTTATCAATTTGATTCTTTTGGCATTTACAGCCCACTCGCTAGCACATGTCTTCAATAAAGAGCATAGAAAAAAATTAAAATTAAAACAACGCGTAATACGGAAGCCTTTGAATTTTTTACATTAAATTTTACACTTTTATACTTAGGCAGTCAAGCAAACATGCAAGCAAATGAATTTCAATACGAAATGACGCTTTACAGCTTAGGCAATTGGCATAAAAACACACAAAAGCCCATCATAAAAACAACACGAAAATAAAAAATCACCAACAAAGCAGTAATCCAATTCTTTAATAGAAACAGAAGCCAAGTAACGTTGAGATCTCAAAAAATATGTATATAAAGGAATAAAGTCTTAAATTTAAAAAAGCGAAAGCTCATTTTATTAAAAAAGAAACTTTTTCATTGAGAAATTAAATTTTTTGTGAAATGGAGAAAGAGAGAAGCATATTTGAAAATACTTAAAAAAACTGAACTTTTTTGTTATAAACGTAATTTTTGTCTAATTCTTTTGTAACAAAGGAAGAAAAACTTGCTCTTAAAGTAGCATTTATGAACTGAATACCTGATTTACTTTTGCGTTGAGGAAGTATTTTTTAAGGTACTTTTTGTAAAAAGAATATTTGTTGCTAAATAATTTCAGGTTTTATTTATAAGATAAATTTTTTAACAAATAGGTTTTAGAAAAAAGGTGAATATTTGTTAAAAAAAAAAAAAAAAAACAGGAAATATAGGTACTGCTTACGCCTTTTTCCGTATTTCTTGTTAAAAAACTATTGTAAAAATTGAAGAATATTAAACTTTGTTCAAAACTACTAACATGTCTTTGATGCAAAAAGCACTTTTTTATTGTAAACGTACTTTTGCGGAATATGCTATTTTTGCTATTAAGATACTCTGATTGGGAACTTAAGTTATGATTAAAAATGTCTTTCTCGCATCGAAAAAACAAACTTAAGAAATAAATATAAATTTTTCATACCTATTCTTGGATTACAGAAATATATTTTTAAAGAAAAGGACACTTTTCATAATAGAGTTTTTTGAGTTCTTGTAGGAATCAAGCTAAACGTTTTTAATAACGGTTTATTTAAAAAACAGTAAATTTTTATTAAGAATAACTTTTACTTAAAAGTAGGTATATTTTGATTATTTTTTATAACACTTGAAAAGGTTGTTAAAAAGGTTACTTTTTGGTTTTTAGGTTTGAAGTTTTGTGTAAAAAGTAATTTCCTGAATAGAATTTCTTACCTTTTACTTTTTACTTTTTGTTTAATAGATAAAGATTTTATTTAGAAGGTATTCTCTGTTAAAAAGAATATTTTTTGAAAATGAATCTCTCTCTTTTTTCGAAGAGGGTACTATTTGCCATATTTAAAAAAATTTCAGTTTGAAAATCTATTTTTAATAATAAAAAAACACATTTTTGATTTTTGTGAGAAACTTCACACTTCTTGTGGAAAAAGTACTTCTTCATGGAAGAATATTTTTTTTACTTTTTCGTAGGCATACATGGAAGAATATTTTTTTTTACTTTTTCTTGGGCACACATATTTATTTCATCCTTTTAAATGACTCCTTAAAACAACTGGCTCAATAAGCCACAATTCGAAAAATTTGCATATTTTATACAAAACAGTGAATTGTATTTTATAGTTTGGTTTTGTACTGCTTGCTATATTTGCACAGTAAGCAAAACTTTGCTATTGTTTAGAATAAATAATAGGTATTTATAACTAAACAATTGGTTTCTTTGATGCCTGATTTATTTTCGCTATTTGTTGCAACTTACAACAAAAGAGAAAACAAACAAAGAGTTTTTTTTCTGGATGTATTGTCATCATAAAATGACACACAATTTTATTTCTTTTTTTTCCAATGCAATATAAGGAATTTTGTTGCATTACATTTAAAATTATGCTTCGCATTACAAGTGCGGGCGCTTTAATACCGTATTTTTTTTTATTAATTTTGGCTTTGTTTTCCTTGACTAAATTAAGAAATTGAAGGACTGTTAAGAACGGAAAAAATGTTTTTTTGCGATTTGGAGTTAAAGTTGTTTTTGTTCTTCTTTTAAAATGCGGAAAAAAATTTTAATTTTTATTAATAAAGGTGTTGTAAAACTTGCCAAATATTGGTTAAATTTCAGAGTAAAACTTGTTCGTTTATACAATGTTCAGTGACACATTTATATTAAATTAAAAAAAGAAAAAAATGTCAGTCCAATTAATTCCAAATTTTTTTACACAAGAGTCATTTGCTTATTTCGCTGAATTAGTGAAAATCCTAGAATCTATTTTTACTGCTCATTGTCTGGGGTTTTATTTATCAAAAACGACTAACATTGTATCGAGCTAAAGTTTATATTCTATTCAGTTTTCATGTAGAATGCTGTCTAACTACGTATATAAAAATGTGTATGAAAGATGTATTAAAAAAATGTTGCAGAAATATTTTATTTTTGTAGTGATAAATATATGAAATGTTTCTGGCAACATTTCCTCAAAGTTTTGAAATAAAGCAAATAAATATTATATCCTGTGGTGGTTGTTTGTCTATTATATCTGTCCACTAGCAATAACAGCTTAACTCGTTTTTTTTTTTTTTTTGAAGTTTTCAACAGCATTTTAAATTTTAATATTGTTGCGTTAAATCAGGTAATATCGACTTTAGCTGTTTAGATTTTAAGGTAAAAGTACTCCGTTTTTCAGAAGAAATTTGAGTGTTAGAAGTATAATATTAGCAGTAACTCAATTAGTTTTTAACTCGACTTTAGCTATTATTGCTTGTAGACACAGATATACGCTTAGCTTTAAAAGATATTAGTAGCCTCTATATAAAAATATAAAAAGAGTTGTTTAAAAATTTAAAATTACAATTATCGAAAAAAAAAACAAACTACGTAGTTTCATTATATATAATTAAAAAGTTAAATTCTTCTAAATCTTTTTTAATCTTTTTTTTGCACTAATTAATTTGTATTGATAGCATTTCGCACAAAGTGATAAATGGAATACCATGGTTACTATTATGTGTCCAGTTTATAAGGGGATCATATTTGCCAGGCTTCAGAAAACGTCTAGATTTTTGTTTTCAGTCGGAAAAGCAAATTTATTTAACTTATTGTAATTAAATAAAATTTTCCTACCAAATAAATAATAACATTGAAATATCATTATTTTTCTTTCTATTTTCTTCTTTCTTTATTAATTTTATTTTCGTATAAGACATGTGTTGTGATGGTAACAAAAGGCACCGATACATACTTTACCAAAAAAACCGCTGTTTCGAAAACAATCAGAAATGATTTGAAATCCACACGAAATTTTCACTTTGTGTTTTCAAGGCAATATTTTTGTAAAATATAATTATATAGCAACAATGCCTTAAAATATATAAAGTGAAAATTTCGTGTGGACTTTAAAACATATTACATTCTCAGTTTGAATCAGTAGCGTAATTGTCTTCTAACATGCAAAATAAATTTTAGCATGGAAATTTTGGGAACAAGTGATAGATCATAAATGGGTTTCATAGAATTAACAAATAGAAACACATGTCTAACAACATTTAACAATTTTCCCTTAAAAAGTTTTTAAACAAAACAGCGGGAACAAATCGTGGAAAGCAATAACTGACATTCAATTTTGTTAATATTGTTGTAACTATTATTGATGTGGCACGCGTTTACAGTTGCATGTGATGACTACTATAGAATAAATAGTCGTTTCACACAATAGGCAATTATAACTAGAATTTATGGGTGCAATTCGTTTGTTTAGTCTTGACAAACTAACAAAAAGTTAACATGCCACCTCCAACGAGTTAATATTTTTCATCCCAGTGTTAATTGAAGTAACATTAGCTTGATTTCCGCTATAATGAACTAAACAACAGCTCGTCTAGAAACACATTGTTGAAGAAAAGCTAGAAATGTTTTATATATTAGACTTCTTTAACTACATAAGAATCATGTTTTATCATTGTATGATTTCATACCCTTGTTCTTAAAATGTATTTGTTGAACACGAAATCACCAAAGAACAAAAAATATATCATAGCGCGCAGAGAGTTTTACACTTTCTATCTCAGTTATTTTTGGCATACTGCTAAGTGATTTGGTTATTAACTAAAAAAAGTATTCACGTTTAAAAAATAATAACATAAACACTCTAGATGGACCAAGATTAATTTTAAAGCAGAATGTTTATTTAACACCCCCACTAAATTTTATTTTGTCTTGACCTTGTTCGTTTCAAACTTTTATACCCAACATGTTTTTATTTCTATAAACCCATGGATTTTTAAAAAATTTAAGTTTTATGGAACAATTTGTGATTTCTACATAGTATGCCACCTACACGGAATTTATAAAAAAAACATCTCAAGATTCTAAAAGTCGAAAATATTTTTAAATTTTGCTTTACTTTTGATTTCGCTTCACCATTTTCGGTTTGCAACATAAAGAAAATATTTTCAATCTCTGCATCCGACAGTTTTTTATAGAATCTTAAGAAAACTCTTTATTTTAAAATTTACCTATAAATTATTTACCATTGTTCTAAGAAAAAAAAATAAACAAAATTTTTTTTTAATTTACAAAACCACACCTGTAATAGACACGAAAACTTCCAAATTGACATGCAACATTTTCTTAGAAACAAAAAACTTTAGTAGTTACTAAAACGAAAGATCTGCTACCAAATAACACGTTAACATGCTATGAATACAATAAATCTCTAACAAATTTTCTTTTTTTTTAACTTAAAATTACTTAAGAAAAAAATCATGATTCTTT
Organism: Cistogaster globosa; assembly: GCA_937654795.1. NCBI lineage: Eukaryota > Metazoa > Arthropoda > Insecta > Diptera > Tachinidae > Cistogaster > Cistogaster globosa. The sequence continues at coordinate 129,963,959 of OW569404.1, read as the reverse complement.
TAAGATGCTTTACAATGGATTTGACGAAAAAAACTGAATTTATGTAAAAATTCAACATTTATGAAACAATGATTAATATCACCTCTAGTTTTCATTTTTGCACACACGTTACATGTCATTATAAATCAACAAGCCACAGAAATCAAGAATAACAGAAAGTTAACATGCTCGCTATACTAATAACTTACAGTTAACATTTTGCTTTTCAAATATACTCGCACACAAAATTTTTATCCCGCTAGTTCTTTAGCAGAGCTGTAAACGAATGATTCATATTTGGCTTTTAGCTCACCATGAATCAAAAAACTTTAATGCATTTGTTTGTTAAAAAAAATGAATTGAATTGAAATTTGGATGCATTCACAATGAATTGAAATTCTTGGATGCCTTTCACATGGCCACACAAAATAAGCGAATTTGAATTTGAATGAATTTATTATAAAGAAAATTTGTATGAAAGTATTCACTTCACCAGCAAAAAAATTAATTAGAATCTGAATAGATTTTTTATAAACTTAAAGATTAGGTATTTATTTTATTTGCAATTATTCTTTTTATTAGAAAATTGTACAGTGTGTGTAACTATATCAGACATGATAAACTCTGTAGAAAAGTTAAAGGCCGTTACAAAAATTATTAAAAAGCCACATAATCCATATTTTTAGTGGAGCAATCAATTGAATATAAAATTCCAAACTTAAGACGACATGGTCCCATTAAAATTTAAATACTGTATTCAAAGACATTTTTTTTTGTAATATAAAATCAACATTTATTTAGAGAAAAGGAATCAACATTAAAGTCAAAGAATTTTTTAGTATAACACGTGTTTTTTTCTTTTTATTGCTAGCACCAATTTAAGGGCAGGTACATTTTAGAAAACTGTTACAAAGTTTATGAATTAAACGTTTTTGGAAGGGTATAATTTTTTTTAATAATTAAAAAACACGATTTTTTAAACGTCTGTACGTAATCATACAACAGCGAATCTTTCGAGTGTTATCATTAATAGTTAGCAGATCTTGATTGATCATATCACTCATATTCTGTAGCTTGACCCCAACCCCTGAATGGCTTGGCTGTGTACTAATTGCATACTAATGGCAAAAAGAAGGTCATTTAATTAAAGGCAATAGAGTAGGAGAAAGACCAAAAACTCGTGGTACTTTTGAACTTATCATAAACTAGTTTAATGAAATTCCATCTATAAAAATTACGCAGAAACTTTAATGATTAAATGTAATAAGTGTTGACAGCTTTTAAGAGAAAACACAAATTAAAATTGGCAGGTCCTTTTCGTGTATCTGTTTTTCAACATACAAAATTTGCCTTTGGAACCACTCGGCTTAAATTCACAGAGTAGCCAATTTCCCCAAATTTAAATAAATCTCATATAAGAGTTAACAATGTTTTTTTTCAATTATTCTTCAAGCTCAGGTTAAACACGTCATTAATTTAAAAGGCATATAATTTTAAATTACAATTAAAATAAAATACCTAAAATTATTTTTGAAAATCAATGAAACTACAAAGATAAATTTTATGCTTGAAATTTTCAATATAATTTTGGCACGTACTTTCACAAGCTTTTCAGGTATCAAGCGTCTTTCATTAGGTAACTTATTCCTTACTAAAAAATTATTTATGGGATCAGATTTCACGATCGTGTTAGCCAATTAACGTTCATCATCATCTTCATTAGCTCATCAAATATTTTTCTGAGTTAATTAATTGTTTGATTTTACTGACATCTTTCATAATTATATTTTTTATTGTATGAATTTTATTTTTTCACAATCATTGTATTATTAAAGTGCTAATGACACCTTAAAAAGTAAAACCGTCTTGATTACAATTTAATTTTTCAAACTTAAATTATTTATTTTTTGTAAGGAAATTTTAAGGTAAAATTTTTACGTCATAAAAATCACTATTTTAACAGAAATAAGTTAAAATTTCTTCAAATAAAAATCAAATTCTGTTACTCAATGTAAGTAATAATTGGTTATCGCATTTTCTTGCTTTCAGAAAAAAAAAAAAATAATTTAATTTTTTATAGATTGCTTCGGTAGAAGATTTCAATAGAAACCACTCAATGACAGAAAATTTTTTAAGTATAAGTTTGTTTTTTATTTTTTTTTTTTTTAATTTTTTTTTTGTTTTTTTCTTAAACTCGACGTCTTAACTACTTATAAGCAAAATGTGTAATGAAAATCTTAAGAATTCTGTGTATCAAAAAAAATAAAAAATTTAAACTGAATAAGCTGAAAAGTATCTTACGTCGCTTAGTGCTTTAAGCACATAAAAAGCACCTGTTATAAGCAGAAAAAAACACAGAAGTAAAGAAGAAATTTTTTCGTTACATTTTCGTATACAATTTTTTTCAACTTATTTAACCATTTGACTATCATATAAATATACTTACGTGTAAAGGACGTTCATGACGTATAAAATATTTCGCCAGCCCTCAAATGAAGCATTGAATTGCAGTAATATTTTTACGTATTTCTTGAAATTTAAATTAAGTGCCATGTGTTTTTTTTATATGCGCAGTTATTCAAAGAGTATTTTAATCCTTGTCTTTCTTATTTTATTCGTACATATTCTTTATTAAGAAGAATTTTATAAAATATATGCAGCCTGTAAAGTGAATCGTAGAAATAAGATTTCCATATTTTACAAGCATTTAATGACTTTTCCAAGCAATTCCTTAAAAAGATCATACTAGATTCTTGTAAAGTAAAAAGAAATTATTAACCTTAAAACGTATCCCATGATTAACATATTCAACCATTGCGGCAATATACTCTAAATCTATTAGCATTTAGTAATCCAACGTAATTATATTAAAAAAATGTATCTACCCTGCACAAAAAAAAAAATATAATATTTTTATTAAAATACAAAACAATATTGCTAAAAAAAAAAAATTCTATAAAATAAGTAAAAGTAAAAATGAGTTTATGGATTGTAAATTTTAGATATATGTATGTAGTTTTGCTAGATGCCCACTATTGATTTATATCATTATTAAACTTTGCTAATATCAGAATTATATAGTGTAAATCTAATAGATTTCGATGTAATACTAATACACTCTTGGGTTCGATACAGTAATATTTTTCATCGACTTCAAGAAAGGAGAAAATTGATTATAAATTATAAATTTATTTCTGAACCGATTTCGAAGATTTAAAACAAAAGTTCATAATATTTAAAACTAAAGGATTTCCCCCATAAAACATACATGATTCTTATATTTTGATTTAACCGTTATAGACATTCATATACAACTTTGATAAATTAATTACTTTGGCTCACGATAACAGAGAGTAGTATGAAAATAGTCTTTAATCTTAGAGGGTATCCACATATAGGATTTTATCTAATTTATATGGACTCTTATTTTGAATCATTACAGACACACAGTTTTAATTTACACAGAACATACCCACTATATGTATATATAAAATTTTGAATATAAAAACTAAAGGGTGTCCCTGCATGCGAAACATTTTGTTTATATTGCATAATCTTTTGAATCGATATGGTCGGTCTTTTCTGCACAAGTTATTAAAAATATATTTTTTGAAACATAAAATTTTTTGACACTGCTCTCAGAGAAGCAAAAGTTTCCAATTAAAAGTCTTTATAGTCTTTATCAATAAAACGATAAAAAGGCTTGTGGAAACACCTGCCTCTATTTCAAGACAAAAACTTTTTTTCTATTTCAATAATCTTTTTATTCATGCTTGTTTCAATAGTGCTACCATGTGTACTAATTTCTATCTATTGCTTATTTAGTTTCCCAGTTTCCAAATTTCCACTTGTATTATTTTATTTATAATAATCTTTTTATGTCAGAACTTCTTAAGGACAACACATGCACAAAAATTGATTTTGTATATAGAATAAAATTTATTTATATATTCATTGCGCTTAAAGCTTCTCTCAGGAGGCATACAATCATTTATAATAGATCTTGTTTTTTTAAGCTAGTATTATTAATCAAAACGAGTATTCCTCCTATTTCCCAGTTTAATTTAATTTAGTAAAATAATAAAAATTCTGTTTACTTGTTTCTTCTATTTAGTCATAAGCTGCGGTCAGATTAGTTGAATATTTGGCCAAAAAAGCATAACCACAATTTTGAATATAATAAATTTTTTTCTCCATAATTTAGTGAATACGTTTTTGATCAAATTCGTTTATTAAGCCTTCGTAGTGCTTAGCGCCACAATTAACATTGGCTTTTTGTTGTCTTCAGGTAACAAAAAAAAAAAAAAAAAAATAAATTTCTAGCAGACTTTTTCTTTGACTGCATGAGAGCTTGTGTATTCGTCAGAGAATTGCGGTTGTAAAGTTACCACTAGTTCTACACGTGGCCAACAAGACTTATGCGAGCAAATCACCAAGACTGACAAGAATTCAAAACATTGAAAATATCCTTATAATAGACGATTATTCTTTTTAAAGGAAGTAGAAATCATGATATTAAAATTGGCTTTTGAACTTCTCATTTAGGTTTGAAAACTAGAAAATAAAAAAATAATGAATATAAAATAAAAAAAGGATTAAATTAAAAGCAGAAGCGGGATTTAAGATACGTTATTTTGAACTACACTTTGTAGAATTTATTTGTCAATTAAACATTTCTTCCGAAACTGGTTCAAACAAATCATATTTTACTTATTTTTTATTTTATTTATTTTTTGTTTTTGCATAGACAATTCTTCATCTGTAAACTGTGAATATGGGTTGATTCCTTATTTGCTTTTAAAACATCTCAACCACATTAATAACAAAGTTTTTCTGGTACGTTTGTATTTAATTATTGCTTTTACTGCTAAATTTTAAATTTAATTTTTATATCAAATGAGTATCAGACAAATAAATAAACATTTTGCACTGTAGTTTTCGATATTTATTTTCATATTTAAAACCGAAAAAATAACAAAAAGGAATAGCATGAAATACAATATATTCAATTATGGATATAAACACAAAACAAACGCATTTAAATGCAGCTACAGTTTGCTTTCATAAATAACTTAAAATAGAGCATAGTAAAAATGCTAGATGTCTTTTACTTTGCTGCTTCTGCAAACCAATATTTATTTTGTTAATATTTGCTCGACTGGATGCATGGAAGTGAGTATTTTTATATAGACCGCTGAATATAAAAGTATGTGTATATTAATATAAGCCCTGCTTCCTCCCCCTTCTATGACATAGAAGTATAGCTGCAATAGTACGAGTGCAACACAAAATAAATTTAAATAAAAACATTACAAAACATACACACAAATATATTTATGGATTTTTTGCATATGTAAATATTCAGATACAGTACATCTATAAAAACTTTTTTAATATTATTATTTTATTATCAGTATGATTCAGGCAACCTTCATAGAAAAACTGTATAAATAATGTAAATGTTATCTATTTTTTTCTATTATTTTATATATAATAATTTTATATCTCGTATTCAATTTAACTTAATACAACTGTATAATTATAAAAATATTTGTAATTGAAGAATTTTTTCTTATGTATTTAAATTTAAAACGCTAACTTTAAGCTCAAGCGCCCAGAATATATGTACAAATATGCAATCACACTCATGCTCAGACTTAGTTATTGGCAAAATAGTGCGGTATTTATTTAGTGAGTTAAAGATTAAATTTGGCCTGTTTCTACCCTATTAGGTTTATTAATTGTCTTATCATATATTATACAATTGCATATTAATCTAATCATAGTTTAGTATTAGAATACTCTTAATACTTCCCAGCAAAAACATAGACATTACCTTAAAAAGTACTTGCCATATAATGACTTACTTTTGTGATTGCCATATTTTGTAACTTGCTTACAAAACACCTTACGTTACTTCGCAATTAAACGAAGTAGTAATTTAACCACTTCTTTAAGTTAAAAGAGAATACTTTAAAATACATACTTATGATTATTATTATCTTAGTCAATATAATCAATTCTCAGTAATTGATTATAAAAGTCTCATTCCTTGTTAAAATCATTAGGTTGGTAATCTAGTTGGGAAATGCTTCCGCCAAAAATGCATTATTCCACACTCGATTACTTTTTGAAATTTTTTTTCTGGGTTCCGTTGCTTTTTATATCTATAATCATTGTGTAGTCATAATTGCAGTCATTGTGTGATGAAAATCATAAGCTGGGTGCGTTCTAGTACTAATGTATTCTAAGTCTAGCAGAAATCTATGATAGTGTGGCAACAGTTAAATTAAAGTATTATCATATTATAGTCATTGTTGAAGTATCGCCTTTATTTTTCCAAAGAATATTTAATGTCTGATTATAAGGTATTAATATGTTACTCATATGCTAGTCTTAATTTACTCACAACATAGCCATAGTCTAGCAGTAGTCTAGTATTAATCTAGGCATATTCGTTTGATAGCTAAGACATAGTTACCAACTTTTGTCTTGTCAGAAGTTCAGTCAAAACAGTGAAGTCATCGTTTACAAGAATCAAGACTTAGAATAACTAAATTTAGTCGTAGTTTTGCTAAACCTTAATCTTAGTTTAACCATAGTCTTTTCATTGTTCGTTATAGTGTCAAAGTCTTATCAGCGTTGTTTACAGGTTACCTTGTCTGATCTTAATACAGGTTTAGAATAGTCACAGTTTTGGTAAAGTCGTAGTCTACTCACAGTCATAAGCACTATCTAATCATTGTCCAATCAATGTGCAGTCATAGCCTAATCATTAGCATTATCAAGGATCCAAATATATTTGTCGGAGTCAAATCACTGCCCACTCCTAAATATAGTCTAATAGTCTCAAGTTCATAATGTGGTAGCAATCTAAACACAATGCACTCATAATCTATCAGTCATGGTCGAGTTTTAGTTGCCATAGTTTTCCTATAGCTAAATCATGAATGATTTACTGTCTAGTCATCATAATTAAATCTTCCTCTAGTTGTAATCCAGTGATAATATCGATTGTAAAATATTTCTTTTATATTTCTTATAGTTCATTTCATGTGTTTGCCTTGTTCTAAGTATGGCTAAATAATTCTAGTAAAATCTTGGTTATTAGTACGTCACTAAGTTCACATTAAATCATTGTCTACTCATTCTCTTGTGTCATCCAGCAATTTTCTAGTCTTGTCGGTTTATCGTATTGTTAAGAAGAGCTTAAGGCAAAAAAAAAATAATGATAATAACCACCTGATATTTGGTGTATAGAGGCTAGCACTGTACACACTGATTTAAGATTCTGTATAAATATTTGATACAGTAATTTCTGTTCGCGTTTTAAGTGGGTAAAATTATAATCGAGTATTTTTGAGCAATAAACACCAATAAATGAATAATCGTATCAATTTTATTTTATTTAAGCTCTAAAAGTTGCCTATGAATATTTTGCAATTAAATAATAAATATAACAATACTAATGTCTGAAAACAGCTAAGAGTACTTAATTTTTTTAAATGATGGTAATAACCTTCAAAGATCTTTTAAACCGCTGCATGAAAAGCATCATCTTTATTATCCTTTTATGCCAAATTTAAATTTCCCTCAAAAGTGAGAGCAATTCCTTTTTATAATCTATCGCTTATAATATAGTCATGCTACAGCTAAAAGCCATAAATAATTAACAAGTTTTGAGAAAAAAAACTTGATTGGAATTTTTAAAAAATATTTTAAAAAGGTAGGAGTAAATTATTCTTGCTTAGATATATTATAATTCTACCATACTAGTTTGTTCGTTGATCTAAATACTATTCATAGTTTTAACAGTCCAATTCGCTTTTTATCAAATAAAATTTCAGTAATTTTTAATCACCAGAAAATATTTTAAACCTTTCAAAACTTTTTTTGTTTTAAGTGAATAAGTTTTAAAATATTTTTTATGAACAGTTACACAGTTATTGCCATCCTTTCGTTTGTATTGGATGAAGGAGTGCATGTTTAATTTTATGTTTTTTTTTCATTCATTTTGCTTCTGACAACCGCAATACATTTCCTGGTGGATTTAAATTTGTGAAAGTTGCAAAAACCAACTATAAATTGTCATTTGCGTATTTCTGTATTTCTACCAACATCTCGTTGCATACAGAAAAATAACAAACACATAAACTAAAACTCAAACTCACTACCAGACAAGAGGGCTAACAGATCGCAAAAAACAGATTTTATTTCGTTTTTATGAGATTTTGTTCAATATCAACATGTATTTTGAATGTTTTGTATTTTAACTTTTGCGAACTTTTCCTATCGCTACTGTCATTTGTTTCTTGTTTTTTTAAATTTTGAAATTAACATTAAAATTGAGAAAAACCGTGGTATGGTTTATTTATTAAAGTACACTAGTTGTTTCAGTTATATTTCTTTCCGTTTGTCATTAAATTTCAAAGCAATTTTAGTACATTTTTCTACATTTACTTAAATTATACAAAAACAAAAAAAAACAAAAACAAAAAAAAAACAGTTTATAAAAAGATTTTTGATTTGCACCTTAACTCCTTCACACATACAATGACAATGTAGTACTTACACTAGTTTCAAGTATTCATTAGGCTGCTGTGAAGCAACAAACTTTAAAAAGACAAACAAAAGCTACTTTTTTCTGTAATTTCTTAGGCGGGACATATTATATTCTCTAAGGGTGTTCGCATTTAACTAAGTAGAATTAAATCATTTTTTGTTGTTTCATATAGAATGTATAATAAAATTTAAGCACTTATTTTAAATATTTACTGATAATCTGCAAAACAATCTTTCTTTCGAATGCTAAACATAAATGAACTTGAACAAACGTTCCTCGTTTGACTTGCAATATGAGCACATTGAATACATCTTTTTCCTGTTTTTTCCAATATAATAATATAAAAAACGAGTTCCCCTTTTTTAAGAGTATCTAAAACGCTAAGCTGTTGTTACTTCAGGTGGAGGATTTCTCTGTAAAGACGAGAAGGTGCTGTAAAGAAGTAGTTAAAAACTGTAGTAGAATTTACATTCTTTTCATCAACAATTGGTGAATTTAACGTTACTTGTAGTAAAATAGCAGATTGAATACAAACAGTAGAGAGCGACAAAAGCTTTAAATCTTCTTCGACTAGCAACAAGTATTTTATTTGTTAAATTTTTTCGTCTTTTAAAGGAAATTGCATACGTGTTTAATGAATAAAATAATAAAACTACATTGATTTAAATTGGGACACCTGTGTTCTATTTTAATTTCTACTATTATTAAATTAAAAACAAATCATTAAAAGTATTAAAACACTAAACAAAAAAATTAAAATTAATACGCTCGATGTTAATTTGTCACAAAATTAAAAAAAGAAAAGTTTATCTCTAACTATACACCAATCTGTTTTTACGACAGGCCTTCAATAAAACGCAACCTTTTCTCCGATTTTATCTGCTACACATTTATATTCGCAACTCATTTATATATACAAGTTTACTTAATTATGGAAATTATAATAAAACCCTTTGCCATCAATTACTTGAATAAAATAACGTTCAGCTCAACATCGGACGACTCTTGTTCCGTTTTATAATTTTTAAAACGAAAACTCTAAAAGGCTAATGCTTAGACTTTATCAATTGAATAATGAGCTAAATAAATGTAAATTTATAGCTTTGGCTTTAGTAAAGTTTTATGGTTTTTGTTGTTGTTTTTTTTTTTTTTTTATCGATAATAAAAAAAGTTTTCGTACACCTAAACTTACACATAATTGAAAGTATTAGTTAAATAAGCTTTTAAAAATAGCAGTCGATTGTAAATAGATTTTAGTTTAGCATATTTTTTTTATGTTTATTGTGAGATTCTAAGAATTTTATTCAGTTCATTGTTTTTTTTACATTTCAGGGAATTTACGATATTTTCAGTTGAATATAAATTAAGTAGTTTAATAAAAGCTTTAAAAAACATATTTATATGCTTTTGTTTCTCTTGTTTTGTTTTTTTTTTTTTTATTTCGAAATGGTTGTATGTAGCCTTAGCGTAAAAATTATGGCAAATTATTGTTAACAGTATTTTAAGGTTAAATGGATTAAAATACGCTGCAAAGTTAAAATGCTATTAAATATTTAAAGTTTATCAAATTGAAAATAAGCATTTAATAAAAAAGAAAAATATAAATATAAATATCCTTAGGCATTATGAATTTTATCAGTAATGAATAAAAAAATAAACAAAATAGTTGCTTAAAGTCTAAGCCTCATCACAACACCTTGTAGAAGAATTTTTCATTACATGGTTGGAATATATAACATTTTAAAAAGATAGAAAAATGAAAAATAAATTAAAAAAATTTTATTTAATTTGGTTCCATTGCCACGACACATCTCTAAGCACTAAAAAAAAATCTTTATATATTTGATAATATTTAATGTACCAAGAAAAACAGCCCACAGCCCACAGCCCACAATTCTGTAGCATCTATTTCTATTACTAAAATATTTTTTTAGAATTTCTAAAAATGCATTTAACAGTCTTAAAAGTAAATTTGTTTATTTTACTGTTGAGACGCATCAAAAAGTTAATTTGATATATTAATTATTTTTATTTTCTAGCCACAACCCTTAATATGTGTATGTATAATAATATTTGATTATCCTAATGCGATGCTTTTTAAGAGTTTTTAATTTGAGTTTATTTATATTTATTTAGGTCATGACTAAATTGCAATTAAAATGCAGTATATTTATTTAACGAACATAAAAATGGAGCAAATTGTGAAATTAAATATCAAAATTTATTGTAAAGGAATTTTGGTATAACACGCATTAAAATGAACTAAGAAATAATTGCTACCATTAAGAAATAAAGCAACAAGAAAACAAATTATGAAAGTTTGGTATGCGTTTTTATAGGTCTTCACATATAATAATATAATTTCATAAAGTTTTTAGCGAACTGATACAATTTAGTTCATTATGTTGCATTTAAAGAATTTCAAACTATTAAAAACAACATTTGTTTATGAGTCAATAATGGCTACACGGCTGAACTCATATTATGGGTATTGAAAATACGGACAGATCTCTCTATATGAGATACAATGAATTCAATTATTTTTAAACTAAAGATCTTAAGAGAAAAAAGGGTTTTTAAATGAATTTGCTAAACAATGTGCTGCTTCTTTGTTTAGAGCAGAGCCACAGCAGAGACAAAGCCAACAATGCATTGTTTATCCTACTAGTGTCTAGAAAAACTTTAAAACTAGACTTGGGCAACGTAGGATATAATTAAATAAATAATCAAATTGTATCCTAATGACTCGCCAGGGTAAAAGTCTAGGAAAATCAAAGAGAAATTAAAGTTATGTATGCAATTCATAAGTAAAACAGTGTAAGGGATAGTGTACTTTGTCACATTTATTATTTTGTTAATAATTAAAAATGCGGGATTTAGGATTTAGAGAATCCAAAATTAATTAACAAAGAATAAATGCTTTCTAATTGTGTTACTATTTAGTACAGATTTCAACTAATTTTAACATTTTCTAAAATTACTTTACGCTTTCATAATTTATAACAAAATATTTGTATTCAAGACCGCATTCGAGTCTAATGTTTAAAAGAACGTAAAGAAAGTCTATAGACCTTGTTGAGTAGTTTTTGTTTGATGTAATTAATTTTTTGCTCTTCTGAGTTTTCCTTCTTCTTCGCTTTAATAGTCTTTTACATATAGTCTTATCAACACTTGTCTACAAAAGTCAAAAGAAAGATTCTGCTGTTTGTGTGTGTTATAATTTATTAAGTTCTGGAATTTGTGGTGTATTGCAGTTGTTTGTTTTAACTTTATGTTATCTACTGTAGCTTCAAAAGAAATACATATGAATAAAGTAGTAAAATTGAAAAATAAATAAATGAATAACTGACTCAGTAAATAAAAAAGGAAGTGAAGCAAAAAATATTTGCTTTCGCAGTTATTTTGTGTATTTAAAAGAATATATTTAAATAAAATATAAAAAATGACATGGCTTTAGTTTATATAAGGAAACTTTATAAAGTGTAAAAAAAATATTATTAGGGAATACTTACCAAAACGAAACAAAATATAAGATAATTATATTTAATGCTTCGGGAAATATTTTAGCCACAAAAAAAAAAAAAAAAAGGCTTAACTTTTGAATATAGAAGTCAAATTGTGAAATAAGCGATTTCGAATGCGGATGTTTCCAAAGAAAACAAGAAAAATAAGATGCTATCAAAATGAACTACATCATTTTCTGATTCGCTACATCTGTCTTAGGCATTCTTCTCATCACATTAATCGGGTGATTCGTTTACTAAGAAAACGGGGAATTTTTCTAATCAATAAATATTAATTTGTGCAGAAGAAGTCTACACAAAACCCAAAGCTTATTTTTTGCTTTTCACTTTTATAAATTGTTACATATGTTACATATTTTCTTTGTAAAACATCCGTTACATTAAAAAAAATGTATTCGTTAATAGAGGCGTTTGTGCTTATATTAAATAGTTTAACTAAATGTTGTGTAACTTCCTAATTGTTATTACCCTACCGTTTTAAAACTAGTGGTATTGTCATTGCAAGTAATATATATTTTTGTAGTTAGTAGCAGTTTTGACCCTTTTCTTCGTGAATATTTTATAATTAAAATATAAAATTTAAGATGTTAAATCTTAGTAAAGAGTATTTTTTTAATAATATTAAATCATTTACGTGATTTGTCCCCTTTGCACTGGTCAAATATTGTTACTTTTTGTGCCACTCCCGTTCTACAAGCCATGAGACAATGTACCTGAAAGGTGAGCTAATATCAGCTGATAGAAGCGAAAAATTCTTATGACATTCCTTTGTTGTCTAATTTTGTATAAAATTTAACACCAATATTTTTAATAAATGTATCTAAATGAAATTAGAAATTAATATAAACATGAAATTTAGCCGAATTAAAATTATTGATTATATTTTCATATAAAGTTGCTTTGCAATCAGCGTATAAAAATACATGTGACTAAGACAAAAACTTTATCCTATGAGTAACTTACGATGTAGCTTTTATACACAATTTCAAATATCATAATTTTTTAAACAAAATTTTAATATTAATAGTGTTTTGCATTCTACTTGAAATAAATATTCATGGAAATTATTCAAGCAAACTTTAATTAAAACTAAAATAAAATTTTTTTCTGTGCTAATTTAGAAAAAATAAACCACAAATTTTAAATTTTATTAATATAAATACAGCGAGAACAAAACATTCTAGTCGTAAATGATAAGAAGACAAACACTTCCTTTGCGAAACTTTTAAAAATAAAATTTCTAAAGTCATAATATTTAATTCTAGGGAGAGTTCCAAAAATAAAGCTAGATTTGAAAGATTTCTTATTTCTTAAGGCTGCGTATTAGAGAATTCGAACTGTTATATTTACAAAAAGTCAGCTTTTGCATTTAGGATAATGACTTGTCAGAGGGCCTATGAAGTTGATACTTATAAGAAGTGTATTTAAAGCAAATAGCAAAATCCCATTAACAAACAAAATACACTTTGGCTAAATCTCGATATTGTTGTGGTTTAGGCACTGCGTTTTCTAACGAAAATAGCTTAGATCAAATCAATATGGATAGTGAGTTATTACAAAAGTATTATTAAATGATATGAAGATTCGAAATATTTTAATTCCTGATTTCTTGAAATTTAGTTAACAATTTGAATTTCGAGTATCAAATTTTGTTATAAAATCCTGCTTAAGGTTAACCTTTTTTCTACTGTGGGTAAAAAGTAATTTTGAATCAGTTATTATAACTTTGTATTTTGTATTACAAAAATTCCAAACAAGTATATTTTTTAGCTAAAATCGAGAATATTGCTTCAGTTTTTTTTTAATTTGTCGCGGCTGCGTATGACTTTTACTTAATTTCAAAAACAAAATTACTTATACGCCACTGAAAACGTCAAAGTAAAAAAAATATTTGTATCATATTCGAATTGGTAATTAATCCACCATTTTTCCAACCTAAAACAATCATGCGAAAAAATAAATAAAAGTAATTGCAATTTGTTGCCATAAGACTCCGGGCTTTATTTATATAACCAATTAAATATGATAATTACTTCAATGGTATATTTAAATATTAATTGAAGATTCGTGTAAAAAGTGTTTACTTAAACTAATTAAAAAATCAGATTCCTTTAAATCATGTTATTTGCCTCTTGTTTTTCCTTTTTTTTTTTCACTTAAACATATAAAATGAGCTTAAACATATTATTATTAATTCTAATTAGTAAATTAACAACGATAAAAAGAAGTTGAAATATTAAGCAAAGGACTTTACTGAAACTACATGTGTTTATGTGTAATAATGTGTTTAATGAACAAACACAAAAATGATGATTATTATATTGCTAGAGAGATTTCAATCTATAAACAAACCCAACAAAGGTAAGATAACACAAAAATTAATTAGATGAATAAAATAATCCAAAGGACTTCTTGTTCACAAGACAAAGTATACAGTAAAATTGCATGAGAGCCATTTGAAATTATTGAACTGGAAGAATTAGCAAATAATGTGATGTGCTTAATAAAACCAACTGTTGGATTAATGTGAAATGCAAAAATTAAAAGAAAAAAATATTCTTTCTAAAAAATATTTTTTTTTTTTTAATTTGTTTGCGTTTGTTTTTAATTAATTTACATAATATATTATATATTTTATTACTCCTTACACTAACACAAAATCAAAATGGGAGATCAAATATAATTAATTAAAATTATAAATTGAATTACTCTAACATACGAAAGATATTGTAAAATTGCGGATAAAAGATTTCTTTTACAAAGAAAGGTTTTATTATCAACTTTGTTTTTACGATATTCTTACGAAACGTTTATTATTTAAAAAATAAATAAATAAAACATTAAAACTAAAAATCTTACACTCATATTATTTAACATATTGATCAGTTTTTAAATGTTAAGTACTTCACGAAGCAAAGGATGCTTAGGGTGGCAGAGCTACCTTTCATATGTCTTTGCAACTTAGTGGGACCATAAACAATTTTTCATTTTATTTCAAAGATGTGGTTAAAAACAATAAAAAATTATCCAACTTAGTTCATTACCTGTACATAAGTGCAGGATAATAAAACGATAGAATATTAAGCACCATATGAAACGAAATATTGTTTTCTTAGCAACAAAAAATTAAAATGAAATAAAAAAATACTAAGGGAGATTGCAAAACCAAATTTCAAATCCAAATATGAGTAATAAATTAAAAACTAGTATAGGAAAAATGAATTGACTGCTTAAAGGAGAAAGAAATGTAACAAAAGAACTATAAAATAAGTTTTAGCTTTAAAGATCAACGGAAAATGAAATAAAGAAAACAGATTTGCTAATGCTATGGCACAATGAAGATGGCATTAATATTCTTACTTAATAAATAAAAGACAATTTGAAAAGAACAAAAGCTATTCCTCAGTTTTTTTTTCCCAAAAGTATTGTAATTTTATTTTGAAGTTGAAACATCCTTAGAAGTTAAATGAAAATAAGAAAACTGTAACTTTAACATAAAAATACATCAAATCACATCCGAAGAAACAAAGTGAAAGTAAAATTATTTTAAAAAGAATGAGTTGTTTATATGCAACAGACCAGGTGAAAATAAATTTGTACATAAATTTGTGGCCACAAGAAATAACAGCTAAAGTCGAGTTAAGAAAAAATTGAGTTATTGCTAATATTAAACTTCTGACCCTCGAATCTGTAATGCAAGTCAAATTTCAGGTTTGTAGTTTAAAAACTAAGTATTTTTTACCTTAAAATCCAAACAGCTAAGGTCGATATTCCCTGATTTAACGCAACAATATTTAAAATTAAAAATGCTGTTGAAAACGTTAAAAAAACGAGTTTAGCTGTTATTCCTTGTGGCCACAAAAATATGCTTTGATTTAAATACATGGTGGCCTTAGTAGTTATATTTTGCAAGAATATCTCTAAATGTTTTTTTTTAAATAAATTTAAAAAAATACCTTTTGAACCTAAAAGATTAAAAAGCCTAACACAAAAACAAAAATAAAAAAAGAAGACATGTGGTCACATTCTTTATATCAGCAATACTCTGGCACATCATGCTACGTATTTGTACAAGGACATGTAATTTGCTTAAACCATTTTTTTTTTTTCTTTAAGATTTTATTTCAAATTGGAAACATTTAGCAATAAAAAATTATGGGAAAGTTTTATGAGCTTTAAAATAAAACTTCTTTTTTTTCTGCAAGGAACCTTTAAGAAATATAATGTAATTATTACAAATTTGGTCTTTTGTAAATTTTATCAAAAGATATTGTGATACTAGTATAGGAAGTGTACAATGTAGCAAGGGCTTGTAGTTTGCTTTCATTGAAATTTTAAACGAAATGATGTAAGGAAACAATTTAAGTGATACTAATTTCTAGACTTCAAGTCTTTTTTTAATTTTAATTGCTTCATCAAGACGTCAAGCACTTGTTCAAAAGAAAAACTGAATTGTATATCATATTCAATCAAATTTATTTTATTAAAAACAATGACTATTAAAAATTTCAGGCCAATAGCAGCATTAAAAAAGCAAGAAGGCATGAAAATTACTACAAACTTAAACTTAATATGCAGGGAAGTGACAGGGAAACGTGGAAACTTAAAAAGTGATGTAAGACAATTTGGCACCTAATGTATAGTTTTGTTATTTTAATTAATTAATTTTTTTTTTTTATTTTTTATATTTTTTTAGTACTACTAGTTTAGCAATTCATTCCTCAAATGCAGATTTTGTGTCACTTACTATACTCCCTTCCTATTTATTATTATCAGTATACTCCGGCTTAAGCATAGCTCTAAAAATAGTTCTGAATATCAATCCCCAATTCATTAAAATTTTTCCATATGGAGTAAAACCAATTCACAGCCGATCCTACAGACTCCAGTACATCGCTCTTGGTATTATTTGATCTTATTACTTAGCATTGCCACCGATGTAAATCATTACCGCACCATGATTAATAACTTTTTGCTAAAAATTGTACAACTTTAAACAAGGCAAAATGCTCTTTTAATAGGACAGCTCTTTATGCTATATGTCGATTGAAAACATCGATTTATTGAAATAATCATTAAGCAATAAATTGATTTCGAGAAATGGTACTATCAATTGGCCTCCAAGCTCGTGCATTTTGACGCTTCCATATTATTTCCTTTCTAAGGAACTATTTTAGGCAACTGACTGACGCCTTAAAGGCGTATTATTTAAGACATACGTAAAGTAATGTTCGAAATAGGACGTCCGAAATTGACTTTATCAAAAACAGCAATGATGGCCATAGGTTCGAAATCATTGCTAAATGTCAATACCATGTATTCATGTTTGGAGACATTTCTTTTTTTTTATAAATTAAATTTTATTTTGGTTATTTTTTATAATTTAAAACTTTTATGTCGAGCCCAGAAAATAACCCTATACCGTTGCCTAGACCTACAACATAACGTGCCATTCTATATGTGTATCCTTCTGCAATGAATTTTGAAATCAATGTAATTATAAATTCCTTTAATTCTTTTGCCTTTAATTTTTTTCTGCTTATTGCAAAGCTTATAAACTTTTGCAAACAAAACTTACTAATTTACAAAGAAAAAAAGTTACTGGAAAAATACAAACCAATAACCATCAAAAGTTGCTTAATTGGCCTAAGGACACCGCTTGTAGTAAAAAACAAACAAGAAAATTTGCTAAAAAAAAAGCTGGCAATATTCAAATAAAGAGAAAACAAATGAACAATTCATAAATGAAACAATTACTTACACATAGAGGGCACATGTATTAAACATAAAAATGCGATTAACAGAATCCCAATGACTAAAGGCAAAATTATTTATGAATAAATAGAAATTTTCGAAAACAGAATTCAAGAGTTAATATTTAGAAGAAAAAAATCAAGCTGAAGAGACGAAGAAAAGAAAGAACTTTATTTTCATTAATATTTGTTGCATCATATTTATGACTGCTTTTGGCCTGAAGTTATAATTTTTAAAAACTTGCAGATATTATGGGATATTAATCAAAACATTTTTCTCATGAAAATTATTTATTATTGAGATTTTTGCTCAAAATTATTTCAAACCTAGGAGTCTTAAATATTTTAATTAGAAATTACTTCAAGAGTTAAAAATCTGTAAAAAAAAGATATAACACTTAGTAAAAAAATAAATAAACAAATGTATAAACAACAAAATAATAAGAACAAAACATGTACTGGTTGTTATATACTTGTTATACTTTCATTATACTATCTATATCTACGCTGCAATATCCATTTGTAGTAAACAAATCGTAAAAATCTCACAACAAACCTAATTACAGTAAATTGTAAATTGTAGTTGTAAAAAAGTTGGTAAATAAAAAACTTAAAATTTTTGGTTAGTTCTTCAAATATTTTCCGAAAAAAATTTTATAATCAAGAAATTTCTTCTTCTGATTTCGCTACGTTACTTGAGGCCGTTAAAAACAGCTTTTTCTTAAATGATTTTCTGCCATTAATATAAATAATATTCCTGTATTAATTCAATTTAATTTCTTTTTGTATTCCACATGATAAATAAGTTTTTCATTAAGAATTCGACGAAATTTCTCTAAAACAAAAAAGTTATCGAACATAAAATTTCTCCGAGTCCCAATAAAAAACGTTAAGTAAAATATGGGAAAATTTAGTAACGTCAAATTGATAGGTATTTATTTTAACTTCTTTTAAACATGTAAGTTAAAAAAGTTTCAAAAGCTTTTCTTACTACTTTAAGTTGCCAATATTTTAACAAAAATTTTGTTAATTAAACAGAATTTCTCTTAATATGTAAATTGTTTTTTTTTTTAGTTTAATTTAGAGAATTATATTTTAACAATATCTTTTCCAAGAAATGTCAATTAATTTTAATATAACTTGTTAGTTTAAATAATCCGTGTATAGGTTAAAATAAAAATTGGCATCTTTTGACAATTTTTATCGTTAAAGATTTATAACATTTTTTCGCCAATGTTATCTAAGAAATTGGGTTTAGCGCACTAGTCAATTTCAACACGCCTAGTTAGAGGGCTAATTAAGCCGCCATATTTTCGACAGATAGAAAGGCTTGCCAACTCAATGTTAAATGATTCATTCCTCCTGATATTTACCAGAAATTCGAAGGGGCAAACCATGCGTATTGTCGACTTATGAGGGCATATATTTTGTTTTTTTTTTTTTTTTTTTGAATTTCTGATCCGTACTCTAGAATTTCGTCATCAAAAAATCTAAAAATAAACATAAGATAATAACAATTTTAAAATTCCTTTAGTGCAAGTAGAGTACCTTTATTACAATTTAAAAGATGTTAAATAGTGATTTACTACTCGCAAGAAGTGTGTTGGATACCAGTTTAGAATTAGACTGTGTTGTTTTAAGATTTTTACAAAGAAAAAAAAAAAAAGAGCGACACATGTATAAAAATACTAGTTTTCAGGAAACCCCAAGAACAAATGTAAATTATAAAAATAATTATGCTAAGTTAAAATAGAAATCGATTTATTTTCGCAACATTTTTGGTTACATTTAAGGATATTTAAAAAAATTGTAAACAAACATTATTTTACATTATGAGTAAATACGAATTCAAATAGTCGTCAAAATCTTTTCATTTTAAGTGATTGTTACATGCTTATAAAATATTTATAATTTTAAATTTAAACAAGCAGTATCCATGTTTTCACCTGCATGGTCTTTTTAATTTTCTTAAAATTTAAATGTAATAAAAATGTATTTTTAAATACTTATTGCAGAATTCTGTAAACATTTTTAAAAATTTTCAATTTACAAAAGTTATACCAATAAAATTGAGTCATTTTACGTGTATATCTCTTTGTTCTTTACGAACTGTCTTATCTTCACAAAAATAAATATGTTTTATATTTGAACCAAAGTTCTAAGGGGCTTCCTCAAAAAATTTTATAAAAATCCATCCAGCAGTTATTACGTGATGCGAACACAGACAGAGGATAGTTGTTTTGTATCTCTTATCGATTATTTCCTATACCAAGACCAAAATTAAAAAAAAAATATTTCATGTGCAGAAATGACCCCGTTACAATTTTACTATTTGTATATGTATAGCTATTAAAATGTTCTTCTAATTTTTTTATTATTTTTAATTAAATTATTTTTTTTATTTTTTTTTTTTTTTTTTTTTTGTATTTGTTGTTCACCAGTGTAGATTATATTTTATAAAATTATTTCACCTTGATATAAAATTTCTTATAGTTGAAAGTAGTAATAATCAATATAATTATGGATAAACTTAATATTAAAAAAATGTAATATTCGCATAAAAGAGCATATTTAGCATATATTTACTTTTATACACATCAACACACACTTTAAACGTAATATATTTGTTGCACGTGCAATGAAATATTGTACTGTATAATTTATGTGAATGCATTTTTTAAGTTTATTTATATATTTGCGTATGTGTTTATGGCAAGAAAATATGTGTTTGTGTGTGTTAAAAAATTTATGAAAAACTACTACTTGCAGTTTATAACCAATACATAGAGAGTTATATTGCATACAGAGTGTTGTAAATTAAATAATTACTTTAAAAATTGAAATAACGGTAACGTGAAAAAACTCGCATAATAAATAACTCAAAAAAAAAAAATAAATAAAATAAATCCCAAAAAAAAATTCAAATAACCCATACATGAAATAACTCCTAACTGAATTCTGTTGAAAGTTATTTAATTTTTTTTTTTTTTTTTTGATAATTGGGAGTTATTACAATTTTATTGGGAGTTATTTCATTTGACTAAAATTGCATTTCAGTTCATTCAGATATTATTATAACGGTTGCCATAATTTTTTTTAATTTCTCCTCCATGTATAGCCAGCCTACGGTCCGGCTGAAAGATTTTCTCTTCTATAGTATTTCAAACACCGGCTTCGCTAACAAAATATTTTCCCCCTTCAACCTTTAGGTATGGTGTAGAAGTAATTTCATTTTGGTTAATTAAAGAGAACTTTTAGTCAGCGAAGCTGGTGTTTGTTAACCCATATAGAATAAAATCCTTCCGACCGGCCGAAGGCCGGCTACACAAACCGAGATGGCTCAATTATCTGTCTATGGTATATGGAACAGCGGCTTCGCTAATAAAATATTGTCTGTTTAGCCGTCCTTTGATCATATATCTATGGTATGTGGTATGATATCGAAGTTAAGGACCTCTTTCATCTGGAGGTTACTGTTATACCATAGACGTTAAAACAGTTAAACAGTGCCCGGGTGCAAATATAATTTGTATTGGGAGTTATTTCATTTTTGTTGAGACTTATTTATTTTTTTTATATTTTTATTTTGAATTAACGGTTAAATTTTTGGATAATATTTTTAATTTTGGAGTTGGGAGTTTGGAACTTATTTCATTGGGAGTTATTGCATTAGGAGTTATTTCATTTAGGAGTTATTTCACGGTACCTAAAATAACGGCAGTCATGAAGGTAAGGATTTCAGGTGCATTGGTAGTTAATAATCGAATAGACCAAATTTAGTATTTTGCAGTTTTTAATTTAATTAAACTTTAATAATATGATATATATTAAATTGTGTTTATTAAAATTTTAAAACTTACTGTTTAAATAAGTATTAACTAATTTACGTAAAAAGATAGCTCGCAGTTAAAGCATTTTTTTTTTTAATTATACGTATTTTATGTATAATTTTCTTTTATTCAATGAGACTTCATTTAACGAAATCAGTTACAAAATATTGAAGCAAATTTAAGTGTAAATCTACGAGGTAAAACAAAAGTAATATTTTTATTTTAGTATCCAATATCTCATTTATTTACGACGTAAAGTTAGACTTAAAGAATTTCTTAAAACTTATTTAATTCATCTAAAAAATATATCTGGTTTGCACCATAAAAGAGATAGTAATATCAATATTTTTAAAACGATTCAAAGTATTTTAGTTTCGTTTCCACTGTACAACTGCACTACACTATAATGCATGATTTGTATTTTTTACGTGTCAGATGCAAAAAGAAATCATACATTTCTATGCAATTTTTTTTGATCTTTCAATAATGTTTTTATTATAATTTATGCTAACAATTTTATTAATATTATATTATAATAAGAATATTTTATATTATTTTAAGTTAAATATTAAAACGAGTGAAAATAAATATAAAGCACGAAAAACAATATCAAAAATTATTATTGCAAACGTAAAAATTAATAAGCGGATACAAATGAATTTAATTTACACTCGTAAACATTGAAAAGTGCTTTTTATAATTTTTAACTGAAATCATGCAAAGCACAGTGGGGCAGAATCAAAATATTTTGGAAATAATTCAGCCATTTGAAAACGGCTAGGCCGATTGATTCAAAATTTGGCACGAGCATAGTAGAGGAGTACTTGAGCTTAAGTTTTGAAGGTGGTTACCCTCCACTTTCCAGGGATGGCGCTATGTGGTCTCAAAGTTGGACACCTCGCTCCTGAAAATTTTTCTAACGCTTGGCATTTCTTCAATTTTTGTCTGATTTTTAAATATTTTACATGGTATTAAAGCTCTCGTAAATACCTACAAAACGGTATTTTAAACTGCATGTTTATGTTTAAAAATGATCGAGTTATAAGCATTTTAAAATTAAAATTTTTGATTTTTTCCATACCCTGGTCCAGTTTTTTCGAAATATTGGGTACAATTTGAAGCAAATTTGTTTGAGTTTTTTACCGTAGATAGCAAACAAAATTTAAGATTTTCTGAAAGAAACTTGAAAGTAATATCTTTTCTGGCTTAAAAATTATATGATTTTCAATTTAAAAAATCCAAAATTATTGCATTTTTGTGTATTTTAGCCTAAAATGGGACACTAATCTAATTTTTTAGATAGAAAAAAATTTTCTTAAGGAATATATAAAAATTTTTTATTTTTATTAAAGCTTACTATATGTGTGTACGTTCAAACCAAATTTCGTATAAAACTGATCATTCTTGTAGAAGATGTAAGTCTTTCAACTTGACCTATTTTACATCGAAATTTTGACTTTACCCCATATTTTCTAAAATCCCAAAGCTGGGATCGGAAAAAGAAGAATACTGTAAAAAAGCTATATATACTCCAAATTGTTTCAAAAAGTATTTCGTGAGCCCTAGTCCATATGTGGACTTTATGGGCAAAAGAGTAAAAAATTCCAGTTTTGGGATTTTTCGTCTTTATTTTGGGAATTATGGGATTTCCTTTAGCTTAATGTTTCAGATTTTTTTACCGTTTGATTTTAGTTAACAAACTACATATGCACAGAATATTTTATCTGATTTGCTTAATTAATAAAAGTTTTATAGCATATTTAATATTTTTACTTTTCCCAAATTGGACGATTTTTACCATAATTTTTTGAAATTTTCGGAGCTCAGCAACGAATATTAAAATATTGTTCCATTTTTTTATTTTTTATGCATGTGAATAAAGATGACGCAATTTCCTATTAAATAAAAAAAGATTCACCTCAATATCGTTCTTACGTGCAAAATTATGCGTTCTTAAATATGAGTGTTTCAATATGTATCTCACTTTTATACATTTATGTTACGGAAGTAAAAATTTTCATGCCTGTGTAAAAAATTGTGTAAAAAAACAATTATACCTGAAAAAAGGGTTAAAAATGTAAGGGTTAAAAATAATGGTGCAGGTGTTCATTTTAGGATGACCTATGACTAATTTTGTCTTACCTAAGTGCCTTTTTTGATTTTTAGCTAGCTGCTTTGCTTCTTTAGGTACCCAACTGTTCGATGACCTGAACACGCATATAAATATACAGTAGATATCATATTTAAAAAAAAACATCATGCCGACCACATTGAAGTTTGAGACATTGTGTTCTTTTTTGTGGATGCTACAAAAGGACTTGATAGAATTAAGGCCATGAAAAAATTTATTAAGCCTACAAACAACTGCAGAGTTGATGTCATTGGTACTGCAAAACTGGAAAAATTTTTAAAATTATTTGATCAAAAAATGAAATCAGTTCGCGGAAACAAAAATAAGTTTAAAGTAAAGTATCTTTACTTGGATGGATACTGTTGCGAAATTCTCAACCTACATCGCATTATGTGGAGCTCCCTGCAGATCTTATGATGACTTATGTTCGAAGTCTAAGAAAAAAAGGTTAACCGAAAAACTTTCTTCAGTTTCAAAAGATGAAGTTTCCGATACGTTCAAAGAATTGCTAAAAAAAAAGAAAATCAGCCTTCCAAGGCAGTGCACATCGCCAATATTCTTCCCAGCGCATCTCTAAAACGATTGAAACGAATTGTTAACAGCATACCTACTCCGACATCGCAGTCAAATTTTACGGAGGAAGAAGCTATTGCTCTGATGTTGGAAATAAAAATAAGCCGAAATAAGTACCAAATTTTGAGAAAAGCTTTACTTGAGAAAGGACATGCAATATTACCATCATATAAGTCTATTCAAGAAAAAAAGAAAACGATTATGCCATCTCCAATAACAGTTGATGAAACGAAGCTTCTATTGGACTATCTTCTTTGCTAGAAAATACGGCGTCACGGATTATTTCAGATTTTTCTACTGACCAACTAGAAAAGGTGAAAAACTGCGATGTAGTACTAATGTGTAAGTGGGGATGTGATGGAATATCAGCCCTTCCTGAGTACAAACAAAAATATAGAATAGATTTTAAGAGCATATTCATGGCATCCTTAATACCACTAAGAATTCGTTCATACTCACTGGTTGCATCTTCATCAGTACGTGCAAACACTTTTGAAGATATATGGAAAAACACAACCCCAGGATCCAAAAATTTTTGTAGGCCTATTTGTTTTGAGTATATAAAGGAATCAAATACTACGACAAAAAAATTAGTCGAGCATATCAAAGACGAAATAAGATCATTGGAACCAATATCAACAAAAATAAAAGAATACTGTGTTAACATATCCTTTCAACTTAGTTTAACAATGATTGATGGAAAAGTTAGTAACGCTATAACTAACACATCTTCTTATTGGTAATGTTCCATATGTGATCAGAAGAAGTCAGAATTCTCAGATAAAAAAAAACCAACGTAGTCAACGAAGAAGTTCTATCTTTCGGAATATCCCCCCTTCATACTAGAATAAGATTTTTGGAGCATTTTCTGCATATTGCATACGACTTAAAATACAGAAGTACGACAGAAAATTTAATAACAAAAAAAAAAAAAAAAAAAACAATGATGAACTAAAAGCTCTAAGAGCTTCTGAGAAAAGTAGAATCCAAGAAGAGTTTAGAGTACAATCGGGGTTAATAATTGATAAGCCTCTTCGTAGTGGAGGAAACACTAACGACGGAAATACTGCAAGAAAATTTTTTGGGGATTTTGAAACTACTTCAAACATAACTGGAATTGACAAAGAGTTGCTTAGAATGGTTAACGTAGTTTTAATGGCAATTAATAGCAAAACTCAAATTAATTCTTTTCGCTTTGGAGAATATACAGCAAAAATATCTCAGCTACTCGTTTCCCTATATCCATGAAGGGATATGACGCCCACAGTACATAAAATATTATGTCATGGTAAAACAATTATAGAATAGAATATTCTTCCTCTTGGGGAATTACCAGAAGAAGCCCAAGAAGCAAGAAACTGCGATTTCAAGTACATTCAAATATTCAGTTCTCGAAAATGTTCTAGGCATTTTCTATAGCCTATTGTTATCTTCTGATCCTGTACTCTCATCAATGAGAAAACGTTGGGTTAATTATGAGGCTTCTTCACCTTCTAACAAAACAGAATTAAAGGATTTACTTTATCTTTTAGACATGCATAATGATATGACAGATTATTTTATAGAAAATAAATAATAATTTTAAGTAAATAAAAAAATACTTTTAACGACTTTTCGTAAATAAAAATTAACAGAAAATTTTATTTTTTATCTGATGTTTTTTATAATGATTATTAATTTAAGATATGCCTCTTGGTTATCCTCTATTCCGGTATAATTGTTTTTTTACACAATTTTTTACACAGGCATGAAAATTTTTGCTTCCGTAACATAAATGTATAAAAGTGAGATACATATTGAAACACTCATATTTCAGAACGCATAGTTTTGTACGTAAGAATGATATTGAGGTGAATCTTTTTTTATTGATTAGGAAATTGCGTCATCTTTATTCACATGCATAAAAAAAATAAAAAAATGGAACAAAATTTTAATATTCGCTGCTGAGCTCCGAAAATTTCAAAAAATTATGGTAAAAATCGTCCAATTTGGGAAAAGTAAAAATATTAAATATGCTATAAAACTTTTATTAATTAAGCAAATCAGATAAAATATTCTGTGCATATGTAGTTTGTTAACTAAAATCAAACGGTAAAAAAATCTGAAACATTAAGCTAAAGGAAATCCCATAATTCCCAAAATAAAGACGAAAAATCCCAAAACTGGAATTTTTTACTCTTTTACCCATAAAGTCCACATATGGACTAGGGCTCACGAAATACTTTTTGAAACAATTTTGAGTATATATAGCTTTTTTATAGTATTCTTCTTTTTCCGATCCCAGCTTTGGGATTTTAGAAAATATGGGGTAAAGTCAAAATTTCGATGTAAAATAGGTCAAGTTGAAAGACTTACATCTTCTACAAGAATGATCAGTTTTATACGAAATTTGGTTTAAACGTACACACATATAGTTAGCTTTAATAAAAATAAAAAATTTTTATATATTCGTTAGGAAAATTTTTTTCTATGTAAAAAATTAGATTAGTGTCATATTTTAGGCTAAAATACACAAAAATGCAATAATTTTGGATTTTTTAAATTGGAAATCATATAATTTTTAAGCAAGAAAAGATATTACTTTCAAGTTTCTTTCCGAAAATCTTACATTTTGTTTGCTATCTACGGTAAAAAACTCAAACAAATTTGCTTCAAATTGTACCCAATATTTCGAAAAAACTGGACCAGGGTATGGAAAAAATCAAAAATTTTAATTTTAAAATGCTTATAACTCGATCATTTTTAAACATAAACATGCTGTTTAAGCACCGTTTTGTAGGTATTTACGAGAGCTTTAAGACCGTGTAAAATATTTAAAAATCAGACAAAAGTTGAAGAAATGCCAAGCGTTAGAAAAATTTTCAGGAGCGAGATGTCCAACTTTGAGACCACATAGCGCCATCCCTGGAAAGTGGAGGGTAACCACCTTCAAAACTTAAGCTCAAGTACTCCTCTACTATGCTCGTGCCAAATTTTGAATCAATCGGCCTAGCCGTTTTCAAATGGCTGAATTATTTCCAAAATATTTTGATTCTGCCCCACTGTGCAAGGGAAAGTGACCGACTGTGGGTTTAAGCGCTTTAAGTGCCGACATGTGTGGATTTTCTTACAAAATTTTAAATAAAAAGAATATTGCACAGTAATATAGTTATAACTGATTCAAAAGGCAACATGACCTTTAAACATATTCTGTCTCTGGTGGCAACTTTATATTTTTAAATTGGATTATTTTAAAAACTATTAAACGGTTTAGAGAAAGGGTGTCGCGTTTAAATTACTGATTGTGCGGATTCGCTAGTCACGATATCGTATAAGTCTAGTGAGCATCGCGTACTGTACATCCCTTTCTTGTAGCAACCAGGCTCATGTTTACCTAAGCGGTCACGTCGGCCAGCAAAACTGCCGTTGCTGGTCTCTAAGAACCCTAAAGTAACTTTTTGGTTTGCCTTTTTCATGCATTATATAATTGGAATTTTTTTAACGGTGGAATTATCTCTACATCATTAAGTTATTCTTTTTGCCAAACCCTCGAGCTAATTCATCATACTCTTCACACACGTGGTTCCAACCGGATAGGGCAACTGCGCACACAGCCAGATCTTTGATGAAATTGCTTGTTTTTTGCCATAAAACTGATCAGTCAATTGGATCCCATGGCCACCGAGGTCGCCTGATCTAACTATCATAAATTTTTTATGGGAATGCCTCAAAGAGAAGGCTTATAATTACAATTCTGAATCTCGTAGTTTTGAAGGCAACTATTGATCGAAAAATCAGCCCAATTTGGCAAAGAATTCTGCAGCGTGGCGCAGGGAACACAAGGCTCCGTTTTGAGAATAATTTTTAACTCAACGGAAGGTATCTGGATGATATACTCTTTAAAAAATAAAATCAGCATTTTCATTCTAAAAGAGCTCTTTAAAAGAGAACTGAACGATTATTATGTTTTTTATTTATGTTTGAAAATATTAATCTGCTACAAGCAACTGTCTAACTGTGAACGTCCGATTAAGCGATAATTACCAAAAACATTAAATGTAAAACCAAAAGTAAACATATAAATAACTCAAATCTCTTATTACACACAAATTGAAGACTTCAGCACGAATTATTCAGTGGCAGGTAACTGCCGAATTAAATGTCAACTAGAGAGGGTGGAATATCTTATGTAGAAAGATGACCATTGCGAATCGCGACATTCTTCACAGGTTACATTTTGATGTTAATTCGACAGCCTTTAAGCAGCAGTTAAAGATTTTTTTTTTTTTAATTTTTAAAAATTATTTTGAATAAGATTTTGTACAGAAAAAATATTCCTGTCTTAAACATTCTTGGAGATTGTGTTTTCCTTTGAAAATAAACAAATAAAATCAATTTTTTTTTTCATTTGATTTTTTCTAAGATATATTTATTATTTAGGTTTATTTTACGACGTGACAGGATGTCAAGAAAGCAGAAACATCAATGCACAAAAATTCATCTAAATTAGAAATTATAAAAAACTATTAAAATTGCACAAATGCTTTTTTTATTTTTTGTTGAATTTGTACTGGAGAAATAATTTTAAAACAACAACAATAAATTGCTGTCAGTTTGCTTAATGATTGAATGGTTGCAAGAGCCACAGTAACAGAAACAATAACAGCAACACAAAGAACAACAGAAAATATTCTAATACAATATAATATAAAATGATTACAGCAGCTTTTTTATTTTTACATTACATTGTGTAGCAACACTATTGTATGCAACTACAACAGGTCATCTAATGATGACTCCAAAACTGGTATTCACTGCTATGTTCTAAATTATTTTAAAAACTTGAACAACAAGACAACAAGCTTAGACACAATAATAGGTTTCACAAAAAAGTAGTAACTTTTAAAAAAGAAGAAAAAATTGGTTACATGTTTTTGCTTACAAGACTGTGGCTGCTCTAAAAATATAACATCGCAAATATTTTGTTCATTAATATTTGTTTAAAAAGATGCTGTTTTGTAGCCCGGCTGGTGTTAAATGAAATTGTGTTTTAATAAATAACGGGTAATTTTTTCAGCTCAAGAGTATTTTAGATTGAAAAAATAACACAAAAAATTAATTAATTACGTGGCATTAAAATTCAAAAATGATTGTTGAAAAAGCCCATTCTGGGCATTCAAAGTTGGAGCACGTTGTCAAAAATAACGTGAACGATAATGGCATCTAAGGCTCCAATTTTTGCAGCATATATAATGTGGACTACAACAAAAAATCGTTTGTACGATATTGGAGGCCAACTGTTAGGTTCATTTTTTTAAATCAAATTGTTTTTCATTTAATCAGTCGATGGTTCTGGTCGCAGTAGGGCATGTAGAACTTTTCTTTTAATAGTACATCTCGTACGTATTTATCCATAGATTATAACCCGAGCTCCAGCAGAATTTTTTTTTAAATAATAATCAGCGATGCCACCAGCACATAACCCGCACAAATTAAGTAATTTTTCTGGACGTAGTGAAGTCTTTAAGATCTGCTGTGTAGTGATTTGTATTCATAGGTGGCAACTTCGATGAACAACTAATTGAAGAATGGTAATACGTTTCAACTGTTTTTGTATTCAGTTTATTTTGCCAGATTGTACTGACAACAATT
Organism: Cistogaster globosa; assembly: GCA_937654795.1. Lineage (NCBI taxonomy): Eukaryota > Metazoa > Arthropoda > Insecta > Diptera > Tachinidae > Cistogaster > Cistogaster globosa. Next base: position 129,933,975 of record OW569404.1, on the reverse strand, counting down.
GTGTGACAGTTTATTTGAAATTAAAACCTTAACAATTTCTGTATGCTAAAAAAAACACCATATAAAATAAATAAGAGATTGTACATTATTTTAACCTACACAATGCAATCAACTCAAACATAAGCTCTTTAGCATCATGTAACTTAAATTAAAATTAAAGTGATGAAAATTACCTCTGTAAATAAATATCTTTAAAAAAATCTTCATAAATTTATTTGCTAGAAAATGTAATTCTTGATTAAAATTCATACGTTAAAAAACGTAGGAACAATCTAGAAATATAAAGTTTTCTTTTCGTTTTGATTTTTTTTTAATTTCAAGGTGAATCTCCACTTTATTCTTCTCTGTTTTAAAATATTAACACTTCGTTTGCTAGAGATCGGCAGTCTGAATTTCCACAAATCTTACCAAAAAAATTTTTGTCACCTAAAACAGGACATTAGCATTTATATGCAGATGCGTTCTAAAGCAATGCGATATTAACTTCATTTTTTTAAAACATATTTAATACTTTGAAATTATTACATTTTCATTCATTATTTTTAATTTGATTTATGTTACACTTTAACTTGCGTGCAATGATAATAAAATGACAATCAACTTACCTACAGTAGAATAATTTATTAAAATATGTTATAATTGTTTTCACGCACACTCATGATTCTTTATGAATATAATAATTAGTATTTCTCATTATCGTAAATTTAGTTTTTTTAAAGTTAAATTCGATAAAATCATAAACAAATAAAATAAATAAATGGATAGTAGATATCAAAATAGAAAAAATGGTAGTGCTAATAAATTAAAAAAGTGATTTTAATATTAAGTTTTAATAAAATAATAAAATCTCACGGCATAAAGGTTCAAACTATATGATCACTCAAAATATTCAATGAAATAAAAGTTAGGAACCCAAGAATAATCTGTGATCACTAAAATTATTTTAAAAAAATAAAATTTCTGGGACAAAAAATAGATTTGTTTTTACAAAAATCTTTTAGCTTAAATTATTTCTAAAAAGACCGAGTAGTTTAAAGATCGAGTTGTCTGATCACTTAAAATATTAAAAAAAAAATTTCGGGCCCAAAAATACATTTTTATAACGAAAAACTTGGAACCATATTTTGTTGTAAACTAGACATCCTACCGCTTACTTACATATAATAAGGCTTTTGGATCAAAAAGTTAATTGATTGCAGTGATTTGATTTCATAAACAACGCATCCTATTGATTAAAAACTGAGTTCTGGGATTAAAGATTTCATTCACGATTTTTATTTATTAGTTTTTTAAGACATTTTTTTTTTTTTTTTTTTTTTTTTTTTTTTTTTAAAGAGAAGTAGCACTTCAGGCATTAATACCTACTAAGTTATTTTGGTAACCGTGCTACATTCTTTTAGGAAAGGGATAGATAAGAGATAAGACAGGTGGTGAAAGAGAGAGATAGAGAGTTAGTTATTTTACTTCGCCGGTCAGTATGCTATGAAAGAAGTACCGACGAAGGAGGCTGCATGTTTTAATGTAAATTCTGAATATGTATTTATACCATTAAACAGAAAAAAATATTCTTATTTTTTGATTGCCGCAGGGGTCGAACCCTGGACAACCAAGTTTGTAGTCAACGTGTTAACCACTTCGACTACAGCAACCTCATGTGAAGGAAATTGAATTGTCATGAAGTCTATTGAGACTTTATAAGGAACCGATCTTAAAATTGCACACAAGCAGTTTTTTTTCAAAAAACGAAGAAGGTATCACACAAAAGATTTTCTGAGAAAGCATTTTTAGGGGTTTTTTTTTTCAAATTTTTGCAAATAAGAGAATTTTAATCAGCATTTGCTAATATGCAAAATTCCTTCAAACTATAATTATTTATGTTTTTTTTTTATTTTCCCATAAATATGCAAAATAGTTTTTCCCTTTTTTAATAAAGCAAAATTCACTTAAATGCATCATAAACTTGCCATTTTTTCCATTTCTATTAAACTGTAAGATAAAATGCAAAATAATGATATTGATTTCTAAATTGTTCGGCATTAGATAACACTGCAATGCAGCACCAGATTTGCCACAGCTAAAACCACCAGTATTATTCAATATTATATCAACATTTTATTAACTTTATGAAACAATATCCATTATGAAATGCGAAAACTCCACGATGATACTGGTAACAAATATAAACATCATCATCGATGTCACGCCATAATAAGCGAGTTTATGATTCTGATGTAGTCGAAGTTATTGTCGTTGTCTTTATTATTGTTATCATGGCAGCACGTCAAAAAATTTCTAATACCATTAAGACAAACTATGTATCTGTTTACATTCCAAAAATATTGTAAGGCAAAATTTGTATTAAAAATATAAAATACAATCGCGCTGTTTATAGATTTTAACAGTAAAAAAAAGAAATTTTAATAAAAAAAGTTTAAATAACGCCGGCAAAGTACTTTACCATCAAAAGGAAATAAACTTTTTAACTAATTATTTAGGTCCCTGTACACAACCAAATTTCATTGGAAATATTAACTAAAAATTTAATAAAACACTTATATTTATTTCTGCTTAAAAAATGGTTTTCTTAAGTTTTAATTTTTAATTTTTTAAATTTTTAGTTAACTACTTTTGTGATAGTTTCCATTTTAAGTCTTCTTTTAATAAAAAAAACTATAGATACTTGTGTGAATAACATTATTTGGTCTTAAATGAAATCAATTAAGCAGTTTCTCTCTGTCCACTCGTGTTGGATTTGAAAAAAAATTTGGTAAGGCGCTAGATGCGCCAAAGAAAATTTAAATAAGCCAATCAATCAGATGTAGTTTAAAAAATTTTGCTATGAAAGTCCGGCCACATTTTTTAAAACAAATCTAATTCAGTGAAATAACTCCAATCAAAAAAGTAAATGCATGGATTAATAGAGAATCAAAAAATTAAGAAAAAAGATCTAGTGATAAAATTGGCGCTCGGCCATGTTTTTCGAGTTATTGGCTTGTGCATCATATTTTTAAATATATCAATATGGGTACCATTTAAAAGTTTTCGCGAAATATTTAAATTTTTTAAAAATTTTTTAGGAAAAAATATATTTCTTATTTTTTAATTGTCTATCACACCAATATTTGTTTTTTTCTGATTAAAGTAACTAAAACTTTAAGTAACTTACTTAAACTAAATTTTAGCTAAACTTTTAATTCTATTGTGCTATTTTCCCGATATTGATTATTGAAGGTGAAAGTACGTCTCGATAGCCATTTCGCATGATATTTTATTTGTTGTTTTTACTTTTCAACATCTTTAAAACTGTATAAAAAGAGCTGAAAAAAAGTCAGCCGTATACAGTGGATAAAGAAAAGTAAAATCAAAGTTGATTATTGTTCTTTGAACTTTAATTTTTGTCTCTACTTTATTGTTTAGACAAAATTCTTTAGTTCATTTAAAATAATTGTGAGAAGTTTCCTGAAGAGCTAAGTAAGCGGTAGCGAAATGGCCATCAAGAGGTGCTTTCACCTCCAATAATTAATATCGGGAAAATAGCCCCATAAAATTAAAATTTTAATAAATTTAGTTTAATATTGCCGTGTTTTTAACTTTTAATTATTAAATTTTAGCTAATTTAACTAAATAATTACGTTTGTATTCCTGCTTTTCTTGAACACAAAAAAAAAACTTTATGGAAGGAAACAATTTCTCACGCCGACTTTGCCTAAACTATTCAATGGGAAAACCGCGGAATGGTACATGTGTTATACATATACGGTGAAGGTACATAAAACCTTCCAACCGATTTTGTACGAAATTTACCTGCAAACAAATTTTAATATTTCAGTTTTCATTGTGCTTTAGTTGGTTAAAAATATCTTATGAAAATTTGTGCCATTTTATACTTGAGACAAATTGACACATTTCTTGTTTTAAATTAACAAGCTGAATGTATTTCTAAACCGAATCACCCCATGAACCTGAAAAGAGGATGGATGGCATGCTAATTTTTCCGTAAAGCAAATTTTAAATGTAAACTTTCAAAATGCCGAAAATAGTTTTTTGCCTTTAATCTTTTATCAAAACCTCTTAATTCAATAAAAGAAACCTGTTTTCATCTTATTGCATCACCATTTAACGATTATAATAAACTAAACGAACTGAGGTAGCACTTCTCGCTCATTACTCTGCAACAAGGAAAGTCTTCTCAATATTTTTCGATCATAGTTCAGGAGTGTGTTATAGCATTTATGCTTTCACCTTAACTTTTTTAATATCAGAACTATAATAAAGTAAACTGTAGTAAAATTTTCACTTTTCAACTGCATATTTAAATTCTTTAAGGCATTTTTTATTTTTGTTTTATTTCAAATCCCATATTTTTCTTTCAGTCTTGATAAAAATTATTTGTCATTATTGACAATAAAATATTTACATTTATAGTTGCATTAGCACCATCTAATAAAATATTAAAAGACAATAACATAAAATATTTTTTAATCCAAAAGATTCGTGTTTCTCTTAATTCTGTTGTTGCTGTTGCTGCTGAAGGTTTTTATGGCATTGGCATTGCTTTGTAGAAACATCTTGTTTTGTTAAGAATGATGTTTGCTAGCAAAATATTACTCAGTGCATAACAAATAACATGTTTCTTAGTCTAAAGAAAAAAAGAATATGATAAAGAAATAAATTTTTATTAAAATTGCATTTTAGATGGAAGAATTATATTTATTAAATTGATTCAATATACAGAATACAAAAGTCTGCATGTGTGTTAGTTATTTTATTATTATTATTATTTTTTTTTTTTTTGTATGTACATATATTTTTTATGAAGTTTTCTTTGGTTTTGTTTAATACTGTTTCGACATGATTGCCTTTGTGAGAAAATGTTGCAAAATATGGGCACAGTTTTTATGAAGTATGACAATTTTGTCATGTGCCACAATGGATGTTCAAAGAATATAAAAATGTTAAATTGATTTCACCAATAAAATATTCTATTTATTGTTTTCAAATTTTTTAAAAATTATTTCTTAAGCAATAGTTTGAGTGTAACAATCTTATTAGTTCTCATATTTTTTTGTAATTATTTGTATAAAAAAATTGTCTGAAGCAGGCACATTTTTGCAACACAAAGAAAAAAGATGAAAGGAATATATTTTTTATACAATGTTAATTGTGTAATGATTAAATAGTTTTTTTTACTACTCCTTAGTTTTTTAGTTTAAAACTATAAGAAATGTATTAAATTAACTTCACCTTCAATTAATTTTTATTTTATTTTCTAAAAAATTTTAAAGAAAAAAAAATTATTTAGAAATGTATACAGACGTTTTCCATAGAAAGCAAAAAAAAAAATAGACTCCAGCAGAATGCAATGCTGCATATTCTGTATCGCTGCATCCATCATCAGCATTTCTAACATCTATCTTTCTAAAGTTTTGTGGATTGTAAGCATCATCTATTGAACCACTAACTTTGTAAATAAGAATATGAGAAGTATCTATAATCAATCAATATTGATTTAGTTAGATAAAGTCCACACCCAACCCAAATTATATATTCGCTGTTCTTTCTGTAACCATCTTTTATAATATTTCAACCACAAAGGTGCAGTTACATTTTATTTCTAGCGGGAATGACCTTTATGGCTTCTGTTTGTTCCCATGGCTAAGTGAAACTTGGAATAGTCCCACAAATGAGGTAGCAGATTTTTTAGATATCTGTCTCTTATTGTCGGCTGCAGTTGCCCATTATTGTAAAAACTAGGCGTAGGTAAGTCTCATGCAATCCCTTGATTTAACGTTCCACTCAACATTATCGGACCATATGTGACTATTTCTGATCTTATGAATTTGATTAATTTTTAATAATCTAAGCACATCAAAAAATTAGCTGTCATATGCTCTATGAAAAAAGGTACAATTAAAATACTATATTCTTCAAACAAAGATGACAAATTCTAACAAATTTCTAAATATAAAAGAAGTTGTAACAACAGGAAGTCAAATCTTATAGTCCTGTATTATAAGCCAGCCAACAATTAGCAAATATTTATACCATAAACAGACACACACACAGTCAGATACACAAAGTAAAACAAAGCAAGAATAAAATAAAAACATATGTGTGTGTAAGTTGTTGTTCAAAATTATATCGCAACCCTTATAAAATAGAAAACTCAACAGGGCATAAACTTCACAGTTGTTTTTGGAAAGGAAACTTCTTTAGATTATCTTATACCTGTTTATTTTCATATTTGTAGAAGTGTTTTTTTTACACAAACAACGGACTTAAAATTATTTTGACAATCATACATCCATAATGTTGTCCAATAAAAGTTTTAGAGTTCATAAATAGAAAGTCTTAAAAAGGAAAAGAGAAACATTCTAAAGTTAATAAAAGTCTGACAGACTGTTAAGTAATAATTTCGTAGTAGAACTCTAAAAAAATGTGTTTTTAAAGTGACAACAGTTATAAAACCAAAATTGTAAAGCAAAAATTTTATGACCTTTACACGTGGTTTTAAATAACGTCTGAAAATGTTTTGAAAAAAAATCTATTATTGCCCTCTTTAAGAAATAAATTATTGTGATAGATGATTCTACTTTTAAAAATATAAAGACACATACCTTTATTCTTTCAATAAGGAGCACCCACCTTTTTATGACGTACAATAAATAACAGTATAAACTGTCTGTAGAATACAAAGAAATGAAATGAGCTGTTTATAATTTAATTAAGAATATCAGGAGAAAACAAAGAGCCCTAAGTCTAACAAATGTAGGTTTACAATATTTAAAATTGTTATCACTGTACAGTTTTTATAGCCGAGTTCCTTTAAATGCCATACGAGGGTTTGTTAAACAAATTTTTGAAGAGATTTAAGTCAAAAATTTGAAACAGCACTGCTGGAAATTTAGCAATAAATTTTTGAATATAATTATAATTACTGAATATTATTTTCATTGTTGCTAACAATTAATTTAAAAATTAATATTAACCGATTTAAAATTATCGTTTTTGCTTTCACATGGCAGTTAAGAGCAGTTAAATTCGTAAGCATGCTCTCGGCAAAGAGTACAAGCTAACAATTTAAATTGAGAATGTCATCTTCAACGCTATACGTATCAATCGCTACAATATTCTAGATAATATGAGGAGTAATGCTGCTTTTAGGAATGACTTGTGTAACTAAATATATAAGTTTTGGAACTGATCTATTTAACAGTTACCAATGATTCTAATAAACAAAATAATAGCGATCCGACTGAACGATATCATTTACTGGAGAAAATGAAATTTATCCCTAATCTTCTGGACTACTCTACCAACAATGACTGCTTCACAAGAAGCTTACATTTCCCAATGTTTTCTTGTCTTTGTTTTATTCGTAACACGGTTTTCTAACAGTGCGCTGCAGTGCTATCAAAAAAATACACTTTCATGATAGAACAGACTTTGATGTCACTGGGGATCAATGAAGTCACAACATTCCTAACGAAGTCTGTAATAAATATATTTAAATGTATTTAGTTTTCATTTATTTATTTTTTCCCTACTATCACAGAATACAATGGACACATACAAACATTGAAATAACCACACATGAGTGTGATATATAAGTGTGTGTATAAATTGTTGCTTAAAATGATATAAAAATATTTATTTCAAAACAAAACTCAACAAGGCATAAGCTTGAAAGATTTTTTTTTTTTGGACAGGAAAATTCATCAGATGATTTTGAATTTTTTTTCTTGTGTTTGTGAAAATAAGAGATGTGTTTTATCTTACACAAACAAATGCCTTCAAATTGTTTGTTTATTGAAAGTTGAAAGCAGAACGTTGTAAACGATACATCCACGTTGCTGGCAAATATGAGTTTAAGAGCAAATAGAAAAAAAAATTCAGAAAAGCGGAAAAAAGGGGTTGAAGTATGTTTTAAGTTTAAGAAATAAAATCTAAGATACAGTAAAGAAATAATTTCTTAATTAAATTTAGTAAGGAAATCGGAATTTTTATGGTGATAAAATATTAAAGACTTATAGATTCTTTTTCCTCTATATTATACAAGAGTAAATCTGTTAACTTTGCTAAAGTTTGTATAATTTATTTATATAATTTTAATTTGTATATTTTAGAAAAACGACTGTAAAAATTTAAGAAAAATTGTTTAATTTCTTCTAAGCATTCGGCTGATTAAGGGAACTTTTGTAATCTTAATGACCAAAAAAATTAAAATCATTTTGTCAACAAACAGCTATAAAATTGCAGAAAACAATAATAAGAATAATAAAGTTTAAAAACAAAAGACATAACTGAATTTAAATGTGGCTATTTATCCACATTGTAGGCATCCAAGCGAGAACACATGATTTTGAATCCAAATAATTTAACTTTTTTATACAAAAGATGCAGAAGGGCATTTCGTAATGGTAGAATTTGATATTTTGATTTAGAAAGACGCCGCTTTGATACAAAAATGGTGATTTTTGACTAAAAAAGGCTAAAGTAATTTTATTAAAGAAATTACTATGGAAAACATAGAAATGCAACACTTCTGATGTATTAGTAACTTCTAAATTAATAAATTTTTAATTATTTGATTTTAAAATAAAAAATTATTTTTTTATGTAAATCGTCCATCTATTCTAAAAAAGGTTTTAAAACCCTAGCATTTATATATGTATCATATAGGTTTCAAAGCCACAATGAACTAAAAATTTTTAAATCTCTTCACTTTCTCTTCCTAAATCTTAAAAGTTTTAAAAGTATACGTACAATCAATCAACAATTAAAAACATTCAATTTCGACTTTAAAGAATTCCTTATTTGTTTGATTATGAATTCCACTTTAAAAGAACTTTTTTTAAATCTAATTTAACTTGAGTTAATATAAAAATTTTACTTATTTCTAATAATTTTTTGCATTGCACACTTCAGCTTTTTCTAGTTAATAATAATAATAATAATAATAATAATAATAATAATAATAATAATATACTACTTTTTAAATGTTTCTTTATTTTTATCAACTTTTCATTGAGTTTTGCTATCACTTTATTACAAAAAATTTTTGAAGAGAAAAATAGGAGTAAGAATGTTTAACTTTTTCGTAATCTTAAAACAATGGAACAGCAAATTACATAAGGAACATTATAAAAATACAAGCATAAGAATAATACAATACAAAAAAATCTTAAATATGACACTATAAAAGTCTCACTATAAAATACTCATTATAAGCTGCTTAATTATTCTCCTCCTCCCGCTAGCTGCATCATTTCAGTCGATTTAACAAAATGATCACTAATAATTAGCTAACTTTAAAAATTATAGTTGTGTAAACAAGAAAAAGATAGTAATAATAGCACTTTGTGCTGTAAGTTAATAATGAGTAAAACGCAAATTGCAGAGAGCATAATTTCAAAATAAGTTTTAGCAACTTGTGCGCTAATTAACCGAAAAAGCAACAAAAAAATTTTTGTTTTGTTTTCTTAACTTTGAAAATTGTAATCCTTTGCATAAGTTAATTTAATTAAAAAAAATCATATTTTAGAATAATTACACATTTTGGTATTTAATCTGAAATTAAGGAAAAAATTTACGTGAAAAAAGTGGTTCATCTTACTGCAAGATTCCTTTTCATACTGTTGTAAAACGTAACGCTTTTAAAGAAATTTTATTTTTTTTATTTTTTGTATACTAAATTCTTCGTGCAGAAGGTTATCTTTCTGCTAAAAAAGACTAATTTTATGTTGCAAAGATGGCTTTCTAGTGCAACATTGTGACTTTCTGATTCAAAAATTCACTTTGTGGTACTAATAGAAAAAAGTCTTAAGAAAATAATAAAATTCTAGTATAAAAAGATAATTTCTGAAGCGTGACTTATTGAAGCTGCAGTGTGATTTGTTTGTACAAAATGTGATAAAAATATGTAAAAGTTGATGACAATGGTGATTATTAGTTACGAAAGAAATACTTGCTCAAGCAGACTTCGTCAGTTGTCTGCTTGAGCCTGATACAAAAAGATGTATTTTTTTAAGGGTGAGTTTTTAATGCAAAAAGATAAATTTAGAATCAAAAGAGCAAGTTTTTTATGTAAAAAGGTATACTTTAACTCAAAATGGATCATTTTAAACAAAGAGGAGACTTTTAAAGCAAAAACGGTACCTTTAGTACAAGAAAGGTAACCTTTGCAAAAATGGAACTTTTTTGTTCAAAAAGTTAATTTTGGAACAAAAAAGTGATTTTTTAAGTAAAAAGATAAATTTTGATAAAAAGGAACATATTTGTAAACGAAAATGTGTTTTTATAGTAAAAACATGCTTTTGATAAAAAAAATTAACATTTTGATACAACATGACTTTTTCTTAAAAAATCAATTTTGTTTAAAAGAAGAACTTTTTTGGTGAAGAACGTATAGTTGTTTTATTGTAAAAAAAAGTTATTTTTGAAAAAAGTTACACGTTAAGGGGTAAGATTTTTTTTAAGAGATCTTGGTGGAAAACTTAATTTTTTTGTAAAATTAAAATTATCACTTTTTAATAACAAACAAATTTTTTGTTAAAGAACCTTTGATGAAAGAGGTAATTTTTTTAGAGGACAGCATCGAGATATTCCCACACAATTTTGAAAAAAGATTTTAAACAAGTTGTAAGTTAAGGTCTAAAATTTCTTATTTAAACATATAAAATGAGAATAAACGGCCCAAAAAATTCTACCCAACAATTGTTGCTTCAATAATCCGTTCACGTTTTTTTTTAATCGGTGCTTTTCACTCCGAGGAATTTTACAAGTCGATTGAGTAATATCCGTCTGCCTGTCCGTGTAAGTGTTAAAACCAATTTTGCGGAAGCACTAGATCTGCTGGAGAAAATTTAAATGCATCAATCTATAAGACATAATGTCGAAAGAGGTGCTATTTAAATCAGCATGCTTAGTCTATGTCCTTCGAGGCAACATGCAAAACACCACGCCTACCTGTAAAATTTTCACACTATTTGGAACAATGAAGTAACTTCAGTCAAAAAAAAAAAAAAAACAAGTATGTTGGGCGATAAAGCATTAAAATATAAGAAAAAAACATCAAGTGAAAAATTTGGAGCTTTCCTAAATTTTCCGAGTTATGGGCCTCTAAAAAGTACGATTTTGCACAATATTTTTAAGATATTATTATAAGTAGCATTTTAAAGGGTTAAGATATATAAAATTTTTTTAATAATGCTTAACCGATTAAAAGCCGATACTGTTTTTTTTAATTTATATATATGTAGTACTTAAAAATTTGTTTTATTATTTTTAATTCTCTGTCACTCTAATATTTGCTTTTTGATTGGAGTTTCTTCACTAAACTAGACTTACACAGATGGTGATGGGTATATAATATTCGGCATAGCCAAATATAGCACTCTTACTCTTTTTATTTGCATTTGTTAGAGATTGTTTTAAAAATGGTTTAAAAATTGCTAGTAAATTGATTTTAAATACACAAAAAGCAAATATTACCTTTTTGGGGAAAATCCTGCAAAATACGGTATTTTTTTCATTTTCTCAATTTGTAACATTTTAATGAAAAGCGCTATCAGAAAAAAACTTTAAGATCGTTTGTAGTAAACTTATTAATAAGTGAACTAGCCAAAAATACAAAGTTAATGTCGATCAAAATTAAAAAAAGTTCTAAGATATTTTCAAGCCCTTAAAAAACCTTATATTTAATTTAAGAATAAACATTTTATATCATTTATATGACGAGGTACCTAAGTTTGAGGGTCTACCCAGAAGCCCTTTTTACCCAAGGGGGCCGATCTTAACACAACTCTGAAACACTTCCACTTTGTCATAAGAATTTTGTCTAAAATAAATTATTTTTAAATCATTGTGCCATTTATGGTATTTATTTACTGAAACTATTTAAAATTTATGTAAAATATTAAAACCGATTTTTGCTATAAAATGTTTTCATTATTATTGCATTTTTCGTTTCCTCTTTTTGCTGTTTTGGTTATTGTACTTTAAGTTGGCTGTTTCAGTGGTTAATGGTCATGTGCGGCATATGGAGAAATAAGTTCTTAATAATATTTATGAATTTGTCACACTCTACAACAGGTACTCAGTGTTGTTAAACATAAAATCCCACGTATACATTCAAACACATTCTCAAATACAAAAAACATTTATAAATATAATAACGAGAAATTGTTCCACAGGGAGAACATGAAACTGTTTTCAATAAAACTGTATTCATACCGTAGTAAAATGAAACAGATCCTGTTATTTGAATTGGACATATTTTTGAAGAAAAAAATAACAACAAAAATATTCAACGAAAGTCGTCATGCGTTCGAAAAATGTAGAGACTGGAATATCGCACGCACACATACCCACATACAAATTATTACAATGAATTGTTGCTGGACTGTAAAAGTACTTATATATTTTACATTTTAACATTCACATTACAAATAGTTTTTTTTTGTTGCTGTTCTGAATTTATTTGTAATTGTTGCTGTTGTTTGGATTTTGCTGAAGTTTGTGGTAGTCTCCAAGCACCACACAGCAATCAAAACCGTTAATGCGTTGCTGTGCTTGTTATGGTTGAACTTGATTTTTCTCCATATTTTCGTAGGCTGTTTGTATTTGCTACACTTATAGTGTGAACAATGAAGACAATGATAAACGAGCACTTGATCCAACACGACTCATAAATGTCGACATAATTGTTGCCGCATGTACCGTTTGTCATAAAATATGAGATTTAACTTAATTTAATGTCATTATTTTTTACCTTTAACTATATAATAAGGAATGGACAAAATTTTTTGGTCAAAATTAAATATTTTTTGAACATAAAGTTGATTTTTGTGCGGGCTTGTTAATTTTCTGAAAAAATAACTTTCTGTAAAAAAATGAGAAAATATTAAATGCAACATTTTGGTCACATTTTTTAACATATCTAAGTGAGAAGTGTAATTTTTTTCATAAAATAAAAAAAATTTATTTAAAAAGTAAAAATTAATGTGAAACAAAGCGTTTATTATCATGTCTGGAGCACATTTAAGGTTTCAATGTTTTTTTAATTTTTTGTTGTAGAAAAAATTATTTAATAAACGTCGAAATCAGATATTATATGGGTCACCCCTTAGTTACTGTTTTCATATAATGCTTGATTTTTAATAATTATTTTTTTATACTTAATAGAGCAGCGAGCACAGACTCCGCATAAATTTTCAGTATCCTCATTTAATCATATACGACAATGATGCGAATTGTCATGGGTTGTGGGACACCCCTTTAATTTTAAATTGTATCTTTAACACTTGATGTTATAGAGGACAAGCTTTAAAAGTGCCGGTCTTATACTCAAAAAGAACGGATGTACTCGTATGGGACCTCCTTTTAGTTTTAAATTTTTAAAAACTAAAATATAATATAAATAAATTGCTTCACGTGTTTATGGTTTCTGTCAATTGTTTGTAAGTGATCGGTTCATTCAAAAATTTTAATGTAATTTTCTGTTTAAATTCTCTACGCTGTCTACGTACATAAAAAAAGATTTAACTAAAATCAATATTTGTTGCTGTTGCTGAACCAATTTTTTGATGGGCTCATACCCACACATGCAAAAATGCAAGTATATAAAAAATAACTGTTATACGCTGCCAGGTATTTTCGTATTCAATAAGTTAACCGTTTTAAATCGCCTGAAATAAAAATTGCAGATACGAATGGTAGGCAGTATTAATTAAGGTGATAATGATTGTAAAAAACTGAGTAAATAATCATCTAAGCTACAGCACTGAATTTCTAGCGAACTTGAAGCATAACGAAATAATATGATTTGACTAAGACCATGGTTACGGCAACAATATATTTCTTTAAATTTAGGCGGAATAGAAGCTAAATTTCTCTGATATTCCGCAAGCTTGAATTTAGAGTAACTATTAACAATAAAGTAGTAGCGGCCAAGATCTTACATTGGTAATCAGAATGTCTCAAAAAGTAGCAGAGGTCTTTGCTAAATTGATACGTGAAAAGTGCCTGGGCAGGAAAGGAAGAAAAAATATTTTATGATCGAATAGAAAAAGCCGTGGTTAAAAAGGAAAGTTCTTGATAGGACAAAACAATCTCAATAAGAATTACTAATAGTTCCAAGTTTTTCCTTTACAAAATAATTAAAATTATTTTGGAAAAATTTTATGTACCTGTGTAAACATTGGATTTTTTAAATAGAACTGTGATTTTAATATCGTGACTTCTGTTTACCACAGCAGTCATACACGTTTTTACTTTCCACTAAGATCAGCAACTGTGAACTCTTATATTTGCTAGTGTAAAATACGAGCTCAGGTCATCAATAAATTAACTTGGTCATGCTACATCTTGCGTGGGAGTGTTATGTCTGTGTATATTCATGTATCCATTAAAACCAGTTAAAGCGCCAGTTAATCGTTAAAGCGACGATATTTTATCTGGTATAAGAGAACCATGATACCGTTAAATTATGAGTATACGTGTGAGTACGTTCGCTTGCGTAAGAGAAAATTAAATTTTTTTTGCTATTTCTTGTTTTTTTATTTTTGTACAGAGAAAAAATCACAAGGATTAGTAAGTGAAAAATATGGAAAACATATTTCAACCTTATGTGGGGTCTTAATAAGACATTCAGTGAATTGTTGTTATATATAGGTAACGTATACAATTCTAACAAGGAATTTTATAATATGGAGGGGTTCATATAAAAATTTAATAAAGCATGATTTAAATGAGATATAAAAATTGTGTTGGCTTTTATTCTGATGACCTATAAATAATGTAAAACAAATGCGTTTCCTTGAGTAATGGACTTAACAGAGATATAATTTATGATGCGCTGACGAAGGTTGTAGCGAATCAGAAAGTAATTTCAGTGTGCAAATGTAACTTTATCGCTTTGGAACGATATTATAGACGGATATATGTCTTTTAATTTTCACAGCGTCTTGAACGCGAGTATACAGTTGAAGTTAACTTCAGATCATACTTTCTACAGTCTGCGGATTTTTTCTAACTTTAGGAATCTTGAAATTGGTCATCAAATTTAAGCATTAATGGTAAGTATCGATATCACATAAGAGTACAGAGTTTAATGAAAAATGTTGTCATAAAACCTTGTAGCGACCAGAAATATTTTAATGTAAAATTATCTTAGCAAGTTCTTAGATTTGTTTATTAACAAAGATTTGATTTTCGAAATGTCTGCTTCCTTTTTTAAATTTTACTTTATTTGTTAACTATACTCATGCACGCTTTTGTTTTAAATTTGATTTCCGTTCTCACTTTGTCGAAATGTGTTTTCTAATATAAAACAAATTTTTTCGTTGGATTATTATGTTACACTCTCATTTAAACTGCAGTTGATTTCAAAAAGTCGAATTAAAGAAGACGATAACAATAATAATAACACACACAAGTGTCTTTTGAACTTAAAACTTGTTTATCCAACCAAGTGTTACAGTCGAAAGAACTTTGAAAAAGATTGGAAAACTATAAAAAACGAGCAAAGAGAGCAAAAAGTGTTGAAAAAACAAAACTAGCAACGAAAGCCATATTTGTTTGCACAGGAGATCAAAACACATCAAAAGACTAAATAATATAAGTAATTTTGCAGTGAGTCTAACTAGCAGCAACGGACATTTAGCAAATGCTATCGTAATAAGTCAAATCTAGTAAATCTGTGTCATTTGGAAGATCTAAGAACTGAATACAATATATGTGATGAAAAGCAATCGAACAAAAGTAATACTTTTCATACTTTTTAAAAAATGTTAATTTTTGTTTGTGTTTTAAAATCGGTAGAAATAAATCACATACTCAGAAACCCTGATCCCACAAAGCTTTTTCCAAGAAACAGCAATAATTAAAATTACGGTTTCTCCAACATTTCTCTTACTCCTATTTACTTTCGAGAATAATAAATATCTAAGTTTATAGTATTGGTCTCAACGTTTTTGAAAGCAATGGGTTGGATTGGTTTCTGTAATTTAAATGAGAAATTTCTCACATGAAAAAAATATAATCACATTAACTTGTAAAGTCCACAATGAATTCATAAAGTAGCGAAAAAATTCACAATAAACTCTAGCGCACCCTGTTTGAAACAAGATGATATAATATTTTCAAGTGAGATCTTTATTCACTTAAGTTACAGAGACGAGGCATATGTATCCTAAATATTCAGACTTGTAATAATCTTGCACTTTTGTGTAATAATCTATCGGTTATTGTTATTATTTGAGTTTTCGTTAAATTCAAAGTGTTTAAAACGTTGGGTCATTTTTGTGTATTAAGTGAGAAATTTCTCACACGAACTTATTTTAATTTCCTTACCTTACACAGCGTGATGTAGATTTCATTATGAATCTAGTTTTATTATGCTAAGAAAACGCTGTTGATGAACTCTTTTTCCTCCGGTGTATAACAATATGACTATAATATTTTAATGTTACAAATTTCTCACTTTAGTTACAGAAACAAAGTACAAAGTACCTTATATATGCAGACCTATGTTCTGATTTATGTTGAGCAAAGTTTAAATGTTAAATTGATGACGTTAAGTTGGAAAAATTATATCTGTCCTATGACCACTTTGTCAGTTAATGCACATTTAAAGATTTATTCTTATATTTCAGCTTTCAGTCTTTTGTGTTTATTAAGGGATTTAAAAAGGTGCAGAAGAGAAGAAGTCTGTTGCTAGGACGAGGAAAGCGAAGACAAAAATAATACCATGTTAACATAATAGACTGAGAAATTACGCTACGTTCTTTAAAAAGTATCGCTCCAAAGTATGTGGTTCCTATAAATTTCATTCGTTATTGAATTTCTATGCGGCACACAGTTAAAATAAAAATAAAAGTTTGATACACTGCCTTTATTTCTGTAGCTGCTCTTTTATATATTTAAAAAAGTTCAGCTGCAGATTTTATCTTTTTTCAAGTGCAACTTTTTGATTGCATTTTTGTTAACACACTTTATACAACTCAAATTCAGTTGCATATAATCATGAGTGCATTTCTTTTTTTCTATGCATGTATATGTGGTGTGTGTTGAATCCTTTTGATACTCAAATAGCATGAAATAAAAAACGTGCATGTTTTCTTCTATCTACGAAAAAATATATTTATTTTTTCATACTTTGAAAGTAGATTCTAAGAGCCTTTTTCAACTTGTTAAATGTTATGAAACATAATTAAAAAAAATAGAAAACCTTTTTTAAATGAGCTAAAGACCACGAGCTGTCGTTTTTAATAACACTAAGATAAGCAGTATAGACTCAGATATTTGTAATTCTGGACAAAAATTGTAAATTCTAATGAATATTGTGAAAAGGGTGACACAGGAACTTGTAGAGGTTCTTCTACTGAATATTTTATACGACTGTCTTTTATAGCGTCATTTATTTGAAGTCTGCTGTAATAAGAAGAAATTATCCTGAGGTACTTAAGAACGTACAACAGTTGTCTTCAATATATGTGAGCTGTGCTTTTTCTATACTTACACACATGAACTGAGTGCGGGAAGAAATTGTTACTAAATTCTTTAATCTATTTTTGCTATTGAATGGCAATACCCTTAGTCACAGCAAAGCATTAAATGCGAAAACGTATGAGTGCAGGGTAAATTAAAATTTTTTCCATCTTCTTAAAAAGTTCTTGTTTCGTATAGGAATTTTGAAAATGATTTACCAGTTAGACGTAAAACTTTAACGGAAATGGCACGCCGATTTTGAGTTAAACTTTCACTACAGAGAATTTTAAGTCCCGATACACAGAATCGCGCATAGCAATTTTTAAACTTGTTTGCTTCTTCTCTTTAGCTAGACTTTGAAGATGTTGTAACTTCTTTGTCACTAGACTTAAATGGAGTAAATAGACAACGGTCCATCAGGGGTAACTTTAGAATTGTCAAGCAACTGAGGACTTAGCTTATCATGAGTCAGACCTTCACTCTGATTTTCCTGATTTTATAAAACTTTACAGTGAGGAGATCACATACAGCATTTATAAGATAAAATTTTTGCTTTGTGACGAATTCTCGCCGATTTTTTTCTTGATAAAATGTTATTAAGCGCATTTCGTATAAAGAAAAAAGTTCTGTAATAGCTGGCATTGCTTAAAGTTGAATAAATGAATAATAGTTCACTCCTTCCGGAGTGTCGATTAAAAGAAGAAAATAATTGTTCTGCAGATGAGTACACGCCTGCATATTTGCATGATGCCTGTACGATAAAAAAAGAACAGCAGAAATCAAATATATAAAATATATAACAGTATGCCGCAGATTTGACTGAGTTGGATGAAAGAGGGTCTTGTTGGGTAAAATCCGACATAATAAGTTAATTGCACGGGTTTAATGTACATGAATGTTCTGGAGTGGATGACTGCATAAACACATGTTTAGGGAACAACAGATCGTAGAAATTACCAAGTCAAAACCAAGGAGTAAGAAACTTAGCAACTTCGGCAAAAAACTGAGGCCCACAATTGCTTCGGGTTCAGTTATTTTTTTGTAACTTATTCAACTGTTTTTTTTTCTTTTTTTTTACAAAATACTAAAAAACAAACCTAGAAAGCATTCAGTTTACTAAACGTGTGGTGAAAAAATAAAAACGGCTCTAAAAATAAATTAGTTTTTATGAACGGTGGCCAGATATTTTTTCTCTTCTTCCCTTAAATCGAATATAAAACCACTGAAATCAAACTTTTTCAAATAAAGTCCCCTACGATGAATGTTTTATGTCAAAGTATATGAAAAAAGCCCAATTTCATTTAACTCTTATTTGCAAAATTTTAATTGCTTTTAAATCAATTATTAAGTTAATAATTCCTGATTTTTAGACTAGTTTTAAATTAAAAGAATAGCGGATTTACTAGTCACTACTCGTATATTGGAGTGTAAAAAAATCGCCCTTGCAACCACTAGTAATTTAATTTCTTATGTGTCCACGTATTCTCCACTTTCATTATTGCCAATAAAGTTTGCAAATGGAATTACATTTCGTTTGTATTAACAAACTCAAAATAACACAAATCCGTGCATGTATACGCATACGTATTTTTTGTAAAATTAGATTCATGCAGTGCTGGAGTCTAGTTTAGAACAAATTTGGCTGGCCACACAAATACAGTGTTAATATATGTTTATGAGTCTCAGCAGTCTATAAGAAACTTTACTTATATATCTACAAGCTATCAGTTTTGCAAAAAAATAAATATGTTTTGTTAGTTAATATCATTTGTTGTTTTATATACGGAATTTTAAAGGCCTTTCATTAAACACATCCTATCTTTGAATTAAATATGGAATATAGCATGAGTGAGTCGCGTGAGTCATCCGATTCCGAAATTTTTAATTTTCTATGACAATATTGCATTAATAAGGATAAATTTTTCTGATTGCATAGAGTACGTTGGTCATCATACACCCTGTGTTTTGTGACTTGTTTGCATAGACCTGCGACCTTAGAGTCAAATCGCAAAATTTTGATGGCCAGTTCAGATCACCTCCGGGTAAGACTACAATGCCCAGAACACTCCATATGGCATGAGCTATGTCACATGTAGCGTCATCTTTTAGAAACCACGTGACATTGATGTCAATATAATCCAACACTGAAATAACATTTATAAAGCGTTTGAGTAAATCTTAATTAAAAGGTTCAATAAAAAATCTCTGAATATGAGCTTCGAAGAATATCGGAATATAGGAAAATAAAAAGAAGACTTACACAACAAGAAATTGACCTATAACTTGTTTAATCATTTTATTATTTTGGAAATTTAAAAATTAATTAAGAAAATGTGTTGCCTGATAATAACTTATTACACCCTTCTAAGTTTGTCATTCTGTTTTGTAATTTCTACAATATCCATTTCCGATCCCATAAAGTATATAAATATATTCTGAGTGCTTGATTGAGTAATGTCTATCTATCCGTCTGTCTGTCCGTGTTAATGCTGAAATCAACTTTGCCAAGGTATTACATAAGTTGTAAAAATTTAAATATACCAATCGATCAGACATAGTTTCGAAATTTTTGCTATAGAAAATCAGAGAGATCGGTCCATATCCTTCGAGGCAATGCGCAAAACACCACTCCCGCCTTTCATTTTTTTTTTTTTAACAAATCTAGATTAGTAAAATAACTCCAATAAAGAAATCAAATATATGGGGCGATAGAGAATTAGACAATAAAAAAAACATTAAGGAAAGAAATCGGGGTTCGGACATATTTTTCGAGTTATGGGCCTCTGAAATTTTCATTGGAAAGTACGATTGATCGCCTTTTTTTAAGAGTTCAATATGGGTATCATTTAAAAGCTTTTCAAGAGATTTTTTGGGATATATATTTTTTTTCTTTAATTTCGAACCCATTAAGAGCCGGTGGCATTTTATGTGACATTATATAGAGTAATAAAATTTTTTTTTTCAATTTTTTAATTGTCTGTCACCCCAGTATTTTATTTGATTGCATTTATTTCACTAAACTAGATTTACATGTATGGTGAAGGGTATATAGGATTCACCATAGCCGAATATAATACTCTTACTTGCTTTTCTTAACCTTAACCCACTAAGAGCCGCAGTATATTGTGATGTAGATTATAGCGCAAGCACAAGACGTAGCCGAGTAGTAACAGTCGTGCCAAAGTAATTAAGTTTTATAGCGTAAGTTAGTAGAATACATCGTAAAAACAAACTTAGAACCCTAATGTACAAAATGGAATACGAAAACATGTTATTAGCGGTTGAAATTTAAAAAGAAATGCTTAAATCGCGTGTGTATTTTAAGAACAAGCTGTTATTCGTATCAGTTATTTTAACTATCTCTTTATAAAACAAATTGAATTTTATTTATATCCAGACGAAATTAGAGCCTTTATTATTTTAGGTCTTGTACTTTAATTTTTAATAATAATATTTTTAAAATTCTTTAGTTTTACTTTAATTATCCTCGAAGTGTATATCATGTTTTTTAAGATGTTTTCTAATTGAATATCCTTTTATCTTCCCTGCACTTTCTTTAAAACACTTAAACTTGCAAAGAAATGCACTGAAATTCTAATGTTTTATTTAACTGTTTTTCTATAAAAGTTTTCTTACTTTCACTTTCTTAACAGCCAGCATTAGACCAAAGACTACAAACAGTGTTTCTATAAGTACAGCAAACTAAATTTGCCTGTAAGGCATGATTTTCGGTGCAAAGAAATTTATTTTCCAGTCATTTTATACCAGCAACACATCCAAAGAAAACTTAAAAGAAATTTAAGCTTCTTCTTAGTTTCAATTGTCAGGCAACTTCTTTAAGCTTATGTTTATTTGTTCTGCTATCTTTTTGTTGTTCTTATTTTCTGATAAACAAAAACAGTTTAGGCAGGCTTTTATTTGTTAAATTTTATCTTTCATCACTGCAGCAGCATTTCCATATAAAATGTTCAAATTTGTTTAAAAACACTTCTGGATTTTGTTGAATGCCTTTTGTATAGCATTTTCCTTGCTGTTTGAGTTTTTGCTAACCTAAAGTAAGTTGTTACAAGACAGGAAAACATTTTAATCATGCTTGATGACAGTTTTTGTACTGTTTGTGGGCTAGTGGTTTTTATACGTTTCATCGTGAGTGTTAAGAACTATCGTTAGTTTATTTTTCTTGTTTGCTATTTATAATAATTAATTTCCTTTAATTTAACAAAAAAAATTAATTCGCAATTTAAAAATCTAGTTTCTAGTAATTCGGAAAAAAAAACTGCTGAGTCCCTTTTAACAATGTATAAATTAATGGGCAAACATGGTATTGAAGTCAGGATAATTATAGGAAGCAGCGATATGAAGGCTACGGCCAATAAACTTCATCTTTCTGTATCTTTCTTTCTACATTGTAAAAGTGGGCTAATTAAAAAAATCTGTCAATAGAAATTTCACCAAAAAATCCCATTTTCAACAAAATTTTACCCAAAAAAATTTTAAAATAAAACTGTTTTAAAATCAAAAATTAAATGTTATTATAGAACAAAATTTACACTATATGAGGGGTAATTCAAAAAAAAAAAAAAAAAAAAAAAATTTAAAAAGAAAAAAAATCTCAAAATTATAAATTTCATAATTAAAAAAATTCCAACTTAGCAAAAAAATTCTCAATCGAAAAGCTCACCAAAATATCATATTTTCAATAACATCTTACAAACATTAATTAATTTTTTTTTTATATAAACATTAAACCAACACTTCAATTACAAAAAAAAAAAATTCAATAAAAATCCAAAAATTCAGCAAAAAAAGTTAGAAATGGAAATCTTACCCCAATATCACGTTTTCCCAAAAAAAAATAAAAAAATAAAAAATAAATAAATAAATTTTATTAAGAAGTTGGCGTTAAAAAAATTTAAGATTACATCCATTACTCCTCTGGTGAACAGTGTTTAAAATATGGGACCACCGAATATACGCTTTGCTTTATACTCAGCTTTTTTATCGTAAGTAATAGCCAAGCTATATAACGTCACCCATAAGCCAACAGAGGTGCCGTATTTTTATAGTAGTAGAATCGGTTTTTTCATAAATAAGGATATGCTGTAGTCAGATTGGATCAATGGGTTAATTTGGAACTTAATTAATTTTGTATTACTTGAGTTTTAATTCCTAAAATAAATGTTATTTCCTTTAATAAATGTCACATTTTATTTCCATTTCATACAGGTTCTTGTGGTCATAAATGTATGTGTGAATAATTTTATCTGTAAATACTTATTTTCTTCAACCTTTTTGCCTACAGTGTTTCTGTCAGCTCGCGGTCAATTTCGTAGCTTGTCATTTCATTTAAGCAACAGAAATGTAAATATTTAATAAACAAACAAACTGGGTTGAAGGGTGATTACAAGAATTGTCATTTATTTTACTTTTTTTAAAGCATTTTCCTTTTGCTCTTTTAGTATTTTTATGCAGCAAAATATTTTTGTAAGTTGTAAATAAAAGTTATTGGTCAAATAACCAAATTTAATTAAGTAATATTTTTTTAAACGAATATTTTAGGTGATTCAAACAAGGAATATTTGAACATATTTTGGATCAAAGATTTACAAATATCATTATGCTACTAGAGGAAAACTATTTTAAGACATGGAAGAAGAGTTAATAACTCTACTTGTGTAGAAAGATCTTTCTTTCAATAAATTCACTTAACATCATAAATTACAATTAATTTTGGCTTGGAATTCAATAATGAATATCCTCATAAAAAGCCATTACAGATTTCAGGGTAATGAAAACTAACCGAATTAGCTCATGGCCAAATAATTAATACTATCATTGAGTTCTTTTATTAAATTTTTTGGCACGTTGTCATATCAATATATCGAATACTACTTATAGTCCTCACTGTGGTTAAATTTGTCTTGGAGACCTCGACTTGACGATATTTGTTCTGGAATACAAAGCAAACTTTTCGCCCTTAGTTTGCTTGGAATAAAGGACTTTCTTAATCTACCAGTGGACATATTACTGATACTAGGGTAACTGGTAGACCGCAAGAGCCACAGTATCTGTTCCGACTGTTGTTGTGGTTGGACCCGTATCGCGGAATTTATATAAGGACTTTAATGAGATATAATACCCATTTAAAAAATAATACAAACATGATTTTGCTATAAAGAAGGAAGACTTGAGTGCCAATGATTTAAGTTAAAATATTTTAATGTTCAGAAGGATTTAAGTTAAAGAAATGATTCTCGGGATTTTTGGAAATAACAATTTTTTTTCTAAAGGTTCATTTTTAATTAATCTGAAAAGCCTGTTTCTAGTTTACATATTCTAATTTGTGTAAAAAATTTCTTTCCCAAGTTCCTAATAGGTAATGAAGATGATCGAGGGGTTTTCTCAGGTTTCACATAGCATACAGTTTCTTTTTTAAATTGAAAAAGATTCTTTTTTAAATTGGAGCATTTTTTTTATAAGTAATACGAAATGCTAACAGATTCTTAATTTTTGAAGAATAGGCAATGAGGTATAATTTCCATTTGTACTTTAAAAGCTCGATTTATCTAAAAGAAGTCCTTTTACTAATTTAATAATCTCTGTAATAAATTTTGATGCCTTGAAAGTAAAAAATCAATTTAAATAGATTCATCTGATTTCTTAATATTGAGGGGGCTTTCCCAAGAAACCCATTAGCATTTAAAAGTTTTTGGTATTTTTGTCAGCTTAAATTAATCATGATTTTTTATAATTTAAGTCAATGAATTGTTATCATTTTCGACAAAAGTTAACTTAACCTATTCACTTTACTCTTTTCAATTTATTGTTGGCTTTGAACATTTTCCTTTTTTTATTTAAGGAATAAATTTAACGATTTCCACTCATAATAATTTTATATTTTATGCATTTCTGTTCTTGACAAAATGTTAATTCATCTTTATATAAATAAATTTTCTTGTTAACAAAACCTCAGAAAAATAAAACTTTAACAGCCAACAACGACTTTAAAAGCATAACTCTTTCATTATATTCTCCTTGGCCAACATTTCTAAAAAGAAACACAATTAAAATCTAAAAAAAAACGTATTTTAAAATTACTCGTGCTAGGAGAGCCAAGAATAAGAAAGAAAACAAAAGTACAAAAACAATAAATAAAAAAAACTTTTCTTTTACTTAAAACAATTAAAGAAGGACAAAAGAGCCCCGTTTTAGTTTTAACGAAACTAGAAAATCAAGACGTGACTTTCGAAATCTCATAAAATGAATAATTGTACATTTCTTCAAAATTAAATAGAAGTTAAATTTCAGAATTTCATAAAGCGAAATATATTAATGCAATTAAAATGTTTTTTATTTTTTTTGATGTCGGTTATATTGTTTTTCTTTCTTTTCTCTTTAAGAGTTAAATAAATTGTTCTAAAACAAATGTATCCAAAAAAGTAATGAAAAAATTAAAAATTTTTTAATCTGTTCAGCAAAGTGTATAAAAATTTCTTTTTTGAAAATTTGATGTCAAAATAATAATAAATTTAATGAAAACCTGTATTAATTTCCATTTCCTCTTCTAATCAATATTTTGTTAATTTATTAATACGAGTAGAAAAATAATTTTTAATGTTGGTGAAGATATATTACTTTGTATAACGTTTGATTTTTTCTCACATGATATTATTAGGTTTACTCGTTGAAAGTTGAAAGTTTTTTGTACCAAATATATTGCTATCGTTGCGTCTATTTCCTTGCTTCACTATACGTATCAACGCCATTAAATATACCGGAGACTTGAACCACTGTTATCAATTTATTCCTGTTTTAAGCAACTCATTAAATAAACGCAGCTATTGTGTTTTAAACTCTCAACATGGTATTTAAAGAACAAGCCGGTACCTTAATTAAAATTTAAATTTCGTCTTCTTGTAGGACGCTTAGTTATCCAGATAAATGTGTTTGAAGTTTTTCAGATAAAGAATTAAATTTTTGGACTAAAAGCAAGCTAAATTATCGAGGTAAACGGATTAAAAGTTTTTTAAAAAAATATATATACTTTGGGCTAAAAATTTAATATGTGTGTTAAAAAAACAATAGATAAATAAATTTTTTATAGATAACAAACTAAAGCCTGTTTCCTTGTAATTTTTTAATTCTATAAGGATCACAGATAAAAGCCTATTTCCTTATAGCATGCTTAGTTATCGAGATATAAGGATTTAAGGTTTTATATTTAAAAAAAATATTCGAAAATTGTTTTTTTAACTTCTAAGTGATCACAAATTAAATCAAGTTTTCTTGTTAAACGCTTAGCTATCAGATAAAGTTATTTAAAGTTTTTCGTTTTAGAAGTAATTTGGTGGAAATTGAATTTTTTTTTTCGAAAATCTAATTTTTTTTATTTATTATCTTATTTTTTAGAAAGCTTTGTTAGGATTTGAAAGTTTAGTTAAAAAAAATGAAATTTTTGGAACAAGAATTTAATATTTTATTTGAAACCCAGATTTTTTAATTTTTTAATGATCATAGATTAAAGCAAGTAGCCTTGTAGTACAACTAAGTGTCCAGATATATGGACTTACAGTTTTTCTTTTTAAAAATTAAGATTTTGGGCCAAACATTTATTTTTTATCATAAATCAAATTTTAACATTTTGTAATTGATCACAGATGATGCGTAATAACCTTTCACGAAAAACCAAGAAATTTTACAAGATTTATGTTCCCAGAATCTTAAACGCACTATTAGTGTTATTTAAATAATGTTGTTAATTTTTCACTTCGTAAGCCTAAATTTCAATTTACAAAACAGTAGAAAAAAAAAATTAAAATATTCCAATCATTTATGGAAGACATAGAAAACTCACTCCGCCATAAAGATGTGGAAAAAGACATAGCCGTAAAATAACTGATATAATTAAATCAACCAAATGCCTGGTTACAACTTCACCCAAAAATAAACAGAAAAGTATAAAAAGAAAAACAAAAACAAAAACGAAACTGTTTTTAAATAGGAGTGAATGGATTAATATTCTGCAGCTGCAAAAGGCAAACACCAAATGTCAACAGTCACAACAGCGGTTGTAGCCTGGTTTCATTTTCAACATACTTTACGGCTAATATCCAGTAATTTGATATTAAAAGTGATGAGAAATCAGTCTCTTTACTTTATTTTTGAAAAGTAAACAAGAAATACGCAAGGAAATAATAAAGGGATTTAAATGAGGTATAATTTATAATTTACTTGAATAAATGGGCTTTAATTTTAGAAAACACAAATATATAAAATTGAAACAATAACATAAAAATTTGGATTCAATTATATGACTTAAATTATTTTTCTGCATGAAATTCGTTTTCATGGAAGAATGGAAGAATCTAATAATAGACGTTAAGAATATTAATCATTTTTTCTTTTATTGTTGTTTTTTTTTTTCTTTTCTTTAAATATAAAAGCGCTTTGTTAAGTGCTCTTGATAAAATTGCTTTTAAAATAATTTTTCTTAAAGTGCTTTCTAAAGTAATTTTTTACAATTTTTTTAAATGCTTTTGTAAAAATACTCACCTCTTTTTGAAGCACCGTAAAAATATTGTCAGTTACTTTTTAAAATACACTTTCTTAGAAGCTGCTTTTTTCAAAAGAAGTATTTTAAAAGAAATTTACTTTGTCAAGTATCATTTAAGTTTTTCCATCATTTGTATACATAATTTACTTTAGCTAAACTCAATATTGTTTTAACCCGCTTAAATTTAATATTTTTATTTATTTTTTTTTTCACTATCAGCTAGTTTAACCTTTTAGCATTAAAACTTAAAGGAAATTCTACTGACCCAGCTGTAGTTTCTTTGAGGATAATGGCGATGTTATGAAGTGGTCATGCAAGTAGCTGAGTGGAAAATTAAACAAAAAAGAAAAACTAGAACACAAAAATGTTGACGTACTACATAATGGCCCTTTAAGATTTTTTAATTATTTTAATGTTTTAATCCGTTATATTACAATTACTCATGCATACAAATAAACCCTAAATATATTTTAAGAAGGAATTCGTTGTTAGCTTTGGTGCATAATAATCTTTTTTATTTCCTTTTTTAAATTTTAAATAACTTATTTTTGCTGCTATTGTCCATTTAAAGGAAAGTGGTTTTTGTAGGTTTTGTCACTGCAGCGCAAAGCTCTTATTTAGTAAAAGTTTTGTTCCTGAGAAAAACGGCGCAAAGAAAATAACAAGTCAAAAGCATCACTAATGACATTTATATATTTTGTGAAGAGTATTTGCAAAATTTATGTAGTTTTTAATTATATTTAAATTGTCTTTGATTTCTGTCGTTAGTAAAGTTGACGACAAAATATAATTATATTTGCTACAGGCAAAGAAAATGTAACATTTAGAATTAATAAAATATTTATCAAAACAACAATAATTTAAATAATGTTTGTTAGGAACTGTGTCATCTATGAAGGATTTATTGATTTCAGTAATATTTTATTCAATGACATAGAAACTTTGCTCTAAACCAAAAAAGATTTAAAGAAAACAATTTAATGAATTTTAAATAAAATTGTTCAGGAAACTCCATGTTAACATCTGAAAGAAAAGAGTGACTTTCCAAAGATATCGTTTACATAAAAATATACTAAAAAAGTGAACGAAGAACTATTCCATGCAACTCCACTATGGCATACAAACAGAAGTCTTAAAAAGTCCAAATGTGTGTAGATATCCGTTATCTTCTGGTGATTGCTGGGCAAGAAGTGATAGACAAAGTAGACAAAGCTCGCATCTATAAACATTGAAGCAACAGTCCCATTTTGATTTAATCTTCGATATGTTGAAAAAGAAACTACTGACTTAAATTATAAAAAAGTCCATTATGGTTTTTACTAAAACAATACAAGAATTCTTATTGAGCAGCCTGAAGTAGTAAGTAGTGGTAGCAGTATTTTTATTTTTAATGCCATCCTACGCTTGGAGCTATATCCTGCAAATTGAAAGACTTCACTGCTTATAAATATTTCCAAGGTTGAAATATAAATCAACTGTTTTAAAAATAAATTTAAATATATCAAACTATTTGAGAAACAATAAATAAGTTTAATCCTATTTTTATCAAGAAATCATATATTACGAGCAATCGACTCGGAATCAAATGAGAGCATAACACGTCCGAATAAACACTAGTTAGTAACTATGATAGAGGAGAAGCCACTAAGAGAATAATAAATAGTATTCTGCGCTGCTCATGAATACTTCGCAAACATATGATAAGACATGGCATTAAGACATGTTATTAAAATTGAAGCACAACTTGTATAAGCTGCTGGAAAACTATTTAATTAAGGAAAAAGATTTCCAATTCGGCCCATTCGATTCAAATTAAAGCTACTGAAGGAAGCATTTTCGCACCTGTGTTTTGCTTTGTATAAAAATTTAACAACTTTCTTTACACATCGACATTTGCTTATGATAAGACTTATCACGACAAACCAAAAAAAGCATACCGAAATTTACAGGCTTACTTATAATTCGAAGAAGGCTTACTTATAATTCGAAGAGATTGTAAAAAATATAGAATTGAGGTAAATCGGTAAAAAAAGAACAAATAATCATGCCCTCCTATTCGAATAAATAACAAAACAATATCCCAACACTTAGAAGCTAAAGACCAAGTCTTTCAATTGAACAGACGCTCCATAGAGAAGTGAAAAAATCGCAAATAAAATTAAATACCGTCCAAATAAACTACTTTGTAGGCAGATATTCTTCAGATAATAAAAACTACACACTTTTATGATTATCTCCCTAGCGCTCTCTTTATTCAAACTTTAGGTAATGAAATTCGTCAAAATAAAATTTTACGAAAGAATCCTTAAAAAGACTTGTTATTTGTTAGGCCTAAAAATGTCAATCATTTTACAATCATTTTTAACAAAACCTTGAAACATATGCCAACCCCTAGCTTGCGACATATAAAACATTCATGGTTGTACGCTCCAAGATAGATGGAGAGTATTTTCTGTGTGTCATTGGCACTGGTCTCAAGTAATCATAATTGTTCGATTTGTACGTTTAATTTTCTGAAACTTATCATTTAAATTTAAAAGAAAAAAATATATAGGCCCAATTTAAAGTATTTGAATTTCATTTCACCACTGCTTCGATTTCGCCTTTGGTCGAATAATGAGTATCGCTCCTACCATTTTGTATCCTTCCCACCTTTTTTTTCAATTTTCAAGGCAACGAAATTCTTCCATACCAATGTAATCCTTATTACATCTAAATTTCACACTTTACATTTTATTTGATTAAATTGTGATTGCAGTTTTTGCTCAAATAAGACCTACACATTTTCAATACCAGGTATTACTCATTTGACAGTTATTGGCTGGAAACTGCTAAGAAACCTAATACTAAGTAGAGAGTTCTTTACACAAGCCACCAACTCGGTGTGAACATCATGTCGCACATGAATTCGGCTAATTTAGAGATCCAATGTTCATGTTTCGTTCATGTGCAACTATCTTTGGCCGAACAATTGTCTGAGCAATGATGTTCGCCATTAAATAGGACTATTAGTATGATTTATTAATTTCAAATTAACTCCATCTATTGATCAAAAATGCGAACACTCTCTTTCTTATTAAAAACATTGAAACAATCCTGACGACAAACAGAAAATTATGCTCAAACAGAACATGAACATCGACACGTTTTCGGCACACACAAGAAAATGAACAAATTAATATCGTTGTTCTGCCAGCGTTATGTGCATGTCTTGTTCAATTTGATAGCTAGTGGAGACGTTGGGTTAGATTTGTGTGACTCATATGGGTTTTTTCTTTCATGAGGAGCGCGTAACAAGCCGTTTGGGTTAATGCGTCTAAGCGGATTTAAAACACTAAATGGATTTAAATGAAATTCAAAAAATAGATAAGTAAAATATGCAATGTCTCTTTCCAAAGCTAGGACCTAGATGAGAAGAAAAAGGAAAAAGTGGGCGTATACCTCTGCACCGATTTTAACAAAATTTAAAACAGAAATAATTATTTATTAAAAGTTCCAAGAGCTTTGAAAAAGCAGATCTGTTATAACTTCCAAATAAAAAACTGGGGACAAATTACGGCATTCGATATCGAACAAAATTTCTATAGAATTTTAATGTAAATTTCGATTTATATCGAATGCCCCTGGCTTAGAAGAGTGGTCGAGTTGCGAATATTCTCATAAGGGTGGCGCAGCGCAGCGCCTGAATATTTTAATGACATAAATGTCATTTAAAATTACTTAATTATATAATACTTTTCTCTTAAATCCATATTTGTAACTGTTAACAATTTTTTATAATTGTGAATTAAAAATATCAAAAAATTTTTCTTTTGTTCTTTAAAACGTCACCATGATGAAAAATAATATAAAAATACTGAAAATTATTGTTAATATTAACATTTTAAATATAAATACTGCTGCAGCCATCACTCTGTTATACCCCAGCATAATTCAGTGAATGCTACAAATAAGCCCAAAATGACTTAAGCTGCTTAACCAACCATAATTTACAACTTAAATAAAAGCAATTACAATACAACACCCACAAGCCACTGATCCCAGTCGAGGCAAGATTAATTGCTTATTTTTCACTGTACTGCCTACCATAATTAACAACTTGACAGCTGTTATTTCATTCGAAAAATAACTTTTCATGAATTTATTTATTTATTAATATAAACGACTGTATAAAATTTGAAATTTTTTACACTTTTGGCAACATTATTAAGGACACTCAGATAAATTTAAGGGACAAAAAGCAACGCATTTTTTTAATTTTGAAGATGATGATGGTATTGAGTTAATTTTATCTTTGCTGTAATTTTGGTCAATCAGTTTATTTATGATTGATTGATTTAAGCAAAAAAAGTGGACTTTACTACTAACAAGGCGAATAAATTACCAAATGGCAGCGTAAGCGAATTCAGTATTTTTTGCTGGTATACACAACAGTGAAACTCCATATATAAAAAATATACGCAATTTTTTTAAATGTGGAGCTTGACAGTGGTGTACGCAAGCATAAAATACTGAATTCGCCTACGCTGCCACCTGGTAATCGATTCGCCTTGACTACTACTTTCAGATCAAATGAATTTAAATACTTATGCTTAAGAAAGGCAGTGTTATATTAAAAATAAGTCAAAATGAAAAGAGGTAATTATGTGAAAAGTAAAAGTTTTATATATGTTTTGTCTGTTTTCACTGTTTTGCAATTTTTTTTTTAATAAAAAATGTATTTGCTTTTCCAAGCATACCAGCTTAACGAAGTGGTCAAGATACATATATGCATCCATTCTAATGAACATATGTTATTTTATTTGCTTGGTAATTTTCAATTTTCTATTATTTATTTTATAATTTAGCATAAAAAAATATTCAGAATCTGAATTAATTTTGATAAACTTTTCTTTATTTCTATCTTAC
Organism: Cistogaster globosa; assembly: GCA_937654795.1. Taxonomy (NCBI): domain Eukaryota; kingdom Metazoa; phylum Arthropoda; class Insecta; order Diptera; family Tachinidae; genus Cistogaster; species Cistogaster globosa. The sequence goes on along the minus strand of OW569404.1, from coordinate 129,902,024 downwards.
ATTTTAAGGTGCTTTATTTTTAAAAACCGAATAAAATGTTTTGGAATATCGTTATGTGATCGCTTTATTAAGGGGTACCTAACACCATGTGATAGAAAAAAGTTAAATTTATTACGCTCGAATGCCGACTTGAAAAAAAAAGACATCAGTTCGACTGAATGTTGCTTTTTTATGTTTGTGCCTGCAGAACTTAGTCATTTCTGAACCGGTTTTTAAAATTGTTTGTAATTTGATAGATTATGCCTACAGATTGGTCCGTTTTAAAAACAGTTCACAACCTTGAAAATTAAAGGGTGTCCCTATGCAACATACATATTTTTTTTAATTTTTTTACAATTTTAAAAAAATTGTATTACTCCCAATAGCATAAAGTAACACAAAAATAAATATAAAAATTAAAGGGTCTCCCTATAGGTGAAGGTAATTGACCTATCTTTTGAACCGTTATAGACAAACGCTTAAAATTTGGACAGGATGTCGATTACTATTACCGTTATCATAACAAGCATAAACATTTAAAATTATAAATTAAAGGGTGTCGCAATAGTTAATGTAATTTGATGTATGGGCCAAACTTTTGACCTGTTATAGACAGACAGCTGAAACTTAACGAGTATAAAATTTTAATTTGAAAATTAAAGGGTGTTCCTATATGTGAAGTAAATTGACTTATATGGCCCTATAGTTTGAACCGTATATACAAGCACTTGAAAATTAAACGAAATGTCCACTACATTGTCTGGTATATTTAGAAGTATAAATATATAAAATTATAAATTATATGAAGTTACAATAGTTTCTGTAATTGATGAATATGACCAAACTGTTGAACAGTTGTTTATTTTGACAAATTTTTTTCGCAAAGCATCGTTATTTATAAGATATATTCCTTTTGAGTCTCAAGCTTTCATATTTGAAATTTATTCACCTAAAAACTTCTACATTTTTTGTGTCTTATTTATGTGGCCGTTGGTGTAAATATTTACTGCAGTAATTTAAATATAAATATTTTAAATTCAATAAAGAAGATTGCTTAAAAGGATGGGAAGTAAAGTGCTTTTATTAAAACCAGTATTTTGCTCACTTTTTATAATATGTTTTTATTATTGTCGTTGTTGTTGTATTTAGTGTATTCAGTCATATTATTTTTATTTATTTTTCTCTTGTATAAATTTCATTGGAAATGGAAGTCGTTTGTAAATGTACAAAAGTTAATAATGACATGATAATTATCGCATCTATTTATTTAATTAGTTTTTTTATAAACATTACAATGAGAACAATTCAAATGCATGTTTGTGTGTATTTGTACTTTTGTTTTAAATATGAAGGGATCTATTGTGAGGTTCTTATTGACCCACCCTCTTAAGTTATAATTTATTGCAATATTCTTAAGTTTAATTAAAATAGGTCGCTACCAATTCTTATTTGCTTAAGCCATTAATGCCGAAAAGTGAATAAATTATCACAAGTGAGGTTACACGTGTACATCGTATGCAAAATTGTCAATAGTTTTAAGTATAAATAGTTTATACGTAAGACACACTTGGTGCAACATAAAAATTAAACAAGCCTGACATATGCCAGCATACTAGCGGGTCCCTGGATGGCTACAATATAATTAAAATAACAATAAATTAAAAAATATAACAGGTCTCACAATGATCTTCCTTAGCTTAGAAATCTGTGTTCTATTTTGTCAATAGCCTTCAAAGTTAAGAATTACGAAATACTTTTTTTTTCCTTGCTTTAAACCCATAACAGTGCAGCACAAATAAATTGCTTTGGAAATAAATCAGCGATTTCTGAATGCCTTGAAACATTAAAATAATATCAAACGATAGCAGCAGAAAGAACACAAGCTTAGGTTGTGCGCACAAGCTCTATAGACCTGTCTCGTGCGAGACAATAGGCTAAAGTAATCCAAATGTTGTAGGTAGTTTTTTTATATAAATATTTTCTGCAACACTTACAATTTTGTTTAAACGTTAGCAGAACTAGATACTTTATGAAGAACACTTACAAAACTTTAAAGATTCCCCCTTTTAGCGTCGACATAGTGAAATTTTGTTTGTTTTTTCTTTCTATCCTACAAGCGTAGCACTTAAGCTAAAAAAAAACCCTTTCTAATGTAGTGCATATTTTAATCATCCTTCTTAGGAACTTAAGCTTTGCCGTCTATGAAGCCTATCCCGTCTTCTTAAAGAAAAACTACTTCCATTCAACCTTCTCTTCCTCAGCCATTTCAAATTATGACTCTTTCCAAAACAACGAGCATTTCTTCCAAAATTAAGGATCCTGTTGGTTGCCATAATCCAAGAATAAAAGCCTTACCAACACTCGATTGGTCTGAGCCTAGAGGCAAGAACCGCAATGTCGTAGCTAACTTTAACATGCTGAAAATTGATGTTGAATGAATTTTTTTAATACGAACTTAAATAATGTTTTATTCAGTCAATAATATTCAACAAAACTGTCTGGAGAAATAAAAATTTCTGATCTTTGTCTCACTACTTTTCTGAACCCTAAGCATTTTTTTGTTTTCTTTAGCACTGCTTCCACAACATGTTTCACAAAAATTTAAAAAAATAAGTTTACTAACTGCCAAAATAAATGGAGATGATATTTTTTCTTCAATTTTTATCGATAACATGTCGACTTCAACATGTGCGTGCAAATTAATACCAACTGAGTGTCGAGTTGACGTTTGCATCGACCAAATTTGACTGCGGCTAAAAATTAACAACGACGTCGACGACGTCTTTCCCAATAGAGCTGATTGTTTTCGTAAATTTTGGCAAAAGTGTACAAAACTCGGCAACTGTGCGTATGAACCAAAAACGTTTAAGTCTGTTGAATAGATATTTAATTAAAAAAAATTAACATTCCAACAAAAACTTTTATACCAACAATTACCATCGACACTGATGGTAACATAATTTGAAGTGTAGCATCAGTGTGGCGCAAGAAGGTATCAAAAAACAAAGTTCTGCAAGTTTTGCTTGCTATACAAAAGGCTTAAATAATGAAATCTTAAGTTTTTGCCCTGAAATTTTGCTAATGTCTATTATTGTCGTATACATCTAAAAGTAGTAAAATAACATGACTGTATTGAAATTGATCAGCCCTTAAAAAAAACTTTCAAGATAAAACATAAATTTTTGAATACAAATAGACGTTTTAATATGCTGGTACTTTTATCCCTACAAAAAATTTCTTTAAGCCAACATAACTATCTATGTGTGTGTAAAAGTGGCACTTAAGAAGTTTAAGCCGCAAACCGTAAATTGTGATGGTTAAAGCTCTATAATCCTTATTATCACGCTAATGACATTAATTTAAGCTTTAAAACTTTCAATTTTACTGTTTCAGCTTGTTGCTTGCGGTTATTAGATATTTTATTTTGACTTCTTTGTCGTTTTCACTATTAAATCGCTTTTTCTAACGTTTCCCTATTTTAATTTATTGAATAAATACAATTAAAAAAAATTAATTTTTATGTTAAGTATTTTTAAGATTTAAATTTTTTCTTACTAAAATTCTAAATCTTATAAAACCCACGAATGAAGTTAAAATCATTTAGATAACGTTTTCAATACCAAACCCATATCCATATTTGAAATAACTTAACTGCAAATGAAACGCTTTAGGCTTAAACGGGCCATTTAAAACAAGACACTGCAAAGCTGTTTTGATTAAATTTATAGTTTTCTTAATTCAATATGACGCAAAAATGCTGTTCTAGAAAAGCAATTAATTCTTGAGGGAAAAAAAATTTTTACAGAATGATTATAATGCGTACATAGATACAAAAAATAATCATTATCTTACATCAAAAACTTGCTCATGTAATAACTGTTCTCACAAACAAAGTCAACGCTTGATCAAAGTTTAACCAAAACAGCAGTTCATCAAAATCTCAAAATGCTGTTTGGAACTGTTTTGGCGTATTAAAACGGAGTTCTTTCTGTTAACCTGTGACAGAAATAAAGTATTAATTAATAACAACAAAGCTAGAAAATACTCAAAAGTGAGCTTGGAAGAATATAAAATCCCTGTCTAGAAAGTGCAATGTATTTTATCTTCAAAGAAATGAATTTTGTATTTGAGTTAGCTGGTGTTTGGCAAAAGATGCCTGATGCAATCATACATTATCGTACGTTTATTATCTGGTTATAGAAAGAGTTCCAGAAAATAGTCATAAGAAGGTTAAATAGTGTATAAAATATTTTTGTTGCGATGCTAACATGGGTAATATAATGCTGTGATTGCTGCCGCTAAATTCTTTTAAGGGTTGCTGCTTTCACCCTTACTCTTTTAAACTATTTTGGCCGTTACAGTATTCTAAAACGTACACGTGAAGAGGTCAAGAAGAATCAAATGCCGATGGTAGTCGTGAGAACGAGAATTGAAGTCGAAATGTAACACGAAATTCTTATTGCTGATGGCCATACTTATAAGGAATACACGCAGACAAAAGACATGGTAAAATTTGGTAATGAAAAATAATATTATCTTCTCTTAAACAATGTATTATTGTATTACACACATTATAGTTAGGTCAGGCAGGTGGCCATGTTGCCACAACCCACTTGGGTCCACTGATTGGTCCCTTTGTGTTGTAGTTATTTAAAAAACATATTTTATAGCAATAATTAAAATGTGAAATGCAATTAATATTTATATATTAACTAGGCCTAAAAATTGTTCAGCCGTCTAATGGAAGGGTAAACATTTTCAAATTGCACTGGACAATAATTTAAATGCAAAATGCTAACAGAAAACTGGTGCGGAATTAAAACTGATTTAGATCGAATCCTGAGCCTTCAAGAATCATCTAATAGCGAGGTAACACTGGCACCCGTAAAAAGAATTATTGACATAACTTCCTTTCCATTCGATTGTTAGCTGTTATAACTTTATTTAAGTCTATCTAATTGCTAATTTTTTATGCAGCCTTGTCAAAGGTTTAAATACAAAAGACATTTTGTTACAGACTTCACATAAGTAAATTTTAGTCGTTGTTGATAAAAATAAATTGGACAAAAAAGCTAACACGTAAAGTAAGATTCATAAGAAACGTCAGTAGTAGTCTGATGTAATAGAATCTCTTAAGTTCAAATAATTAAGAAAAATTAATTACCGTTGATGATGGTTCTCATTATTCTTATAGAAGATATTTTAGTTTTCAGTTTAAACTGTTTAACTGTATTGAGTTTCTTTTACACATTTTTTCAGAGTATTTTACCTGCTACTCTTTCTTAAAAAAACACAACTAAAACAAACTATAAAAGATTAATTGCTGTTTTATAATTGTATGAATAGCAAGAGCTGTACAAAATGAACATAAAGATGAAGTAGTCAGTAAAATAATACAATACCTTTGAAATTTGCAACAACTATAGTATTCGCACAATGAAGTATTTATTGTTTTCTTTTTTACAAGTAACACTTTATATAAAGAAGAATCACCTATTTTCGTATGAATAAACTCCATCCTCCTACTCCTACTTAAAAATGTTGTAGTAAATGAACAAACAACTCGCAAATTACACATTTAAATTAAACGTTTTCTTTCTTAGTCATACAAAACGAATGATTCTTTTTCTTTGTCTTCGCAGACAATAAATTCTTGCAAATTTGTTTATTTGTTTGTGCACATTTTTCTTATGTTGTATTAAATTTATTGGATTGCATTCCTATAGAGGGTTTTTTTTTTCTAAAGTTTGTTAACGATCATTGTGTTGTTGGCAGTGGCATAGTTATTGTATTATGACTGTTTTGTGTTGTTGTAATAAAGTAATTTCAGGTAGTTAATTTTTAATTTTTTTAACGACTTTAAATAGAAGCAGACATTAAAATTTACTTTTTTCGGCTTTCGTTCATTTTCAATTTATTTTTTCAAAGAAAAATAATTTTTCAAATGTATGCGGACGTTTTCCAACGAAAGAAAAAAAACAAAACTCTGGCAGAATATAATGGCGCATTTTCAGAACCGCCAAAAGCAAATATTGCTATTAGGTGCGTTTGTTTACAAAGTAAATATTTTCTCCTTTTTAAGCCCGAATCCTTGATCTTGTAAGTTACTAACGGCTTTTTCATTAATGTATTTATGGTTTTTAACCATACTTTCACTAACGGAGCAGATTGCTTTTGAAGCGAAAAAGTCATCTTTTAAGTCTAGAATCATAATTTTACACATTTATAAAATATTATTCCATACACTATAATGTCACCATCTTTATTGCCAAAAAGTCACCCTCATCTCTTAAGAGTCACGTTCTTTCGCTAAAAGTTTACTTTTTCTGCCAAGAAAAAAAATTACCCTTTTCAACAAAATTACGCATATCACATGAAAGTCACTTTTTCACACAAATGTGACATATTCGGCCAAAAAGATAACTAATCACTAATAAATTCAGAGTGCAGTTTTCTAGGTACCACTCATTTTATTATATAAAAAGTGGAACCTTCAAAATAGTCACAATTTAGCAATCAAGTCATTTTTTCACAAAATTATTACATTTATTATTCCTTTAGCCGATAAGTGGGCGTTTCGACAAAATTTTAGATTTACAAGAAAGAGTCTTCATTGTTAATTTTTTACCAAATCCCGGTTTTTTTTAATTTTTTGGGACCAACAGAGTGATTTTTTCACAACGAAAAAAAATATTTTTTTTTTGACAAAGTTCACGGAAGAGTTTAATTTTCAGCAAAAAGCTTAATTCATTAATAAAATATTTGTATCAAAACGCCCAATTGTTTACCAAAAGTTCCACGCAGTGCAAATCCCACTTTTGAACAGAATATAAACTTCTTCATTTACCGCATTCTTCGCTCTTTCATTAAGAATGACACTTTTGCACTAAAAAGGCATTTTCTTTTTTAAATGTTCAGTTTTTCATGAAAGAGTTCATTTTTCGTCAAATAATTAATTTTAATCAAAAAGTAAATTTCAACCACAAACTTAACTTTTTCATTAAACAGCTCACATTTTAACCCAAGACAATTTCTTATTAAAAAGTTGACTTTTGGAACAAGAAACAATGCACTTTTCACTTCTTAAAAAACTTACTTTTTCACCAAAGTACTCACTTTTAAATTAAAAGGAGTTCACTTTTCATAAAAAAAAAATAATTTCAACAAAAAAAAAAACAATTTTTACTAAAATACTAGTTATTAATTTAAAAAATAATAAAACATTACATGAGTTTAAAGCAAATATTTAAGTGTTACACAAAATAAAAGAATTCTTACTTATTCCATACCCAGAATAAAAAAAAACAAATTTTTAAAAAAAAATTTTTTCTCCAGAACTTCCTTTTTAATTTCATAGTCAAACAAGCATCAACTAACATCAACAAGAATAACAAGAACAACCAAAAAAAGCAACAACAAATATACGAAAATTTTTTAAAAATATTTAAAAAAACAAAGTAGTAATTGAAAAGAAGAAAAAAGAGCGGAAACAGCAGCAGTAGCATCAACAAAAACAGGATGTAGTTAGTAGAGAGGAATGAATACAAGGCTTGAACAAATATTTACAAAGTTACACTCATTCACTTTGTATTCATGCTTGAAATAAAAAAAAAATAAAAAACAACTTTTTGTTTAAAAAAAGTTTTGAAAATTCGTTAATTTTTTGTTGCCAAAGTTGTTGTTGACGATGTTAAAGTTGGTGTTGTCCGCGCCACATGCCTTTTAAACGGCCTGCTCTTTTCAATGTTTCTAACTTTTATTATGTTTCTATTATTTGTTTGTCTTTATTTCTTTTCTTGCTAAAGAAAACGCAGTAAAATGTAAATAATTTAATTATGATTTAATCTCAAAGCAAATCAAACAAGCAGTGACAATGAAATGAAAGGGCTGACTAACTGTACGATAATGAGCCATAAAGGGAGGAGCAAAAGAAAATAACTTATAACGGTTGTTTAAGAGTCTTTCGTTGTTGTCATTTTTATCTACTTGTGACTTTAATTTAAATATATTAAAATATAAATATAATTTACCAAATTTGTAGAATTTATTGAATAGCTGGAATGGAAGTATATCAACATGAATGTTAAAATATTATTTAACGAGGGTTGTCCGTTTTAATGTCGGTAAAATATCAGAAGAAGAATGATGTTCTTATGTTCTCTAATTGTTTTAAATTACTTTTAAAAGTAACTAAATCCGGTTTCGATATTTTGATTCTACTTTTTAAATTTTATGCACGTGGGCTAAAAAAATTAGTCGAGTTGCAGGGGTAACAGATTTGTGCTTAAAAAATATTCTAATTATCGTGCTTTTTTATTACAAATTCATTAAAACGCTTTGAATTGAAAATAGCATATTTTTTAAATACTAAAAACAATAACCTGTCTTATCTTTAAAAGAAACAAGTTTTTATTGGAAAGCAGACTGTACTAAATTTCAATACCTTATTGCAAATAAAGTTCAATATTTTGTTACAATTGGATTATAGTTCTAATATTTTCGGAATTCAAAAAAATATTTTTTTGGAAAAAAATTTAATTTTTAATAATTTTGTTTTCTGTTTCCTGAAGATGGCACCCAACAGTGTGGCGAAATATTGAAAGAAAAACTAAAAACTATTTCACTTCAGGCAACAATACCAATTTAATTAGTGTGTAACCGTGCTACATTCTTTAGGAAAGGGATAGAGGAGAGAAAATAACAGGTGGTGAAAGTATAGCCATTTTATTAGTTATTTTACTTCGCCGGCGAATATGCTATGAAGAAGTACCGACGAAGGAGGCTGCATGTTTTAACGTTATTTCTGAATATGTATTTATACCATTAAACAGATAAAAACTTTTTTTTTTTTTTTGGTTGTCGCAGGGGTTGAACCCTGGCCAACCAGGTTTGTAGTCAACGTGCTTACCACCTTGACAACAGCAGAATAAAGAAAACATTGTATGGAATATTAAAAAGAGGGTTAGCAGAATAATTGAGGCCTTTAATAAAGGTATTACGTAAAAACCCTGTTTGCTCTATTTCCATTTATAAAAATTTGTTACGAGGGCTGCTATATATATTTCTGGCCTGGCAACACTGAGTGCTGCCAAGTGCAATCTGACATTTCCATTGGAAAGTTTGTCATTTTTAAGCATAATCGTACTCAAAACGTTTTGACGTACGAACATTCTTTGTGTTTTTTACAGTGACTTGAAAAAATTAATACAGAAAAAAATGGAATTAACTCGTGAACATTTTCGTGCCATCATTTTTCACAACTTTCGACGTGGATTATCACGACAAGAGTGCATTGATGAACTTAAATCTTTGTATGGCGATGAAGCACCACCCTATAGCACTGTGAAAAATTGGTATAATGAATTTAATCGTGGCCGAAGCTCGCTCAAAGACGAATTCCGTGAAGGTCGTCCAAAAACGGATTTTGTGCCAGAGAACATTGATGCCGTGCATGAACTCATAATGCAAGATCGACATGCGACATACCGAGAGATAGAGACATCCTTGGACATTTCTTCCACCAGCATACTTTCGATACTGCATAAACACCTGGCCGTAAAAAAGGTTTGTTCTCGTGTCGATTGGTGCAAAAAAATGTTGCAAAAATACGATTGGGGTGCTTCAAAAGACGTTTATAAGATCGTCACAGGTCACAGGACGAATCATGGCCCGAAACGAAACAACAATCGACCGTGTGGGTCTTTAAAGACGAGCAAAGTCCAATGAAAGTTGTTCGTGGAAGAAGCACTTCGAAGCAAATGGTCGCCTGTTTTTCGGCAAAACTGGTCATGTGGCGACTGTTCCGCTTGAGCAACGTAGGACGGTCACTTTCGAGTGGTACACTACAACTTGTTTGCCTGAAGTCATCGGAGAAATTCGAAAAACCAACAAGAGAAGATGAATCATTGTTCACCATGACAATGCGAGCTCTCACACATCGGCTCCAACCAGAGCGTTTTTGACCAGCCAAAACGTCGAATTAACGGGTCAACTGCCGTACAGCCCTGACTTGGCACCTAATGACTTCTTCATCAAGAAAAAAATGCGTGGTTAACGATTTTCGTCGCGAGAAGAAGCTGTTGAAGTGTTCAAAAACCAGGTTTTAGAGGTGTCTCAATCGGAGTGGAAAAAGTTCTTCAACAACTGGTTTGAGCGCATGCAAAAGTGTATAAATCATGCTGGAGAATACTTTGAAAAACAATAAAACCATTTTTGATTATAAATATTCGCATTTTTACTATTAGGCCAGAAATATATAGAGCAGCCCTCGTATGTAAAATACATAAAATCACTTAAAACACTGTACGGCTCTAATTATTGTGTTAATAGAATTTTACAACACTATGCAGTGCTTTGGGAAAACTTTTTAACAAATTTAAATTGAGCTTTTGTTTTTTTTTTTATCCTTCATTACAGGTTTGCTTGTCTGAGTCCTTGAAATTTTTTGTACCTGTCACATTTCTTGTGTTACTTGCTCTTCCATAGCTAAATTGTTTAAATAACCTGTTTATTATTTGCATTGGAAAATTCTTATCTCTTAATATCTTTATAACTTTATTCTTATTTCTTTTGTGAAACTCCTTATCTTAAATAATTTTCTATTAATATTTTTATTTTTAAACTGACCTAGTGCTTGTTACATTAAAAAATAAAATTAATATCCTTCTTCCTTAAAACTTGTACTTGAAACAGTATATTTAAGTGAAGGGTTCACAACTTTTATGGTTTTGTTTTATACAACCTCCAATTTAAAATAACTTGTGATTAGGGTTAATGTAACAATTTTGTGATAAATATCTAAACGTCTTTATTTTACATTTGTCATGTATTAAAGCAAATACATGCTGTAGTTTAATATAAAAACCAAAATAACAAAGTTTAGGATCCAAAACCACCCATCCCATGACATTACATCTTAAGTTTATATTTACACTAAACAAGTGTTTTTATTAAATCTTTCATCATCTAAATTCCCTTAATTTTTATGTCAGCTTTCATAATAATGCCAGTAACAAGAACATGGACAAGTTAACGCATAAAAGCACACACATACACCATCTCCCCCGCAAATAAATACATTAACAATAAACAATCTTATGGCCTAAGTAAGTACGTCCTCAAATAATCTCATGGATGTAACTGTAAATGAATGTAAAAAATAAATATAAAAACAAACAATCTTGTTTATTTACACACTTTATTTTAGTGTTTTTTATTACTTGTTTTGTTGTCATTGTTTTGTTAATAATATAAAACCATACAAAAAACATAAACAACTTTTTAACATATTTTATTGTAAAGTGACAACAATAACTACAAAGTGAAAATATTCGACTATTGTTGTTGTAGTAAATTCAAGTGAATGAAGAATAATAAGTTCAAGTTCCTTATGGCCATTGTTAAAGCTGGTTTTAACTTTTGTTGTTGACAATAAATCTTTGTTTAACTTTTATAATTGAGTTGTGGTCCAGAGTAATAAATTTAACTTTTCTTCAACTAAGATGTTTTTTATTCTCCAATTTATTTTTCTTTTAAGTTTATCTTGAGAAATTATTTTAAACGTACAAAAGAAGAAAATTTACACCGAATCTTACGTTTAGGAATACCTACAGCTTAAAGGAGGGGTAATCTTTTACATGAATTACACAACACATGCTGTAAATTAAAAATAAGTTATTTTGTTTTTTATTTTATTTCTCTTATATTTTGGCTTGCTGGCAAACACAGTGTAAAAAATGTTTATAGAATGTTATTTAGTTTTCCTAAACATCTTAGCAAAAATATTTCATTTCATTAGGAGCAAATTATTTTTTGCTTTTCACCAGTTAATTTTCAACTGCGAAGTTAAGAATATTTTAACTGCGATTATAAATTTCTTATGCCTTGTAAGTTGTGTTAAGTTTTTTATTCTTTAATTTCAAGCATAAAAAATGAAAAAAAACTTGATTTCTTTTTCTTCATTATATTAAGTCTTTATTGGAAATAAAAAATGTTTTCATTATTTAAAGAAAACGATTTCATTCAAGTGATCACCTTATAATGGCTTCATAAAAATTTATCCCGTTAGTATTGCTTTCCAAGATTTTGTTAACAGTTTTTGGATTTATCTGGCGATTTCTTAAGAAAATAATAGCGTAAGGAGTGCTAATCGTTTCTAGATAGCTTGGATAGCATCTGTTCTACTAGGCACCACACAATAAAAAGTCTCAAGGCCTCTAATAGCAGTTCCCAGGTAGACAGTTTTTATCACAAAATGGCTGATAATATAATTACGATAACTGTGCAAAAGATTGATTATATCTTTTATTGCAATCCGAAAGCACTCCGTAATATGATTTTTCCTGATTCGCTGTTGACCTTGATTTGCTTTTCAGCAGCTTTTTCGAAAGTCAAATAGGCCAATGAGGCCACTGCTCTAAAATCCACGCCTAAATGTCACTCGAGATAGCTCCAGATACAGCTATCGCAATAAAAATGTGTTAAACTCAATGCCTTATTAGAGTATCTATAAGGCCCAACAGTAGAGGGAATTTTTTATTCAAATGCTGAGACAAAGGCACCATGCAAGTGAATATTCCAAGACATTTCTGCAAAGCTTTCAAGATTCTTGTGTATAAAATGCCGATTAATGTCCAGTCGAAGCTCTTGCATTGAGCTGCAGACATTTATTGCTTGAATCTATTAAAGGTTTTATTTAAATTCAGATTTAATATTAATTAAGTTTTTAATTGATACAATAATTTATTTAATAAGAAACTTTGTGTCCCATTTTTTAATTAAATATGTAATTGATTGAATCTTTTATTCAATTACAAAATTATTCATTTCTTTAAAAATAAAGTAAATAATTGAATTGAATTTAATTAAAAAGTTAATTAGGAGATGCAAAAATTCTTTTCCATGTAGAAACAGTAAACAATTTTATTTTCCTACAAAAAAAAATTTTAAGTGTAAATTTCATTCACATGCCAAAAGAGAACAAGTGAAAATTAGATTAAATAAGTTTTTCTTTCCTTTGAACAGTGACTTAATTTTATCAAATGAAACTTGAAAGTTATTTGGAGAATAAAAAGTTATAAAAATATTGTATATTAAAGTTAGTGCTTTTGGTTTTTATTGTGGTTTTTTTATTATTTGTTGGCTGTTTGTCAGTAACATTTAATTTGATTGTTATTTAGTTTTGTTGTTTGCTGCTTGTGTAAAAATAAGTTATTTTTATGTTTGTGTATTATTTTAATAACTTTTTATGCTTTTATCTCTTCCATGTCAAAATAAAAGAAAAATGTGTTTTTAAACATAATTTTAATTACCTTTGCATGTCATAGTGAAGCGAACCAACCAGCCAGCAGTATTTTTAGCCAACCTCTCAAGGCAAAAGAGTTCATAAAGCCTTTTTATTAACTTAACATTTTGTTGTAAGGATAAATGCAAAGTTTTTTCTTTTTTGTTTAATTTATAAAATTGTATTATTGTTCTTTGAGTTTATATTTGATATATCCTCTTGATAAATACTTTCTTAAATTATCAAGTGATATGACCTTAAAAGCGCTTGGTAATGGTCGGAATATTCTACAGTAAGATATCAGAAATTTGATTTTTTTCTCGTTGTAGTGGTAATTCTGTGTTTAGGTAGAAAACGGTATATTTAAGTTTGTCATTCTATTTGTAATTTCGACAGTATCTCTTTCCGACTCCATAAAGTATATATACTCTGAGTCCTTACGCATAGCGAGGTCGATAGAGCTATGTCCGTCTGTCCGAATTATTTGGGCTGAAATCAAATTTACCAAGGCACTAGATGAGCCAGAAAAAATTTCAATATTCCAACCGATTATACATAGTTTCAAAAATGCTTCTATTAAAAAACAGCAAGATCGGTGCAGGTCCTTCGACGCAGCGGAGGAAGCACCACACCTGTCTTTAACTTTTCCATATCATTTCGAACAAATTTAGTTAAGCGAAGTAACTTCAATCAAAAAACCAAATACATGAAGCGATTAAAATAAAAAATAATAAAAAAAGTGAAGAAATTGGCGCTCATATTTCCGAGCACGTTATTTTAAAGGGTATCAATATGAATAAAATTTTAAAATATTTTGCAGAGATCTATAAGGAAATACTAAAATTTTTAAAAAAGTCTTAACCCATTAGAAGCCGATGACATTTTTATATAAAATTATTTATAATTCTCTTTTCTCTGTCACCCCAATATTTGTTTTTGATTAGATTTACTTCACTTATCTGGATTAACGTATATGGTGAAGGGTACGAGGGCTGCTATATATATTTCTGGCCTGGCAACACTGAGTGCTGCCAAGTGCAATCTGACATTTCCATTGGAAAGACGAATCATTGTTCGACATGACACACATCGGCTAAAATCAGAGCGTTTTTGACCGGCCAAAACATCGAATTAATAGGTCATCCGCCGTACAGCCCTGACTTGGCACCTAATGACTTCTTCTTGTTTCCGCACATCAAGAAAAAATGCGTGGTCTACGATTCTCGTCGCCAGAAGAAGCTGTTGAAGTGTTCAAAAACCATGCTTTAGAGGTGTCTCAATCGGAGTGGAAAAAGTGCTTCGACAACTGGTTTTAGCGCATGCGAAAGTGTATAAATCATGCTGGAGAATACTTTGAAAACATTTTCACTATTAGGCCAGAAATATATAGAGCAGCCCTCGTATATAAAATTCGGTATAGCCACAAATAACTTTCTTACTTGTTTTATTTTCTTTTCGTTAAAATTGGCCGTTAATGAGAACTTATCAAGAAAAGACATTAAAGTGCCCCAGGAATTTAATAGTTTAGTCTTTAAAGCAGAGGTCGCCATTCTGAGAGTCTGCTTGAAATAAAAATGTGTTAGTGATTTTGTACCAAAAAATAATAATAATATTCTTCGTTAAAATATTTTAATTTATTAATCAAAGTTGTTTAAATGTTTTACATTAGCAAACAACGAAACATTCAATATTTAATGATTTTATTGAAAAGATGAATGCGTAAAAACTATGATTATTAGAAAAATATGAACAAGTCTATATCTTTTATTTATTAAAATATTCAAAGTTAACATGTTTCTTTAAAAAATGCCTTATAAAATCTATCATTTGCGTCAGGTGTTTTGCTCGCTTTCTTTAGAATTATTTTGTAAATCCGTGCTAGCATGCTTGGCAATCACTGCTCTAAGCAGCTACAGGCTTTTACATCAATTGAGAACCTAGTGAATCTTGACAAGAATACCTCACAGAGGGTGAACTGATTGATCTCTACAAGCACTCCTAAGGAAAAAACCCTTTTCTGTCAATATTACCAAACAGTTACCAGTTCTTTCACCACTCTGTGTGGAAATAAAGATCTATTTTAAAGCAAAAGTACATAAAATTATGAAAATTAAGAACAGCAGAGAAATATAAATTAAAATTGTTACGAAAATTTAATATAAAATAAATATGACAAATAAGAAGAGTAAATAGAAGCAAGAGGTATTATGTTTATGTTATATTTTGCTTAAGCAAGTCAAAAATTTTTAACCAAAACAAAGTGATTGATAGTTGAAACTTTTTTTTTAATGTTTACCGATATGAAAACCATACCCTACTGAATACAAGTGCTAAAAGAACATAAAACAGATAGCATTCCATAAAACAAATACAGATAATAT
The DNA here is from genome assembly GCA_937654795.1 of Cistogaster globosa. Lineage (NCBI taxonomy): Eukaryota > Metazoa > Arthropoda > Insecta > Diptera > Tachinidae > Cistogaster > Cistogaster globosa. The sequence goes on along the minus strand of OW569404.1, from coordinate 129,886,382 downwards.
TGAAAGTAATATAATGGATGACTTTTTAACCGCAATTGATTAATTACAATTTTATATACAATTAGTCATGCTCATATTGTCATAAATTATTTAAAAACAAAAACAATGCCACAAGTCCTTGCATGACATTTAAGCTTTTTATATCATCGTCAATCATTTATAATGCCATTAATTTGTGGTGACATTAAACATCACCTTAACATTTAATATCACCATTTCCTTCCTCACCAAATTCTTTTCTACTTTCCTGTAACTTCATTTCATTCTTCTTTGCTTTGCCACCCGCAACCATGGCATCCATTTAAAAGCTAATGGAAGTTAACATGAATATAAAATTAAAAAAAAAACTTTTTAACAGCAACAACAAATGATACATTTCATCGCGGATGATATTGAAAATATTCTTGTTTACAGTATTCATCCATAAATATAGAGTCATTTAAATTATTTTGTCAGTTTATCCAAAATTTTTTCTTCTATACACAGATAAAAGATCTTTCTCCTAATAAACATTTACGTAGTTTATAGATATAAATTTTATTAAATATTTAATTGACTCAATTCTTTATTTAACTACAAAATAGTTATCTAGTTTTTTATTAAATATGTATTTAATTTAATTAATTATTTTTATCAATGTAATAAGAAAATTCTCTATTAATTTCCTAAATATATATAAATATAATTGATTCAATTAACATTTTAATTAAATTTCAATGTAAAAGGGAATAAGGTAGCAAAAGGAGGCCATCAGAAAAAGAACTGGAATAGGATCCCTGTACGTGGTTAATTAGGGTTTTTTTTTCCTTTCTGAAAGAATCACTATAAACAGTATTAGTCGTCGCAGGTAATTTTGACCCAATTGAAAATTTTTTAGCCATACTTGGCATCTTAAAAAAGATACTCTAGTATAGAATAATGACATTTTGTTAAAGAAAAGGACAAAGAATTGTAAAAAGTGCACTTATTTTCTCTTCAGTTTTGTGTAAATTTATTTATTTTAAAGAGTCTTCTTAAAATGAAAAAAGAACTTCGTTACTTTATCTAGCGATTCCTATGTCGGTCTGTTAAGGTGGCATAGAAAGCGAGTAGGTCAAATGGTATATTTTATCTCTTGCAGCATTTAAAAAAAAAACCAAGGCCCTTGAATACTTCTGTTGCGACCGAAAAAATATGTTTCTTCTACTGAATATCGCATTAAATGTTCATGCCAAAAACACCTATATTTACAGATAAGTTAAAACATTCAACCGTACGCCTGTCCAAAAGCACACTGCACTTGCTTTCCAAACGATAAATTAAGTCCTGTTTGCAAGAGTGTTTCGCAGTCATCGAATGGTGATTGGGATTGAATGCAGCATCTAGGGCCCTTGCACATTCCCAATTTCCAAAAGGCTTCGCCTATTGCAAAATGCATATGAAAGCATATGCTACTAACAGGGTTGGAAATTAAGGGAAAAAAGGAAACAGGTTAGAGCAAAGACAGAACATTGCGGTATCGTTGAATCGATTTTCTTTCAAAAAGAAATCGCACTGAAAATCGTCAATTACATTTTTTATTTTATTTAATTTTTTATAGACATTTTATCAACTTGTTTATTTGCTAAATTAACAGCGTATATAGAAGATGTAGCTATGCATATGGGTATGAATGTTTTCATGGCACCGAGCATCATAACTTCACGCCTATAAAATGAAACAAATTTCGTAAATATAAAAAGACCCGAAAATTAAAAAAGTAAAAAAAAATAACAAGAGAACGTTATATTCCATTCAAAAGGTACTATATGTGTAGCACTCGTTAAATTTTGGTATCAAATATTGAGCAAAGAAGAGACATATCGTAAGTGGCATAATACCGAGGTGGGTTTCAAGTGCAAATAAAGATTGCGATATTCTGCAAATTTAGGAAATTGTAATTTGTTTTTTTATTATTTTAAAATATATAACATATTTTTCCTTGACAATCCATTATACTTTAATAAATAAAAACAGTCTTTGGCTGATTTTTATAATGAATAAAATTTAATATCTCTCTTGATATACAGTGCGCTACAAATTTTTCTTCCATAGCTTATTTCGCTTTGAACTGTAATTTCAAAACACTTTTTTTGAATCAATAACAAATATGATTTATTTACCTAATCCAACTAATTCATTTCATTGTTGTTTTATCGTGCACTTGACAAGTACTTCATTAATCAAAGTTGTTGTATTTTGCTTTCTAATATTGTTGAAAGCTAAAAATTGTTCAAGGCAACTAAACTTAATTATCATTTTATAAGATTTTTAAAGGTTTTCATTATTGATTTTTTTATTATTATTTTTTTTGCGTGATTGTAGTTTTCATGGAATTACCCATACGTTATGAAATAGTATCTTGCGTTTACATATGTATATCACAATTCGGTGCAGATAAACACATATATCCTCACACTGTCTTACTTTTTTTTACGTCGTTGTTTATATTTGATTGCGTAAAATTAAATTATTCTGAGAAATGCCAATTATATTTTCTTTACTTCTACATTAATTAAGGATAAAGATACTAATTAAATAAAATGAAACGAAGTGAATTGAGTTTAAATAGACAAGTAGGTAATTAAAGAAAGGTTGTCATAGTATCTTATGTCATGATGACAAATATTTCAATTAATTATTAATAAAGTAAAAACTTATGCCATGGATATAAAGACTTTTTTATGCACGTATAGGTTTTTTCCTACTTCTGTTACTTTTTACAATAATTAAATCAAAGGACTGTGGCATACCAGTTGCAAGTCCCACTAAATACAGGTTGTGACATAAACAAATTCTCTTATTTTATGGAAGCTTTATATCTCCCTATAATATGGCATGAAGACTAGTGGTAACGTACTATAAACTTGTAGTTGCACACAGGAACCGCCACACCAAAACTATTTTCCTAATAATACTAAGAAGAGTTAACGCAGCTCCTCATTTACGTTCCGCTTTACCTGTTGACCGGTTTTGTATACTCGTAGTGGTACACTCATGGAAGCTAGCCATAGTTATATCATAGATTATATCATGGATACTCGAATACGTCAGGGTTTTTGCCTCCAATATGATTTTACATTAACTTCATAAAAGCCCAAAAATTTTTCTTGGGAAAGACCTATGAATTGTCTCATTCATTATCTTTATCCTGTTCGCAGAATTAAGAGTGTCTGGAGTCACAAGAACACATTAGTTCTTTAGTTTCCATACAAATCCTAATAGCTTCTACTAAAATAATAATCTGAAAGTTTATCTGATGGCTCTACGCTTCTCTGCAACCTCTTACAAATAATACATTTAATCAGACAGAAAACCGGTAAGACTTTAAATTCAAAAACAGTTTAATAAAAATAATTTTATTTGAGTTGCTTATCTATGGTATTAACATCTGAAAAGGATTGCAGTCGTATGGCATTCGCAACTGTTTTGATGATATGTATTCGGCCTCCAGGCGGCAATTGTCACTGATTTATTAAACAGTGAGTTAACTTGGCCGTAGAGGAAATAATCGAGAAATATCAAGGCACACGATCCTTAAGGCCAAATAAAAGTTCGATTTCTTGAAATCCTCTTATCGCCGAGTTGATTTTAATAATTTCCTTCGCCGTTCCTGTTGATGCGTATTCTGAAAGAGCAACTTTAGTCTTTTTTTTTATCATTTTTGTCGTATGCCACGAATAATTTGGACAGTAGTGGTCTCTAGGGCAACAGTTGTTGCCAATTTATTAGCATAAATCAGTGGTTTAACGTGGCCTTAGAGGATATCATTGAAAGATTTCAAATCACACGGCCCTGAAGACCAATTCAAAGGTCGATTTCTCGAATTTATCTTATCGTCAAATTGATTTCAATTTGATTTAATTTCAATTTCCTTCGCTATATGGCATGCAGCGCCATCCTACTGAAATCACATCTTGCCCGTATCAGAGTCATCTATATATTCAAACAACGAAATAGAGATCATGGTGCAATTTTGTTCATAAAAAAGATTGAGCTAAAAATGAACTTCATCGATGATTGATGTCTAAATTTATGACCGAAAGTATAACGGTCATTTAGTAGTTAATCCCTTCGTATATACTATCGGGCTTAAAAGACACCCTTTATATGTTTATCGACATGTAAGCGTGCATGTTTATATTTACGTATATAAATCATCCTTATTCTAATGTACATAAGCTTCTTTATATACATGTGTTTACATATTAAATTTTTTATTTGCAAGTGGGCTGACTAAAAATTTTTATTTAAAGCGATTTCTTTTATGAAATTTTTTACATAAAAGACGCAGTTTCTCTTTATTTTGCCGCATAAATATTTATGTAAATTTGATACTTTGGCACGTTTTATTCATTTGCAAATACAAATATTTTCTCTTTCCAAAGCCTTTGAATTTTAAATAAAGTAAAAAAATAAATTTATTAAATACAGAAACGAAACAAATAAATAAAAATTAATGCCTGCCAGCATTTGGGTGCAAATTGCTTAAATTTACATTTTTTATATTTTATTGTTCTTGTTGAGATTTAAAAATCTCTTCTAAGAAGTAAAAATAAAAACCACATAAAAAAATAAACTTCAAACCATTTAATTTTTCACAAAATTTAAAACAATTTTTTTGGAATATTTTTATTTGTTTTATTCAATTGAGGGTTTAAGTGTGGCAGGGATTTTTTGATCAAGAACTTAACTGACCCTATGGATGGTCCTTTGTGTTTTATTTATTAGTGTTTGGTGTTTTCATTATTTATTATTCTTTTTGGTTTTTGTACGCGTTTCTTGCCTTTGGCATTTGTTTGAAAATAGATCTTTTTTAAAACACCAAAAGAATAGCAAAATTTCGTTTTGTAAGCCAAGAGTTTTCCCTGTGTGTGCGTTTATGTGTTTAGTAAGTTAAACAAGTGTCAGTATTTTACGTGTGCCTGTGTTTGTAATACCAATAGGGATTTTTATTTATTTTTTCTTTTTTTTTTCTTTTGTTTCTTTCATATTTTAATGGATTTGTTTTGTTGAGTGGTTGTTAAGTATATTTGTCTATAAATTATGTACATACTCGTACAAACATAAAAAAGCAATGCATTTACCATAATTTGTATTCTCAACATTTTATGGCTTTATATTTTATGTGATGGCCCCATAAAATATCGCATCATATGGACAAGCACTGGCACACATCCTGTAGCAAACATTTTTTTTTTTTTTTTTTTTTTTTTTGTAGAAAAGCACTCGCATACATTTTTGAAATTATCAGTGGATTGATTGAATAAATGAATGTCAGAATGAATTCAATTTTTTTTTTTTTCTCAAATATTTTTTTTAGTTTAAAGTTAATATTTTATTTTGTTGTAATGTGATCCCATCTAATGAAATGTAGCATGATTCTGTGAGATAACATAAATTTTCAAGTAATCAGAATATACAAGAGAATCAAACATACTTCAAGAATACTTTTTTATAGCTTTATTAATGCAGAAAAATTTCAAGTAGTGAAAACTATACAGGAGGTCACCGTATATTTAACATTCAAATTTTTAAAATGGAGTGTAGGATTAAAGAAATGTAATTCTACAGATGGTGTTTTTTTAAAAAAATGCCTTTAGAAAAATAGTTTAATTGAAGAAATTCCTTCATTACGAATATTATCGCTGCTAAATACGCTGGAAATATAGTGACAATTTATTAAAAATATAAAATATAAAAAATAAAAAAAAAATCAAATTTCTTTTAAAGTAAATAATTTATTTTATCGAAATTTCTTCAATTTTATTAAAATACATGCTAACGAAAAATAGTCTTCATGCCTTCAGTAACATAAAGAAAAATTAAGTTAAACAAAGGATAATCGCAAGATTAAATTTTTAATTTAAGTTTATTTTATTTCATTTTATTTAACTTGATATTTTTACATTTTAAATATTGTTAGACCATTCAAAAGCCTTTGTACCGTGGATCATAATATTCTTTTGTTACAAACTCAAAAACCGTTTTATTTTTCTCTTCGACCGATACTGAGTTATTTTCAACATACCTACGTAACAGATATCAGTATTTAGAAACTAGAGACCAGATTTCCAAGCCACTGTCAGTAGCCAGTGGGGTATCTCAGGAATCTATTGTTGGGTCCTTGTTATTCTCACTGTACTCTAATGATCTCCCATATATTTTGACAAACTGTATTGTAAGAATATACCAGTTGCATTGCTGAGTTAATCGACCAGTGTGTTATCTCTATTACCAAGCAACTCTATCGTATTTATACATGTGTAACGTCAAATACCTTAGGAATAAATCCAGAAAAATCTAAATACATTGTAATTCATAAGCGGCTTGCCAAATTTTATATTTATAAACAAACAAAAAAATTGAGATAGTAAAATCTGCTAAAAATCTTGGAATTTTTTTTTTAATGACACGCTGACATGGTCGAACCATATTTACTATGCTTGTGGTCGTACTTTCTCCATGATAAGAACCCATTGGCGGACGCACGTATTTTTAAAGTTTAAAATTAAGATAAAATTTAAAATTTTAATTATTAAATTGCAAGTGCCCGTGCAAAGAACAAAAAAAAATCATCATAGTGTCTTGTAATATTTTATTATTGTTTTTATTTTATTTTTCAACAAATTTTTACTGTATAAAACAGCCGTATACAGTGGATAAAGAAAAATAAAATCAATGTTGATCATTATTGTTTTTGCTTAAACTTTGATTTTTTTCTTTACTTTATTGTTTGGACAAAAATCCTTAGTTTATTTAAAATATAAGTGAGAAGTTTCCTGAAGAGCTAAGTAAGCGGTAGCGGTAAGCGAAATGGCCATCGAAACGTGCTTTCACCTTCAATAGTCAATATCGGTGATTTAATTAATAAGGTCGGGATAATTAGCACGAATTTTTAATGTTAGAAAAAAAAATTATCTATTCTCTGTAAATTCCTTTTAAATTGTAGTCTAACTTCTTTTTGAACAAATTTGTTTAAATTTTTTAACTTACAATTTTTTTTTTTTTTTTTTGTTAAATCAACAAATTTTATTTAAAAAAAAATTTTACCAAAAATTTAAATAAAATTTCTTTTTATTGTTAAAATTTTAAAATTTTTTTTAATACTTCCTTTAAAATTTTTTTTCGTGTACGTTATTAATCATCCATAAAAACCTTTTGAAGCTGTCCTTATTAAGCGGTCTTGTCTTTATTACAGTCCTCCATCATGGGAAACTTCTTTGGTCTTTGAGAAAAGAAAATATTTTTCTACGCTTCGCAATGACCTTTCTCCATCATTTGACCAGTTACGGTATCAAGGCTTATTGTAGCATTTATAATATAAGAAAAAATTTACGAAAAAATAATAAACAAGTATCCACTCAAGGTCTACCTATTCCTTTTGATGAAGTTATAAAAGAAAAATACTGTGCAAATTTAACACATTTTACTTATGTTAAATATGAGTTAAATATGTATATTGCTTGGCAGTCATATGCACAAAAACATATCGCACCCTAAATGCTAAAGGGTCACAATTCAAAATTCTTAAATTTTCAGGAGAGCCAAAAAACAGTTTATGTAAAAATGATGAGAATAAAAATTTTTTAGTAATTAGATATGTGAAATGCGAATTTATTTATGAAAGAAGTCAATTTTTGAAAATTTTGAGTTGTAACCCTTTTGTATTTAGGGTGCAATATGTTTTTGTGCATATGACTGCCAAGCGATATACATATTTAACTCATATTTACTTTAAGTAAAATGTGTTATATTTGCAAAGTATTTTTCTTTTTTAACTTCATAAAAAATTTATAATATTTTTCTATTTGTTTATACTCGTAAAGTAAGAAATATGAAAAAAATAAATTTTTTTTATAAAGCATTTTCTACATTAATACACATTTTGTGAAGGACGCGTAAAAGTTAATGTATTTGTAAAAAATAGCAATGCATTTTAGTAAAATTTATTAAAAAGATGTTCGTTTAAAATAAGAAATGATTTTTAGTAAAAAAAAAAACCGAATAAATTATTCGTAGTATGGCTTAAATTATTTGTTATTTTATAAAAGAAAGTAATTTTTAGTTTTAGGAATATGAGAAAACTTAAAAAACACTGTGCTTGATCGGTTTGAATAACTCTATTTTTGCTGGTGTATGCGATGTGTATTATGTGATGGTTTTTATGATCTGTTTTAATTTTTTTCAGTTTGTGGTACGCATGTTGTTAGGTTGGTGCTTGTGGACCATGCAGACTCACGTAAGTAGTAATTATTTGATATGTACCAAAAAATATTTTTTCATGCTGTTGTATAAGACAGTGTCCTCCTACCTGGGTATTGCTACAGAGATCTGAATCATAGTTGAAGCAAAAAATAAATGAAATAACCTTACCGGGTCCAAGATAATAAAACGCCTACTTAACACCACAGCCGCTATACCAAATTTATGAATTCTAACATAACGTGTACATCCTGGGTTATGAAATAGCTCTCCGTGTCAATGACCCTCCTACACCATTACTGTTTTCTACTCAATCACTTTACAAAAAAGGTGGTAAAAATATATTGTAGGCGCTGGCAATTGCAAATGATACATAATATTTTCTATACTTTTTGGATCAAAGTGATTATTAAAGTCTTCTATTGCTAGGAAAAGCAAAATATTTATAAAGATTGTGCGCTGCTGGTTTACTCTATTTCAGGTACAATTAAAATAAAGTTGATTTTACTTGCGTCATTATTTTATGATGATTAATTAATGCGGAATATGCGAAGACAAAATGTGTGAGTAATCGTTTTTCACGTCTATTAGGGTATTATTAACGAACGGAAGAATTTTTACAACACTAAAATTATGAAAACACTATTACAAACGTAAAATACACTTAAAGATGGTCACAATTACTTATCTAACAATAAAACACGGAAATATTAAAACTATATACCTCCAATAAACATGACAGAAATCAAACAATCTAAGAAAGAAAATTATCTGAACCCATCACTATTTATACACTAAATACTTAACACTACCCAGCAAAAAATTAGACATTACCTTAAAAAGTACCTGACACATAATGACTTACTTTTGTGATCGCCAAACTTTGTTACACGCTTACAAAACACATTACATTAGTTCGCAAATAAAGAAAGTAGTAATTAAACTAGTTCTTTAAGTTAAAAAATAATACCTTAAAATGCGTACTAATGATTATTATTATTTCCTGCAATAATCTCTCATGCCTTGTTAAAATCATTATGTTGGTAATCCAGTTGGGAAGTCCTTTCTCCAAAAATGTTTGATTCCACACTCGATTTCTTTTTTTAAATTTTTTGATTAGTATCTCTCCTACTCTAAACATGGCTTTAAAATTATGTTCTCACATCAAAAGCAATCGGAAACATACCCAACAAACAGCAAGTTACGACGATCCTCATCTAAAGTTATGACAACAGTATATCAGCGGAACAAATCCAATTAATTTAATATTAAGAAATAAATGTTTGAAATCGTAGCAGTGTTGACTATTACAACAGAAAAGTTAAGACATACACCCCTATAAGAGGCCTAAGTGTTGACAATAGTGTAGTCAGAACATTTTTTTTCCATTTGTCTACACACATTTTTCTTTTAACCCAATAGAACGCCTTTTTGCTCCAGCTAAAAATTGAAGTTTTAACAAGAACATTTCTTAGAAAGCAGTTTTATTACGCTTAAATAACTGAAATAAAAATACCTTTAAAAAGGATTTACAATAACAAAATTCTGCTTAAAGTCTGAAGGTTATTCTCACATAAAACAAAGTTCAACAAACAAAACTGTGAGTTTAGTTTAGTTGTTGTTGTACCCTTTTAAATGTCATAAATATAAAGTAGTAACTAAACAAAGCTGCCAGATCTTTTCATATTAGAAAAATTTAGACGATTTACCTCGCCTATATGTTAAAATTGCAGTTGCGATTCTGATGGCAGTATTATACAATATGAAAGAGCGGAAAATGTGAATATTCATTACAATAAAATGTGAGTAGTTTACTATTGCAATCAAAAAATTTATATACAGCTCAGTAAGGCTATTGATTCGAACCAAGTAACTCTTGCTGTGTATTTTAATGCAATTTTCGCTTTTCATTTAGCGTAATAAAATAATATTTATTTCTTTAACACTAGAAGCGCTAAATTTGAATATAGGATATATCCGAATTTTAAAGGAACAATACTTTAGTATGAAAAATAGTATTGCACTGAAATAGTTACATTTATATAAGTTGTGTGTTTTTCTCTTTTAAAGGAATATAAATGTTACTTGAATTTATTTTTTTTAAACATATTTTTTATGTTTTCCTTTTCCCTTTTTATACGTTTACATAAATTCAATATCATTTGTTTTATGTTAAAGTTAGACTAAATGGCTTTTTGAAATATAATCGTACATCATGCATATGAAAACATATTTCGTGGTTTGTTGGAAAAATTCATATATCATTTTTGTATATTTTATGACCATAAAAAATACTCTACTGCTGCCAAAAGAGCAACGTTTATATTTCCGTTCGTGTTTTAAATGTTTTGGGTATACAAATCGTTATTGTAACGTTTTGAAAAATTACCTTGAAAATTTATGAATAAAAGTAATAAATATATTTCAATGTTTTTATTCTCTCTCTCTTCATTGCTTTTAATAAAATTTTACAAAATATAAAATTTAATAAAATATATTTGCACGCTTCACCAAGAGTGGCAGAGGAGAGGGATGTTAAAATTTGTTAATGCATTTTTAGCTTCTGTAATATTTTTGAAGGGTTTGGGAATTCATGGATAAACTTCTGCCAGAGATTTTAATCTTCTTGCATCCAAAAGGAAATAGAGCTTATGGACATTTCAGAAGTCTTTAATTGTTAAAGCTTGCTGCTAGAGAAAATGATAAGCCAATAAATAGAACCCTTAGAAAAGTGAAATTAAAATGGCGCATATTAAAAAAAGGCCATATGAGTACATTTGCATATGTACACAGAAAGAAAAGGTCTCTATTTTTCCAGGAGTTACTTTACAAAGCACTCTTATCTGTTTTTAAGTAAACTTTGGCACAATCGATTATTTTTTATTTTAAACTATTAACCGTCAATAAAACTTGTACTCATTTCACTCTATTTGAAAAACTTTTTTCATTAACTTTTCTTTAAACGCCCTATATTTTCCAATATTTTTCTATTATTTTCCATTATTTTATTTAACAATTTTTAAACTTTCAAGCCAATTACTTTTGCATTTATCAATATATTTACGCCAAGAAAAAGAGAGAAAAAGTTTTTTTTTTGTTTTTCCTAAAACAATTTTTCCATTAAAAGAATAATATTAGTCTCTTCCTTTTGACAAAACTTTTATAAATTGTTCTTAATATCCGCTCTTTAAATAAACGTTAGTATCAATAAGTTGCCATTACCATTATAAATGAGGAAATATAGCCCTTCCTATTTTTGGCAACAAAAACCAATATTATACAACAACTTACAACTTTAATGACAACAAAATTTTGGGTTAAATACAAGAAACAAAAAAGAAAACTAAAAGCTAAAAACTGAAAACTGAAAACAAAACCCAAGGCAGAAGTGAAAAAAAAATTCGAAACAAAAAGTTTTAAGAAAATTGCATTTATCAATTGAAGACTTTTTTCCCTTCAGAGTATAAACTGCACAAAGTAATTTACAAACAAAAAGAAAGAAAAAAAATCAGACCTAAAAAGATACAAAAACATTCAAAATTAAAACTTATTTGTATTTCTTCTTTTACTTTTAAAATAAACTTTGGCAAAAACATAGGAAATCTGTACGATTTGCCAAATTTAAAAGTATTTTGGAAAACCGCGCTTAAATTTTTAATTAAATTGAAAGAATTGGAAGAAATACAATTGAGTATTTTCAATTAAAAAATGTATATTATTTTCTTGAAATGCATCAATTATTTGTTGTATAAAAAAGTTTTCACTGCTTGTTAGACAACAGATGACTGCAGTTTTGTCAAATTGCAAGCATTTTAGTAAACAAAACGTTTAGACATCTGTCAGCAATATTAAGTGATTTTTTTTTTTCAATAAAACCGTTTTGTTTAATATTAAAAATGGAAAAAAATTCTTTTCTAAGGGATTTTTTGATTTAGTATTTTAATAAAGAAAATTACATTAATTCACTTGATATGGCGGACATGTTGCTGTGAATCTATTTTAGAGTATTTAAGAAGTTCATAAGCTTTTGAAGAAGAAGAAGAATTGGAGATGTTACCAATTGAACAAACTGCTGGATCCTTTGGCAAAAACAAAAACATTTACTAGACCCAAGAGATAGAAATAGGGTGTTTTAAATTTAATAGCGACTGACAAAAACAAAAATCTAATGGGGAATAATGCGACGTGTCAATTTTCATGCTATAGCAGAACAAACAAGCAAAACATTTGCATTAAGGTGAGACAATATGTATGGTTTTTTATGAGATGTTTTCAAAAACACACAAACGCATAAACATTCATCTAATGAAAGAAACATTTAACGAAAAATATTCAGAGTACAAATTATAATTTGAAATATAAACCCAACGCGTCATCCTGTAATATCAAATAATATGAAACAAGAATTAGTAGGTTCAAAAGCTTTAAAATGAATTAATAATTAAATATCTTTATATTTTAATCAAATGAATAATTTAGTTAGGCTTAAGTTCATGGATACATTAATTGTAAAATTTTATAAAAAAAAATTATAAAAACAAACAATAAAACACTAAAAAAATTAAATGCAGCATCTTCTGTTTCACTGCATCTATTATCAGCATTTTTTGTGTCTATCTACCTTTAGTTTACATTGTAAACATCATATATTTAACTACCTGATTTCAAAAATAAAGGCACGACGAATTTCCATAATTATAATTTATTCGATATCTTATTTATCAAATTAGTACAACCTGCATATCCTAAGGACTGCTGATGAGAGATGGTTTATCCAGAAACTTTCTCCTGTGTTCTTCAAAAATTAACACAAAAATTCATAATAAATTTTTTTTTTTTCTTTATAAACTAAGGAATTAAAGTAAAATAAAAATAAAAATTATCCTTAAGGTTTGGTCAGATTAGTCAAATATTTGACCAAAAAGATGTAACTACTAAATCATGAAAAAAATGCTTGCTCTTTTTAAATGTCTATTAAAAAAATTATTTGTTTTATTATAAATAGCCCCTGGTAATGAGACGTGTCAGGGAAAATTTAATAAACATTTCTCAAATTTTTTATGATAATGCTTTTTAGATCAAAAATTTGTTTAATTTGACCACGCCTTTAGATTTTACAATCAATAAGGTTTCCGAATAAAAACAAGTAAAATATGCTTAGCTAAATCAGCAACTAGATCGATTAAACTGAAATATTATATTCTAAAATCAAAAGATCATTTGAGCTTATGTGTATTTAAATTTTCCAAACCTTCGAGCAGCGGCGCAAAAAAATTATTGTAGTTTGAATTTTTTTTTCTTTTTTTTTTTTTGGTTTTATTGTTGCGGCCCTCAAACCCTACAATGATTGTCTATAGCTAAAGACCTGTGTAATTTAGAAATTAAAAAATTTACCAGACTTTAGTCTGGTTCATTAATAATAATTGGATACAATTTTTAAAGAATTTCTTTAGCTTCTCTTGCATTTAAATTCTTTACATTTGGAAACTTTAATAAAATTGTTGAAAATAGAAATCGTTTATTAAATTTTTTTCTTTTAGACCATCTCTAGAGCTGCCGACTTCATTTGTAGTTAAGACTCCTTTAACGTTAGTAAGAGCTACTAAACCACACAACAGCACTAAAATCATCGTAGAAACTCTATTATAAGAACTAAACAAATCTTATTTCCATGTTTTGTTAGTTTATTTACTTTATTTTGAGAAAATTTATATTTAAGGAACATTTTTATAATCCTTTTTATAATCCACTTTTGCTTTCAACAATAATTTTTCAATTACAGATAAAACACTTTATGTCATAGCAAAAGCTAGATTTTTATCCAGTTTCTGTATCGCTAGTTAAAAAAGAGTTAACTAACTAAGCAAAGAACTTAACGTACTTAAAACATAAGTTTGCAAATGAATAGAACCAGTTAGTAAATTAACATTGAATTTACTTCTAAAACCAGGCTGCGCTAATTTAATTTCTCGTGCATGTACATGCATGCATTTGGTATTTTTAAGGCAGCAGAACATGTTTTCGATTCTTGCGAAGTAAATAAAAAACCACTAACACACTTATAGTTCTAAAAGGAGTAGTTTTCTTTTAATTGTTTGGATATTAGGATGAACCAGATTGAACAAGAAGCTTAAATTTTTGATCATTTACAATTTTATTTCATTTGATATTAAGATGAATTTTAGGCTATTTTAATCATCATACGTTCACTACTAAGACATGGTTGGCTTGCGGACCTAAGTTCATATCCCATAAAATTTTATACCACAGCGCCCTCTTTGCCGTTACAGCTCTACAGGATTAAACAGTCAGCAAATAAAAATAATATAAGTAATATCTTTTACAATTCTTTTTATTTACTTTTAACATGGCTGAGCTTGTGTTTTTATACAGGTCCTGCCTAATGAATGCACTAATGAACACGTTATAAATGTTATGTATGCGAATTGAAGCAAACATTCGTAAGAGTACATAATCATTGTGCTTGTATGGCTTCTTGTCAAAAATGTTTATACTTTACAATAATTAACTCATTGTGTTTAAGTGAAAATTTCTACGGCATCAAGTTTAATTTGAAACTTTCGTCTGGCGCACTTCATTTTTCGTTTGAAGACTGGAAAATATTCTGTATATAATTTTCTTTAGAAACGGCTGAATGTAAAGAGTTTGAGCAAGTTATCGGGTTCGTGAATTAACCAAGTTATCGCATATGGATTGAAACATAAAAAATATACCATTTGCTGCAGTTTATATGCGTATGGCATCATGGGATCTTATTTCTTTAAAAAAAAGCCGGAGCTCTTTCTATGATTAAAGAAATTTTGGATGATAATTTGAATGACATTGATCCTAAAAAATTGTGATTTTAGCTTTTAGCCGAATGGCGCTAAGTTTCATACGGATACCGCAATCAGAGACGTATTGTAATTCAAAATTTTGAAGTTATTTAATTTTCAAAAATATACCTGTCGATTTGCCTCGAAGGTCGTACAATTTAACTTGTGCTGTTATGTATTGATTTTTAACAAAAAAAAACACTCTAAGCAAATATAGAAAAACACAAATCCTTTATCGATGTAAATTTTCTCGATTACGGTTTAATTTGAAACATTTTTTTTTATTACATCGTTTAATATCATGTCGCAATTTTTGGCTAATTTAACCTTCATACTTTCATTACTACGCACATGAATAGCTCGCAAGCCTGAGTTCATATCCCATAAAATTTTACATCACAGCGCCCTCTTTGGCGTTAATGCTCTACAGCATTAAACAGTCAGCAAATAAAATGAAAAATAAATAAAACGTGCCACTCCAAAGATTATAACGCAGTTAGGTGGTAAATATTATTTCCTAAGTGCAACTTCTCTTTGAAATTCGTTCACTCTTTTTTTATTCTTTTGATTTTAATTAAAAGTTCATTAAAAATTTTTTCTCTTATTTTCTTAAAATTTTCTGTGATTATGTGTGTGTTTTAAAAACTTAATACTTAATAGTTTTAATGAAATTCACAGTGGGAACCATTATAAATAAGTCATTATAAATCTGGAACTAAGAAACTGCTGGAACAAGTTTAAAAGAAAAGTCAGGCCTTATAAAATGTATGTTGGATGAAAGCCTTGCTAAGCTAAAGCTGGAACAAAGTTACAGGGGAGCAAGTTTTGCCACCGAGGCTTGTAAATTAATACTTTGTTATCCGTTTGCAAAAATTTTAAAAAAATATCTGTTTCGGGAAAATTTTATTTTGTTTTGTTCTTTTTTTTTTATTATTAATATTTTTGTTTAGAAATTATTTTTTTAATATTTTTTCGCAACCAGGGATTGAACCGTGGATTTTTACAAATCAATAAAAATTTACTTTAATTTAATATTTTCCAAAGAAAACAAGAAAAATTAGATGCTGGCAGAATGTATTGCCGCATTTGTAGGACCGCCAAATCCCTCATCAGCATTCTTCGCATCCATCTACCTTAAGTTGTGTACATTGTTAATATCTTCCATTTAACCAACTAATCAATATAAAGCATTTCTTTGTTGTTTTCTCTACAACACGTCTTGTATATTTGTTTTTGCTTTTTGTACTACATCATCGGTGTAGCCACGAAAAGCAATATTTTTATTCATTTTTGTTTAGGTTATAAGTGCTTAGTACTCTACATGAAAAGCAGATTATATAACCAGTTCCAGGTCACAAATAAATATAATCAGCAGTTTCTAACTTACAGATTTATTATCATTTATTTTGTAAAAAAAAATCCCACTGTGTTTATGGTGTTTTGCAATGTGAATTAGAAAATCCAACACGTTTTAAAAGTTTTTCAATATTTTCCTTTTCATGTTGTTTTTTCCTTTCCACTTACAAGTTCAACAATAAGAACGTTAGTTAGTTAATGGACTTTGTTCTTCGTGAAAAAATGGATAAGAATGTTAAGATAAAACTGGGTGGGTACTTGATAATAAGCATAAGAGTGAAAATGTTGTTGATGTTGATATGCAGTTAAGACATCAACTTATAATTCAAAAACTTACGTTACTTAGTAATAGCTTTTGTGTTCAGTGCAAACATACTTAAATACATGTTCCAGAATAGTTTTAGAGAGATAAACAAGTATCAAGATTTGGTTTTAATGTTTCGTTATTTACTTAAACCAGAATAATATTTTATTAAATAAAAAAGAAACATGAGTGGGTTTTATCTACTTAAAATTTAACTTTTGGCAAAAGAAGTATCAGCAAAAACTGAGTGTTGATATTCTTATTATTTTACTGGTCAAACTATTTAATTAATTTAATCAACTAAAAATTTTATACTTTTGAAGATTATGTAATTTATTTATTGGTGCTTAAACGTGCAATTATTCCACGGTTTCTCTGAGTGAAATATTTAACAAAGGAAATGTCATTTCAACACTATTTCACAAAGATTCTTCAGCACAGCAAAAAGTTTTTGTACTTATTAAAGGCTTTAATTGGTGCAATAATAAAATTTAAATAAAGTTTTAATTAATTCAATTATTTATTTATTTAGAAAATTCCCTTGGTCTTTTTTTATGATTAAATAGATACGAGGGCTGCTCTATATATTTCTGACCTAATAGTGAAAATGCGAATATTTATAATCAAAAATGGTTTTATTGTTTTTCAAAGTATTCTTCAGCATGATTTATACACTTTTGCATGCGCTCAAACCAGTTGTCGAAGCACTTTTTCCACTCCGATTGAGACACCTCTAAAACATGGTTTTTGAACACTTCAACAGCTTCTTCTGGCGACGGAAATCGTTGACCAATCATTTTTTTCTTGATGTGCGGAAACAAGAAGTCATTTGGTGCCAAGTCGGGGCTGTACGGCGGATGACCCATTAATTCGACGTTTTGGCCGGTCAAAAACGCTCTGGTTTGAGGCGATGTGTGAGAGCTCGCATTGTCATGGTGAACAATGATTCGTCTTCTCTTGTTGGTTTTTCGAATTTCTCCGATGACTTCAGGCAAACAAATTGTAGTGTACCACTCAGAAGTGACCGTCCTACGTTGCTCGAGCGGAACAGTCGCCACATGACTAGTTTTGCCGAAGAAACAGGCGACCATTTGCTTCGAAGTGCTTCTTCCACGAACAACTTTCGTTGGATTTTGCTCGTCTTTGAAGACCCACACGGTCGATTGTTGTTTCGTTTCGGGCTCATACGCATAGATCCATGATTTGTCACCTGTGACAATCTTATAAACGTCTTTTGAAAAACCGCAAAAATACGCAAAAATACGCAACATTTCTTCGCGCCAATCGACACGAGCCTTTCACGAGCGACTTTCAAATTGTGCGGGATCCAACGAGAACAAACCTTTTTTACGGCCAGGTGTTCATGCAGTATCGAATGTATGCTGGTGGAAGAAATGTCCAAGGATGTCTCTATCTCTCGGTATGTCGCATGTCGAACTTGCAATATGAGTTCACGCACGGCATCAATGTTCTCTGGCACAACAGCCGTTTTTGGACGGCCTTTACGGAGTTCGTCTTTGAGCGAGCTTCGGCCAAGATTTAATTCATTATACCAAATTTTCACAGTGCTAAAGGATGGTGCTTCATCGCCATGCAAAGATTTAAGTTCATCAATGCACTCTTGTCGTGATAATCCACGTCGAGTTGTGAAAAATGATGGCACGAAAATGTTCACGAGTTAATTTCATTTTTTTCTATATTAATTTTTTCAAGTCACTGTAAACAACACAAATAATGGTCGTACGTCAAAACGTTTTGAGTACGATTATGCTTAAAAATGACAAACTTTCTTATGGAAATGTCAGATTGCACTTGGCAGCACTCAGTATTGCCAGGCCAGAAATATATATAGCAGCCCTCGTAGTTGAATCAGCTATAAAAATAATTAAATTTTAATCTTCAAAACAAATAAAAACTTTAACAAGTGCAAAAACATTTTTCCTTGAGTGGTTTATTTATTTAAAAGAATAAAAAAGAATATGAATTTTTTTCAATGAGTTTCTTTAGTAACTTGTTACATTCAGATTTACATTCAATGCTAAGAAGCAAAAAAAGTCATGGGATGTTATTTAAAAAAACAAAAAAAAAAAACATTATAAAAAATATATACAAAGGGGAGAAAGCTGCTCCCAACATTCATTTATGCATAAACATGCACTTTACACTTCACTGCCTAAATGCACTACATAAAAATTTGTGTTTAAGAAATATATCTTTAATCTTACTTAAGAAGAGTAAGTCTTCTAAATCTTCAACTAACAAGGACAAACACCAGACAATAGAATTTACGTACAATAGAAAAAAGAAGCAAACAATGAAATGCTTTTAAAAGATTACAAAAAAATATATTAACATATGAACTCATGTATTGTGTGAAAGTTAAGGGATTTTTAATTGTACAGGCATTGTAAGGATGTTGGCAGAAAATATTTCTTGTATTGAAAGAAATGGTTCAATATTTAACTTAAGGTTGCAGTTGTTTTCAATATGAAGATTATCTTGATCTACAGAAACATTTTCTGTTTAATAAACTTTAGTTTTTTCAGTAAAAACTGATCATTAAAAATAAAAACAAATTTAAAAATTTATTATCCGGAATCTTTTTTATGTTAATTTAATTTAATTGTGCGTGATTCCTTCCAATATAAATATTTCATGATATTCTCATGAAATATTTATTATTTAAAACTACAAAATGAAATGTATAACTGCGGGGAAAGCATATCCCTATGGCCATTTCAGTACTGCTCATATTGCTCATCAGTGGATTCTACCCAAATTTTATATTTAAAACTAGAAAATCTTATATCAAATTGAATAAATCAGTACTACATTGAATCAACAAAGCAGAAAGACAAAAAACTAAAAAATTTTTTATACAAAAACACAGCAGATATTCAGTAACTATTTTTAGTTAATGAATTTTTATAATTAAATTATTTTTCAAGAACTTATTACTTCAGTTAAATCTGAGTTAAATCATGAATGAACACAAAAACTTGGCAAAAAAAAAACATTCTTTCTAATTGAGCTTAAGAAAAATCTACTATCAACCGCTATTGAATAAGCTTCCTAAGCGTGGGACTGCATTAGCACCTCCAGCTAATGATGTAAAGGCAAAAAATGTAGAGTCGTTTTAATTTATTAATAAATATAAAGTTCGCGTTGCCGAAGAAAAATAGGAAATTATATTTTTTAATTTAAAACCAAGACTTTTGGAAACAACGAACACACTAGTTCTTGCTCTAGATTTTTTTTAATTGAAAACTATTGTGCATCAAACACACAACGTATCACGTAATTTGTTTTCATATCGTCGCAAGAATTAAAGAACGCTGTAACTGACAAAATAAAACCAACAAAATTTGTATGAAAGTAAAAAAAAATTTATTTGTCATACCACAAAAACTTTACAACTTAGGAACATGATTTTAAAAACGTATATTTATTTTTTCTCGCTGTAGGTCTATTATTCTCTTAGGTCTATTATTCACGGTGATTCTGCGGCTTACAGCAAACGATTTTTCCCTCCACAGACCTTTAAAATGCTGTAACTACAATGTTTTTTTATTGAAACAAAATTTTAGAATTCTTAAAAGCTCTAAGTGACACATTTGATTTTTTTATAAGTAAACCTTAATAGCTGTAAGTTAAAATGAATAAATAAAGTGGGAAAAATATCTTTTGAAGAAAATGCAAAGAATGGCGTAAGTTTTAGTTTGAAAATTTTAGCTGACACAAAAGTGTCGTAAGTAACAAATGTAAAAAAATACTAGTTTTAGTTAAGCTGACGACGAAGAAGACACTGGCATTTTTCAAAACGCAGACGGCGTAAGTGAATTTTTTTCATCATACAAATATGTGGCAGACATTAATCGACGCGGTATTTTTTTATGATGCAAAAAACGTGTTTTCGATTTTTTATCATTTTTTTTTATTCTTGCGATGATATAATTGTCAATACGATCACGGATATAAAGATTCCATCCCTGTTTTCCGCTATTTTTCTAAATGTCCTTCTTAAAATAAAACCGAAAAAATGACAGCTTAATTGTATAATCGCTTGTACAGTAAAGAAGGAGATTCCTCAAATGGTATTTTAGAGCTTGAAAAAAAAAACCACGAAGACACAGATTTAAAGGACGTGTCATATAAAACAAATAAAAGTAAAAATAGTGTCAAAAATTCATACAAGTATTTTTAATGTGAAAGAACATTTTCAGTGCGCTATTTTGTCTGATTCTTGCCAGATCACAAAATTAAATATTTGAATTAAAAAGCGTAACCACTATTCTTACATATGTTTATTCAATCTTTCCTCTCAAGAATCATCACGAATGACGACTTATGATATAAAAAATATGATATCTTATTTTCTATATTGAGTAGGGTCTTATATTTCTTAATGCCTTTGAAAAGGACAAACATTTTTTTTGCATAATTTAGTAATTACGTCTTTTTGGTCAAATATTTGACTAATCTGACTGTACCTTAAAATATTATTTTAAGCAACATAAAAACAAACAATTGTCTTAAGGTTAAAACTATTTATGCAAAACAAAAAAAATTATTTGAAAATTCTTATATATTTATGACGCTAAATAATATATAATTCTATTCACGTAGAGAACTCACGCGAAACTGCGTTCATGTGGTGCTTAATTAACATATCTTAAACACAAAATTTATAGAAAAGAAAAACAACAATGAAAAAGATAAAAAATAATAATAAATAATATCACTCGTACGCCAGGATACTCAAGCGAAAAAAATTGCGTATGAGTAATATTAAATTTACAAAATTAAAAATGCCAGAAATATTTAAGCACCTGTTAAACATGTCCTTATACATTTTAGTCTTCAAATTAATTTTTAACCCAATGTCAAAATTATATTTCGCTGGTGTGAATTCATGACACTTTAAAACCGACAGAAAACAAAAATTATCATCCAAATAAAACCAAAGAAAATGTCTTTATTTCGCTTAAATGTCAACACAAAGTTACCAAGAGAAGAATGAAAAAAAAAGAAAATAAAAATAATGTTAATAATATCTTTGCCTTTAAAATCACAATGGCACACAACGATTTTTCTTTCTTTCTTAAAATGTCTTCATTTTATTATGATTTTCTTTTTCGCCAATATTTTGCGTATATTTTATGGGTAGCCTTCTTGTCATGTCTCTGCATGATAAAGTGTAAACGTTTATACAGAAATACTTAAAATTAAGATGTTTATGGCAAACTCTGAAAATCACTGTCACTCATGCTGTGTTGATTGGTTGCTTCATACAAAAAAGACACCTAGAGATTATAAACGCAATAAAGAAAGGAAATATTTGGTTCTTTTGCATGTTTATTAAGACGTTTTAAGAGGCAGTTTATTTACTTTTTTTTTACTCTTTTAAGGTGGGAATATTTTACGTTTTTAATATGTTGACGAAAGAGAGATTTTAAATTTGGTTTTTCAATAAAACGAAAAATAAATTGCGTTTTTACACTATATGTATCTAGTCCAAAGCTTGTAAAGTATAAAATAAAAAAGTTTTTAAAATATTAGCCGCAGTTCTAATCAGAGCTTTAAAAGAAATACACGAAAAAAATTTTAGTAACCAAATTTATACCAAAATTCATACGGCTAAAGATTTCGCTTAGAGAACTGGTGGTAATCCTCAAAAATTCCAAGATATTTACAAATTATATTGAACTATTTAAAAAAAAAACTTAATCTGTTTGCAAACATAAAATTTGAAAAAAAAAATTTGAATTTTCTGAAAGTTATTGAATAAATTTTTTTATCCGTTTATTTTGAAAGTGACATAAGTCACTTCGCTTTTAAGCTGTTACGCATATTTAAATGATTGTGTTTTAAAGGTTTTAAAATTATTGAGGCTGTCTCGAGAAAACTTACTTTCACTTTTGGATTTGGCGGTCCTGAAAATGCAGCATTACATTCTGCCAGCGGTTAATTTTTCTTGTTTTTTTTTTGGAAAACATCCGCGTACATTTAAAAAATGTTTTTTCTTAATAAAAGTTTAATTAAAAATGAACCAAAACCGAAAAAGTAAATTTTAATTGATTTATTTTATTAGATTTAAATTTTTATACTCATAAGAAAATTATATATTTTTTTCCAAAATTGTTAAGTAAAAAAAAACATGTCAACAAGAGATATGATTTAACCTCGTGGCTGGATAGTATTAAGCAATTTTTTGTCGCTAAATAACCAAAAATGCTTTACTTTGTAAAAAAAATTACTGAATTGACAACCTTGTTCGCGGCTCTCTTTCTCGCTCTTTCTTTAACGCACACACACACATTAAAATTAAAAAATTGTAAAAATATATTTCTATCCAAAATTTGTTTAAAATAAACTCAGTCACCAAGATAAGATTAATATTTAATGCATTTTTGACTTGCTTTCTTTCCTGTATTTTTATACCCTTCACCACCAAAAGTCAGCCCTGAGTCCTTAAACACTGCGAAGTCAATGGAGCAATGTCCGTCCGTACAAGTGTTGAAATTAATTTTGCCAAGGCATTAGATAAGGTAGAAATTTTAAATACGCCAATCGATCAGACATAATTTTGAAAGAGTTGCTTTATCCCTCAAGGCGGTGTGCTAAACACCACGCTTCCCTCTAATTTTTTCATATCATTTTGAATAATAAAGTATCTCTAACTAAAAAAACAAAAAACAATTGAGAATTGAGAACTAAAAACCAATAAAAAAAACATCAAGCGAAAATATTGGCGCTCGCTCATATTTTCCGAGTTATGGGCCTCTAAAATTTATATAAAAAAGTTTAATTGTCAATATGGTCAATGGGGTATCATTTAAAATTTTTAAAAGAGATGTTTCAGCAAATTGTTAAAACATTTTAAACCATTAAGAGCCCATGTCATTTTAATGTAAAAAAAGCTTAAAGTAATTTTTATTTATAATAATTTCATCAAGGTAGCCACCAAATTCAAGTAGCTTGATAATCTCTATTCTTTTACTGACCCTACAACTTTTTAAATCCATGATAAAACAAAGTTTTGGAAGCTCGAGTAGAAAAAAGTCGCATGATTGGAATTTCTAAAGACCACATAAGATCAGAAGAAATTCATATGATATCTGCATGAAAAAAAAATACTGATGCTCCAAATATTTTGTTTCTGTCTGAGAATGTCATAACATAAGCAAAACAACTTTTTTAAAAGAATATTTTGTAAACTCATCTCGATGTTTGTAATAATTTATTAGGAAAAAACTTAAAAATAACTACAAAATAAATTAACTATAAAAAAGATCCTTCATACGTTATTAAATAAAAGATATTTTTTATCTTTTTTTTAATAGCAATAACACTCTTTAAATAACTTTTTAAATTTTTTTTAAGGCTGCTTCACTGACTGTTTTTTTTTTTTCGTAACTTGAGAAGAAATTAGTAAATTTTGTTATAAATACAATAATAATGGAGTTCGTGTGAAATTATTATTTGAATTATTTGATATTATTACGTTTTTCCTTTTGGATCAACGTACGTATTCTTGTGATTGCAAATACCACTGTGGCACATTATAAATTTGCTATATTCTTAACTTCTAATAGGTCTTATCTGGCTACATACTTGATCTTTAAGATCCTGTAGTCTCATATTTACTAAACATGCGTTATTACAAACGCAGCCATCCACATTACATTACTGTGTTATTCCGGCGGGACATGAACTACTCGATGCTTTGTTTAGTAACCTAAACCATACACAGATCTCTCCACCTTGCTTTACATCCAAGCCAGTCATCATTGTACTTTAGTTTCTTAATTTTAAATTGCCTTACACAATTATTATTCTTTCTTTGTACGCATGTCCGAAGATGAGCTCGAACTCACGATATTCTTTTGTTTTACAGCACGCACCTCTACCAACGCAGCCATTGAGGTTGCTTGACTTGTGTTAGCTTTTTTTCGTATTATTCTATACTCACACATTATGGTGGTGGAAGTAACTTATTCACCTTCTGTTCTTACCACGCACATATGGATAATAACAACAGGTGTTACCAGATCTTATGTTCGCAACAATATTATAACAAATTAATGAAAATTAATTTTGTTTCAAGTTTATTTTTTAATTTAATTATTGAAAGTTTCTAAGAAAAAATATTTAAAAAATTATGCGTACGTTTTCTAAAGAAAACTGGAAAAAGACACCAGCAGAATGTAATGCTGAATTTTCCGTCTTCAAAATTTTGAAAATAAATTTTAATTAATTTGTTATAAGCAAAAGTTATTAATGACTCCCAAGTCCTTATAATACAATTTGTTGTATAATTTGCTTAAGGGTTTCACAGTTGTTCTGAATGTTTTTTTTTTTTCTTTAATTTTTATTTTTTAATTCATAATAAACGGAAGTTTCAAAAAAATATTTTTGTAGCTTAAACTCATAACTTTAAACAATAAAATTAAAAGGAGCGATTCTTTAAGAAAATCTATTAATTTGCAGACATATTTAGACTTTTTTTCAGAAATATTCTTCTCGTTAATAATTTTTTCTTGTCATTCCGTTTAATATTACATCAATTTGCAAACGAGTTGCTTAAAAATAGTTTTATGTTGTATGAATTTTTATTGTATAAGAAGATTTCAACTAAAATCAGTGGAATATGTGGCCTCCAGCACATGTTTTTTTTTTTTTTTCTGTATATTTTGTAGAATATGAAAAGCTATTATTAATTTTATATATTTTGTTATTTACAAATTTTCATAACCAACTCTCATGGTTTTTTCTATTATAATTTTTTTTCATGGCACCCATTAATTTTGATGATTTCTTATTAATAAATGCAAATATAATTCCATTGAATTAGTTATTTGTTAAAGAATATAAAAATATTAACAACATAAATTGACACCTTCGGGCAAAACACGTTTCATATTGATTAAAAATAACAGATTTTAAAGCAGCACCAAGTCTTTTGTTAGGACTTGACGAATATTTTATACTCTTCACTATATTGTTTAAGGTTAATTCTCGCTGCATTTTGAATTTTTGCTATATTTTCTTTGTGATTTTTCTTTAAAATAAAATGGCAATGTTTTTTATTTTTCTAAACTAAGGATTTTTTCAATTGAAAATATAACATCACTTCTTACTCTATCTTTTTATTATGGTATTGTAAAGCATCTGTGGCTCTTGCTAGATTTTCTCTCACGGCCTTTTGTTGACATGCGTGAGCAGAAAGAATTAAAAAGGCAATATTATTTCTGTCACTTTAACTCCAACCGAAAAAAGAAAAATTATGAAAATGACACATCTTCTCTTTCAACACCAAAAACCAGGTGTCAAGCTGGTTTCCATTTTAATTATTTAACTGTAAAAAAACCATTGCAAGCTGTGAATACCTTTACTTAAAAAAAAGAGAAAAAACCACAGCCAAATATTTTATGTACAGAAAACCAATTACAATTTTCCAGAGAACATATGACATGGGACATTCAACTAAGAGGTCACGTTAATTTTGCCGTACTGCGATTTTTTATAAATAAATTTTATTTGGATTGCTAAGATGGATCCAATTTTTTTTCAGGATACGAGAAAAGAGAAACTATTTTTAAATCACCGTCATTGTAGAGAGTTATAGTCTTGGATGTATAACAGAACAATAGATTTTTAAGGCCCAAATATAATGTGCATAAGCAAATATAAGCTACTGTCAAGACTGAACTAAGAGCCTCTCAAATGATAAAACAAATCTAAAAATAGTCTTAAGTGACCTTAATGCACCTCCGTGAACTTACAAACTTTTAACGCTCAGTTGGAAATTTTGTTTTAATCGTAGTTTCGCATAAATTTCATTTTATCTTTTTTTTTCTTAAAAAAATAAATTTAATTACAAAATATAATAAAAAGAACATTGTTTATTTCCTGAAAGCCATAGATATATAAAAATCTATTAATGCTGTTTAAATTTAAAGAAACTTTATATCAAAACTACACTTTTTCCTTTACGTGTATAATTAATTCAAAAAGTACTTAAAATTGTAACAGTGTATGTTGTTGGATTGTGAAACAAATAAAAAAATGGGCATTCATAAAAAAGAAAAGAAATTAAAATGTTTCAAGATTTCAAATGCTTGTATCCGTTTTTTAGTATTCCAATTAATTTAAAAAAATTTCTCTTTATTTTTCTTCCTTTAAAATATATATACTTTTATGTATCTATATACATCATGGAGGAATATTGGTTCGGCAAATGATATTTTACGAAAATAGACGAAAAGTTTCTTAAGTTACCTTAAGCCAGCTTGGGAACATTAAAGTTGACCCTTAAGGAAAAATTTTAAATTTATTTTGTTTTTAGAATTGAAAGGATTCACGTTTTACACCCTTCACCACAACAAGTGGAAAGTTTGTAATTTCTACAATATCCATTTCCGACCCCGTAAAGTCTTTATGCATAGTAAAGTCCATTAAGCAATGTCTATCTGTCTGTACGCGTTAGTGTTGAAATCAACTAAGCCAAGGTATTAGATAGCTAGAGAAAAATTAAATAAGCCAATCGATCAGACATTGTTTCGAAAATGTTTCTTTTGAGAATTGAAGATCGGTCCATGTACTTCGAGGCAGTGGGCTAAAAATCACGCCTGCCTCTAATTTTTCTATATCGTTTAGAACAATGAAGTAACTCCAATCAAAATAAACAAATATATGAAGCGATAGAAAATTTAAAAATAAGAAAAAAAAAACTTAAAGTAAAAAAACTAGACATGGGCCTCTGAAGTTTTCAAAAAAAGTTCGATTGTCAATATGGTCAGTATGGGTATAATTTACAAGCGTTTGAAGAGATATTAATAATCGCAACATGACGTAGCAATATCAACATTATTTTGCGAAGACCTGATATTTAATTTTTATTTAAAAATTTAATTTATTTTTATTTAATTTTTTTTAATTTTTTTAATTTAATTTGATAGAAAAAAAATCAAACTAAAAATGAAAAATATTTTTAAAGTATCCAATTCCCAAGTCTAGTTATCAAAAATTTTCCTAGCGAAAAAAAATATTATTGTAGTTTCAAATCTTAATCAAAAAAGACGCATCCATCCATGTAAAATTAAAAAAATATAAAAAAATTCTTATTTTTTGCAACTCCCTTAACCAACATTATTTCCTTGAATAAATTTCAAATAAAGACTTCATTTTATCTAAAATCATTATTAAAATTATGTAAATTATTATGCGAAATTAACGAACTTTCAGCAGCATTTAATAAAAATTATTTTCCTTGAGAAAACAAATTTACATATCAATTGGTTTTTATTATTATAGCTCTGTTCATAAAAATTTATTTTTTATAAGAAAAATAAAAAGAGAATTTAAATCAACTGTTTTGAATGCCATTTCGTTATCAATAAATTGCATTAAAAATTTACTGTTATATCTTTATATAAAAGTATCTTTTTATTCATTTGAAATCTTTCTTTATTTTTTACAATATTGAAATTCAATGCAGTATAAAAAAGGAAATATTTTATGAAGCAAAAAAAGTAGGAAGACCGTAGCAACAAAAGCTGTTGCTAGCAGTTGCAAAAAATATAAGTTTTATTGCCAGCTTATTTCACACTTCAATGGATTTGAATGCTTTAAACTTTATTAGATTTCCTCTTTTTTACATTGTTGGCTTCAGTTATATATTATCTACCGCTTTACTGTCGTCCTACTATCATTTCATATGCATTTCTGTTAAATTAAGTCTTACAAATAATGATGAATTCTTTCTCTTCCTTTTTACATTTCGTTCATTTTTTTTTAAGTTGAAATGCATTTATGCTGAGGAAACGATAAAATGTCACAAAGTCAATAACGATGAATTGATGAAAGTATAATAAAATACAATAAGTACGAGGTTAGTTCTAGAATTACCTAACTTTTCCGTCTCTTACAGGCTTGTGCCTTTTTTTTAAGCGCAATAGCTGTACTCTTTTTCGCTTTATTTACAAACAATTAAATAAAATTAAAGAGTAAAAGGTGTCTTCGTAGAGACGTTATTTTATAAACCTTTGCAGTCAGAAATTAAAAATTTACAGAGAATCAGATGCAAAATATTTACAAGAAAGACAAGATTTAAAAAAGTTAAAAATTAACTACTGCTCTTTTCAATTCCATGTTTTGACACAAGAAAAATTAACAGAGGTCGTATATGATACCAGGTAAACAGAATTTAATAAAGGGTGTTTCCATAGAGAACTTGCTTTCATGTATAAGTTCCTACCTTTTAAGCCGTTTAAAATAAAACTTAAAATTTACACAGCGGCTAAAAAAGAGTATAAAAGCAAAATAAAAACCCACAAGGTGACCCTCTAAAAAACTTAATTTTGATGTATGTTGTCTATGTTTAAGGGATAATTTTCAGAAACATAAAATAAAAACTTACAATTTAATATTAAAGAGTAACCCGCACAAGGTATATAACTCTTGGTGTATGTTTGTGTGGTTTGACAAACGTTTGTGCAATATTAAATACTCTCGTCCTCATTTCTTAAATGTAGGCTTGGTTCTTCCTTTTAAATACTGCCAATCGAACGTTTTTCTTTTATTTCTGTGACTATCCTCGAACAAAATACATTTAACTAATAAATGAAAATATTTCTTTTTATTAAAAAAAATGATTTCTGAAGAATAGAATTTTCAATTTTTTTTGTGAAAGGAAACTCAATTGAATTTAACAAAAAATGAAATTGTTGTTGTTCTTGGCGAAAAGGAAATACTATTAAATATAATTCCATTTTCTTTGTTTTCATTGTTATTTTTAACTTCTTTTTATTTA
Organism: Cistogaster globosa; assembly: GCA_937654795.1. Taxonomy (NCBI): domain Eukaryota; kingdom Metazoa; phylum Arthropoda; class Insecta; order Diptera; family Tachinidae; genus Cistogaster; species Cistogaster globosa. The sequence goes on along the minus strand of OW569404.1, from coordinate 129,856,849 downwards.
GATTTTATATTGCAAAATTATCTTTCTATAATTTTATATTTTTCTTTTGTTATTTTATTAGCATTTATTCTGCTTTTAGTTGAGTTCCTTAACACAACAAATTTATAAGAAATTGCAACAAAACAATGACAACCTCTGAAATTTTTATAGAGTAGCACACAAAAACACCGACATTAATGACATCATATTTTACTTGAAGTTTTGTCACTAAGATTTTATAAAACACACACACACCCACTCATGTGATGTTAAAAGTAACCCATTTTTTAAATTTAGCCAACAGTTTAACAAAAATAGGAAAGAATTTTAGAAAGCTTTTTTCAAAAAGTAGGGAATTGAAAAGTACACCGGTATGAAGGTTAAAAATATATTTTAATGAGGTAGTTTTTCTTATTACTCTAATTACTTTTTATACTTTAAGTACGCTTTAGAAATAAGTGTAGTGTTTGAAAGAAAAATTATGTTTGAAAATAATTTTAACATTGAACATTTTTAAAGCCATCTTTTTAAAGGAAGCCATATAAGGCATACTTATTTTGAGAGATAATTTTATAAAAAGGGCGCTCTTAAAGGTGCTTTTACAACAGATTTATTTCTTCCTATTCTATTTAAATAGGAACATTTCTTTCAAAGGTTCTATTTTAAAAGACACATTCTATAAGAGTACTTTTGAAAGATTAACTTTTGGAATTATATTTCTTTACAGCAACATACTAGGAAATTTCAAAGGACCTCTTTAACACATATTTTTGTGTTTTAAAGAACTTTCTTTACAAACGTTTTTAACAGCAATTTAAAAAAAAAAAAACCTTTTTAAAAGAAGACTTTAAAAATGGTTTTTAGAGATACTTTTTATTAAGACAACCACTAAAATGTACTCATACGAAAGCATGTTTAAACAGCATATGAAAAAAATCTAAATAAGCTCAGCATTCAAAGAAATGTTTTAACAAAAATGCGCTGAAATAAATTTTCTTTTTTGAAAAAAAAGTACTTTTCGAAAAAAGTACTTTATCCAAATTTTCTTGTTTTTACAAGTTATTTATATAAAATTTACAAGGAATTAAACCAGCGACTGTCAAAAATAATTTTTGGTGAAAAGAACTTTTCTTTGCAAAAAAGTACTTTTGTTATCTTTTTCTAAAAAAAAACAAAGTATTATTTAAAATTTTTACAAGTCTTATCAAATGAAACTTCTTAAAGGATACTTTCTTAAAAATCTTTTTTCTAAAATACAGAAATTAGATTAAAAGTTAAATAAGTACCTTTTAAAAAATAATTTTTTAACAAGTTATTTTTTTATTAAAATTACCTTATTCAGTGCTCTTTTTTAAAAACAATTTTTGTAAATCAAGTTTTCTTAAAGATCGTTAAAAAAAACAACACAACATTTGAGGAGAGTTTTCAAAAAAGTACTTTTTTTAATAGAACTTCTTATAAAGTACTTTCGCATAATGAACAAAAATAACTTTAAAAGGCTACAAAGCCTAAAAATTCTTATAAAATGAAGTTTATAAGACTTATATATATAAGGTCACTTTTACAAGTACTAAAACATTTAAAAAAAAACTTTATTAGGAACATTTTTAAGACAATTTTTAAAACATAATCGTTACAATTACCTTTTGCGAAGGACTACTACTAAATTTTCTTCGTTTTAAAACGTATTTTTTAAAGTTTAATTTAATAATATATTTTCAGCAGGTACTTTTTGTAAATGTTATTATTATAAAGATAAATTCTCATAAAATCTTTCCAAAAATTATTAATTTAAAAATCCCTGGCAGAAAAATTGTTATGTAATTTTACTTTTGAATCAAATTTTTTAAAGCCTATTTTTAAGGTATTTTTCTTTTCTAAAATGCTATTTGTAGGATTTCTTTTGATGGCACTTTCCAGAAAACTCGAACTTTGAGCGTATATAATTTAAGATGGCAAAATTTGTTAATGTAGGTCTACTTAAAAAAAAAGCTAAATAACTTAAAAATTAATTTGAAGAAGTAATAATATATTATTGAATCAAAATTGTATTTGTAAAAAATTTTTACTAAATTTTTTTAAGGTTCTAATGATATTTAATGATATTAAGATCTATTTGACAGTTTCTTAAACTTTATGTGAAGCTTGACGACGTATTTTATCGAAATTACATCAATAAAATTATTTTTTCATTTTTATTTTAGTTAAAAATAATAAAGTTTTGAGTTGTTAACTTTATCAATGTAATAGTTTTTGCAAACAAAAAGACTTCTCCCACTGTAAATATGTAAATTTATTAAAACAAGAAATTCACTTTAATTTTATACTGAAAAACGTTTAAATGTAATTTGAAATTCTTGTTCACAAACTGACTGACTGACCATAATGATCAGATATATAATGCCAACAACAAACATTCGCAAAAACTTACTACCGAAATAACGAGCAAAAGCAAGAATTTTTATGAAATTATTAATAAAACTTTATTGGGTTTAAAGTAAATGAGAAAAACAACTCAATTTCAGCATTGTGATATAAAAACAAAAACAACTTAATGAAGTAAAAGTATAGCTTATAAGAAATAATGTTATAATTAATCGTCAAAAAATATTTCACTTAAAAGTTGTTATTTTAGTATTTTTTTTTTTTTTCTTTCTTATACGAGGGCTGCTATATATATTTCTAGCCTGCAACACTGAGTAATGCCAATTGCAATCTGACATTTTCATTGGAAAGTTTGTCATTTTTAAGCATAATCGTACTCAAAACGTTTTGACGTACGACCATTATTTGTGTTGTTTACAGTGACTTGAAAAAATTAATATAGAAAAAAAATGGAATTAACTCTTGAACATTTTCGTGTCATCATTTTTCACAACTTTAGACGTGGATTATCACGACAAGAGTGCATTGATGAACTAAAATCTTTGTATGGCGATGAAGCACTATCCTATAGCACTGTGAAAAATTGGTATAATGAATTTAATCATGGCCGAAGCTCGCTCAAAGACGAATTCCGTGAAGGTCGTCTAAAAACGGCTGTTGTGCCAGAGAACGTTGATGCCGTGCGTGAACTTATAATGCAAGATCGACATGCGACATACCGAGAGATAGAGACATCCTTGGACACTTCTTCCACCAGCATACATTCGATACTGCATGAACACCTGGCCGTAAAAAAGGTTTGTTCTCGTTGGACCCCGCACAATTTGAAAGTCGCTCAAAAAAAGGCTCGTGTCGATTGGTGCAAAGAAATGTTGCAAAAATACGATTGCGGTGCTTCGAAAGACGTTTATAAGATCGTCACAGGTGACGAATCATGAATCTATGCGTATGAGCCCGAAACGAAACAACAATCGACCGTGTGGGTCTTCAGAGACGAGCAAAATCCAACGAAAGTTGTTCGTGGAAGAACCACTTTGAAGCAAATGGTCGCCTGTTTCTTCGGCAAAACTGGTCATATGGCGACTGTTCCACTTGAGCAACGCAGGACGGTCACTTCTGAGTGGTACACTACAATTTGTTTGCCTGAAGTCATCGGAAAAATTCGAAAAACCAACAAGAGAAGACGAATCATTGTTCACCATGACAATGCGAGCTCTCACACATCGGCTCAAACCAGAGCGTTATTGACCGTCCAAAACGTCAAATTAATGGGTCATCCACCGTACGGCACCTAATGACTTCTTCTTGTTTCCGCACATCAAGAAAAAAATGCGTGGTCAACGATTTTCGTCGCCAGAAGAAGCTGTTGAAGTGTTCAAAAACCATGTTTTAGAGATGTATCAATCGAAGTGGTTTGATCGCATGCAAAGTGTATAAATCATGCTGGAGAATACTTTGAAAAGCAATAAAACCATTTTTGATTATAAATATTCGCATTTTCACTATTAGGCCAGAAATATATAGAGCAGCCCTAGTACATAGAAGTTACTATTACTCCAAAACCCAACACGTTCATATTTTTTTTTTTTCGTTACTGTTTGACAGTTTATGGCTTCGACTATGTTTACTCCCGTGGCCTCTGTTTAAATTAAATTTTAGAATTTAACACATCCCTCCACACGACACCCATGTTTTAATCTGATACGACTTGAACTGCTTGATAAATTTTTTAGCCAACATGCGCCTTAAACACGCATATACATGCAGGCCATAATATTTTATAACTTTGACAAGACTTGAACTTACAATCTTCTCTTCTGTGTAACAACCAGCCTCTTTTCCAACTCAGCCATTAAAATCATACTATGATGCTCCGTTTTTTGCTTCTTTCCCCAACTTGGACTCCTTTCTATTTTATCAGACAGGCACCTTTGCTACTCGTGTCCTATGTAATAAAAAGAGGCCTTCGCTAGACCTTTTAGTATTCAGGCTGCTTTTAAAATCTTATCTGCTGCAGGCTATTTTTAATTCCATTTCTGGCTTTAATATTCAATATTCAATATTCAGATCTGCCATGGTGACACACAATAATCTTTTATCTTTTCTAATCTAGATTCCGGGAGATCTCTTCTGCTGTTTTTCATGTATTTGCCTTTTTAAACAACTCAACCGAAATAAAATATTTTCTCTTATTAATCATGATGCCGATGGGAGCTGAACTCATTATCTGCTTTTAAACAACAAACACATACCTCTTCAATCGTAACCATTACAGTTGTTCAACATACTCCAGCTAACTTTTCCTTCATATTCTCTTACAACCAAATTACTTTTACATATTCTTTTCATTAAATTTAAAACGGACTTTTCATAAATAGCAATTTATAACAATTTTATTTTATGTTAAACGTTTGTGGAATTAAGGTTACTTTAATATTTCCTTTCCTTCTGTTTTTTTAATATCTCACATTAAACTGATCTATTTTGCATTTTGCATGCTGTTAAATATTAATGTTTTGTCAAAAATAACAGCAGCTGTCTGTTTCTCAATCTCCAGTGCCCGTATTCATAAGATATTTTTATTTCCTTTTTTAAAACGCTGGTTTTCGTTGTTTTTTTTTTCAAATTTATGCTTAAATAAAAACTTTTTAAACTGTATAAATTTTTCATCCAACCGAAAAAATTTTTATAAAAATCTCTATGGCAATAGAAGTAACCGCATGAAAATGTTATTTAAAAATAACAACCATTGCAGTGGTTTGGTGGCTAAATGAAGCAGACTCTATTTTTTATGGCAGCAAAATAAATAGTGTTTAATTTGAATTTTTCCATTGTGTTCTAGTGATAGACCTCTAACATAAAGTACAATAAAATTTTATACTCTGACGTACAATGATTTTCTTTTTTGCAGGAGGTGAAATGAGACCAACAAGAAAAAATTTTGAAGTTTGAAAAAAAATTGAAACAAAAAAGTCCAATATTTGAAGAGTTGTAAAAACTTAAAGATTTTTTAGGGATCGTTAACCATGTCTTTTTATGTGACTTTGTCTTATCTGCGTTTATTAATCAATTAGGGCTACTAAATCGATATGGAGAGTAACAGCAACTTCACACAATATCAAAAGCTTAGCCATATGGAAGAAAAATATTCTTTATTGAGGTGAGGTCAAATCAAATGCAACTCTTCAAATGTGTTTTCTAGTAATAAAAAGTAGAGAGACGCTAAGCCTTGTACTTTACAAAGCTTAAATTCTATTAGCCTCTTCAGTAAAGAAAATTTTTTCAATTATTAAAAGTTGCATTAGTTTCAGATTGACATTTTATTAAAATTTTAATTAATTCAATTAAAGAATAACATATCAAGTTGAAAGCAAATTTTTTTACGTCTTCGTTGGCAAAAGCTACTGAGGTTTATATATTTTAAAACTTTAACACTATTGAAATGATTTTGGCAGAAACTAGAAATATCAAGCGACTCCTACCTGGACTCAGAGCTATTAATAATTATTAATAAATTTAATAAATTTATCTTATAACCAACTCCAGAGAGAATCCGAAAGTCTTCAAGACATTATAGGAATTACATATTTCGATTATTAGATTTTGCTTTATCTCGTTCATTAGAATTAAAGAAGAATTTTTACACCAGAGATGGTAAACTTTGGCTCAACATTTGGTTTGATCACAAATTCAACTACTCCTTTTGACAAACATTTAAATTAAAAAAATCCTCCTTTTATATGTCAAATATATTTCATAAGAGCCTCGTTGAATTTTTTTTTTCACATTTAATGGGTTAACATTTAAAGTTCTCAAGTCAAATTAAAATAAAATTTTGTAGAATTAGTTGGTCTTCTTATTGTCATTATAAAATTCCACCATAATTGTCTACTGCTACTCCCCTTTGTTTGTATTTATGCTGGTGGTCTATCTCTTTAGTGTATTTCTTCTTCTTTTTTTATTTCATTTTACAAAATTGTTAAATGCAAAACAGTTTTTTATTTGTATATTTAACTACCACAATAACAAGAAAAACGAAAAAAGTTATAGCATCTAGTTTTAGTTTTTGAATAAAAAAGCAATTTATGAATTTTAAATGAGTCACTGCAATATCAAAGGTGCATTTATTCATGCTCTGTTAGTAACATATAGACGGACAGACATTCATACAAACCCATTTGACCAAAATATTAAGTTCAAAAATTTAATATAAAATTATGCTAAAAAGGAAAGAAGAGCTCTCGATCTCGAAGTTAAGCTAAAGGAATTGAAAGGAAAAACGTTATAAAGACCACAGCACAACTGAGAACTTACCTTGACTGCACATTAATATTCTCTTGTCTAAACGTTCCAAGAATTTGGTGATGTAATGATTAATGGATTTATCCATATTCTGTTTAAATAGTTGCTTTAATGCTGTGATGTTACCAAATATTTTTTATTTAAAGAAATACATCACAAATGAAATTTCTTTTTTTATTTGAAAGCAACATCCTTCCGGTTAATAATGGAAAATAATTTTATTCAAATGGCTGCCTCGGCTGGCCATGCAGTAGCCTACGCGATCGTTCCAATTTTTAAGCACATTATCGATTGTGTGCAGCTTTACTTCACCAATGGCTTCACGAATATTGTCTCTTAAAGCGTCAATTGTCTCTGGCTTGTCGGCGTAACACTAATCTTTGACGGCACCCCACAAATAATTGTCCAACGATGTCAAATCGCAGCTCCGTGGTGGCCAAACGACATCAGCTCTGCGGCTGATAATGCAATCTTCAAAAACAGGGCGCAAAACATCAAGTGTAGCTTCGGCTGTGTGGCACGTAGTGTCGTCCTATTGAAACCAAATGTTGCCAGTATCCACCTCTTCAATTTTGGTGAACAAAAATTTGTTCAACATGGCCCGATAACGATCGCCATTAACTGTAATCGCCACTCCTTGCACATTTTCGAAGAAAGATGACCCAATTATGGCTCTGGACCAAAATCCGCACCAAACAGTGACTCGTTTTGGGTGAACCGGCTTTTCAATGTATGCGTGCGGTTTTCTATGCCCCAAATGCGACAATTTTGCTTGGCACAGCCGCAATATTCTCGGGTGTACGCACTGTTTTTGGATTTTCTCCATTTCGTTTATCGATGAGAATGCCAGTTTCTTTCACTTTTTTTACAAGTTAACGAACATGCGGAGCTGATGGTGCTTCTCTTCTTCCAAAGTCCGTACGCAATTTTCGCACACATTCTGCAACATTACCATGATTTTCTAAGTAATATCGCAATATTTTCCAGCATGGTTCAAGCGTATCCGTTCAGCGGAAGGATAAAACTAATTATCTGTCAAATCATACATGAGCTAAGTTTTACATTCACGAAATAAGCACTAGTTAAAAAAAACGTTGGATGGCGGACCCTTCATATTGAGAATTTACAAACCCTCATAATATATACAATTATCTTCTATTCCTTGGTCAGTTGGGTGCTCTCAAATGCTCATGCACACTTGTTTAACACAACAATAAATTGTAATACAAAAAGCAGCAGTTGGTACTTGTTACCAGTAGAGTTGTTGTTGTGGCAGCAGTAGCAATAGTGGTAGCCATTACAGCAGCCATAAAAAACCGTTTCTGGATTTTTGTTTTTTAAAAAATATTTTTAAAAGCAGAATTAAATAAATTTTCTACTTTTCTGGTTGTATTTAAATTTGCATGAAATATAAAATAATTTTACATATTGTTTTTCTTCTTTCCTCATTTTTCTTATGTGTGTTTTAACATTTTCTAATGAAAACTTAAAAATTTTTCAACCATAAAATAAATTTTCATAAAATAAATTTTCATAAAATAAAAAAAAAAAATAAAAAAATATATATGTTAAGCAAGTTGTGAGAAAAATTCAAATTATTTAAGTAGTTTATTCTTTCATAAAATTTTAAGCAGACAATTTCATAAAGAGTTGAATTTTTTAGGAGGATAGATTTTAAATTAAAAAATAAATATATACAAAAAACTAAATGAAGAAATATTTTATTCGATTAACTTTAATTCGGTTACCCGATTAATTTTGATTTGATTAAATATTCGAATTCATAAAAAGTTGAATTTCTTAGGAGAATAGACTTTAAATTAAAAAATAAATATATACAAAAAATAAATGAAGAAATATTTTATTCGATTAACTTTTATTTGGTTACCCGATTAATTTTGATTTGGTTAAATATTCGAATTTATAAAAAATTGAATTTGTTAGGAGAATAGACTTTAAATTAAAAAATAAATATATACAAAAAACTAAATAAAGAAATATTTTATTCAAATAATTATTATTTGGTTACCCGATTAATTTTTAATTTGATTAAATATTCGAATTCGTAAAGAATTAAATTTGTTAGGAAAATAGACATTAAATTAAAAAATAAATATATACAAAAAACTACATAAAGAAATATTTTATTCGAATAATTATTATTTGGTTACCCGATTAATTTTTAATTTAATTAAATAATCGAATTTATGAAGAATAAATTTGTTAGGAGAATAGACTTTAAATTAAAAAATAAACATATACAAAAAACTAAATGAAGAAATATTTTATTCGATTAACTTTTATTTGGTTACCCGATTAATTTTGATTTGGTTAAATATTCGAATTCATAAAGTATTGAATTTGTTAGGAGAATAGACTTTAAATTAAAAAATAAACATATACAAAAAACTAAATGAAGAAGTATTTTACTCGATTAACTTTTATTCGGTTACCCAATTAATTTTGATTTGATTAAATATTCGAATTCACAAAAAATTGAATTTGTTAGGAGAATAGACCTTAAATTAAAAAATAAACATATACAAAACACTAAATGAAGAAATATTTTATTTGATTAATTTTTATTCGGTAACCCGATTAATTTTGAATTTGATTAAATATTAAATTAACTTTCTGTTAACTCGATTAAAAGAATTTCTGTTAAAAAATATCCAAACAATTTTTGTTATCACTGTTTTTAAATAAATATTCCCATTTTCGGGATAAATCTCCTAATCTGGCAACACTAATTTTATAATAAGTTTTGTTGAGCATCAAGGTAACATGTTAACTAAGTAAAATAAAATCAGATTTTCTTATTAAAACAATGCTTTTCCGGTTATTCTGGATTTTCAAATGTTTTCGTTTAAATTGCAAATTTTCAGGAAAATTTTGGTAAATGTGGAATCTTATTATGCAATTTAGATTTTTTTTTTGTAATATTTGAATACTTTTATTTTTGGGATTTAAAAAAAAATTGTTGTTTGTATGTGTTCCCTTCTTTGCCGAAGGTGCAATATTTTGCTAATATTTAATTTTTTTATCAATATTATAATTTGTATGAAAATTTTTCAATTTTAGTTTTTCTATTTGTACCCTTGTTTAATTTTTGGGTTATTTTTTTTTTTTTTTCTTTTTGAAATATTTGATCTTTTAAATACAACCAGCCATAAAATAATACAAATTCATTTTATGAAACATGCCTCTGCCATTAATAGAATTGTTGATAATTTCTATCAGCAACATTAAGGAAAAATATATCAGATATTTTGGTGTAATAAAATGTTTTACAGATTTACTGAATTTCTTACGATGCCCAAATAACTATTAATTTTCAACTCTCCCCTCTACCTCTGTAGACGTGAGTAAGAAATCATTTTATAGAAAGCCTTTCTAAAATATTGTATCTATTTGCAGACGTAATGGCCTAAAACGACTTTAGTTTAAAGTTTATAAATGAAAATAACAAATATTCTGGAAAGATTTAAAAACAATTTGATAAATGACTTAAAAGGAGTGGCACTGTTGGCTTCATGCACCTCTATAAATCAAAAAAGAAAAAGTCTTAGGCTTTTAAAGTTTTATTTAATTATTGCTTTCTTTCTTATCTTTCTTTTAAGAAAATAAAAGCTTTCTAGAATATTATTTTGGAGTATTATATTTTCTATTTAGTTTTGTAATTTTTTTAATTATAAAATTAAAGCTGCCGCAACAAAATTCCTTAAACAAAACCTAAAATACTAATTGTCCTTATGTTTTATACATGAAGAAGCATGTACCCTACAGCTTAAAAAACAGCATACTGAATAATTTAACTTGCATATTTTTGTCACATTTTGTTACACAGCCTAAAGCTAAACACTCATTAACTTAATTATGTATTTTGATTTTTTTGTCCGCATAAACTTAATGAACTTAAAATATAAAATTCCTTAATTAGTTGGACAATTATGTTAAAAAAATGCATGGAACTAAGCAAATGAAATTAATAAAATTCTTAAGTCCCTTAAATTAAACTCATTTTTCAAAAGACTTCAAGTAAAAGATAACAGAAATGTACAAAAAAAAAACAATGAAAAAGTTGATATGAAATATTAAAAAAGATATTTTTAAAATAATTTAAAACACAGCAGTGTAACAAAAGCATTTATGTTCATAACAAAAGCTAAGCCACAATACTGCAAAAGGGGTTTCACACAGAAAAGAACAAATTTAATGTCATCAGCAGAATCAGCAGTAAGCACCCCTTGGAATGATATGACAAAATAAATTTTCTAAATTAATCTCATTCATATAATCTACCAAACTGTCAGCACAAAATCCGTTTATTGATGAGTAAAATGTCTCCTGTTATGTTGTCAGTATCAGCTGATAACTGTCACGAAATTATTTTTTCGCTTTGAAAGGTTCAAAGTCGAAATCCTGTTCCCAGTAGTCAATTATCTCGCTGAAAAATGAAGACAGGAATTAGTCGCCTTTATATAACTATTCCTCGAGATAAGCAATCTTTATATAGATACCATTCGCTAAATATCTTTCACAAATTCCGAATTTGTCTTGTTGCACATCTGTTTGTTTTAGATGCATCCATGGTACACGTAAAGGCTACTACGCCTTCTCAGAGGTCCTCATTACCTTCCTGTTATTTTGTGTTTAAAATGGAAGTCTACCGACATCGTAATGATTCTTGCTTAAACAATTAATGTAGCGCCCAAAAGAAGCATTTACCTCTCTTTATTGGGCTAATATGATAATCACTGTAATAGGAATTCTTATTCCTGTCTAAAGCACCAAAAGTCATAAGTTGGAATAACGGCAAAATATTGTCATCTAAAGAAGAATATAGAAAAAAAAAATATTTTAATTTTAATATTTCACAAAAATACTAAAACTAGAATTTTATTTTTAGTTTTTTTAATATAAAATTTTTTTTATTATTGAATCATTATAAGACGCAGTTCGATTAATAATCAAATAAATATTTGCCAAATATGGAATCTTATGAAATGTTAATTGGTGGCGTATGAGTAATATCCATGTAAATATAAATACAAATATTGCTCATACGTCATGAGAGCTGTCCACGTTCCAAAATAAATTGTAAAAAATCTGCAGCTTTTAAATTTATAATTGGATTTATCTGATATTTGAAATATCTCTGAAAAGGAGACAATTGTTATCGATTTTCTTTTCATTTAATATCCAGCGTCTCTTTTTTTACTTTTTAGTTTCAGTTATTCTTCTAGACTCCAGTCTCTAATATGATTTTTCGTTGCTTCAATTTCCCAGATTTTTCTATTTTATGTTGGAGTTAAAAGGGTTGGTGCCCATCCTTCATTGTTTTGTCACAGTTTCATAATTACGTTAAATTTACTATGGTCTGGCCGGATATCGATCTCCTTGCTTTCAAAGATTTTAAATAAATTTCGAAATATTTCAAAAGTAAAAAAGGGTTTGCTAGAATGCAAAAAATTTTACAGTGAACTAGGCTCACCTAAAGTAAGCCCAACTAATTTTTCCTATGAATCAATTTAATTTTGAAACCACATAAAATCAACAATGGAATAATAAGCACAAAAAATTTAAAGAAAATATTGAATTTTTAGAAAATCGTTTTTTACATTTTTTTGCTTTTTAACGTCAAAATTTTCCTTGTCAAATTCAATTCTGAATCGTTGCTTTTTTTCTTTCACTAACAACCATATTTACCTATTTATTAAATATTATTTAAAGTGTTTTCTTTTTCTAAATTCTATGAAGAAAATATTTTATTTAAGATTAAAAAGGACTTCCTCAACCAATAGAGTGTACTTCCCGTTACACTCAAGTGTTCACATTTAACTTTTCCAAACATAAATAGTTAAACTACACTCAACATCAAGGTGGCCTTAAAATAAGAACTAAATAAACTACACAACAACTGAGCAACAATAAAAATATAAAATAAAATTACAAAACGAATAAAAGTGATACAAAAGAAACAATAGTATTAGCAACAATGGCAATAACAAAAAAACAGTAATAACAATAACAGAATAACTTTTAAGATTAACATGATAATGCTACGAAAACAAGATAATAGAATTTACAAATTCTTTAGCACAAACTGTATGTTGTATGTGTTGAACATACACATACATATAAAAATGCTTTATTTTTCATACACGACAGTCTTGACAGTTGTTTTAGAAAACAACATTTTACTGTGAGTTCTGAAACAAATCATGGTTTTTGGTGTGACTAATGTGACCAAATTATTTTTTTAAAGTTAAAAAACAAATAAAAAATTATGAAATCATGAAATTATGAAGAAAATACTTTTTTAATTAAGTAAAAAAATTTATACTGCAACCAAAATATTCATAACTGAAATTACAATTTCAACATTATTTCAGTAGAACATTTGAACTACAATTTTTTGCTAAAAAAATAAAAAAAAAAATCAATCAAAAACCTTAAAGGTAAGATATTCATAACTTTTTTACATTTTTTGTCTGCAATATGACAAAAATTAAAAATATAATACGAATTATAAGAAGAAAAAAAATCAAGACGAAAAATAAGTCTCTGCATTATTAAGATAAAAACCAGATCCTCTTTGGCATATTTTAAAATTTCTTTACTTTAAAAAAAAATTTGTTATTAAGTGACTTTATTACCATTTTCGAAATTTTCATAAAAAAATGTATTTTCTAATAAAAAAAATATTAAAATTAAATTATTAAATTATTAAAATCTTCCTAAAACATGACATACTTACCAAAAGTGCAGCAAATTGTAAAAAAAAGTATTTTTTAAATAACAGATGAAATCAAAATCTTTTTAAAAAAATTAAATTTAAGGTTACAGAGGAAATATAAAATAAAAATCTTTAAAGAAAGGTAAAGAGTCTTCCAAGTCCCAAAAAAGGTTGCAAAAGCTTAAAACCGACAAAAAGACCAAATTTTTAAAAAGCAAAAAAATTTCGAGAAATGATCAATAAGTGCTAAAAATTGTTTTTTTTTTTTTTTTGCCAACAGAAAGATTTATTCTTAAAATATTTACGCATTAGAGAAGATCAACTCGTCTGAGAAATTTGTATGAAAAACACCATTTTTTTTTAATTATTACCATACAAAATTTTCAGACGAGTTGATTGCCTGTAATATAAAAACAAAACAAAAAAGTTTTTGGTCCCAACAAATATTGTAGAAAGCCAAAAAATATAATTATAAAAATTCGAAAAAACAATTAATCTGCTGTTTCCGTATCAACAGGTCCGAAAAATTTTTATAAATTATTTTTATGAATTAATTCTAAATATATTAAACTTCCAGACGAATTGATCATCTGTAATACAGAAACAGAAATTCAAAAATTTAAATTATATAAGGAACTCAACTCTTGGTACAAAAAATAAAAAATTTATTTTCATTAGAAATAAAATATAATTAGAATTGTGAATTAAAGAATAAAAATAATTCTTGCAAAAATACAACTTAAAAACTATTGGGCACCCTTTACCTTATAATTTTAAATATTTATACTTTTTATTATAACTTTTTATTATTAAAGTAATCGACATGCTGTCCGATTTTCTCCTTTTTATAACGGTTCAATAAATAGACCCATATAGGCCAACTGACGACACCTATAGGTACACCTTTTAGGTTGCGAATTTATTTTTTTTTTATTACTTTGTGCTATTAGGAACTGTTTTTAAACGGGACTGATCTGTTAGCATAACCTTTAAAACAAAGAAAAATTTTCAAAATCGGTTTAGAAATTTTTAAATTGTCGAGACACAAACAATAATAAAAAGCAACTATTAGAAGAATTGATAACCTCCTTTTTTTTTTTTTTTGTTTAATTACATTCACCGAAAATTGCTAAATTATCAAAAACGAAAAATTTTTGAATGCCAAAACTAGGGATACAACCGATACTGATATATCGGCAATACTTAGGGTTTTCCCGTGTATCGATATCGGCGATATTTTACTGTCGATACGCCGATACTTCTTATATTTTTCTTTAGAGTTTGAGAAACAAAATATTAAAAGCAGAACATAAAATTCAAATGAGTTCTGTCGCATCTGAGAGACTATTTTCCACTGCAGGTCTGCTTCAAACGGATTTGAGAAATCGTCTGTCTCCACAAAATTTGAGAACACTTTGTTTTTTAAACAAAAATCTTATTAATATCAATTTTAAATCTTGAGCCAATCTAAACTGAATGCCATCGTTTATTTTGTAAAATCATTAATATTGCAGACGCTGTTATTTTGTATAATAGTAGAATTACACTACTTGAGTTTTATATATTTTTACTTGAGATCAATTTCAATATGCGTATCGGAATCAGTGTCGGCGATATTTTTTTATATGAGTATCAGTCTCGGTATCGGATCGGCGAAATAGCATATCGTTATATCCCTCGCCGAAATTATAACAAAATATTCAAGTTTTTACTAAAAAGGCAAAGTTTACCTAAAAACAAGAAAGCAACAAACCACTTTTCACTTTATTATTTTAATTTATTTCTTTTATAAAACTTCCTTAAGTATATTAAAATTTTGACTTTTCTTTTAAACAAGCCGGAGCTTTGTATTTTTCGACAAAAAATATCTTCTTTATTTCCGAAAAAAAAAATTATGAAAATTTGTAACACAACAAATAAAACTTTTTTAAATTTACAAAGATTTTGATAGCTTTTTTTCACAAAAAACGCTGAATGTCTTTACTACTTTGCAGTGATTAAAATTTCCTGTTTGGTCTCATTATTCTATAAAATTATGATATGCTGAGGGCAACACAAAGGATTAACGAGCTCATTTCAGTATAAAAGTTTTTTATATTTTTTAAGTTTACTGTTGAATACTAAATTAAGATTCGTGTATAAAATTTCAAACAAAAACAAAACATTACAGCACGGTACAGTACGGTAAATATACATTAAAGGATAAAGTAACCCATCTTCACAAAAACATATTCACGGTTTTTGTTTTATATTTCATTTTTAATATTCTTTTCATCAGGCATCTCAACTCAGTTTAACTGCCAGCAAGCATGTCTGCTTGTTTTTCTGTCTCTATCTAGAGGCATTTGTTTGCCGTTTTTATTATTTTTGAATGTAACTGTGATGACAGAAACACGCAAAACATTCTTATCATTGCTTTAAGACCTTTTTTATGATTAAAGTTATTTTTTAAAAAGTTTTTAAATTACAAGAACACTGAAGTCTAATGGTTGTACACGTTTTGACTAAATGTTAAAAATGTTATTTGAGCATTTAAAAATATTTGTGCACTTAAACCGCTGCACAGTGATGTTCTTTCTAAACAAAAAATGGAGAAGATTTCTTTTTAATGTATAACAAACAAATGTGTCTTTGTGTTTCTGCTGTTTTTTCTTTCCTGATTCTTCTAGTACATGTATTAAATTAATTTCTCAATTGGTGTGTTTTAACTTACAATCTGAAAGTCAAGGAGAATTTAATTATCAAAAATGCTTCTATTATAATTATTTGAAAAATGAACTGTTTTCTGTAAGGACTTATTGCTTTTGAAGCTAACACAGTCAATCACCTTCTACGAAATCGGCTTCGTTTCATTTCGGTGTCTGGCAGCTGCTTTAAATTCTCTTCGTTATACTCACACATACATTATAGAGAAACAATTGAAGAAGACTGTCATTTTTATACTACAAAATTTTAAACGTTTTAACTCGCCTATAAATAGAGACAGCATTTGCGAGCGGTATGGCAGTATTAATTCCAAAGTTGAACAGAGAATTTCATTTGCAATACAGCAGAGCTTGTGTTAGTGTTTAACAGTGTTGTTAACAAAATTATGCCAAGCTAAAGCTAGACGTTTTCACATGCCTATATATAAAAATTCAGTTTTGAACTGTATGGCAATATCTAATAAAACGTTGAATAAAGAAGCTCGTTTGCGTTGCAATTTAACAGTTTTTTCAACAAAACTATACCAAGCTGAGTAAATAAAGCGACAAAAAAGAAAAAAAATTGATAACGTGTTTTATATCGCAATTAAAGGACGCGTATGAGCGAATAAATATTAACAATATTATTTTGTTGTAATTTATTTCAGTTATTATTTAAGACTTTACAAAACAGTTGTCTGTTTTGTTTTTTATTTTTTATGGACTCAATATCGGAAAATATAAATTAAATAATCAATAAGACCTTTTGCTCAATTGAAGTGCTACAGCTTTGAATTCGAAGGTTCCAATTCAATGTTTGGGAAGAGCATTATCTTTTTCAATAAAATGCCACATAATGCCTCATACACTTACATTAACACAAGTACTAAAGGAAAATCTGAAAAAGTTGCCAGATGTTTCCATATTAGAGGACTGTTGACGTCTTAACTCGCCAATAAATAGAAATCCCAGTTGACAGCGGTTTAGCACTTTCAAGTGAAAGGTTAAACAGAATAGTTGAAGCTGCACAGTAGCAGAGTTTAAAATTGTTGTCAACAAAGTTATATAGAAATAAATAAAAAGAGCGACTTCAGAGAAAAAATTCTTGACGTAATTTATATTTCAATTCAAATAATCCTGAAGTACATAGTTTAATGACTTAATTTAAAGGCCTTAGATATAAAGGTTTTAGGTTTTATTTTGAACAAACGTAGCTCAGTAATTGTGATGTGATTAAATTTTAAAACATTATTTAATGACTCGATCACTTTTATGGATTAAAGCTTAAGATTTCCTCTTTAAAAACCCTAACTACCAGAAACAATAAAATTGCAAAGCTTCCACTGTGCGTTGGTTTATTCTGTTTTACAATTAAAATGTTTAAGATAACAAATTAATGGGCGACATTGTGCCGTTAAAATGTTGTTACATGTGAAGAGTTAGGCGCAAATAAAAAGTAAAGTCTTTTAAAAAAAGTTGAAAAAATAATTGAAATAAAATTTGTAAACAAAATTAACTTAAACTTTAAGAGAAATAAATTGCTTTTATCTTGGTTATTAAAAAAAAAAAAAACTTAATAAAGTTACAAAAAAAAATCTTTCAAAATATAAGATTAAAAAATTATATAAAAAAAAGAAAAAGTATTATATTCGGCTGTGCCGAATCTTATGTACCCTTCACTACATATGTAAATCTAGCTTAGTAAAAACTAGCAGAGAATTCAAAAATAAAAAAAAAATTTAAGTGCTACAAATAATTTTACATCATAAAATTTATGCTCTTAATGGGTTAAGTATTTTTAAAAAGATTTTAATTTCCTATAAGATCTCTTTAAAGCTTTTAAATGATACCCATTTTGATATCTAAAAAAATATGGCGCAAAATTGTAATTTTCTATGAAGAGTTGAGAGGCCCATTACTCGAAAAATATGAACGAGCTGTTTTTTTGTTTTTGATTTCATTTCGCTCTATACATTTTTTTTTATTGGAGTTAATTAACTAAATTAGATTTATTACAAATGATGTAGAAATATTAGAAGCAGGCTTAGTGTTTTGTCCAATGCCTGAAATGATATGGATCGATCTTGCTGATTTTCAATATCAATATTTTCGAAGCGATATATCTCTGATCGATTGGCGTATTTTAATTTTCAATAGCTCATTTAGTACCTTAGCAAAGTTGTTCACTAACACGGACGTACAGACGGACTTCACCCAATCGTATTCGCTATGCATAAGGACTCATAATATATTTTATGGGGTCGGCGATGGATATTGTACAAATTATAAATGAAATAACAAACTTAGATATAATTTTTTTCCTACTGTGGGGATGTGTCCAAAAACTAGAAAATCTCTTTTGATGTAATAAAAAATAATTAAAGCATTTTTTAGCGAAATCAAAGAAAACTTTATTTCTTACAAGTTTCAATTAATGATTTAAATCGTAAAAGTTTTTTTAATCGTATTTAAAAAATATAATCTAAAATATAAATAAATCTGAAAATATATATCGTATTAATAATGATAAAGCAATAATATATGAATAAATTCAAACGATTTCGAGTCGTAAATCGTTTAAAACATCAGCAATTTGTATTGATATTTAAATAGAATTGAACACGAAGAAAATAAGTCTTATCGTTATAAATTTACTCTTTTTCAGCACTTGACTGTTGTAAATTGTCGTCTTCTGAAGACTGGACTTTAACAGCTTCAGTTTCATCTTCAGCAGTAGGAGATATTTTAAGTTGCTTTAATGAATCGTTATCATTTAAAGCTTGTACTGTGTGTTCAAGAGCCAATGTTTCCAATTTATCAATATCCTTCCTTACACTTGCGTCTTCTAAATGAATCTGTTCATTTTCTTCTTGATTAATTGAAGGTTTTTCACCCGGAAAAGGCAAAGATTGCAAACGTTTTACCATTTCTTCCAAACTTTCATTTGCATTATCCACATTGATATTTTGGGATTTTTGTAATCTCTCCGATTTGGGACGTGAAGCTAATAGTTGTAAAGCAGGCTTAGACTTTGGTATAGCGCCTTTATTAGCTGCTATTTGGCTGGGTATAGTTGTTATAGTAACTCGTTCATTAAGCATTTCGGAAACAATACTAGAGCAAGCGACATTTTTTGGTGTAGGTAAGAGAGCAGCAGCAACGGGTGTTTCTTCACCGGTAGCGTTTTGGTTTACATGTTTAACTGAGCTTGTGCTATCCTCATCTAAAGATGTCTCTCTAACTGGAGTAGAACAGGAACGTTTTTGGCGATTAAGCTCTCTTTCAGCAATTCTATTTATCATTTTAGTACCTCGTTCAGAGGTCTCCGAAAGTCTATTGATTAATTGACGACCTTCTTCTTCTAAAATGCGCAAACGTTCTTCACGATTCGAAGAAATTTTTTCAATATTTTCAATTCTTTGTTCCACAGTCATTATGCCTGTTTGTCTTGGACACTCTGTTGGCTTAACAAAGTCACTAACATTTGCTTCTTTTCTTTGAGATTGAGTGGAGTCACTAGCACCCTCATCTTCTTGAGATTTATAACGTTCATGTAGAGCATTAAGTTTATTACCTATTTTATCACCTCTTTGATTATTTTTCGATAGCTTGGTTAGCAATTGTTTGCTTTCTTCTTCAAGCCTTTGTAAACGGGCTGTGCGCCGTGCAGTGTAAGCTTCCTCTTCTGCTGTCAAAGGATTTACTTTGCTATTGGCGAACAGTTCAGGGTTTTCTAACTGTGAATTATCTTGAGAATTATCTTCGGATCTTAACAAATGCTGCCCCTTCTCTTCTCCTTCGTTTTCTGTTGCTTTATGAGTATCATCTTCAGTATTACTTTCAATACTGCCCTCACGACTTAGAGGAGCTCTTCTTATACGATCTAATGAGCAGCGCAAATAATGACCTCTATCGGAAGTACGTTTAATACGAGACATTAACTGACGACTTTCTTCCTCTAATCGTTCCAAACGTTCAGAACGTTTACGAGTATATTCTTCTTCACGGGGTGTTAGACAGCCTGAAAATGTAAGAGGCACAGAACTGGCACGAGTCATACGCTCCAATCGCTTCTTGTTTATTATTTCTTCCAAGGGAACAGCATGTTGAGCTGGTGACATTTCATCTTGAAAACGTTTTAGTTGTATTGCCAAACGTTCACGGTTATCGGAAGTTTCCAAAACCTGTTTAATCAAGGTCTTACACTGCTGTTCAAGACGTTGAATTCTACAAGTTCTATCGTCTGTAATGGGAGCTAATTCACTTTCTATAACCTCTTCACTTTTATCAGTTTCTGCTTTTTCATTAATACGCCGTTTCGGACGTCTAGAAGGTCTAACGGGTGCCTTGGGTATGGCACCCTTATCTGCACAACTATTAGGGGAAGTGGAGGCCAAATTATTATTATTCATTGGGCCATCCACATTATCAATATCATGCTCTGCCAAGCCAATCGTATCCCTCCAACTACAAGTTGGCGGTGCACTATTCCAACGCAACACTACTATCTCCGGTTGCAACAGATTACCTGCCCTGCCTGGTGAACTGCTTTGCATACGTTTTATCTTACGAGTATGTTCAAACATTTCTCTTAAACGTTTGCGTCTATAATTCACACAACCACCGGCTGCTGTATTAACAGCCAAATTTTCATCAACTAAATCATCATCATCACCCTGTATAATATTATGGGTTATTTTCCCTTCTGCAATACCATCTTCTGGCATGATTATTTCTTCATCCGATGCTGGACCACCCGAATCACTGTAACCACTTTCAGCCGAATTATTGGCATCTTGTAATTTACGCCTGGCAAATTCACGACGTAAATCATTGCACTGCTCTTGACTTTCATCGTTTTTGGCACGTGCAGCTGCCCACTTGCGGCGACAATACTCCAATTCATCCTTGAGTTCACTCAGCAGGCGACGCTTTTGTTGCAACTGATAACGTAAGATTTGCTCTTGTGTATGTAGTTGACGATGTTGACGTTGCATTTTACCAACCAAATGCCAGGTTTTTGTCAATTCCAAACTAACAGCACTCAAGCGTTTTTCTTGTTCATTCAGACGATAATCCAAGTGGCTGTTTAAAGTTTTCAGGCGATTAGTTTCCTTTACTAAAGACTTTTTCTCCAATATGAGATCCTAGTGTGTTGTTGACGGTTTGCGTTTGTTTTTTGGTTATTGAAAGATTCATAAATCATTGATTTTTGTTTTTATTTTTTTATTTTGAAGAGTCAATTATCGTCATGGTGGAAGTAAAGATAAATTGGTTGTTGAAAGTATGATGAAAAGAGAAGAAAAAGAAAGTAATTGATTAATTTTGGTATCATTTTTTGGCATATGAGTGCAAATATTAATATTGATTTTTTTAGTAGTTTAATTCTTAGTTAAAATGTTTTTTAGACGTCAAGTTTCTTGCTTGAAAATTAAAGTAAAATGAATAAAATTATTAAAATTAAAAAATACTCGTACTCTAATAGAAGTAATTTGTTGTAAATTTTTCTGTTGCCAATATAATTTGAAAAATAAAACGGAAGCGTTTGCACTGTTCATTTTTAATTAAATTTTACAAAAAATTGGTTTAGGAATCGTGACACGCGACTACGGATTCTTTCAGCAGAACAACACAAAAAATAGCTCTGTTACAAGTTGGACTCCATAGTAAGTGTTCCGCATCACCGCCCTGCATAAATAATTTTACTTTAAGGTCACCTTTTAATTTTGTATGAGAACATGATTTTATACCGCACTAAAAAAATATAGTCTGTCTAAATTTATAGCCTCAGGTTCCGAAAACTTGATATATATGTTAAAACTACGTTACTTTTTGAACACCCCTTATGTAATCTATTTTTATTTTTTTACTTGTCCTTTTGACCCACAGTAGTACATTATGTTTAAAGACTTTTAACGTCTACCTATAACAGTCTAAAAGACATGGCCACATTTGTAAAAATTTCTAGCTCGATGAAAACACCCTTTAATTTTTACACTTTTTCTTTACACATCATTTTTATAGCGAACATATTCGTACATACTCTGTAAAAATCCTAACTGCCCGTTTAAAAAACTAAAGCTAGATACGTCAAGATCACATCATTAAGAGCAATGGTCACATACGTGAACATCACGCCACTATTGGGATATCCTTTAATTTAGAGTTATATTTTCTACTCTTGTCGCAATTGCGCACATATTTTTACTGACACTGTATAAAAGTATGAGTCTTCCTATACTAGTTTAAGAAATAGCAATAGTTTTATACATATAACGTCACTTTCAGTACACCCTTTATACATTTCCCGGAATAAAGGGCAGCGACAAACGGACAGACATCAGAGCAAAAAAAGTTGGGTAAGGTTTCTTAAAACACGAAGAACTCTAAATTGTTTTATCCTAAACTGCTTTTTAATATGTTTTGCTTGAATTCTTCCGAAGTGTGGTTGACTTTTAGAAGTGCTTAAAGTCGTCAACTTGAGGAAGAAATATTTCGCAATGTTCAATTTTTCCAAAAATTTATTTCGCAAAATTTTAAATATATAAACAAAGAAATGTTAATTAAAGTACTTAATTTCTAATCGAAAAGACGAATTGAATCGTTTTGCTTTTGTATTTTCCTTTTTTTCATTGCTAGTGATTACTCTGGTCATTGTGAATTCATCGACATTCAACCAAACTTTGACGTTTACAAATTTCTATACAAAACAAAAATAAACTTGAAGAGCGTGTTTCAAAAATAGTTTCAAAAATAGTTTCGAATTCGTAGTTTTTTTATATAAATTCCAAAACTAAATTACAAGTGCTTAAAAATTTTTAAACAAAATGAGAATAGTGCACTTGTGCAAAATGTTAAAGCTGAAAGGCAAAATATTAAAGCTTTAAGCTTAAAGCCCTTTGTTTATGAGGAAGAATTCTTAACGAAATTCAATCATTTGTCGGTTTTTTCTTTGTTTATTGGCTCGTTTGCTTGATCGCGTGTTTATTATTGTTAAACTTTCTACATTTTGTGTTAAACCTTAAATCACAAGTCTCATTTGGTTTTTAAAAATTTAAGAAAGAGAATTTTTTTTACTAAAAAAAATAAAAATTTGGATATTTCATCATTTACAATTGAAGTAGATTAAAATTGAACAATTCGCATTTGTAGTTAAAATTAAACTTGAAATTTAATAAACTTAAATAGTTAAGCGTTTTAATGGAATAAAGATAAAAAAGTATTTTATTTAAATATTATAACCTTAATTCTCAATTAAAGAAACATTAAAGAAAGTAAAAATTTGGGGGTTGATGACGATAGCTTCTAAACTGCTTTCTGCACCAAAAAAGAACTGGAATCACAAGCACTAGCTCTTGGCAATAAAAAAGAAACACTAGAAGTTAATTTTTTAATCAAAATAAAAAGTAAAAGTTAGAAATTAACTTTCTTTTAGTTTATTTAAATTTAAAGTATTTTAGATACAACAATTTTAAAATTAAAGAAAATATACAATTTAATTTAATTTTTATTCAATAAATTTTAAATGGCGCGAACTACAATAAAATTGACGCGGTCAACGATAATAAAAAAAAAAGAACTCGTTTTATTTTAACAAAAAATATTTTAAACGAAAATAAGTTATTAAGAAAATCATTTATGATCAAAGCGCCCCTTAGACGTCATCAACCAAACATCTTAAATCAGGGTTGGGAACCTCTTCTTATCAGACATTAACAGAAAGCAACTCAATTGAAATAAAATGGGTTCAAACGTTATTATCAAAAGAAAACAATAATCATTTTTATAAAATTTTATTTTTTTTTTATAAAAAGTCACGAAGAGGCTGAATGAACTCTTCACTTCAGCCCTTCAAAATAGTTTTGCTATTGAGAGCTATCAATACGATAGATAATCTACTATGTAACTAGTAGTCTTAAGAGATTTAAATTAAAAATAAGTTATTTTACAAAATATACAACGTTTTTTAATATCCTCCTGGAATAGCCCTTAAGCTGTCAATATCATAAAACCTTCAACATACTGCTATCTAATTCTTAATTTACCTCTGCCAGTTAAGTTTCTCTGTCAATAATATTGATTGCTTAAAATGAAATAAAAAACAATGATACAACTTCTATATTTTATTATTCTTTTACCACAACAAATATTTTTTTAAACATGTTCTAATTTTTATTTATTCCCATTTTCATTTTATTCAATATATAAAAATATTGTTGTGTTATCTTGTCATAAGGTAGTGAAAATTCTACGGATATAGACAATAAATTTAATCACCAACTAAAGTCAAGTAGGTAGAAACGAAACAGTAAAAATGTTACACAAATTTTTGAAGAGTTTTTATTGAAAAAAAGCACACAAACACAACACTAACCGGATGCTACAACGAACTTTATATTTTTTAACTTAAATAAAAAATTTACAACAATAGAATAAGACGAAAAAAATTGCAACTACACAAATAGTTTCATTTAATCTTATAACAAAAAATTATAAAAATCTTTCTTTAAAGGAAATATGAAAACACCAGTCACGATGTTGAAAAAATAACAATAAAGTAAATGTAAGAAGGATGTCAAAATATGAGTGGAAACAGAAACTTGAAAAAGTTACATTCTTTAAGAACTTTATACTTAAGAAATAAAATAGTTAGTTAATATGTCAAAGTGAATTTTTTCTAAGATTTTTTTATTTATTTTTTGTCTAGTTATTTCAACAATAATTCTTTAAAAAAAAATCAACTGTAAAACAGAAAAGCCTAAAAAAGGGACACACTTTATTTTTTTCTAAATTTAATTCTTATACTTGCAGTTGTAGCGGACTTAGGAATACAGGTTTAAAAGTCAAATTACATCAACTATTGGGACGGTCTTAAAAATCCAAATACAAATTTTATATTTATACAAGTTTTTTATGAACTTCAGCCGTTTGTCTACAAGTGTTCAAAAGTATGGACACATAAATCAATGTTAAGTGTTAACTAGGGTTTGGGATTTTCCGGAATTTTTTGTATCCCGGAAAACGGGAAAAGAGTTTTCGCATTCCCAGGATTTCCCAGTATTCCCGGGGGAAAAAGCAATTCTTAAAGAAAACAATTTTATGTAATAAAATAATATTAAAAAAAATTTATAGTTCTATTAAAACGTAAACAAACAATTAAAATAATTGTTAAATAATAGATTAAACTGTTCAGGTGACAAGACATACACACACATGTACATTTGTTCTATATAACGAGAGATAACAAAGATAAAAATACTGAAAAGTATTTTATTAATTATTTTTTTAATATATGATTTTAGAACTGCATTTAACAATTCACTGAATATACCATTGCTTGTTTTCGTTGCAAAATTCCCAACAATAGAAAACCCCTTTCACTTTTTACTGAGGTAGATTTTGTTGTCAACAATGCTTTATAAAGATTTTTCATGTTTGTGTTTCAAAGGTTAGTGACTTCGAAACAAATAAATAAAATTTTGTTATATTTTTTATCTTAATAGCGGTCCCCACGACTTCGTCCGCGTATCATTTCTATTTTTCTTAAAATTAAAATTTAGAAAAATGTGTTTTAAACATTTGTTATAGAGTTCTGCAAACAGTGTTAAAATCTTTTGATTCACAAAAATAAAATGTACTGAAAATTGTTTTAGTTCCATTATACCGACTTCACATTGGTATCTCTTGTTTCTCCACGAAATGAGATATTTTTATGAAAAATGTTATTCTAAGGTCCCAAGGGACCTCTTAACAAAATTTGATTCAAATACATCCAGCATTTTAATAAGAACACAGACAAACAGATTTAAAAAAAGTGTTTGGTATTCCATATCAGTTACTAACTAAACCAACATAAAAATTTTCAGAAAATATTTCATGTACAGATGTATAGATGTAGTAGAACTTGCACCAAACGAGGTATTTGATATTTTTTAAATCACAGAAATATTTGAAAAATAATCAGTGTATTTTTTTAAAGTGCTAAGAATATTAATTTTTCCGTTTTTTGGAAATTTAGCCGAAATTTTCCCGGGAAATTGTAGATAGATTTCTTGGGAATACCCTCCCGGGAATTCCTGTTTCCCAAACCGTAGTTATGACGGTCATAGTAATCGATATTCTGTCCAATCTTCAAGCGTTTGTCTATAACGGTCAAAAAATATACCCTTATAGGTCAATTTACGTTATCTTGGAAACACCCTTTATATTTATTAAATTTATTTTTGTATTGTATTTTTCTTTGGGAGCTATAGTGATAGGCAGTTTTTCTTTAATTTTAAAATTACTTAAATTTAATTTATTAGGAACACTCCTTAATTTTTAAAATTATGAACTATTTTTTAAACGGAACCAATTTGTAGGTAACAAAAAAAAAAAAGGACTGATAATTTCATGTTTTTAAAGTCGTTTGTGAATAAATGCGAAGAACGCTGATGATTGATGTAGCGATTTGGAAAATTTGACAGTACATTTGGCTTACATCTTGTTTTTCCTGTTCTCAAAATTTATAAATAGATTTTCTTAAAAAAAAATAAATAAATAAAATAAAATAAAATAAAATAAAACGTGAACTACGTGGGCTGCTCTATATATTTCTGGCCTAATAATAAAAATGCGAATATTTATAATCAAAAATGGTTTTATTGTTTTTCAAAGTATTCTCCAGCTTGATTTATATACTTTTGAATGCGCTCAAACCAGTTGTCGAAGCACTTTTTCCACTCCGATTGAGACACCTCTAAAACATGGTTTTTGAACACTTCAACAGCTTCTTCTGGCGACGAAAATCGTTGACCACGCATTTTTTCTTGATGTGCGGAAACAAGAAGAAGTCATTAGGTTCCAAGTCAAGGTTATACGACGGATGACCCATTAATTCGACGTTTTGGCCGGTCAAAAACGCTCTGGTTTGAGCCGATGTATGAGAGCTCGCATTGTCATGGTGAACAATGATTCGTTTTCTCTTGTTGGTTTTTCGAATTTCTCCGATGACTTCAGGCAAACAAATTGTAGTGTACCACTCAGAAGTTATCGTCCTACGTTGCTCAAGCGGAACAGTTGCCACATGACCAGTTTTGCCGAAGAAACAGGCGACCATTTGCTTCGAAGTGCTTCTTCCACCAACAACTTTCATTGGATTTTGCTCGTCTTTGAAGACCCACACGGTCGATTGTTGTTTCGTTTCGGGCTCATACGCATAGATCCATGATTCGTCCTGTGACCTGTGACGATCTTATAAACGTCTTTTGAAGCACCGCAATCGTATTTTTGCAATATTTCTTTGCACCAATCGACACGAGCCTTTTTTTGAGCAACTCTCCAATTGTGCGGGATCCAACGAGAACAAACCTTTTTTACGGCCAGGTGTTCATGCAGTATCGAAAGTATGCTGGTGGAAGAAATGTCCAAGGATGTCTCTATCTCTCGGTATGTCGCATGTCGATCTTGCATTATGAGTTCATGCACGGCATCAATGTTCTCTGGCACAACAGCCGTTTTTGGACGACCTTCACGGAATTCGTCTTTGAGCGAGCTTCGGCCACGATTAAACTCATTATACCAATTTTTCACAGTGCTATAGGATGGTGCTTCATCGTAATACAAAGATTTTAATTCATTAATGCACTCTTGTCGTGATAATCCACGTCTAAAGTTGTGAAAAATGATGGCACGAAAATGTTCAAGAGTTAACTCCATTTTTTTCTATATTAATTTTTTCAAGTCACTGTAAATAACACAAATAATGGTGGTACGCCAAAACTTTTTGAGTACGATTATGCTTAAAAATGACAAACTTTTCAATGGAAATGTCAACACTGAGTGCTGCCAGGCCAGAAATATATATAGCAGCCCTCGTATGGTCGAATTAAATTAATTCCCTTGGTAAAAAAAATTGTATGATTAAAATTTATTTTTGCCTTTAGTTCATTTTTTTTTTTGTTTTTTTATAAATTTCTAATTTTATTTTTTTTTAAAGAAAATAAGAAATCTTAGACGCCAGCAGAATGTAATGCTGAATTTTTTGGATCACTACATTCTTCCTCAGCATTCTTCGCATCTGTAAACCTTAGGATGTTTACAATATACAAAATATATTTTTTTCTTAATATGTATTTCTACAACAAATCTTACCTTTAATTTTATATACGTTTTGCTAACACTTAGTTCGGGTTTGGGACCATTTGGGGTCTCAACCGATTTGTAGCAATCTTCACTTTTGCCATTTTCTTCAAACTGCACTGGATCAATTTTGTGGTGGCTTAAAAGTTCCATTAAAACACGCCAAACTTTTGGCAAATTACCAGCAATTTCCTGTGCTGATGTTACTTTACTAATAACTTCAGCGTCATAAAGTTGTTGCATTGTGGCAGCAGCACTGCTTAAAGAATGGCCAGCTGACGTTGACAAAGAAAATGAAGATTTTTTATGATTTGCAGCCTGTTTACGATGATGTTTTTTGTTTTTATTTTGTGCTGTCACAAAAACACCACTTCCATCAGCATCTTCTTTGTCATGGCTTTTAGCCAAAACATCCATGGAAAAGGGTGATGTGTTGCCATTATTACCTGACGATGAAGCTATTTCTTCTGATGGCATTTCATCTTGTTGCCACGGTTGTTTAACATTCGATGTTATTGCAGCCATATTTTCATTATCAGTCTCATATTCAGTTACACTATCTACGACATCGTTCTCCTCCATTTCATTTCGTTTTTGTTTAGTGATGTCTGCTATATTGCCAGGACTTGGGCTACGATTGAATTGTAATGGTTTTGTAATTTGTTTGCTGTCATCCTGAGTACTTGTTGTTGTTGCCTGCTCTACTAATTCGAATAATAGTTTTGGCAAAGTTGCACCATCCGTACACTCCTTGGTTGCCATGTCATTTAACAATGTACGATTTTCCTCTAACATGGTTGTCAATCTATCGATATCTAAATTGTTTTTGCCATTAAAACCCATCACCATTTGACTGAAGAGCTAAAAGAGTTAAGAACAAAGGAAAAAAGTATTTGATAAAGAAAGTTGTTTAAAAGTAAATTAAGGGATGTGCAGTGAGCGTGTAAGTAGTAGGGTCTGGTGGCTCGTATGAATTTTTTTATATTTATATTGTGATTTTTGACATGTGTGTGCATGTGCTGGTATTGTGTAGTTTGCTTTATGTTTTCCGTTTACTCATGCGACCTAACGTCCATCTATTTACTCACTCTGTCATTCATCTATCTATCCATCCATCCATTGAAACTCACTATGCTTGATTAGTTTTTCAAGATGGAAGAATTGAGTTAAGTAAAAAAAAATAATTACACAAATAAAGTTTTATGCAGACTGTATTTAGTCCAGTAATTAATTTTAAATTAAAAATAAAAATCTTTTTTGTGTTTGATAGCTCTTCGAAAATTTGTACTATTAAGATTAATGATAATAAATTTAAAGATAAAATAATTTAGTAAATTTTATACTGATAGGAACGACATGCAGTTTGAACAAGATGATTTCACATGCCTTAAAGGCCAGGTAACAATTTAAGCAGCCCTTGTTTTAATTTCTAGTCATGTACTCTCTTGTTTTACACGACTAAAATATATAGTTTTATAGTGACATGTAAAAAAGTAACAGAACATTAAAGAGAAACTTTATGTCATTTCTGGTTTTCAATTTTTTTGCCATTTGCTAAAGTAACTATTTACATATATTAAGATATTTTTCTAAGAAAGTAAGAAGAAGAAGGTAAGCAGAAGAACTTCAAAGTTTATTTAATAGATGGATGCAATTTTTATTAAATCTTCTTGGCTTTTATTTTTTCTTACCGTATTAACAGCTCCCATTTCCTCCTTCAATGCAGCCTTTTCAAATTTATGCTCTTTACATTCATCACGCAGACATGCCAATTCATTGTTGGCCGCCTCAACTTCTTTCATTAAATTTTGATTACGTTCTTCAAGACTTTTCGATCTGTAAATAAAATATAAAGAAAATGATTCAGTTTAATAATGATTAAAATACATATTGAGTCTTTATAGCAAGAATTGAAAAAATTGCTTTTCAAGTTTTGAATTTTGTTCCAACTACTTGGAGACCTCACATCATTTCTATATATAAAATTCAAAAGTCATTTTTTCTACTGAAACAGAAATTTAAAATTTTTGGGTAAAGATTTTCTGTCAGCAAAGGCTCGGTATCGGCTAAAGGGCTGAAATAATTGTAATGAAATTTGAAACTCGAGCCAAGAATGGAGATAATTAGGAAAGCGATACAAATGCGGTCCTAAATTTTATGAAAAATAACGTAACAATCTGTAAATAATTTTGCTTTCTTAATAAATTTAGAAATTAAAGTAAAACAAGAACTTCAGCCGAATTAAATTAATTCATTTGTTAATTTTGTTTTTAATTGTTTAATTTTTATGATTTAAATTTTTTTAAATTATTATTTATTTTTATTTTAAAATTCTAAAATTTTTAATCCACCTTTATTTTACTCACTGATTCATTTTTTATTTCTTTTCATCATTCATTTATTTTCTTCTATGTACATTTCGAAATAATTTTTTTTATTGAATATTTAAAAGCCACGAGAATAAATTTTTTTAATCAATTTGTTGGTAATTGAAAATTACGCAAATTTGTATGATATAAAATCTCACAAACCGTTAAATTATTTTTATTATTTTGGTTTAATGATGATCATCTTTGTATTGATTTTTTTGTTAATGTTACTGTTAATAAAACTGAAACTGAAAACAACAGTGTGCTTGGAAGAAGTTTAAAAGATTAAATTAATTTAAAGGATTTTATTAAAATTTTTACACAAACCGTCTGTGTGTTAATTTAAAAAATATTAGTTTCTTTATTATAAAACTGCAATATTACTATTATTATTATTATTATTATTATTATTATTATTATTATTATTATTATTATTATTATTATTATTATTAGAAATATTTAAATTTAAGAGCAAACATTTTGCGCAATTTGAAAGTTTTCTATTTTTTTATGGAATTAATTTTTATTTTTACTGTACATAAAATAATCATTGATTAAAATGTATGTAGAAACTGTTGTACGTGTGTGTATGTATGTGCAATGTTTGCTTTCGAAAAAGTCAAAAAGGCATACAATTGTCTATGCTACCACTCTGCTTAAATCATAAATATAAAAATTTGTACGCCAGGATATTGGGATGTTTGTTACTCAAACACGCCTGAATGGATAAACCCACTTTTATGAAATTTAGCTTAAGAATAGATTTGTGGTTTATTATTGATGTGGGTTTTATTATTTATAGTAATTGGATAGGAAGAGGATAGAAATGAATAAAAAATCAAATCTTTAAAGTGAAATAAAAATCTAAGTTAAGTCAACATAAATAAATTTATTTTTATATGGAATGGTTGCTGTAAAAAATGCATCGAAGTGTGTTAGAATTTTATTACCAAATAAAATATTGCAGGTATGTCAGCACCCGATGGGTATAGAGAAAGTATAAAAAACAATGTCTGCCTATATATATACCATTCTATACATGGAATGCCAACTATAAGTCTCTAACTGTTGATGTTAAAATTGATTTTAGGAGCGGCCTAGATAACCTTTAAGAAATTTAAATATTCTGATATGAAATATTGATTAAGCTAACAGTCGTTGTAACTTTTAGGATTAAAGATTAAATCGTAATTAATATAGCTACAATAACCATTCCTCTCTCTGTGGGCACAGGCCACTAACTCTGAAATTGAAATAGCTAGATGTCTAAAGAAGCTACACAGAAAAACTACTATAAAAAACTTGAAATTTACACGGAGTGTGTCTACTCTATAACAAGTAAAAAACAAAATTTGTATTTAAGGGGTGTCCCCTTTGCGAACTGGTTTTAGTGAATATAATCCTAACTTTTCCACCACAAGTTATAAAAACATTAAAATAAAAATTAAAGAGTGGCTCATACAAGGTACCAAACCCTTCGTGTCAAACTCACACTAATCGTTGTTGGTGTTGAAATTCATTTTGTTTAGGCACTAGATGAGCTACTGAAAAATTGTACACGCCAATCGATCGGACATAGTTTCAAAAATCTTGCTATTAAGCAAGATCGATCCATGTCTTTCGAGGCAGCGAGCACAACACCATGCCTGCCTCTAATTATTCTATATCATTTGAAACAAATCTAGTTTAGTGTAAAAAAAATATTTTGGGGCGATAGAGCATCAAAAAATAAGAAAAAAAATATCTAGTAGAAAATTTTGTGCTCGCCCATATTTTTTGAGTTATGGGCCTCTGAACTTAGTACAATTGTGAACCAGATAAAGATATCAATATATGTAACACTTCAAAGCATTTAAGGAGATCTTTCAAGAAAAACCCAAATTCTTTTCTTCTTATTTTTAACTCTTTGTCACTCCAATATTTGTTTCTTTGATTGGAGTTACTTCCTTAACTAGATTTAAATATGGTGTAGTGTATATAAGATTCGGCATAACCGAATATAGCACTCTTACTTGTTATAACTTTCGTTTGTATTCCTACAGGTAGCTGTCTTTACTCTTCAGCACTTAATAAATTTCGGTTTTTTTTCTACAGGTGGTTGTGTTTACTACTTAAGAATACGAGCAAAAGTGATGAGACAACAAGCCTGAGCAAAACATACAATTTTAACGCTTTTTTTAATCTAAAAAACCTAATGGCAGGAACAAATTTCTTATGCCGATTTATATGTTCATGTGGTTACAAATACATGCTAAGTACATACTCTTGCTTGTTTTTACTGAAATTAATACATTTAAGCTCCTGAAAATACTGCCCTCTTCTAAAATTTTCAAGTGTTAAAACATATATCTATAATTTTTTTCCAAATTACAACTAAAAACTCTAGAGATAAATTCATTTGTATAACAAATTTGATATTAAACCAAAATCTTTTCAACATTTTTGCTAACACTTCTCAACAAATTTGATTTTACTAACACATTTACAACTCATCATCACGTATAATGAAACTAGAAAACAAGTGGCAAAATTTGTAATAAAATCAAATGTAATTTTAGAATGTAATTTTCGAACAATACAACAACAAAAAGGTGTGCAATACAGCTATTGGTTTAACATTGAAGGTATAATTAAATTAAACAAATACAAAAGAGATAAAATCAAATTGAGAAAATTGATTTAAAAGTTACATTATCTTCAATAGGAGAAACTGAAAAACACATACATACACACATACAAATAAAATACAGTAAGATTTAAATAAAAATAATAAAATTAGGTCAAAATATTTGTATACAAAAAGAACAGAACAGAATGGAAATAAATTCCCGACAACAAAACTGGAACGGATGAACAGATGTTTGTTTATCATATTTTAAGCGAAAGAGTGGTGTAGATGTATGTAAGTGATAAATTGGATTTATAGCATAATAAAAAATAATAATAAAATCAAGTAAATTACTAGAGTTTGCATTCATTCAATTACTTTTACTTAAATAACTTCTAAATTTAATACTTCTGTACAACCAGAGATGTTTATTTTTGAAAAGTACCTTTTAATAATTTTTAAAACGAATAACGGGGAAAAAATTCTTGAAAGGGTTCATTGAAAACTACATTTGTTACAAGGACGTATTTAAAAATAATAATTTTCAACAACTATCGTTGCTTTAATAAAAGTTCCTTAAAAAATCCCTTTAGCAAATATTCTTTAAGAATAAAATCCTTAAAAATCAGCTTTCTAAAAAAGCTTATTTCAAATTATGTTCCCTATGAAATAAATGCTTTTACAAGTAAACTAAAAAAAATCTTGAAAAAAGTTTTTAAAGTACTTTAATAAAAGGTACTTTTTTCAAAAGTATAATTTTTTCAAAAGCACCTTTTTTAAAAACATTATTTTTCTAAATGCACATTTGATAAAAAAAAGCTGTCACCCTCTACGAAACGTATTTTTTTAGTTAAGCAACTCTTAAAAAAATTTCAAAAGTACCTCCAAAAATGTACCTTTTTAACAACTACCTTTAGAATGAAATTATTAGAAAAGAAATCGTTTAAAAAATACATTTTACATTACATACTTTTAAAACAAGTACATTTGATTATAAGAAGCTTTCTAAGAAAACGTACTTTAATTAAAGATGACGTTTTATAAAAGTTTTTTTGTATAAAAGTGTTTTCTGACACTAACACATTATTACAAGAAAAAAACTTATTTAACAAAAATAAATTTTGCAAAAATGTCATATAAAAAACACTTTTTAAACTTTATTAAAAAAATATATATTTTTTAAACAGTATTGGTTTAATAAAGTACCTTCAAAGAGTATAACCCTTTAACAAATTAATTACCTTTTCAAATAAAAACCAATGATAGAATACTTCTAAAGCGACTATTCTTAAAAAAACTTTAAGGGAAACAACTTTCTTTAAAAAGTACTTTTTAACAGAAGTGCGTTCAAAAATTTAAAGTTTAAAAAATTGTGTTTTAAAAAAGGTACTTTTGAAAGAGCAAAATTTATTATTAAAGAAAGTTTGATATTTTTACTCTTTAAAAGGAAGTAAACAAACAAAATAAGTACTTTTAAATAAAGTACCTAAGAAGGGTGGAAAATTGTGTTTTAGGAAAACTCTGTTTGCAAAAATAGAATTCGTAATGAAAAATGAATTAATTATTAATTAATTAATAATTACATTTCAAATTTTTATTTATTTTTTTTTTTAGAAAAATAACAAAATCAACACTTTGAAATAAAGTACCCAAAAAAGTGATTCCAGAAAATGTCAAATTAGGTTTTTTTAATTGTTTTTAAATAAAAAATTATTTTTAAAAAGCATATTCTCTTTTAAGCTATGTTTAATTAAGTATATGAAGTAAACTTTCTAAAAAGTACTTTTCGAAAGATTATTGTTTATTTACAAATTTAAAAAAATCTCTTTACATAAAGTACTTTTGTACTTACAAACAGCGTTGTTTTCAAAAATTGCTTTTAAAAATGGGAGCCAACGAAATAAGTACCTTTAAGAGAAGTATATTTCTTGAAGAGTAAGTATTTTTTAAATAGTAACTTAAAAAAATACCTCTTAGAAGTAGTTAGAAAGTACACATCAATAGGTACCCTACTATTAAAAAATATGTCTAAATTTTTTTCTATCTTATTAAGTACTTTTAAAGTTCTTTTAAAGTATCTTTAAAAAGGTCCTTCATAGGATTTTTAAAGGCGTTATATGCAAAAGAACTTTCAATTACGAATTTCTTTCAATAAAAATTTTCAAACGTTTAAAAATTAGGCTTCAATAGTAATTTAATTTAGAGTAAGGAGGTCTTCTTCAAAAGTTACAATTTCGTGAAATACATTAAAAAAAAGGTTTTATTGCAAGTAAATTTTTCAAAAGTGCTGTTTTAAAAAGAATAATTTTTTGTTTATGGGATTTAACACAACCCCTTGTTTTTCTAAAACACATATATTTATAAACAATATACATACATACAAACAAACTGAAAACTTTTTATTTCAGCACATGTTTTGTTTGTTCGTAGGTTTTTTTTAGATTTTATTTATTCCAGAAGCAACAAACTCAATTTTCAAACAGCGAAACAAACGAACAAATTTACGCCAGGCCACATTGAGTGAAAGTTTTTTTTTTACAAAAAAAAACATTAACAAAATTTCCATTTGTATGTTTTTCTTTTAACAACAACAAAAAAGTGAAAAACATTATTTAGGAGGAAAAAAAAAAAGTTGACATGAACAAAATTTCATCAAAAATCTACAGCTCCACAATATTCTCTTTTTTTCATGCTTCACATGCTGTTGAAATACAAAAAAAATGTATTTTTGTTATATTTCATTGCAAACAATTTGCTTTTATATCTTTCAACAATATTTGAAATACGTTTTATTCTAAATTGATTTTTTTTCTAAAACAAAAAGAAATCATTTAGGCCATTTTATTTTTTTTTTTTTGTATTTATACTGTGAATATACACGCGCACACAAACTATTTTGTTGTGTAAAATTTCCCACCGTTTAAAAAAAGAATTGAATGTTTTATTTTAGAAAAAACTAAACGAAACGTTTTTTAAATAAAAGAATAAAAAACAAAGAGTGATAAAATTTATTATCGTGGCTTTTTAAAAATTATTTGTTTTTAAATTTCTAAATAATATTGCGTGTGGCATGAATGTCGTTTTATCTTGAAAAAATCTAACTAAAAGCTTTGTGTGTGTGTTTGTAAAGTACAGAATTAATGAGAGTAGAGAGATTACTGAGACTTCTTAAAATTTTAAAATTTTTGTTTACCTGGTTAGCAACGTGATCGAGAGTAGATAACTTTTAACTCAAATCAAAAGGGTTCAAAAATTTACTGAAATTTTTTTATATAAGTTTTGAACTTTTGCACCAAATTGTAGTGCTAAGCAATTTAAAATGAAATCCCATGGTTACAGTAATAACATCCATATTTTAAAGAGCATAAGTCACTTAGAATTGTATAACTTAACCAAACTAGGTGGGTCATTTCCAAGACACATGAAATGTTTGCTGATATAAATCTTTTGGAGTATAACATGCTTCCTTAATTGACTCCAATTTTTTATTATATTTTAAATAATTTTCACATAAATTTTATGTTTTACTAAATTTATTTACCAACCTTTCTATTTCTAATGTTAAATTGAATTGTATATTGTTAAAGAGTACAATTTCCAAAAGTACTATTTCCATTATGAGAAGTCGTACAATAAATAAAAGTTTCTGAACTCTTATACAAAAAAAGAAGATTGGCATTCATGTGTAAGTCAAACATTCAAATGGATTTAAATTTTTCAAATATATAATAATTTGAATTCAAACATTAAAAACCCGTTCAGGCTTTGATGTCAAATTTTGTTCATATTTAATAAAGCAAATGTACATTGAAACAGAATGACAAAAACAACTATTTTCAGTAATTAGACTGATCTATTGTCAAAGTGGCATAAGTCCATTTATGTTTACATTAAAAGGTTCTTAAAGTTTTGCGTATTAATTATTTATAAAATTGTTAGTTTGAAATATATTGTTGTTGTTGTTGTAAAGTTTACTCAAGCAATATTACCAAAATTGTTATCAACTTAATATTAAACAAATAAGAGTGATATATTCGGCAATGCCAAATTTTATGTACCCTTCGCCATGTATGTAAATCTAGTTTAGTGAAGTAACTCCAAGACAAAACAGAGAAAAAAAACTACATAAAAATATTATTGGCTCTTAATGGGTAAAGCATTTCTAAGAAATTTTAGTTTTTTATGAAAAATCTCTTTAAAAGCTTTTAAATGATACCCATATTGATGTCTTAAAAAATATAGTGTACAATCGTGCTTTTCTATGAAAAATTCAGAGGTCCATAACTCGGAAAATACAGGCGAGCGCATATTTTACTCTTGATATTATTTTCTTATTTTTAATTCTCTCTCGCCTCACATATTTTTTTTTTTTTATTGGAGTCACTTCACCCAACTAGATATGTTTCAAAAGATATGAACAAATTAGAGGCAGGCGTGGTGTTTTGGTCGCTGCCTCAAAGAGCATAGACCGAACTTTTTGATTTCAATAGCAGCATTTTTGAAACTATGTCAGATCAATTGGCGTATTTAAATTTTTTCTAGCTCAAACAGACGGACATTGCTCAATCGAATTCGCTATGCATAAGAATTCAGAATATGTATACTTTAAGGGGTCGGGAATAAATATTTTAAAAATTACAAACGGAATAACAAACTCAGATGTACTCTTTTCCACCTGTATTGAAGGTTATAAAAATACAAAATTTTATTATTTAAAATATTCTCGTCAGCCCTTTAATTTGTGTACGAGCAGGGCTTTATATAGAAAAAAATGTTTAAACGTTGGCACATGTGAGTAGACTTGGCAAGGTCGACTTACATTTTTTAACCTGACATGTGCAACGTTCCGAGTCAAATGTTTAGTTAGCAAATATTTTTTTTCTTCTTATAAACAAGTAATAATATTTTTTCCTTTTGTTTAAATATTTTAAATAAATAAAAAAAAATACTTCATAAAAATGTGTGCCAAATGCTTAATAGAAAATTCGGTGTTAATCTAAAGACGCTAAAAAATCTCCCAAAGCGCTAAAATTGCCACACTGATTGTTAATGTAATAGTCAATTAGATCTAGAAGAACAGTAGGAAGTATAAAAATTTTGATATTTAAGAAATTTTATTTTACTAGCAACTGTTACGCACTGCTTATTATTGCAATAAGAATTGTTACAGGTGCCTGGGATAAACCTTGACCCAGTACAGAAATCTTATTTGATTGCTTAAAAAAAATACAAAGCTTCTGGAATGAACCGACATAAAGTTGATTGCTTCATGGACATTTTCAAAGGACTATAATTTTTTCAAAAGGGTCCAGAAGAAACCCGACATGGCTCTTAAGTCCATTATAGTTTTGAAGAAGAGGATTTAATTAGCTATTTGGACTACAGCAAATCTAGACTTAAGAGTCTTAAACTACAAACTAGTGGACTAAATTAATAAATAGTAAGGTGTCATCAATGCTTTTGAGAGAAT
Source organism: Cistogaster globosa (assembly GCA_937654795.1). Lineage (NCBI taxonomy): Eukaryota > Metazoa > Arthropoda > Insecta > Diptera > Tachinidae > Cistogaster > Cistogaster globosa. Next base: position 129,818,193 of record OW569404.1, on the reverse strand, counting down.
TTTTTGAAAAGTGTTGCCGCTAAAATCAAATTATTTTAAAAAAAATCAGAAAGTATAAAATATTTGGATAAAATATTTCAGATTTATTAAAATTGCTTTTTATTCGATTGATTTTCACAAATGAATTGCTTTTCAGTCAGGCTTAAGTTCGTCAATAATTTTGATTATAATAAAGGGCAACGTGTGTAAAAATAGAAAAACATACAATTAATAAGTACTTTGTGAATAGATACGAATCATACTGACGAAGGCTGTAGCGAACCAGAAAGTTTATTTCATTTTACTTGTATCTAAAAAACCTAAGCCCAACAGAAAATAATAAAAATTTATTTTGTAGATTAAAATAGTTATAAAGTAAAATGTTATGTCTTAAAAAGGAATTTAAAAATTTTACCAATAACAACAAAAAAAAAACGATTAGAAAACCTCTTATTTAATTTATTTATATTTAAAACTTTTAAGTTAAATTTATTACTATTTTCACCATTAAACTTTTTTGCGCACATTTATTATTAATAATTATATATTTTATTAATATTTTAATTTATTTATTTGTTTTTTTTATATCACACTTACTTTTCCTTTTCCTGAGCCAGTTCATCTCTTTTAATTGATATTAAACGTTGCAAATTTTCATATTCCGCTGCAGCCACACGTTGTCTTTCCTCATATAATTGCCTCAATTGACGGATATTAACCAATTGTCTTTCATATTCCTGGCGTAAATTATCCGACATGATTTTTGTTTCACGTTCAGCAAATGACTTTTCAATTTCAGTCAGTCTTTGTTTCAACTGAAATAATCAAACACAGAAAAAAAAAACAAAATGAATATGAAAAGAAAAAAATAATAAAAATATGATAAATAAAAAATTAACAATAAACGAAAAAAAAAAATAAATAAAAATTAACAACGTGTAAATAATAATGAGAAGTATAAATGAGCAACTAACAGACAAAATAAGGAAGTTAAAATTAATTGTTCATTTTAAGAGAAGAGAAAAGAAAAGAAACCACAAGAGCTAAAAATTAAAACGATTGAAAAAACGTGCATTAAAGTGCTGGCTCATACCACACACATTATGGCATATTTTCATATTAATTTTAAATTTTTTTTGTTAACACGCGCAAAATATAATTCTCAATAATTAAGTTTTCATCTGCAATTAAAACACAAAGAGAGATAAAATATTTTTTTTTTTGCCAGCCTGTTTTCTTCGTTTACAGTGTCATTGTCAAATGCTGTCATTTGTTGGCCATTTGTTACAAATTATTTTTCATAATTAACAGAATGATGAGAGATAATTGATTTTTTTGTATGTTTGTTTGTTCATTTGTTCATTAATTCGTTAGAAAAGTGCTGTCAAAATTTGTGATTTGCTTTTTTTGGCTGATGACTAAAAATTGATCCTATAAGACCCAACGATTTAATTTTCGTGTTTAATTTAGCAACACATGCGTTAGCGAAGGTCGCAATAGCAAAATAAATATCGTCAGATTATGCGAACTTACCTATTAAACGGGGGATATTCTTTTTTTTTTTTTTTTAAATAAATCTCGTATGGGAATTGTGTATTTTTGAAAAATATTTCGATATTTTTTGGATTTTTCGGAGGTTAATATTTTACAAAAATTTTTTTAATCGTAATTTGACTATCATTGTAATTAACTCATTAGTTTATCAACATGTCTTAAGTATTGAATTAAAAACTTAAGTTAGAAGAAATATAAATAAATGAAAATTAACGCACATTTAAACATAAAATATAATTTGTTTAGTTTTCAAAATCTTAATCATCTACAGACGTTCAAATTTTGCCTTCACGCATAACGTCCCTTTACACGAAATCTGTCGCTCGCATACGATTAAAGGACTTCCAGCTGAATTTTATACTCCTTAAAATTATGTTCTTTAAAAACTTATATTCTTCAAATATAGGTGTGTGAATCTTTTTGAAAACAAATGGCTAAAATCACATGTTAGAAAAAAAAAAACTTACACATAAAAAAGTCGTTCAAACGTTCATTCAAATACCGCTCACATTTAATTTATTAAATTGGAATATGAAGATTAAATTAAAATTTTAATTTGCTTAGACGTGGATAAGCCAACTGTTATAAAAATGTACTAAGTCCACTTATTTTTAATAAAGATATTTTTAGATTTTCATATTTATTAATTTAAGATAAAAATGGCTTAAAATAAAAAAATAAATTTGTCCCCTCAACATTTTTTATATTTTTATCACAACATATTTTTTGTGTGACCCTTAAAGCACTAACGCATTCATAAGCACCAGACAAAGGAAATTTTAAAATTTATTTTCTATAAAATAAAAATGTTGAGATAATGGGAATTTAAGAGGATTTTTTAAAAATCAAGATAAAAAATCTTATTCGATTTTTTGTTTTGTAAATTTTTTATTTTTTATTTTAAAATATTTTTTCTTTTCTTATAAATAATTTATTATTACTATTGACAATTGCAACTAACGTTATAACCTTAGGTTACATAGCGAGCCAACATAAGAAACTGACTCACTTGTATTCTAAATAGTCTCGTTTTAATGCCTGGAAAGCGTCGTGTAAAGGATCTACAACTATGTTCATCTCTAAACCACCCCGAAGACCGGATAAACAAATTCATCTTAGCAATATCGCATCCCGATAGATCTGCAAGACAATTCATTCTCGGACTGCTCAAAAGAGCCACTCTGTCCCCAACTAGAGCTGGACAACGGCAGAGCAAATGCTCCACAGTTTGCTCCTCTTTCTCACCCTTCAACAGAAAACATGGTATGAAGATTCTGTCTCCTAGCATGAAAATCGATGACACAGTGCCCTGTCAGCACAGCTATCAGTGTGCCCAGCAGTCCTCGAATAATCCTCAGCAGAATGGCAGTTCTCGTACTATCATACTGAGCCTTAAAATGTTCCTGCTGAAATATAGCCGTACCGCAATTTAACATTACGAGTGAGAGATCAGGTTGATTTTATTCTAATTTACTTTTTAAGCGAACAATATTAATTGGAATTTTTTCCATTAAAAATAGTAAAACCATTTAGCAAATGCACCCATATAAATTTAAATAACTATTTATCAATTTTTAAGTATAAATCTTTATTTTTTAATTTCTAACACTTAAACGATTAATTTAATCCAAATTAGCTTAAAATTCAAAAGAAATTTTTACACAAGTGTAACATCCTTCATCATCAACTTTTATAACATCATAACATAATGTCAGGGCTAAAACGATGATATTGTAGACAAAATTATATTTAAATAAAACTTTGGCAGACACTGTGCACATGATAAATTATTATTTTTCTTTTTTAATTTGCTAGACATTTCTTATTGCTAATTTTAGTTATAATTAAATCATTTAAATATTAAATTTATTAACTTTTACAACATTAAACTTTGAAATCCTTTCCACTGTAATTAAAATGTAAAAAAATAGTTTGTGGTTAAATAAAAACAGATTTTTTGCTTTTAAAAACCATCGGTTGAATTTATTATAGTAAAAATATAAATTATTGCATAAATGTTTTTTACTCGTAATTTTGTTTTTCCATTTACATATTTTTTATATTTTTATTTCATTTTTGTCCACAACATTCTACCACGACAATTTTTCTTCAATTACTTATTTTAGTTTGCGGTTTAACTCTGTGTTATTTGTTAAAGCTGATTTTTGCCACAATGTTTTTAATGTGTTTTTCACGAAAACCAAATAAATAAAATAAATATTTTTATTTGTAAAATAGTTTCATAAATCTGTTGTAAGTTTTTGCTTTAAATTTATGTGATTTTATGTTTACTTTATTTTAAACACGCACTTATGCATACGCAAGTGTTTAAAATTCTATAAATAAATAGTTATAATTGCCGAACGCAGACATGTATTTGGTAATTATCTCTGTTACCAATAAAAATCTCGTAGTACTTTTATTGTTTTCAAGTGATTTATTAAATAAAAAATTATAACTAAAAGCTATTTTTATGATTAAATTATTTTAATTTCTAAAATGACTCGGGCACTAAGCTGTGTACACAAGCGCTAGGCAAAAAGTAAAAAAGGAAAGATTGTTAAAAAAATGTTAATAGTAAAATTACGGAAGGTAGTAAAAGTTTTAAAGAAGGATGCCACTACACTCCCCTCCTTGAAGGCTACCTAAGCCTTACCGGGAGATTGACACGTCTGCCACAGCAAATAGACTTCGTTGGTGCTTCGACAGGCCTGGGACTGAAGTTTGTTTTTCCGTTGACTTGTCGACTTCTTCTACGGGTGCTTGAACTTAATCACAGCCCTGCAACTGTTGGTGTCTTGTTCTCTCTTAATCTGATCAGCGGGGAAGAAAAATTTGCTGTGAACCACTATGAGATTCGGTGCTCACGTCGCAGTATTTAGTGAAAGCTGGCTTTAGCCTATCAATACTGATATTGGTTTCCGGTATCAATAGTAAAATATTTTGCATATTTGCAAATTTCTCTTCAAGGGCTGTCATAATATGTGACAAAGTCTTCGAATTGTGTCATTTTGAACACAGACATAAGAATGGCTTTTAAATATTTTCGGCTTATTATGATGGGATGTATTCGTAGGACGAAGCTTTCGCATTGCAGTTCGAAAATGCTGTACGACCCCCCTGGTAGCCACTATTGATTTGGTATCAAAAAAAATTCGCCTGGAATTCTTAGATTTGTTCCATACACAAGCTCGGCAGGAGAGGCGCTGATGTCGGGTTTAAATACAACGCGAAGGCCAAGTAATATTGATGGCAAACTGTGTACCCACTTTGATATATCGTTGCAAATGATTGGGGATTTCATGACACGATGCCATCTCTCGATTAAGCCATTCGATTCGAGATGATAAGGGGTAGTACGCAGGTGCTAGGAAAAATTAGTGTTGTGAGTTTGGCGAGCAAAGAAGATTCAGATTGTCTTTGACGGTCGGAAGTGATTTTTTGGGGATACCAAACCTTGCTATCCAGTTATGCAGAATTGCTTTTGCGATGGTATCAGCTGTCTTAGCGGTCTATTATCGTCGAGCAATATTTCAGACCTTCGCATAGTGGGAAAGGGCCTACGATGTCTATTTAAAAAAAAACGTTTTGCCGCATGCATTATACACTGGTGCTTATTTGAACATGTTACAAATAGAATAACATTTTCGTCTTTAATAGTACACAGCTGACTACTTAAAATTCAGTTCGAGCAAAAATACTTACACGTCAGCGTAGTCGCGAGATCTGTTTCACCATTTTACATACGTTATAATTCAAAATCAAAAATTTTAAATTAAAACAATTATTTTCGTTTGTAAATGGTGGAACAAAATACACCATTGTGTGTCATACGCAAATGAACAACAATGTTTTCAGTAATTAGGTCTGCGACAATTTTTTTTTTTTTGTTTTTTTTATTTATTTTTTTTTTTTTTTTTTTTGAGATTTTTACTTTAAATTTAAATTAAGCGTGTTCTTTTTACTCAAAATAAAATATTTTTGTGCTGTTTCTATATTACAGGCGATCAACTCATCTAAAAAATGTATATGAAAATAACTCAAAAAACTGAGTGCTTTTCATACAAATTTTTCAGACAGGTTGATCGCCTGTAATACAGAAACAGCTCATAAATATTTTTTGTGAGATTTTTGTGTTTTAAAAATTTTTTTTATACTCGTTCGTATTAAAATTTATAAAATTATTATGAAAAGACATACACATAAAAGATTTTGATTTTTCGCATGTATGATGTTATATTTTGATATGTTTATTGTGTTTGTTCTTTCATCACATACAATTATTTTTTTTCATTTTACACGAGATTTTGAGTTCTGCGATGCAAAAAATACCTAAAGAAAAGAAAAATTTTGGAATTCTTTGTCATCTTCAGTTTTTTAAGATGCAAGAAGTGTAAAATATTTAAAAATATTGAAGGATGATTTCTAAAAAAAATATTTGACGAACTCAAACTTAAAATAATTACTTGGCGGGTCATCCACCATTTGTATATCAAAGCACCGGACACACGTACATACATAAGGTTGTTCTCAAACATTTTGTTTTAGGAGCGACAGCGGTAACGGAACCAATTAGATTTCTTTTTATTATTTATTTCAAGAAATTCAGTTCCAAATAGTTGTTTAAATTGTCAATCGATTGTTCCAAAATTCAAAAACAATGGAGTTTTTTATTTATAATCTGAATTTTGTTTGATCTCTTTTTGAAAACATAAATTAATTATCCTGGGATCAGAATTTTCTCTGCATATTTTTTATATTCAATATTTTTTTGTGTAGATGGAAACGATAATCTTCAAGGTCGCACAGGCTAAAAAAAAAAAATACTGGGAGTAGAAAGAGTGCTGCAGATGATATATTAACTGACTCAAGCCGGAACTATGCTCACGCATTGAATCTGAAGCAGAGAGGAAAGAGAAAATGTCAAATGAAAAAAAGATGAAGTAGCGATTACATGACAAAAAATCAGGGGAAGAAGTTCAAAAATTTTAAAATAAGAGTTCATATCTCGAGCAAATACGGAAGGGAAAGTGTAACCGTATGACTAACACAGAACATAAAATCAATTGGCAGACATTTAGTGCTACTGGTTACATAATTGTAAGATTTCAAGGAGAAGGTCGCAGCACATCGTGTGCAAATATCAAGCACATGCAGACATTAGATTGAGTAAGCATATCAGATATGAATATCTTTTATATGTAAATGTTTCTTCAAAATTATTAAAAAACTTATTTGTTCAGGTAAAAGCAATTGTAACAAAAAAGAGCGAAATTTTGTAAAAAAAAAGATGAAATTTCTTTAGCACGTAAAGGTCTAGAATATTTCCTATTTTGACACGATTCTCTAGGTGCCAGAACCAGATGCATAGAAGCTGTGTAGACAATCACAAGTGCGAATTATGCTTCCTCGTGATAAAGACGGGATGCAATAAGATTGCAAACTAAAGCTTCGCCTGTCTTTTTATTTTAGACTTGTGAACTAGAAAAATTCTAACAAAAAGGTTAGTCCAGCCTTACACGGAACACAGATGCTAATTACTTTAAGGTAAATTTGCAAGAAGTTTCTAAAACCTTGTAGTAGAAAAAGTAAAATAGTCTTAGATAAGGGAAAACTTTTCCAGAAATAGAGTAACTACGAAAATATTTTAAGGAAAACAACACTGTAAGCTTCATGTCAGCTTAAGAAAGAAAAGATCATTTGTAGGTCAAAATCCTTTAGACAGGAAATAGTATTTTAGTCTGAATAACTGTGATGGTGACAAGTCAAAATAACATCCAATATGAATTAAGGAATTATAGCCGAGAAAGAGTATGCTTGCAAGCTGTGACGGCAGCGTAAAGCTTCAGTATATGCAGGCAAACACATACTGAAAGCGGTCGCTGTCAATAGTAATAAAAAAATGTTCCAATGCTGAAAGATTGCTGAAGACACAGTAAGGGGAAAATTAAGGCCTCTAAGCTCCTATCTAAAAGTTATTCTTTCAAAAACAATTTTGTTTACATAATATTAATATTTTTTGAACATACTTTTATTTAATTAGTTTTCATTTCATTTTTTATTTTATTTAATAAATTAATTCATATATACATTTTACAAAAAATATATTTATAACAATATTAACTTTGTTCGCTTATTACTTCGTATACAAATATAAAAAAAACATATAAAAAATATATAAAAATAGCTTTAAATTATTTAGTTTTATTTGGAATATTTCAACGTTAGATTTTTGAGCGTTTAAATTCTTTCCATTTTTCATTTTCCATTTTGAAATTCTTACAGCACGACGAATATTTAATTATCTCTCCAACCAGCAATTGTTCCCTCTGGCTGCGTTTTGTGTGTTGTGTATGTGTGTGTTCATTTTTTTTAGCTCAAAGTTGTATCTTCGAATAATGAGAAATTCATAGATAAAAACGTTTGTAGGGCAAAATTTTTTTATTTGGTTTTTCTCCATACTTTTTTCGAGTTCCTTTATCGAAAAATCTATACGCAAATTATGAAAATTAAAATTATTATTTGTATTTATATTTTTAATATATATAATGATTCTTTATGCTAATTTTAATAATTAAGATAATTTTAAACTTATTTTATATTTTCGAACCGAGTTGAAATATAATTTCACGCATATTTAATTTTTTTTTTTTTTTTTTTTTTTTGCAAAAAATGTTAGTAATTTTGTGTAAACAGAAAAAAATTAAACGATTAAAAGTGCAATATTTTGCAAGGCCCTTCACCATATACGTAAATCTAGTTTAGTGAAGTAACTCTAATAAAAAAAAATATTGGGGTAAAAAAGATTACAAAATTAAAAAAATATATAAAAATGTTATTTGCTCCTAGTCGTTTAAAACTTGGCATAATTGTTTAAAACCCGATAATGTATAGACGGACATCGCGAGAAAACAAAAAGGACTTTTTTTTCTAACCATTAAATTTTTTTTAACCTTAAAGACACATTCTAAATATAAGATCCATACTTGGGTATTTATTTCAACAAATGTGAAATTCAATCCCAGAGATAATTTTTTTACGTGTAACCCTCAAACTCGTTTCATTGCTTTGAGACTTATGATGAAAGCATTTTCATCAGAAATGTCATTATAACAATTTCATTAAGTGAGCTGTCAACTAAACGCATACATCTAAAAATGCCACTTAATTTTTATTTTATATTTGGAAGTGCAAAAGTTGTGAATATTTTTATTTTAAAATTAAATTTTTTTTTAATTAAGGAAATTAAATATTTTTGAAAGCCAATAAGTTTGTAATGATAATGCTGATGAAATTTAGTTTGCATTACCAGTAAATTTTTGCTGATTACTAAAGCAGTACACTGTTAATTATCTGATACTGCGATATAATTATTAATGCCAAAAAATTGGTACTGATTATTAAAAAAAAATCAGGAAACAAGGTGTTTTTTTATTTGTAATGCAAGAATATTACATTTAATTACTTTATTGAGTGCTTTATTCAAAATATATAAAATAACTTTGAAATGTGTTTTATGTTAACGTTTTCAATACAAATTTGTCCTTGAATATATTTCAACTCTATTTTAATATCTTATAAAATGCAGTAAAAATTTACTGCTAGTTAAAATTGAATTGCAGTATCAAGTTGATCATCTATGGGTGCGTTATTCTGCCGCTATTCTCTCATATATTTTACCAAAGTTAAGCATAGCTAAAGAAACTAGGTAATAAGACCTATGAAGTTTATTCATTTGGAGTTGCCACATTATCTTCATTATAAGCGGCGGCGAAGATTTAGTTATATTTTTACAATATTTTAAAATATTTCTTTCTTCGCAGATATTAAAGTTTTTTTTTTTAATTTTCGTAATTGATTTTTTTAATTTACAGAGGAAGAATATATGATAAGATGACACTAATTGCACAGCTATTTTTTACTTTGCTTTGTTTTCATAGGTCTCTTGTTAAATTTTATAACCGGTTAAAGATAACATTTGTTGAACTTGATAAAAAATTTTGTGTTTATTTTATTTAAGATAATGAATTATAAACTGTAATAAGACCCAGAATACTATATAGATATATGGTCTTTGATTCGGCTATTTACTTTCTACATACGCAGGACCTACACCTGGGCAATAGTCCCTAAGCCGTCAATTAAATATGTTAACCTTTTTGAACTAATAAATTACTAGTCTGGAATTCTTTTTTAAATCGTCAAGAATTATTATAAATTTTGCAGTCTGGCAACCATTTTAAAATCGTCAAAATTACTAGTCATTTTCCAGTCTGGCAACCTTAATACAAAAAAAAACTCTGAAAAAAATAAAATATATACTACAATATTTTCCAAAACTGCTTTTGAATACTTCAGTCGCTAAACGATTAACTCCACTTTCTCTTATTTCCTTTTTTAACTGTTATTCACACGCATGATAATGGGTATTAACACTTTGGTTTATTTAAAATAATTATTTAAGGTAATTTTTAAAAATTTTTTTAATAATTTTTAATTTATTTTTCACTTAATATTCTATTTTAAAAGCAAACTCAGGTACAATAAAATATATTTAGGGTATGAGAGTTATCGAAATATCTACTCCTAGACTTCTGTCTTAACACTTGCATACGTATGTCTCTCGTCAATCTGTTTTTTTTCTTTTTTCTTTAATTTCATCACCAATGATTAATTTCAGTTTCTAAAGTATTTTAAAAAAAAATAAATTTGTTTATATTTCTTAGGAATTCTCAGATTTTTTTATGCCTTTTTAAATGTCAAATGAAGAGTAATGCTTACAAAACGAAAAAGGAATTTCAATTAAAAAAAAAAAGAGAAATTCCCCTACAACTCACCTCATTGCATTGTTCCTCTTTAACCGCCAGCATTTGTTTGCAACAAGCTATGACCTCTTTTAATGTAACGACTTGTTTTTGCACCACAGCCAATTCACTACGCAAAGAAATATTTTCGGAATTGGCCATTTGTAAGGCCAACTGGGCATTAGCTAATTCTATATTGGCATGGCGGCTACGACTTGAAACATCTTCATAATCTGTTAAACCAATGCCACAAGTATTTTCAGCAGAAGCACACGAATCTAAAGTGGAGGTGAGTGAACTCGTTTCATTGATCTGTTCGCCACGACGTAAACGTTTATTGACCTCACGTTCAAAAGCTAATTGACGCCGTAATGTAGCAATTTCATCACGCAAATCTTGTACTGCGTTTTGTCTTTCTAAACGCTTAGTGCGCAATTCCTCTTTGAATTCTTCCAAAGATTGTTGTTTATGCGCAATTAAAATGCTATTACTGCAATCGATATTCAAATTATCGGTTTTATTTTCCTTATCACTAGTTTCACTTAATTTGCGTTCTTTTTCCATCTGCTCTACTTCTGCTTCTTCTTTTTCTTTTTCTTTGTTTTTGGCATGTTCACTTAAAGTCATTTTTATTTTTTCTGCTATTTTATGCAAACGATCAAAATTTTCCTCTTTCAATACGCTTTCACTTTCCGCCAGTGAAATGCTTTTTTCCAGTATGGCTTCGGGGGTGGGTGTGAAAACTGCTGTTACATTGGGCACTTGATCCAAAAGTAGATCATTATTTTCTATTTCACCCCACCAAGAATCATCGACTGGCTGTTCATCGCTTGTGTCAGTTTCAGATAAACGTATGCCTCTGTAAGAGGCTGATCTTTGCGTAGCTGAAGTTGAATTTAAATTCTCATCCTTTTGCGTTTCCATTTCAAATTCATTTTGCATTTGTACTGTTGTATTTTCTGTAGACATATTTTCTCTAGACGTTGTCGGTTGGGTTGATTCTTCAAAGGTATTTGATTCACTACTGGCCATTTTATCAATAAAGACTTTGATATTTATTTAAAAATCTTACTCTTTCACTACCACGCGCGTAAAGGCAAAAATTTAATTAATTTTATTCTTCTTTTCTTTTCGTTTAAATTTTTTTTTTTTTTTTTTTGTTTTTCTTTTTTTTATTTTTTTTTTTTTTTGTTGCTTTTCTTTTCTTTAAGAAATAAATAACAATTGTTTTAGATTTTTCACTTTTAAAACAACAATAACATCAACAAGAACAAGAAAAATGGGTGAAGGAAAAACACAAAGGATTTCTTAATGCAAATTGCGTTTCAGAATCGTCTCAAAGGTTTATTCGCTTTAATTATCTTTACATTTACTCTTAGCACCCTACTATCACGATTTTAAATTTATTTATTTTAAATTTCAACACAATTCAATTCTTTCTAGTATAGATAAAAATGTTTTCGTTTTTTTTCATTTCTTTCGCTTTAAAATCACCAACACAGTACAAAGGTTAAATAAAAATTTTCTCTTTTTTTAAATGAAATTAAAAAGCAATTTGCACCAAAAAATATATTTTTTCTTTTATCCTTTTTTAATTTTTTTATAATATTTTGAATTATTTAATATTTTTTAAATCTTTAAATTATTTTCACTTATTTTTCTACCTCGCTTTGTTTTTAATTAAATTTTTAAGTTAAAAAATTTGTATTTTTCTTTAGGAAAACATCATGTTATCGCCAGCACTACTCGTGAAAAACTGACGGTTGAATCTATTTTTAAAAACATTATTTTCGAAAAATTAATCTCAAAATTTATTTTGTTTGTTTTTGTTTTTTTGGTTGTTCATTTTCTTTTTATTTTTTTTTTACGAAAGCAAAGAAGTGTTTGTGTTATTTAAATACACAAATATTTTTTTTACTTTGGCATCAGCTGCAATTTTGTATTGAAAATAAAAAATCGAAAAAAATTGTTTGCTTTCAACTGAGAAAAATGTATGATTTTAAAACACATGATTTTAATTCTAAAACGAATATTTACAAACTTATAAAAAATAATTTCTTTAACTAAATCAAAATTTTTCTTTGGATGGATAAAATTGAACGAAAGTTTTAGGTGAATCTATTTTGCGATGAATATTTATGAAATTAACTTATGTGTTTTACCTTCCAAGTAAAATTCACCTTCATGGCTTCAGATGGCTTAAGAAAATCTACGTAGGATTTTTCAAAGCAAATTTTTAGGTAAAATATCATTGGACAACACTTTAAAAAAAAAATTTCTCAGGCGACTGTCACTTAATATTTAAATCAAAAAAACAGAATTATTTCTGTCTAATTTAGAGGATATTGAGGCACTTTAACACGTAAAACAGTTTAGTTACTCTATGGGAGATTTCCAAATCATTTGTTTTTCACTTTGATGATTTATTTAATGCATAATTGCCAACAAGGGCGTTTAAACTATTTGCCGTATGTTCCCTTACCTATTCTACGTAATTAATTATTCAATGAAGAATATATCAATCCCAAGAAGAAAACTTGTGCTTAACATTATTAAAATTCAAATCTTGTATAAATTTCGGGACACTCTTTACTCTTACTTAATAGATTCTTTTAAAACTATAACTTTCAAGAATACCTTTCAAATTAAAGCCGTTTTAATTTGATTAAATTTGTGATTTTTTACTCGTGTCTTATGAAAGAGTCAAGTAACGCCAGTCAAATTGGCCGTACAACGTAAATTATATGTCATACTTGTACGTTCAGTTTTAAGACCGAGGTAGTAGTTATTCAGTAAAACGTAAATAATTGCAAAAATCACAGATGAAATAACTATTTTCAAAAAAAAAAAAAAAACTATTTTAGCAGCGATTCTAATTGTTTTAAAACACTAATTTAAACTTCTCATGTTTGTCTGGATTATTGTAAGAAAAAATGTTTGATTCATACATTTGCGAAAACCAGACAGAGTTGCTTTTCTCAAACAATGAAGAATGCATAGAGCGGATTTATGCTCTATTAAAACCCTGAAGTGCTGCCACCAAACGAAACTTATAAACCCTATGCAACTGATTAACCTTAAATAAAATAAAAGTCTGATAAAATCTTATACTTTTTTCAGAACTTCAATAGCCCCAATTGATTTTTTGATTTTTACATAAAATAATTTTCTACGTTGGAAATTAAAAAGATTTTCTATATTTAAAAAAAGAGAATATTTCGCCTTTGGAAATTTTAATTCTTTCGTTTGAAATTTTCACAATTAAAAATTTAAAATCTTAATTTTATTTGAAATTTTCTCAATTTCATTTTGAAATTTCTCTTTTGCAATAAAAAAAACAGTGTAGATGATCATTAATTCTGCTTCAATTAAATCACTGTTCAAAATATGACTGCAACTTCTTGATTTTAGAGTCTTATGTATGATGTGTACAGTGTACGGTATCGGGCCTTGTGGTAAGACTTATAGTTGCCATAATCTCAGTAGATCTGCAGCCAAGAGTTCGCAAGAAAAAAATGAGAATCTGACCCATCAGTTATAGACAATGCAAGAAGATATACAGTCCCAGATTGGCAAGCTCTATAGAATGTATCAAATCTGCCAAGCAAGATGGCACATTGCGAGCATTTAGCGAATCAAAAAGAAGGATTTCGACGAAGTAATAAATTTGCAACGTAACAATCGTCAAGATCTTGCTCATCAAACACGGGACCTAGACGCAAGACAATAAAGAAATGTTTCGAGACCCCGTAGAATAACCACCTCAAAATAATGGGAAATCAGTTTCGTATAATTATTCTTTACAGACGACATGCAGATTTTTTAGCCACACTATAGGCTAAATACGACACACATACGTACTTTGACGATTTTACGTGAAGTGCGTAAATGCGTTTTCCCTTCTTTCCAAAAAAAAAAAAAAAAAAAAAAAAAAAAAAAACTTTTTTATTTTTTACAGCGTTGCCATATCATCTTCTCTCTTTAATAATAAAAAGTAAATAAGTTATGAATATGAAAATTTATTATTTGAAATGTTTTTCTATGTCTACCTAATTAATTATTAATTCGTGCAAATATAATTATTTCATGATACTCTCATACTGCTCATAAAGCTCATCAGTGAATTCTATCCAAATTTTGTATACAAAATTAAAGAGTCTAATATCTCAAGGCAAATTGATTAAATGAGAATTATAATAAATCAACAATGCAAAAAAAAACATGAGCTAAAAACCTTTTATACATTTAAATTTTTAGTGCTAAATAATAACTACCTTAAAAAAATATTAGATAAAATTTGAAATATTTTTTAGGACAAATTTGTATCGAAAATTTGTCATAAAACACATTTCAAAAGGTATTTTTTTTTTGTTAAATATGGCATTAAATATTTCATGAGAATATCGTCAATATTTAAGGAATCAAGCACAATTAACGTAGATTAAGTAAAAAAGAATGATGAAACATCATAGCCGCCTTAAATCTATCTGTCCCTATAAGAGCACTGTCGATTTTTAACACAGAAAAACGGTATAGTTCAACGCAGGAATTTCTTTCTAAAGCAGATCAAGTACCAATTTCTTTGTGATTCATTAGGCTGTTGCGCCTATAGAAGGCAAAAGACTTTATCGTCGTTTCTGCCATGACTACCATAAACAACATCACCGAGGCCAATTACCATGAAGAAAAAATGATGCCTTGTTTTTCTTTAAATTACAAGGGTGTTATCTATTATGGGCTGCCTTAACAGGGTGGGACGATCTTTAAGGACCTCTATCGTACACAATTGATCCGTTTAAAAATAGTAATAAACGAAAAATTCTCATAATATGTTACACGAGTTAATAATTTTCTATCAGACAATACTCTTGTTGTGCTACCAATTAGATAAAATTAGTCTCATCCGCCGTATAACCCAGACTTTGCCACTTCTAGTAACTATTTATTGGGTTAGATTTAGAATAATAAAAAGTGGTTTTGGAATAGAATCCTAAGCAAGCGAGTGACAAATTGTTGATTTTTTGCATTTAAGTGTTTTTAGAAAAGACCTGCAATTATAAGAAAAAAATATCTAAATAAAATAAGTATGTCACATATATTATTCCTTTTTTTCATAAAAAGTGATTTGAAATCTGCCGTTCATTTAAAATAGATACCTTCTAATTATCTATATCTAAAATTTTCAATGAAAAAAAATATCCATAAATTGATATTAAAAAAAAATAAGTTGAAAGAAATCCAAAAAGTGAATCAGCTCCTCTCCCGCCAGCAGCTTTTTCCAAAACAAGAAATATAATTATTCTCTTAAACAAAAAAATGAGAACGAAGAGAGTACAAATTTCGAAAAAAATTTCAATTTCGAATGTATTAGAATTTTTTTTAACAAAAAGACACAGAAAGATCATACATCACTATAAAATAAAGTCACGTTTTTTGCAATTAAACATAAAAAATCATAATAAATCTTTTCTAACAGTTGTTTATATTTTCTTTGTAAATGCACCTGATATAATTAAAAAATTAAACAGACACATTTAATTAATTAAATTTTCTTTTTCTATACGACACATTGGCCAAGAAATGCATTAGTAGTTTGAGGTTAAAGAACATTTTTTACAAACTTCA
Organism: Cistogaster globosa; assembly: GCA_937654795.1. NCBI lineage: Eukaryota > Metazoa > Arthropoda > Insecta > Diptera > Tachinidae > Cistogaster > Cistogaster globosa. The sequence goes on along the minus strand of OW569404.1, from coordinate 129,802,231 downwards.
TGATGAGTGAGGGAAAAATATGTAAAAAATTTATATTTTCTGTTTAAACATTTATCAAAGTGAATAAAGAGAAAGCAAGTTTTTTTTTGTGACTGTGCTTTAACCCTTTAAGAGACCACTGGGAACACGAATTCTTTGCATTTATGACGAATACTTTATATTCACGCCATAAAAAATATTGCATTTAATGATCTTTGATCCAATCACAAAATTAGTTTTAAACTGAAGAGAAAAAGACACCTACTCTTTTTTGTTGCATTTTCACCTCTATATGAATTAACCCTTAAAGGGTTAATTTTTAATAATGAAAAGTAAAGGACACCAAATGAAAATGAGATTTTTTGCTTCATATAATTAAAAAAAGTTTTCAATGTTTTTACTACAATCACACTTAACATTTTTTTGTTCAGCTTTACTTAAGTTTTTCTGATTACATACACACATACATATATTTCTTTTACTCAAATAAACTTTGTAAAGCATCAACCATTTGCAATTTTTTTCTTCATTCATTTATTTAGTTCTTATAGTTTTATTTAATGCACCCTAAGAGACATTGAAATTATTTTAATTTTGTTATACTGTTTGTAACCAATTTAAATAATAGATAAAATTTATTTGTTACATAAGAGACAATAACATAAATGTAGGTTTTTAAAGTTATTTTAAGTTTTAAGTGGCAACACTGTTTTCTGTGTTTGTAGTAAAATGACAAAATTTTCACGTGCTAATTAGACGAGAGAAAAAATAAACAGATTTTAGAACACTCTAAAGCTAAAAAGGGGTTTCCCGAGTGAAAGATTGATTCCCAGTGATCTGGACATACATACAAAAAGGACAGTTCTAGTTTAAGTGCTAAGTATGCTAGCTACCCAGCAAGAAATGGATGAAACTAATTCGTATTAATTGTTGCTCTTAAACAAATGCAACAGTTTTAGCTCCGTTCCCGTAATTTTTGGGTAAAGTTCCGTAAAATGAGAGTAAACATAAATAGTTCTCCTTTAAAGACGAAAATGCCCAAAAGTACGGAACACAAAAAACCAAACTTCTATCCCAAAACAAGATGTCAACCAAAACAAACATGCGATTGTTCATAGAAAACATAAAAATACAAATATTTTGTATGTTTTAAAATTTATTTTAATATTTTTTGGGTTAATCTACCCAAACTTGTAGTACGGGAACAGTTATCGGTGACACTGGGATTTTGCGAGTTCCCAAAGTTGAGTACGGGAACGCACCTTTTATATTAAACGGTATTGCCGCTGTAGCACTTTTTTGTACTAAATTTGAATTGAATTTTTTAATTGACTAATTCTTATATTTTAGATTTTTTATAGATATTTGTTGAGCAAAATTCAAAATGCAGCTTATAAAATGTTTTTTATTAAAATCTGTATCAAAGATCAGACTAAATTTGTTTAATTTTTTTTTTCAATTAAAAAGTTTAAAAGGTTTTTCGAAAAAAAATCAGTGGCAACACTGTCTACTACCAGCATTGTTTTCCATTTGTCATTTTTTTCCATTTTGTCTTTAAATGACGGGGCACATAGAATCCGTCATACGTTGTATTTTAACAAATACAACTAAAGTCAAAGTAACAACGGATGATGTTGGCACAATGAATATTTGGCTGACGGATGTTAAGTTTGCTCTCTATTTAATTTGTATTCTATTTTCTTGTTAATTTAATTAAATTTGTATTTTATTGTTTGCCACCAAAATTGTTTAATTAAAATCACAAAACACAATTGAAGCACAGCAAGAGTTAACAGAAAGAGAAGAAGAAGCATTTGATAGTTGTCAAAGTATTCAACATACGTCAAAAGTTAAAAGTTGAATAACTTTCGTACTTTGCGTTGACGGACACGTATTGATTGTGACAACGCTGATAAGAAAACATGTATTTTAACCATAGCTGTTAAGTAATGATTAGTAATCGTAATCATTAGTAATTAGATTACTTTTTTTTTAAAGTAGAAGTAATGATTACAATACGATTACATTCAGTTTTATACGATTAGTAATTGATTACGATTACAAGTAATCAAAAAATAATCAGAATTACTTGCGATTACTGAAAAATAATCAAAAATAATCAAAAGTAATCAAAAATGAGTTCGACTACTATAAAAGATTACTTTTGATTACTTTTGACTATTTTTGATTACTTTTGATTATTTTTGATTTTTTGTGATTACTTTTGATTATTTTTAAAGGAATCTTGTACATTACATTTATTGAAAAAAAAACTATACAAAGTTAAGTTAGGGTGAATCCGCTAAATAATTGATAACTGAAAATCTGAATTAAGCAAACTATTACTTAAGATTATTTCAATATGGCAGCTCGCGAAATCGGTACGAGAGTCATAGTAGTCTGTTTGTCAAAAGTTCGACATTACAATATATGTCAGTTTTGATTTTTTCTGTTCTCGTTCTTTTGCCAGCTAAAACCGAAAGGTAACGGAAGTACAAATTCCAATTGAATATAAATTAAATTAAAAAATTAAATTATAGGTGAAAATGTCTCAAAATATTTTCGAAAGCGATTTTTCCGCAGACGACAGTACTGAGGATCCGGACTTTAATCCTTTTACAAACAAGAGAATAAGGCTATCAAATAAAGAAGCAGGAGAGGCCCTCAGAAAACACACTTCGTCTAATGCACGAAAAATAATTTTCAAAGCTGAATTTTACACAGACGTACAAAAAGTAAGTTTTTAAGATTAATTTGCAAGAAGACATACTGCATTACGTAATGAACACGCTTTGATTTTTATTTTATATCTGAGCTTTCACTTCTTTGTGCTAAGAGGCTTTTTTTATAGTGCAACTTTGTTGTGCTTATGACATTTTGGTTCATTGGCTGAACAAGTTCGGTACAATTTAGTGGAAAACACTTGACTGTTATATTTGTTAAAGGGTAAGGGGCTTTTTTTGGAAACAGGGGCCTATAGGAGGTCAGGACCACAAGGAACACAATATTAAGAGCTGAAAAATCTGGATAGCTGAAAGAAGAATAATATTCGCATACACACAAAACCCTGACCTAAAAATAAAAATTTTTTTAATTAGATTTTTAATGTAAACTCAAACGTATCATGAAACCATTGCTCAAATAGGCAATTATTATTTTTAGACTTCAGATAAGATAACTTCTGGTAGGTGTGTTGCATGTCATCGAGAGATAAGAGGAAGTGGTGAAGTGACGTCCAATTTTATTAAACATTTGCGAGTCAAGCATAATGAAAGTTTTAAAAAATACAAACTTTATAAGGCAGGTTGTCCTGAAGGCTGTACATCGCAATCTGTTTTTGATGGTAAACTGATACATGCAATTATTGACTCCTCATTGCCCCTTTCCATTCTGGAAAAGAAATCCTTCAGAGAGCTTTTTGAAAACACAGGTGTGAAGGTGTTGAGCAGACAAACAGCAGCTAAAAAATTGGAGGCCAAATATACCATCATGGTGCAAAATATAAAAGAAAAAATTTTTTCTTGCAAATATTTTTGCACCACAGCAGATATTTGGTCTGGAAACCACAGAAGTTTCCTTGGATATACGTGTCATTGGCTTACGGACAATTTGGAACGAAAATCGGCAGCTTTAGCATGCACAAGAATGTTTAGAGTACACACCGCTGAAAATATTGCGCAGATGATTTCGGAAATCAACACTACATTTGGTTTGAACAGCTCAAACATTGTAATGACCGTCACGGATAATGGTTCCAATTTTGTAAAGTCATTCAGAGAATATGGTGTGGGAAATACCTTTTCCGAAGATGAACTTATTGAAGATCTGCCTGTCTTTGATAATGAAAAGTGGTTGCCTACACATCAGAGATGTTGCAGCCATACTCTCAATTTGCTTGCATCAACCGATTTTGACAATATTTTAAAAACTGAGCAGCCACTGCATTGCCAGCATAGGATGGTAAGTGGTTAATAGTTTTTTTACACATTCGATAATGTTAAAATTTGTAGACATTCGATAAATGCAACAACTTGTGGAAAAAGTGCAAATGGCCAAAGTCTTCGGAAATAATTACAGAGTACTTGGGCTCGTCGTTACTTTTGCCAGTTGTTACCCGTTGGAACTCATTATATGACGCAATTAAGAAGCTACTCTGCTATAAAGAACAGTTAAATTGTCTGTGCGATAAGCTGTCTTTGCCAAATTTCTCACAAGGAGACTTGCAGTACCTGGAGATGTACGTGTTGGTAATGGAACCAATTGCTAAGGCGCTGGACTTTCTTCAAGGAGAAAACAACGTATATTACGGTACAACTAGTAAATTTATAAATTATTGTACTACATACAAAAATTGATCACTTCTATATGCATTTAATATCCTTTATATTGTGTTTCAATGAAATATTAAATATATTAATTTTATTAACCACAGGATTATTAATACCGACTCTTGTGACACTGTGCAATAAGCTGCATAAACTATGCACAAGCAAGAAGCTGCAACCATTATCCTCTGTAATTACGAAAATGGAATATGGATTGAGACAAAGGTTTCAACCATATTTCATGTTGCACCCTGAGGCAAATATCGCAATTACGGCAACAGTGCTAACGCCAAGCATCAAAACGAAATGGGTGAATGTTTTGCAGAGATTAAGCCCAGAATTGCCGGAACTAACTATTGAGAGCATAACCAGCAGAGTTTTGGATACTCTGTACAGTTTTTACGACAAAAACTGTAATTCGTTTAATTTTGAATCGAAAAATAATAACATATCGACTATGCCCGATTTTTTTGATTTCAGTAATGATGGTGAGCTAATGCGTGCATTACTTTGAATTTTCAACTTTAACTTTTACTTTTAACTTTTAACTTTTTCACTTTGCAGATGATGAAATTAACACAAGTTTATCTTCAAATGACCAAACCAAAATTGACCGACGATCCAATATAAAACATCAGTTTTTCAGTTATTTAAATGATAACTCAAGTGCTGATGACATTTGGCAAAATTATGATTTGCTCAAGGAAGCATTCATTTATTTTAACACACCCTTACCATCTTCAGCTCCGGTTGAACGACTGTTTTCGTTTGCCGGAATCGTAAACAGTCCAAGGCGGCAATCACTGTCGGATTATTCTTTTGAAAAATTAGTTTTAATGAAAGCCAATTCAAATTTTATGTAAATGAGAATTATTATTCATTATTTATTTATTTTATTGTAGCAGAATTTAATTTATGTTACTTGATTAATTCAGATTTTCAATTATCAATTACATATTCACCCTAACTTAACTTTGTATAGTTTTTTTTTTCAATAAATGTAATGTACAAGATTCCTTTAAAAAATAATCAAAAGTAATCACAAAAAATCAAAAATAATCAAAAGTAATCAAAAATAGTCAAAAGTAATCAAAAGTAATCTTTTGTAGTAGTCGAACTCATTTTTGATTACTTTTGATTATTTTTGATTATTTTTCAGTAATCGCAAGTAATCCTGATTATTTTTTGATTACTTGTAATCGTAATCAATTAGTAATCAGAAATTGTTGAATAGTGGATTATATAATCATTACGATTCTTTTTAAAAAGTAATGTAATTGATTACTAATCGTAATCAAAATTTAACAGCTCTGATTTTAACTGACTTGTCAGTTGAACTTGTCAAAGTTTAACGTATGACGAATTCTATGTGCCCCGGCGTTAAGAATTTAAACTTAGCTCAGCTTACCTTTCTATTACTACTGTATTGAAAAACTGTGTTAATTTATTTTCCACCCATTAATGGTTTGTAGTTGCAGTAGTAGCACACAGTTTAAAGAAGATAATAAATATTTATTTATTATTTTGGGTAATATATTCTTAAGAAATATGGTGGCATTTCATAACATCTAAAGACGTAATGTACAATAACTTCGTTGTAGTCCGGCATAAACATCGTATTTGTTTACTTTAATTTTGTCGTGATTTATGTGCAATGAACGTCAAAGAACAAAGTGATTTTTATCTTTCTTTTGCTGTCTTTTTAGTCGCATTTTTTTCTGCAAGTTTCTCGTTCTTCTGCAAATTTTACGATTTTTTGCGACGTAATTTAATGATGTACACAATTTTTTGCAGTAAAATACATCTTGGTTTTAATGGGGGAAAGTAAATCAATGACTAAGTGGACGCCCGTTGACTTTTGCGGTAAATAAGAATTGTTATTTTGTACTCGTCTTTACAGCGGCTGACGTCTTTTTGTTTTGAATTTTCAGGATCTTAATAAAGTGTATATGTATATTTCTGAATTCTGTAATAATATCGACCTAAATGTGTTTGGGTTGTATACATATTTTAAGTATTTGGCTTGTTAATAGAAAAAAAATATTTCAGTCGCCTTATTATTTTAATTCACAAGTCTTATCAGAATTGAAGTAACCAAATCTTCTTAATTTAAATTACCTCTAAAACTCTCTCTTTTATTTAAGAAGCGGCTCACATCTATGGATCATGTTGAGGCGAAAATTTGATTTGGCAACTCTTTAATGTTGGATTGGTAAATAAATTGGTACTATCACCACTAAAAAGTGTGATGTGTCTGAACAGAATAAATGAAAAATTTTGCTAAAGCTGCATTGGTGCAGGTTTCTGCTTATTGTAAATTTTAAGATCAGGAGTCATGTGATCAAATCCCATCCGCACTATTATTATAAAGAAAATAAATTTTTGTTTGATTGGCTGCGATAGATATGTTGCTTTAAAAGCAAATAAATGATGAAAAGTAGTTCAGACCATCCGGATTCTTGATGAGACAAGGAAAACAATTGTTGTGTAGCTTCGGTAAATAGGATAAGGAAGAGTGAGATGTTAGTAAATAAATATAAAACTACTTCTTATGGAACGTTAACTGAGTAAACAAAAAATACTGGGAACAGTCTAGGCAGATCTACAGAATAAGTCCAGATTTACACTATGCATTTTTTGAGGCATATTTTTCAATTCTTCGTTTAAGTTGCTGGGATACACGTTATTTAAAAATTAACAAAAGCAAAAGTAACATGCCCTAAAAATTCAAGCAATACCATATTGCTTACCCCTCTTCCTTCACCAACAAACAAAAATTTTATGCTAGTTTCATAAAAAATTGCATAGTGTAAATGCCGTATAAGATACAGAGAATAGATAAAGTGACCCAGAAGAGTAAAATAAAATTTAAAGGTTGAAGAACCCGCTAAAATATTTTATATTCAATTAAATTAAATGGTAAGAAACTGCACTAATTCAAAAGATGACAAAAAATTTTATCCACGGTTTTAAGCAAGATCGTGCATAAAAAAAATTCTTGAGAAACATTCATCATCTTTGCTGTAAATCAAATAAAACATCCGTATTTCGAGTTATAAGTGTTTGTAGTAAAAGTTAAAGTCAACAGACTTTTTATAGCAAACAGTAATAATATAAGATTTTTATTAAATTTAAAGGTTTATTAAAACATAAAAATATGCAAATTTGTTCCTTTTTTTGTTTCTTGTGAATTTTAATGTAGAAATTTTTTAACTTTATTTTACTTGCAATAAACGTTATCGTCCAACCATCAAGACAAAATAAATTAGTAAAAATTACAAAAACAAAATATGAATGTTAATGAGTCGAAAGAAAATTGCCACAAAAACTTTTATGATAAAAGAAAATTATCGTTAGACTCATTATTTATAATTTAATCTCAACGAAGGAAAAATGTTTTTATTCTTCAATGTGAGAAGAAGTCAGGTGCAGTAAGTTAATTTTAAAAAATGTTTAATTGAAGTAAATTAAAAAATATTTAGAGAGTTTCTACAAAATTTTTTTTTTTTTTTACCATGAGTCATCATTAACATTTCTCTTTTCCTTGAAATCACTTTATACTTAAACGTTCGCTCTTAATGCATATAATAATAACAACATCATGTCACAAAAGTCTTCATACGATTAAAAATTCTTGACTTGCAAGTCTAAATAAATTTGTTTCTAAGTAAGGCTAAAGTTTGCTAGTTATTGTGATTTTTTATAAATAGTTTTATAACAAATTGTGGCTTTTGTTGGGAAATAAATATTTTAAACATACAATAAATATAAATTTAAGTTTTAATATCCTGTTTCTTGCAAATAAATGCATAAGTATGCAAAAATAACTACCTTGTGTTTACATACAAAGAATGCTGACACAGGTTGTAGCGAATCAGGAAGGGCATTTTATTATATTGATATCTGACGTTTGCTGCGCTCCTTACAATTAATCAGAATAAATTTGGAACTTAAGCTGAGCTAAAAAATAATAATTAAACAATATGAAATATATTATTTGGAATCATTTTTAAAGTTACTTTACGTTACTTACGTTTGATGTGTTCAAAAATAACAATTTCAAAATATTGTGATGAAATATTAATTATCAAAAACTTAAATACGAAATGTATTACTGTGGAAAAGTATATTCTATAGCCATAACGCTACTGCTTGTGTAAGTTAACAGTGGATTCTATCAAAACTTTTCTAAAGAAAATTAATAATTTTCATTTAATAAATATAGTTTCAAAGATAAGAATCTTGAATTTTGTGAACAAAATTTTGGTAGAATCTGTATAGAGTAAATCATGAACTATTTTAGTAATTTATCCTATAAAGCTTATCCTGTGTAAAACAGCATAATTATAATATATTCACGTTAGAAATTTTTCCATTTAGTTACAGAAACAAAGTAAAGCACATTAAATGATTTTTAAATTTATGTTCTTAATTGCTGCAAAAAAATTTTATTATTTTCAAAATTTTTTAATAAATATTTATAATTGCTAACGTATGTTTACTTTTATAACATGGTGTTAATGATGCTAACCTATTTCGCAGAATTTATTTTTAAGATTTTCACGAAAAACATTAATTTGATTGCACAATTTTTTCTTTTATAAAACAGCTTAACAATAAAAAATGATTCATTTATTATATTGTGTTTTTATCATTATTCCTTTTTTTGTGTTTTATTTTTATTTTGTTTATTTATTTAAAATGTAAAAAAAATATATTTTAAATACTTGCAGAAATTCAACAGATTATTCTTGCGCTTGACACAAAATAAGTTATAACTATAGAACTAATTATGATTACAAGACTTTTAAAGACTCTCAAAAAAAGGTATTTTTTAAAAAAAGAATTAAGAATTCTTTTATTCAAACACAATCAGATCATATGCAAAATTGCAATATCGCAATAAATGTTAAATATTTTCTATTTGATACTGAAATAAAAACCATAACGGCCGCGCTGACTTGAATTAACCTTCTTCTAAGTAGAAAGTATATGTATTCGACCTTTACAAAAGGTTTAGATAATAATTCAAAACAATTCAAAAATGAGTAAGAGTGCTATATTCGGTCTTATATACCCCTTATATGCCGAGTCTTATATACCCTGCACAATGTATGTAAATCTAGTTTAGTGAAGTAACTCCAATCCAAAAAAAAAAAAAACAAATATAGAGGTGACAGAGAATTAAAAAATTAAAAAAAAATTTTTATATAAAAATATCATCGGCTCTTAATGGGATAAATAATTTTTTTATATTAAAGTATTTTCGAAAGATCTCTTTAAAAGCTTTTAAATGATACCCATTAAAGATATGGAAAAACTTGAGGCAGGCGTGGTATTTTGCCCACAGCCTGAAACGACATGGATCGAACTTGCTGATTTTCAATAGCAAATTTATCTAAGCTATATCTAATTGATTTTCATATTTTAATTTTCTCTAGATAATCTAATACCTTGGCAAAGCTTTTTTCAACCTAAACACGGGCGGACAGACAGACATCGCTTAATCAACTTCGCAATGCATAAGAACTTAGAATTTAGACACTTTATGAGTTTAGAAATGGATATTTTAATATTACAAACATAATGACAAATTTTAAAATAAGACTTATTAACGTTAATTTTTAAAAAAAAAAAAGCTTTAAAATTTCCCAAAAATTAATAAAAAAATTTTCAAAAAGAGAACAGGTTTATTCGACCGTTACGTAAGATTTATATAGTTATTTAAAGTAATTAAAAAACATAAGACTTAACAGTAAGTTAATTCCTCAATTCCCAAAAAAAACATAAAAATTCCCAAAAAATATTATAACTTTTTTTTACTAGAGAACGGGTATATTTGACCTTTACTTAATGTTAATATAGTATTTCAAAATTATTTCTAAAATAAGATTTTTTATTGTTAATCTCTCAATTCCCAAAAAAAGCTTTAAAAATTTCCAAAAAGCGTGTTTCCATTTTTTTTTCTGCATTTATCAGTTAAGAAGAAAATTTATTTTTATATAAAATATAAAAATATGATTATAAAAAAACTTTCGATTTAATATGAGTGTGTTCACAAAAAAAAATTTTTTTACATAAAATACAAAAACATTCATTTTGGAATTTTTGTTAAAGAACTTTTGGATAATCAGGGTAAGAGTATTTTGTAGCAAAAATTGGGTAAAGGAATTAATTATTTGCATTTTGTTGGATATAAACCCTGCTGTTTAAATAGTCATTTAACTTTTGACAAATTTGTCATAAATTTTTTTAACCCGTCTAAGCCCTTGGAAAGATTTTTTTGTTTTATTGTTTTTTGTAAAATACCTATATAAAAGACATGCCACATAAACTCATCTGACAAAGCATGTGACATAAGATCTTTGGTGTTACGTCATAAAATTACTACATTAAGATATGAATGCAAAAACTAAGAAACGTCTCTATTATATACGGTATACTCTTGAGAGATCTAGGATATTTATCTCAGAAATTTCAGAATCATCCAAGAGAGTATTATTTTACGCTTAGAATCAAAGTTAGTCTGATTATAATGCCATGATATTCAAGATAAAAAGATTTTGATGAGCGATCTCATCAAAACAATTTTATGAAACGAACAAATTTGCACACATTTTAAAACTTTATTTTTTAAGCGCTTAAATTTAGGAAATATTTTAAATTTTAGAAAATATCTTAAATTTATTATAATTAAATGTTAAAATAATTTCGAAAATTCACTGCCACAGAAACAGAATAGTTTGATTAATTTATCACTGCCAGATAGTTATGAAACTTCATAAGATTATTCGGAGAACTTGTTTCCCTTGTTTGAAATTGAATTAATTTCAACAAATCAGCTCCTTTTTTTGCCGGCGTTCTCTCACATAATGTCCTAAAGCTTATCCCAGTTGTAGACACTGTGACAATTTAAACAGAAGTATTTAAATTAAACGGGAATGGTGTCCAAATGCAGTAAGTGGGGTTCTCCATCCGATCTTAAAATAAGATAATTGTATTTGATTTAAGATAATCGGCACTTATCCTACCCACGAGCCATCAACTCGGTGTAAACATCATGTCGCAAATGAATTCGGCTAATGTAGACACCCAATGCTCATGTTTCGTTTATATGCAACTATCGTTGGCCGAACATTTTTGTCTGAGCAATGATGTTCGCCATCAAATATGACTTTTAGTATGATTTCTCTATTTCGAATATACGCCATCTATTGAACAACAATGCGAACACTCTCTTTCTTATTAAAAACATTGAAACGACCCTGACGACAAACAGAAAATTATGCTCAAACCGAACATGAACATCGACACGTTTTCGCCACATACAAGAACATGAACAAATTAATTCCGTTGTTATGTGCAAGTCTTGTTAAATTTGATGGCTAGTGGAGACGTGGGGTACTTCTTACACCACTCCGAATTTATTTAACTATGTTTTCACATTTCTTTCTGATATAATATGTAAATCAAAATAATTTAAATTCAATTAAATTTTTACACCAACAAAAGATACCCAACCAAAAAAAAATCCATCTGTCATGTGTAAAATGTTGGCATTCATAACTTAAATAACTTTTTTATTTAGCGTTTTCTTACAAAAACCAAAAGAAAAAAATCTACCTCGGCCTCCTCATGATACAAGTTCAGTGCACTTTAGTCATTGAAAATAAAATTGAACTTGCAATTTGTTTCCTATTGCAATGCACTTCTTCTGCTACAAGCCATGCACCAGACAAAATATTTTTCATAATTAAGATCGCAAAATTGAAAATAAAAAAGCATAGGAAAAATATTCAATTTGTTTTTCCTCAAACGAAACGAAAAATAACAAAGCTGACAGCTTCTTTGTTTCTTGTAGAATTGTATGAAACGCAATTTTGCTATAAATTTTACAAAGATAAAAAAACACAACAAATTTTGTTATGGGCCATCATGTTCTGTATATAAAATTATGATTAAAGGAAAATTTTATTATTTTTATTTAAAAAAATAAAAAAAAACGTGTTACGAATAACATTAAAATTATTGTCTATTAGGACAGACAGAAAGACATGTGTATAATGTCTATGAATATAAAAATGTTTAAAGTAAATCACGAGTTACATGTAATGAACATTAGACAAATTTTAATAATTAAAAAACAATTAGTCATGGTGGCAAATTATAACAATTAAATCAACTTTTGTGATGACAATATTCAAAATAAATCTTATTCAATTATCATGAAAATTAGAAGAGAAACAAGGGGCATATTTATTTGGTAAAACTAATTAAAATTTTATTTTTAGAGCATGTTTGAACAGACCATTGGTGGTCAAAGTATTTGCTTTGTTTTACCGGCAAATTAAAATTTAATCAAACCGCTTGTGTTATGCATAGTGAGATTATCTCATCGTTTTTATAGCTTTCCTATAGGCGCTTTCACACTATAAGACTGAGTATTAAGATTTGTCAAAAATTCGAAATAATATGAAAAATCTTATAGTGTGAAAGCGATCTCAAGTAAAATCTCATAGATTGAGAAGTAAAATTTGACACACCGATGGCTCTCTCTATTTTTTGAAATTTTTCTAAAAGCTAAGACATTTCATATTATCAGGGTTGTTTTTTTGCAACAAAAAATGAAGCCAATTAAACAAACAGCTGCTTTTCAGAGACCGAAGCCAATTGCTGCATAATCATAGCTTATCCGCGGCTGATTTTTGTCTTGCGCCGACTTAAAAATACCAACCAGATTTTTAGAGGTAATTAAGAACTGTAAATGTTTTTCTTATTTTCAAACTAATTTTAACGATGTGCTTATACGAAACATTCAGTGCAGATATGTATGTTAAACAAAAACAATTTCAAGCATATCCATCGATTAATTACAAATTTTCTTATAAGTAACCTAACAATTTTGCTCAGTTTAGGAAAACAAATGAGTTTTTTGCTAAGTGAAAGCTTTAAATATGTAGTGTTTAAATCTTTCTACGTTCTCTACAATTTATTTTCAACTGTCGGTATTGCCAAAAACACACTAAAAATTGTACTTGTGTACTAAATAAAATTAATCAATCAGCATGTGTATTGTTATTAAACTTTTTGTTAGTTTATAATACAAATTTGCCTTAAAGCTTTCAACAGCAAAAAAAAATCAATATTTGCAAAAACGGCTGAAAGAAATAGTATTTTTAATTATTTTCTATACAAATTATCATATACATACATCATAATTTTGTGCAAAAAAATTTCATAAAAATCGCTGAGTTACAGCTTTTCTACACTTGTTCCCAATCGGCTAGTATCCGCCGGCAGCTTAAAGTTTTTCATACAGGCATCGTACTTCTCTAATACATATGTTTTTCTTTAGAACAGCTGTTTGCTTACTACAGAGAAATTATAAACTGTTTTAAGTGTGATAGTGTGAAAGCGTTTTGTTAGATTTTTCGAAATCTAAATCATTCTCATACGAGAAATTTAAATGAAAATCATACGACTCAGTATTATAGTGTGAAAGTGCCTTATGTAATACTTCAAATTCCATTTTAAAGGTTTCTTACGCAGAGCATAAAACACGCAATCCTACTGTTTTCTGTCCGTCTGTACAGCAATATATGACTAACTAACATTTAGACCCTTGAAGTTTTCATAGAAGATGTATATAGCCGCTATAAGAACAAATACTCAAAATTAACGGGTGTTCCCGAATTTACGTAATATTCATTAAAATATTGTCATTTTTTGAACTGTCATAGACAGACACGTCAAATTTTCACAGTTTTAGTAAAATTATGTCCCAATACTGACGTGATTTTCACTCATATGGCTTAGGTTTTTCATCAGTTAAATTCGGAAATTTAGAACTCACACAGGATATGTACAAAAATTTCCACTATAAAAATAAATTTTAAGCAATAAATTTTGAAAAAAAAAAACAATACCAACACCTGCAAAGCTCGAAGACTCTAAGCCAAATTTCTGTTCTTTAACAATTCTTTGCTGTGGACTTCCATAGCAAAATAACAAATATTACTTTTATATCTTTTAATTGCCAAATATTTGTATTTTCTTTAATCTTACAAAAATTTATTTTATTAGACTTTTTTAAAGTCAATTATTTTGTAAACGAAAGTAAGAAACAGCTGTTTGACTAATTCTTGCTAGTAAAAATTTTACTATTTTTCTCTCACACATTTTTAGGCTCTTTTTTACTGCCTACCTGCAAGTTTTTTGAGTATGTGAACACGTTCTAGTAAGAATTAGCAACAATAGTAACAGCAACAATTAGTAACAATTTTTAGTAACTGAACAGACCTATTATATACGCTGTAACAAGTTAAAGCCTGGTACTCTGTTCGAATTTGTGAAAATTGTTGAGCAACATTGATTATTTCATGGGAAAAATTTGACATTTAAAATGTGGTGTCTATTTCGTGATTTGGAAGAATTTAACGTGTTATTGTTTTCACGTATTGTTTGAGAAATGTAAACAAATTGCATATGATTAGCTGTTGTTTAAAAAATTCGGCATGAAATAATAGTTCTTTGCTTTATTTCACAGCTTTGACAAAATGTTGCCAGAAACATTTCATATGTTTTTCTACAGTAAAAACAGAGCACCACTTCTGCAAAATTTTTCATGACTTTTTCATACAAATTTTTTATATATGTAGCTTGACAGCATTCCGCCTGAAAAACTGAACAGAGTATCAGGCTTTAGGAAATAAAATTGAAAATTAAAAAATTACCCAAAATAAGGCACGGAACTTTGTGTGTGAATCAAGCTCACACTTGGCAGATTTGTTTCTTTTTCTGACAATACGGGAATTGTCATTTGTTCTCCATTTGTCAAATCAAATTTGTTGTTAAAGGCTTCTTCTTCTTTTAGGCCAATTATGAATGAAAGTGATATCTGGAAAATTCCCACCACGACCACGCTGATAGATTTCGCTTCGTTCAACAAAGTTTTTAGACAGTTTTTATTAAAATGGCGGTTTTATTTCGTTAATCATTCCACGGATTTTAAGTTTTAAAGCTACAATCGATTCGATTGGCTCCGTATAAACTCTGTCCTTAAAATATCCCAACAAAAAATAATCCAGTGGTGATAAATTACGCGATGTGGCTGGCCACTACTCAGCTGATTTTTGTAAAATAGTGCGATCGGGAAATTTGATTTGCAATTAATTACTCGTTTTATTAGCTGTGTGACTTGTGGCACCGATCTGTTGAAAACACATATCAGTGATATCCACGTCATTAATAATAGACCTAAAATTCAGTTTATAACTTCTCGCGATAGCGTGCTTCTTTGACCGTAATTGCATTTCCAGCCTCATCTTCGAAAAAAAAAAACAGCCCAATCAACAGTCCAGATCACATAGCGCAGCATATAGTCACACGTTGAGCATGCAAAGGCTTCTCAATAATCGCTCTATATTTTCAGAAGACCAAATACGCCAAGTTTTGCTTGACAAGTGAAAAAAGGCTTTGTCTCTCATGTTGTTGGTGTTGCCACAATTGAAAAACAGAGTTCTTATTAAAAATTCTGATTCATGAAAATTTGTATAATTTTCTTAAAATATTTAAGCCTCTCAATTCCCATTCAAGTGTCTCAGCGTTTTGAAACAAATTTAAAATACTTTACTTCATGTGGTTGGTTGTAAAACACTAATGCTTCACCAATAACCCGAACGTTTACCCTGGGTTACTTTGCTCTAGAAGTTGGCAAGCTATAAAGTTCTGGTCTTAAAATTAAAACTGATTCTGGGGAATAAAACTGAATTGGTTATTTTATCTCTTTTTGTATTTCTATTAGTTCTTTGGCAATAGGTGACCATTAAGGGTGGCTGAAATCGCGAAAAGCATAATATGAATAAAAACGAATGATGGTTTGAAGAAAATATCCTCACCTGCGTTATAGCGTACATTACATGGTACACTTGCTGGTTTAATAGGCACAATATTTTGCCAAAGTACACGCACAGTAAAGGAGGAAAGTAAACTTCTGCTTCCGTATGTGTCATTAAAGCCATGAAGGCCTATTATTCGATTGGCTAATTCCTTTCTCTTTAAAACGAAAATCTTGTTTGTGAGTTATCCAAATTAAGAGTATATAACTTCCATTGTAGTGTCCTCACTTGTTTTAACTCCCCGTTTTAGTTCATTTTCAATCAACTCTTTAGAAATACTTTTTTCCTTGTACATTTATCAAGTTTCAAGAACAAATACTTTTTAGTACGTTGATGTTATTTTAAAGTTCTCTACTTCAATTTTGTAGTTTTTCTACACAACTTTGTTTTAACTTCTGATTTGTTGTTTCTTTTTTATACAATTTCTTGTTGATGTTAAGTTGTATAAAAGAGATTTGATGGAAAAGTTACTTATTGTTGATGATTTGCTTTGCCAAACACGCAGAAACACCATCAACATCAGATGTAGTCACATACAGAAACGATATACGTACTGATTTATATGCAGCGTTATTACTAAGGAGTCATTTCGACGGTTGAGAAATGAACAGCAAGTTTTCTTAATACCATTAACCAATCATGCATGCAGTCTGTTATTCTTTCAACAAATAACAACCCAAAAGGAACAACTGCCACAAACTCTCATAATAGTGTACAGTGTGTTGTTCGAAAAAAAATAAATTTCTCAACTTAATGGAACAACATTTTACAATTTAAGCAGGGAACTCTGTTTGCCAATGTAAAAAACCAATAATATTAATTTTGGTAAAATTGTACTTAGTGCCATGTTTTTGTTACTAAAGTGAAAAGTTTTTCACATGAAAATATTTGTAGTTTTATATCATAAGCCAACGGTTCTCAAATGGGGGTCCGTAGCAACCATCCAAGGGGCCCGCATGAAGAACCGAAAAAACAGTGTTTTCAAAAATAATAAAAGTTTTATTATGAATTTGGGCTTCAGAGGGGTCCGCGAAAAAAAATTAGTTTACTAGGGGTCCGTGAGTAGGAATTTGATGAGAACCCCTGTCATAAACACATCACTAACTCTAGAAAGGAAAAACTTTTCACTTTTGTTACAGATTCGATACATTTTTAATATTGTGAAAATTTACGAAAGGGCTTTCTTGCAGCAATCTTTTGTTGTAAAATGTTTTCGGCAACAGATCTTTTTATCTGCAAGATAATATCAGCTGTTCTTATTTCTTGTGTAATTATCTACAAACAACAGCAAATAATTTTCCATATTAATGGCTTTAAAAACGGCTTTTTTCATGCGAAATCAGCAAAGAACAATACAAAGACAACAACTAAACGAAAGAAAGACAAGCTTGACAGTCTTCAATATTTTGCTAACTTTCTAAACTCTCATTTAGTTTGAGAAATATAATAATATAATTCGTAAGGATTTAAAAGTCAAGTATCTGCTGATTTATTTTCATCTCCGTAAGAAAATATTTAAAGTTGGTTTGTCCTGTCATCAGCACATTTATCTCGGTAAGAATACCCCAATTATATTTAAGTACATTTTTATTTTCAATGGTAAGACAAATCTTGAATATCATCGAGTAATCTTAACTTTAATTTAGTAGAGTTTCACAGCGCTCTCAGAATTCTGTATTGAAGTCGAAAGCAAGTAGAGATCATTTACTATTGTAAGTGGATTTGGTTAAAGTTTTCCGCATTAAACAAAATCTATAAATATCTATTAATATAATAAAGCAGTAACGGGGAAATTTCTGTACATAAAATATCTTTTGAAAATTATGATGTTGAAGTAGATTGCAATCAAAATGGATTACAAAACACCTATTTTTGGAATTTATGTATGTCTATCCGTCTGTCTGTATTCTCATTACGCAAAAACTTCTAGATGGATTTGAACAAAATTTTGTGAGGAGGTAAGTCATTTTGTATAGAAACAAATGTGAAAGCACCCAATTTTAACGTTATAATGATTCTAACACAGTTTTCAGTGCATTTTATTTTCGTAAATGAAAAATTTTAACACAAATTATTCTTAATTTCAATTTTGAATTAAAAAATTATAAATGACAAGCAAACGAAGTCGTGGGCACTGCTAGTCATACGTGGGAGTAATTAATTAAATAAATTAATTAACTAACGATTTCATTAGCATTTAATGTTAAATAATTTAATGACTTATTTAGAATTGTCATTATTTTGGTTAATGGTACTGCTTCTTATTATAAAGATTTCATTGATAATTAGTTAAAAACAAAATTATTACCATTGACCAATGGTTAAATGGTTTTAAATCATTATCATTAATGAATGTATTCCTTATCTTTGAACACAAAAAAGACGTTTTAAGATATAGTTGAGAATTATTTAAAGATGGTTTTTTGGTCACAAAAATATGGTGAGATGATATGTTTTAAATTTTTAAGGAAAAATGAGACACTATGAAATAGGAAATATTTTTGTAATATTAAGTAATAAGATCTGCTAGCTGGGGTGTTAAGTGAACTCAGACATTTAATTTTACACCTATCTCACTTAAAATTAATAAATTATTAAAATTTTCAAATATAGATCTACCTACAAACAATTAAAGCATTGTGTTTCATATTAACAATTTTTTTATTTAATTTTAATTAGTAACTACACGATTTCATTGAAATTTAGTTTCCATTAGTAAATATAATTATAATTAAAATAGAATCATTGGCATTAAGTGGTATTTAATTTTTTTCATTGTCATAACTTCAAATAATACCAATGTAAATAAAATGGTAATGAAAAAATCCCAAGTGTTGTGCTAATGAAATCAGGAAACACGTTCCTTAAAACCGTAATTTCATACGCGCTCTGCATCTGCATTAACTGCATTGGCCAATTAATCGCACTACGCCGAACAGTTCGGATGTGGAATAAACTCCCTGCAGAGGTCTTTCCAGCCGCTTTCAATGTGAAAAGATTCAAATCAAATGTTCACAAGCACTACTCCCTCTATCCCCCTCTCCACAACCTAATTTCCTAGTTTTGGCACAATGCATTGCATAAGTAGGGTCATCCCCTGAGTCCATCACTCCTAATTAAAAATAAATAAATAATAATGAATAAAATAAGACAGTGAGCTTCTTTGGTTAAAATAAAGTTATTTTATTTTAAATTCCCCTTCTACAGACTCAGGACGCATATTGAGCTTTATATTAAGCTTCGGCGAATTCTGCGCTAAAGACATTTTTATGAAATCAGGGTTCCTTTCTATAAGAAGAGCTATGACACTCTTTTATCGATGGCTCATTCGAGTTTTGTTTAAAATAAAATTTTTTGTAATATACTGGCATGTTACAAATTTCGTTCGTACCATCAGTGCCTGTTCGATTTCGTTTAAAGCCCGTTCAGACTATTATACAAGTATTAATATTTTCATCACATTTTACGATACGAAAATCTAAATACATTCGTTTCGACTGTCAAAAAAACTATTTAAAATCACATATTGTGTTCAGACCATCACACTTGAAATAAAATGTGTAATACAAGAAGGAAACAAAACAACTGTTCAAAATAGTTTTTATAAGTAAGCAACCCTGATCCAATAAAAAGTATTAACGTTTAAAAAAAAAATCGACAAACGAAAAAGTCTTATGGGATGTCAAATTTTTATCGTATTATTTTGCAATTTGTGTGATGTTTTCTGTTCACACTTTTACACTTGCTCGTATTATTTGAATTTTTGACAAGTATTAATACAAAGTATTATAGTCTGAACTAGGCTTTAGATGTTACGGAATTTTTTGAAAAAAAAAAACTAGCAAAAATGAAAGTACGGCAATATCTTTTAAAAAAATTCCATTTTTTTTTTTTTTTTTTGTTTTATAAAGGTTAAAAAATTTCATTTTTTATCATCATATTAAAATAAATTTATGTAAACCTATGAAAAATATTTTAAATGATTTTTATATTAACAAAATGCTCAAAATAATAATTCCACATATCAAACTGAAAGTGGTTTCATTCCGATAATTTTTTTCGTTTTACGTTTTCTATAGAAGCCAAATACGAAATCAATTCCACTTCCGAACGGAATTTTGTTCTGTCACATGGCTGATAATTTTAAGTTTTTAATAATAAATAATGTCAAGAACTAAACGAAATTAGCCCTTATATAGAAATTTTAATTTAAAAGTTATTTCTTGAAAAAAAAAATTAAAAAAAAATATTTTTAACTAGTCGGCTTAAATTTGTTTGCCTTTTAAGGGCGATCATGTTACTTAATATAATGATTTAATTAAATTAAAAGAATTTTGTTTAAAAGTTTCCTTTAAGTAAAATTCCTATACAGTTTTCCTTTCCATTCGCTGTATTCCTTTTGCTATTTAATAATAAATAAAGTAAAAGGAAGTAAAAAAAGAACAAACTTCTAAAAAATTTTAGTTCTTCTTTAAACACGGAATAAATTAAATAAAATGCATATGTATGTGCTTTTGCCCTTAAGTTGGAATTAAATGCATACAAAACGAAAGAAAAGTTTTTTTTTAGTTCTGTTTAGCTTTTTTCCATTTGGAGCGAAAGAATTACCTGAGAGCTTAAAAGAATTTTTATTGGACGCCTTGAATTTTTGATAAAGTTTTTAATTAAAAACTTTTGCAAAAGAGTAGATACATAAACAAAGATTTTAAAAAATAGAAAATATTAAAAAAATATTCCACGGTGTAAAGCTACTTACAACTTTTGAACATGTAAAACTTGTTTAATTTTAAATTAAATTATTTTAACTGTGACTACAGTCATTTCTATAAAAATGGCAGCTATTTTTACTTGTTGCTGTTAAGAATAAAAAACTTTTTTGATGTCAGTAAAAACTTTTTAATAAAAACTAAAACAAAAATCATGATTTAAAAAAGGAGATCAATGAGTTCTAGCGCTCGCCAATGTTAAATTTTAAAAGAAAAGATCTCGTTTTTATGGAATAAAAATTAAACAAAAATCATGATTTAAAAAAGGAGATCAATGAATTTTTGCGCTCACCAACGTTACATTTTTAAAGAAACCATCTCGTTTTTATGGAAGTGTGTCAAAAGCTTTTATATAAACGTACTTTTTAACTCTCTGTTTTACAAACTAAGCACAAATTTTTGTACCCTAAAAATAAATATTCCTGCAAATTTCTTCTTAAGCAATAAAGAAAAATTTATGATTTTTTTTTAACAGCTTTCAAGAATTTTTAATAACTAAGTATAGCAAGGCGAAGCTGACAATTTTTTGTTTAATTTTGTAATGTGTAGAATTGCTGTCAAAAGTGAATTATTTTATATCACATAATTTCTTTTTTTATTATTCTCTAAAAAAGAATTGTAAGAAGAGTTTTAAATTAATTTAAAAAACGAATCTTAGTTAAAACGTTATTGAAAACGGTAAGAAAAAAGTGTAGTAATTATTTGTGTTGTAAAGTTTATCATACACTTAAGTGCCCGTTTTTCTTTTTATTGTTGTATTGTTGTAGCCGCGCTGCCACCTTATGTGAATTCGCCTTGTAAATAAAAAAATTTAATTTTTCTACACTGAAAAAAATTTCTTGCAAATTTTCAACAAAAATCAAACAAACATTTTTATCGATTTTCAAAATTTTTAGTAATTAAAGACAGAATTTGTTTTCTTTTTTTTTAAATAAATTTTGGCATAGGTTAAACTTTAATAAAGGATAAGATATTTTTATGTTAAAGGAATTAAGGTAATTGCTGAATGAAATGATGTCTTTTAATTAAATGAAGCAGGTAGTTATTGTCCGTTTCCTCTTTAACGGAATTTAATCCTTAAATAACAGTTTTACCAAAGAAACTTTTACGTTCTAAAAAGTACTAAAATTTACTTAAATTTTTTCTTTTAGTGTCTGGACAAATTTTCTTTGTTATTTCTTCTTATTATTATTCCCTTTACTTACTCCTTTCATTACCCCTTTTATCTATTTTAAGAAACAATTTTTTTCCATAAAGCAATTTATGAAAACATAATGTTACAACTTTAACCCCTTTTTCTCGAATTTCCAGAAAGCTATTTAATTTATCTTTTAGAGCAGATGAATGCAATTGAAATTTTTTTGGAAAATAATTGTTTCACAAACTTGGAAGAAACAACAGGAATTTTTAAATAATAACTTTATTTGGAATTAAATTTTTTTTATAATTTACATAGTTTTATATTAATTTGCTATAATTTCCTCTTTTATAAATTTTGACACTTCGATCAACGGCGTAAATTAATTTATTCGACACTGCTTTTACAACGATTTTGGCATGGCGAAATAATTTACCAGGTGGCATCGTTGCGGCAGCTGAGAATTTTTTGTTTAATTTTGTAATGTGTAGAATAGCTGTCAAAAGTGAATCATTTCATATCACAAAATTTCTTTTTTTATTATCCTTTAAAAAAGAATTGTAAGAAGAGTTTTAAATCAATTTAAAAAACGAATCTTAGTAAAATCGTTATTGAAAAGGGTAAAAAAAAAGTGTAGTAATTATTTGTGTTCTAAAGTTTATCATACACTTAAGTGCCTGTTTTTCTTGTTATTGTTGTATTGTTGTAGCAGCGCTGCCACCTTATGTGAATTCGCCTTGGTGTTGTGGTAAAATCTCAAACATTTGTATATTTTATTTATATTGAATTTTACCTTTTTTACATTCAATTTAAATATATAAATTTTATTTTGATATTAATATTGCGATTGTGTGAGTTGTTCTTCAAACATTTCACATTGGGGCAGTATCAAAATATGTTGGAAATAACTCATCTATTTGCGAAGGACTAGAGCGATTGATCCAAAATTTGGCATGAACATAGCAGAGGAGCTTAATTTTTTAAGCTGGATAGCATCTTCTTTTCAGGGATGGCGCTATGTGGTCTCAAATTTGGATACCTCGCACCTGAAAATTTTTCTAACGCTTGGGGTTTCTTTAATATTTGTCAAATTCTTAAAAATTATACATGATTCTAAATGCCTTTTAATCTGCATGTTTATGTTTAAAACTGATCGAATTATAAGCATTTTAAAATTAAAATTATTAATTTCTCGATACCTCTTGGTCCAGTTTTTTCAATATATTGGCTACAATTTTCAGCAAATTTGTTAGAATTTTTACCGTAGTTAGCGAGCTAAATTTATACCATTCTGGAGAAAATTTAAAGAAAAGATATAATTTCTGAGTTAAAAATTATACGATTTCAATTTTAAAAATCCAAAAATATTGCAATATTGTGTATTTGAGGCTTAAAAGAGATGCCAAACTAAATTTTTTAATAGCAAAAATTGTCTTAAGGGATACATAAAAATTTTTAATTTTTTTTTTATAAAGTATTGACGGTGGCTTTAGGCTCATGTATAGTCTCTATGCTTATGTCAATCGATCGGCCTAGCCCTTTAGAAAGGGCTGTGTTATATCCAAAATATTTTATTTCTGCCCCACTGTGCATTGATAAAATTTCGATATTTTCGTAATTTTTGGTGATTTTCTGTAAATTTTTTATTTTTATTACCCGAAATTCTTTTTATTGTTTTGATTACTTTGGAACCATTTAGTAGAGTTTTGATGCAAGTTTGAATTTTCGTTTTCTTGTTGAATTTACGAATTTTAATATTATATTCAAATATTAAAAAAAAATTGGACTTAATGATCTTTAAATATTTTTTTGTAAATTTAAAGTTTTCGAGAGTCTTTTGTGAATTTTTGAAAATATTAATTTTTAATTTTTCATGAAATTGGAATCTTTTATTTATTTTAGAGTTTATATATTTCTAAATTTTTATGTAAAAATTCCGTCTTATTTTTATTCATTTTTTCAGGGAATATTTATATTTTTAATAGTTTTTATTTAAGTTTAAGTTAAGTTGCTAACAAAATTTAATATCATGTAGATTTGTATAATTTATTCAAAATAAATAAATAAATAAATAATAGTAAAATAAAAATATTTGAATAAATTTTATTCAAGCAAATATATTATTATTCTTTATATGTATTTCAAAATTAACGGTTTCTTTATTCACCTTTTCCCAACAGATATAAAAATTTCCCTTGTTTTTAAAACAGCTGTTTAGTCATCTGTCGGCCACAAACACGTGCAATTTAAGAGAGAAAGAACAAGAAAAACATTGTTTATTTTTCCTATCGCTAGTGATAGGAGCTTTAACATTTTTTTATCTTTTATAAATTAATAACAAAAACTATATTTCAAAATGAAGTTATATCCTGAATTAACAAATTTACGTCCCACATTTAAAGATATTCCTGATAAACTTAATGAAGTGAGTTAACAATCGGTTTATGTGTTTGTCCACAAAAGTTCTCAAGAAAAAAACCTTTAATATTGTTTTCTTTTAGCACTTACAAGCTTTGGGTGCTCCTCATTTGGATTCCTTTAACGAATTTATTGATTATGGTTTATCCAATGTGGTGCAACATATGCCACCGTGCAGTTTTAAAACGCCAGCTGGGGAGAAAATCGAATTGTATTTGGAAGATATTAAAATATCCAAGCCACAAGTTCCTTTATCAGTGATAGATGTAAAAGATCGTAATATTTATCCAACGGAAGCTAGGCAATTACATAAATCTTATACAGGGTCGTGTTCTATAAAAGTTGGGTGGAGTGTCGGTGACGTAAAAAAGGAACCTATCAATGTAGATTTGGGTGAAGTACCCATCATGTTAAAATCAAAAGTTTGTAATCTGGGCAATAAATCGCCTGAAGAAATGGTTAAACATGGAGAACATGATTCTGAATGGGGTGGTATATTCATTGTCAAAGGCAATGAGAAAATAATACGCATGTTGCTGATGAGCCGACGTAATTTTCCTATTGCCATCAAAAGAACAACATGGAAAGATCGTGGTGCTAATTTTTCTGAAATTGGTATAATGATAAGATCTGTGCGCGAGGATGAAACTTCATACAACAATGTATTACATTATCTTAACAACGGTACATGCAAACTGATGTTTTCAAATCTGAAATTTATGGCCTATGTGCCGGTATGTTTGATCATGAAATGTTTGGTCAACTATACGGATGAAGAAATATATAAACGGTTGATTTGTGGCTATGAACAAGATCAATACTATCTTAGTTGTATCCAAGAAATGTTACGCGATGTCCATGTTGAGGGTCTACATTCCACTGGCCAATGCAGAGATTATTTGGGTCAAATATTTCGTTCAAGATTTCCCGATTTGCCATCATGGAGCTCAAATACCGATATTACTAATTTTATAATGGAGCAGCGAATATTGATACATTTAAAAACGAATAAGGAAAAGTTTAATCTGTTGGTTTTTATGATACAAAAGTTGTTTCAATGTGTTCAGGGCAATGCCAAGATAGAGAATGTTGATTCCGTTATGATGCAGGAAGTTTTGACATCAGGTAAGTAAGAAAACTTGTGAATAAGACTTAAACCTAAAAAAAATCCGGTAAATTAGAGAGTCTAAAACAAATAAAATATTCTTTGACCGTGACTTAACAAAAAATGAGTTTTACAGTTCCTTTATTCTTAATTAATTTGTTTTAAAATTCAAGCTTTAGTTACACGCCTTTTATTATTAAGTTTAAAATTCCATCAATAGACCCTTGTAAATTCATTAAGAATTTAAGCTAAAATTATTTTCGGAAAAATATTTCGTTTTTAAAGACGGTGACAGGATTCATAGAGACGAATTATGCTACTTTTGAAAAACCAAAAAGGAAGGAATAAACATTTTGAAATCATTAATAAAATAAGTGAACGGTCAATATGTGGATCACATGGTTTAGTGATTACCACATTACATAAGAACATCTTAAGATCTGTCGGTGCTTGATTCTGTAGCTTGAAATGTGGCTCGTTATTTTTCCTGAATATTTGAATCGAGTGGGAAAGTCATTGCTACAACAAAAGTTTATTTTATGTACCCTACAAGATCTGGGGGCAAATTATGGCATTCGATTTCGATCGAAGTTTACATTTAAATTTTATAGAAATTTCTATTGAAATATCGAATGCCGTAATTCTTGCCTCCTGGCTTTGCAAAAGGCTTCAATAATGCTAAAAAAAAATGTATTTAAAAAAATCTGTTTTTATGGTTTTAAGGACTTATTAGCTTGCCCAGGTATAAACAGATTTTTTGTGGGGGTATTTTTTTTTTTATAAACTATGAAAAAGTTTATTATAATGAATTCTCTAATGGAGAGCCCTACCCACCGGCAGTGCCAAATTTCAGCGGTATATTTTTCTCTAAACAAACAGGATTCATTATTTTTTAAGCTTCTCAATAAAAACTATTCAAATCATCAAATAAATATTAAAAATGTATCCACATTTCCTCTCCCACTATCTTCTTTTTAGGGCATTTGTATCAAAAATTTTTAACGGATCGTATTGAAAATTGGATGCAAATTGCAAAACGTTTGGTATTGAAAAAATTAAATACACCAGATGCTTTAATAAGCTCAAGCATTTTAACTACAATTTTGTGTGGCATGGGTGGCATTGGTCGTGCTATGGAATCCTTTTTGGCCACCGGCAATGCGCCCTCACGAAGTGGTTTAGGTCTCATGCAAAGTACTGGTCTGGTTATTATGGCTGAAAATATTAATCGCATGCGCTATATGTCACACTTTAGAGCTGTGCACAGAGGTTCATTTTTTACAACAATGAGAACCACAGAAGCTCGTCAATTGTTACCCGATGCATGGGGTTTTATTTGTCCTGTACATACACCTGACGGTACACCATGTGGTTTGTTGAATCATTTAACTGTGACTTGTAGAGTTTCTACAATACCCGATAAAACATTAGTGGATGTGAGTTATACATTTAATTTACATTTTTTACATCAAATGATTATTTTCTTTATTTTAGAATATTCCTAAAATTTTGGTGAAAATGGGTTTAATACCAATTGATTCCGATCTAAAAGATTCCTCTAGTAAATTGTTTGTAGTTTTTTTGGAAGGCAAGCTATTAGGTCACATAAGACAGGCCGATGCTACAAAAATTGTTGATAACTTAAGACAGTCCAAAATTGAGGGCAAACTGCCAGAAATGATGGAAATCGCTTATATACCCTACAAGAAGATGGGTCAATTTCCTGGTCTTTATTTATTTGTTGGCCCTGCCCGTCTTATGCGGCCGGTAAGAAATTTAGCCCTCAATAAAATAGAATATATTGGCTCATTAGAGCAAGTCTATATGGAAATCGCTGTAGATGTAAAAGAAATGTATCCAGGCTTTACCACCCATATGGAATTATCTAAAACCGATTTTATGAGTAATTTAGCTAATTTAATTCCATTGCCTGACTACAATCAATCGCCACGGTTTGTTTTAATTTATATCTATACAAAAGGCCTTTAATAAAAATATTCATTTATTTAGTAACATGTATCAGTGTCAGATGGGCAAACAAACCATGGGCACACCATGCCTCAATTGGCCCAAACAAGCAGCCAACAAACTATATCGCTTACAAACACCCTCGGCGCCACTTTTTAGGCCAATCCATTATGACAATTTACGTCTAGATGATTTTGCCATGGGCATTAATGCCATTGTAGCTGTTATCTCCTATACTGGTTATGATATGGAAGATGCCATGATTATTAATAAATCCAGTCATGAACGTGGTTTTGGCTACGGTTGTATATATAAATCAAAATTTTTAGAACTGCGCGGTACAAACTATTTTGCACGCAATCCCCACATTCCAGAATTAGAAAAATATTTGGATAATGATGGCTTACCGTATCCAGGAGCTCGGTTGACTCATGGTTGTCCATTTTACAGGTAAGTACATTGTGGTTTTGCTTAATTTGCATTAAAGTTTTTTTATGTCAACTAATTAAAACAAAAATATATTTTTAACACTAGGTACTAGGTTTTTATTGATTTTATTTCTAACGATGTTAATTTTGAAATCTTCATGATTATGAGAGTTTTATTTATAAAGTCGTACGTATGTAATATTTCCTTACAACTGTATATGAGGTTTCGTCCACTTATAATTCAGTTAAATATTATTCGGGTATCAGAAAACAGTATATATTAACTCTTTACAAAAATTTTGGTTATTATTGTATTGTAGCGATAGTGTAATCTAAGTTTTAATTCTCATTTCATAGTTCTTGCTTTGTTATCTAAACAAGTAAGAGAGCTTTATTCGGCTATGCCAAATCTTATATACCCTGCACCATATATCTAAAGCAAAAAACAAATATTCGGCTGACAGAGAATTAAATATTAAAAAAAATATTTTTACATAAAAATGTCATTCGCTCTTAATGGATAAAAAATGTTTTTTTAAACTAAGGTATTTCCTGAAAGATATCTTCAAAAGCCTTTAAATGATATCCATATTGATATCTTAAAAAATATGGTTCACAATCGTATTTTTCTATGAAAACTTAGCTTAAATATAGGCGAGCGCTAATTTTTTTACTTGATGTTTTTTCTTATTTTATAATTCTCAATCGCCCCATTAAATTCTTTTTTAATTTGAGTTACTTTACTCAACTAAATTTGTTCTAAATGATATGGAGAAATTACAGGCAGGCGTGGTGTGTTTTCCGCTACCTCAAAAAACATGGACGGATCTTTTCGATTTTAAATAGCAAAATTTTTAAAGCTATGTCTAATCGATTGGCGTATTTAAATTTTCTCTAGCGCATCTAGTGCCTTGACAAAGTTGATTTCAATCCCAGCACAGACGGACATCGCTTAATCGACTTCACTATGCACAAGAACTCCGAATATATCGTCGGAAGAATTAGAGAACGCTGAAACTGACAAAAGTTCGAAAACACGTTTTTTGCATCATTTTTATCAGAAGAAAATACAGAGTCGATTGGTGTCTGCCCCATATTTGTATGATGAACAAAATTCACTTACGCCGTCTGCGTTTTGAAAAATACCAGTGTCTTCTTTGTCGTAAGCCTATGGCACTTTTGCGTTAGCTTAAATTTTCAAACTAAAACTTACGCCATTCTTTGCATTTTGTTCAAAAAATATTTTTCCCACTCTATTTATTTACTTTAACTTACAGCTATTAAGTTTTATTAAAAAAAAAACCAAACGTGTCACTTAACCCGTTTTGGAGTTCTAAAATTTTGTTTCTATAAAAAAAAACATTGTAAAGCATTTTATAGGTCTGTGGAGGGAAAAATCGTTTGTTGTAAGCCGCAGAATCAACGGGAATAATAAACCTGAGAGAAAATATCTATAGCCAATATATAAAGCGAGAAAAAATAAAAATATGTCTTTAAAATCATGTTCCTAAGTTGTATTTGTGTGTTTTTGTGATATGAAATTTTTTACTTTCATACAGGTTGGTTAACATTTCATGTTTTGTCAGTTACAGTTTTCTTTAATTCTTGCGACGATATATACTTTATGGGGTCGGAAATGGATATTGTAGGAATTAAAAACGGAGTGACAAGCTTAGATATACTCTTCTTGCAACTGTGGTGAAGGGTTTAAAAAAAGCAAAACGTACAAGTAAAGAAAATCAAATAAATAATTTTGTTTGCTGTATTTCAACCTTTCTTACGGAAATTTACTATTTTTTTCTTACTAGATAGTTTGAAAAATGGTACCATTTTTTTATTTTTTATTATATTTAATAAAAATCATTATGTTCGAAAAAGGCACTAAAATTCATCTGTTCTTATTTATATTTTTAGGTACATAATACCAGTTAAATTTTACTTGAGGCACTCGTGATTAAAATTTTCATTAAAATTATATCAACAGATTTTTGTTATTATTTTTTCCTTACTGAAGACACAAACTTCTTTTCTTAAAACAATTTATATTTGATGGAGCATTTTATTATAAAATATATCAGATCGCAAAAAAAAAAAAATAAATAATAGACAAATATAGTGCATGTCTAAGTCCATATATATGTATTTGTATTTCTAAAACGTTCAAAATTGCAATCACCAGCTTTAAATGAACAGAGGAATACGATTTAACTTTGTTGCGAAATTTTTTATTCATGTGACCAATAGGGTACCAAAATTAATTTTTACCACTTAGGATCCACATATTCTAAGGTTATTTCGAGCATTCAAATTCAAAAATATTCAGTATTGCCTTTTTATGGGCTGTGCCTTACCCACTCAATAAAATAATATAAAATTCTATGACGCGTACCCTGAAAATTAGTTATACATGCAGATATAAAGCTTAACTTGTGTTGTGTAGATCTACACATTTTACTTGGTCAAGCAGCTTCTAGACAAGACTGGCAGATGGAGAGCCATTGTATGTCTAACTTTAATATATTTTGTTTAGTTCTTAAAAAGAAATTATTTCCATTTTTATCAACAACAAAAATATAATCACACAAAAGGATTTCGGACCGTCAACGTAGTTTGCCTCATGGTCAAAAGAAATTTTCACTTCACTTGTACTTTTGACAAATAAAACGCATGCGACACATCATTTGAAACGTTTCCCCCATTGTTTTAGTCGACTATTTAACACACAGTATATGAAATAAATATTTAAATTTTACAATTTCAGCTACTACGACACAGAGGAATCGACATATAAATTACATAAACTGGATGAAAAAGAAGATTGCATTATCGACAGTGTAAGATATTGTGGCAGTTTTAAAGCAAATGCACCACGTATGGTCTGTGTTACATTGCGTGTACCACGCTCACCAAATATTGGTGATAAATTCGCCTCTCGTGCTGGCCAAAAAGGTATTTGTTCGCAAAAGTATCCTGCCGAAGATTTACCCTTTACCGAGACTGGTCTCGTACCCGATATTGTATTTAATCCTCATGGTTTTCCCTCGCGTATGACAATCGCTATGATGATTGAAACAATGGCCGGCAAAAGTGCAGCATTACATGGCCTGGTGCATGATGCCACCCCTTTTCGTTTCTCGGAAAAACACACCGCTATCGATTATTTTGGAAAATTACTTGAAGCTGGTGGCTACAATTATTATGGTACTGAACGTTTATATTCAGGAGTTGATGGGCGTGAATTGATTGCTGATATATTCTTTGGCATTGTCCACTATCAACGTCTACGTCACATGGTGTTTGATAAATATCAAGTGCGTTCGACCGGTCCTGTAGATGCAATAACGCAACAACCAATAAAAGGTCGTAAGCGTGGTGGCGGTGTACGTTTTGGTGAAATGGAACGTGATGCTCTAATATCTCATGGTGCTGCTTTTCTTCTACAAGATCGTCTCTTTCATAATTCTGACAAGACACTTTCATTAGTGTGTAAAAAATGTGGAAGTATATTGGCTCCGTTAAAGAAAATCGTAAAACGTTCAGAAAATACTGGTAAACTGCAATCGGTTCCTGATACTTGTCGTCTGTGTGGCGATGGTGAAGGTCTTGGCTACATTGAGATTCCTTACTCCTTTAAATATTTAGTTACCGAACTGAGTTCCCTTAATATTAATGCTAAATTCAAATTGACGGAAATATAATTGAAAAAAACCTCATTAAGGAACAATTGTATGTGACAATTTTGTAAGTTGCTATTGAAAAAGATGTTTTTTTTTTTATATTTGAAAAGTCTTTTAAAATATTTTTTTAATAAAGGTATATTAAAAATAAAAGTGGAGTCGTTAAAATTTTTATAATTTTTTCATATTTTGAATTGCGCTCTCAAAATGATTTAACAAATTTTAATTTTATCTATCCAATTGAAATTGAAACTAAGATATTCATAAACGTACCTTCCCAGCAAACATTCGAATTAAGATATTTTTATTATTTGGGAAAATTATGTTTCTATAATTTAATATTGGTCGTTTGGTTGTATAAGTCGACCGCCGCACTGTGGTCAATATTTTGAGATAGCGGCCAAAACTACTTTTGGTTTTTGTTCTCCGATTTTAAAGTTATTAGACTCATATAAAAGTAGACAGTAGTAAACCTCGGGAGCCAAAAAATTAGAACTCTATTTCAACTATTTCACTGAGAACAGGGTGGTCCAAAATGGGCTTTTTCAGAATTTAGTAAATTTATGATATTTTTAGTTAATTTTTAAAGTTTAAATGATCATAACTTTTATGTTTTTCAAGATTTTTGGACGAAATAAATTTTGTGTTGTAACTTAACTTATTTCCTATTACTGGTAAAAAATTGAAGCTCTACTGTTTTCAGAACAATTTAAATATTTTTTTTTTTAAAGGTCAAATTTCTCGGAAATTTCCTATTTCATAGAGCACAACTCCTGTGAGTCAAGCTGAGTCAAAACACAAATTTACTATTTTGTAGTCCTTACTCTCCCCTACATTCCTATATATACATGTCCATGCATCGGGACTGCACTTTTTGAGCTACAGCAATTTTTCTGATCCAAGGTAAGATATTCGGTACAAATGAACGTCATACTTTTTGAGAAGTTATTTGTATGTGAAAGTGGCTATTATGCATATATTTTGATGAAATTTTGTACAAGAGTTCTTATTGATCCAAAAAATAATTCTGTTGAAATTAGGAGAAGTCGGCCCATATTTGGACCTAGTCCACATAGAAGGGTGTATCAAAATTTTGACAAAAATAACAAAATAGAATTCCCAAATTATGTGGTATCTAGCAATTAATTTGGAAAAGGTAAAAAATGATTTTATTGCCATCTAATATTACATAACTTAAATACCTGAAACTTGCAAATAAATTTAAAACCAATGGAAATAACTGGTAAAACCAAGTACCTGTTATATTATGTTTCAAAGAGGAAAAAAAGATCATGTTGAAACTTCGAGCAATAGTATATTAATCCATGCATTCATTTTTTTTCTTCATTATTGTTTCAACAATGGCTAAATTCAGTTATAGTGTTCTATCTGATATATATTTTGAACGGAAAGATGAAAACGACATTATTTTACATATAATGAATAATCCATTCTTCAAAATATGCGACAAAGAAGAAATTAAAATTCATAAATTAAAAATAAAAAACTTTTTAAATACTTTAAGAAAACGGTACAATCAATGTTCCAGAAACAAGAAATTGTTTTACTCACGCAACCAAGAATGGCTAAGAAATAAACTTATTTTTAAAAAGGCATCAGTAACTACCACGGAAACTGAAAAAGGTGGTCGACCAGCAAAGCCAATTGATAATTGTAGTGAAAGATCACGAAGACGCAAGCTTAAACATATCAATGAAGAAGTTTCTTGTGGCATCATAAAGGATTCATTTCTGCATCAAATTCAACCATCGAAAACTAAAAAGAGTAAAATTGCTATCATTAATAAAATAGTGGAAGCAAGCCCCAGACGCACAAAAAGGATTTTAAAAAGTATGCCGACACCAACTGAAGAAAATAAATTAACTCCAGAAGAAGCATTTGTACTATTTTTGGATTTGAAAATGACTAAAAACCAATATACAGAATTGCGGAAGCGAACCAATGAAAAAAATTGTGGAATTTTTCCATCATATCGAGATATAGTTTCTGCCAAAAAAGATTGCTTACCTTCACCAACTGCTATTAGTGTAACTTCAAGTTCAGCAGAAATAAAATTGCAGGATCTTCTTGAACACACTGCAGAACGATTACTAAAGACATTTGATGCTGACTATTTAAAGAAGTTTAAAAATTGCAGTATGACTTTAATTTCTAAATGGGGATGTGATGGGTCCTCTGGCCAGAAACAATACAAACAATGTAATGCGGAAAATTCATCAGATGCCAATTTATGCATGATTTCTTTCGTTCCATTACGTTTAACAAAAACATTTATTGGTTCAGAGCCGTCAACTAGTAGAGCTACAGAGATAGATGTATGGAAGAATTAAATTCCATCGTCAACAAAATTTTGTAGACCAATAAAGTTTGCTTACAAAAAAGAAACTAAAGATGTCATAACTGAAGAAGTTGGCAAAATAAGAGATGAAATTAAAGAACTTAAACCCGTGATATTTGAATTTAATGATCAATGCATCGAAGTTAACTTTAAAATGTCACTTACAATGATCGATGTTAAAGTTGCACAAGCTTTAACCGAAACAAAGTCTTCGTCAAGCTGCACCATATGCCAAAAAACATCAAGTTAATTGAGCCAACCACCAACACAAGACGATAGTTTTAATGAAGCATATGAATTTGGAATGTCACCTCTTCATGCTAGAATTCGTTTTATGGAGCATATTCTTAAATTGGGATACGATTTGGAATTTGGCCCGTTAGGCGAAACAGTGAGAAACAACAAAGAAAATTTGGAAAAAAGAAAGCAAAAAAAAGATATTCAAGAAAAATACCGTGAGATAGGCCTTATAATTGACCAGCCAAAGCAAGGAGAAGGAAATTGTAATAATGGAAACACAGCAAGGAGATTTTTTTCCGATCCAGAAACTGCAGCTTCTATAACTGGAGTAGATTATGATTTAATACGACGATTCCAAATCATATTAGAAGTTATAGCATGTAGCAAAAAGATAGATGCAAAAAAAATTTGGTCAGTATGCTAATGAGACAGCAACCCTTTATAACCAAAAATATTCTTGGAGACATATGCCAACCACAGTTCACAAAATTTTGTTCCATGGGGAACAAATAATTCAGCACAATATGCTTCCAATTGGAGATCTCTCAAAAGAAGCGCAAGAAAAAAGGAACAAAGACTACAGATTCTTTCGCGAGCACAATACAAGAAAAATTTCCAGATATTGTACTAATGAAGATCTTATTAATATTTTGTTGTGCACATCAGACCCGTATATGTCCAGTATTCGACAAAAATGGAAATCAACCTCATTAGAGTTAGATGAAGAAGCTAAACAACTACTGCAAAATGAAAATCAAAGCTATTTGGAAGAAATTTTTACTAATATTGTTTAATTAATACTAGTTTAAAGATTATAATTTGTTTCTAATTTTAGTATAAATTTTTATTAATACATTTAAATAAAATATATGTGCACTTTAAATCAATAGTAAAAGTTTACTAAAAATTTTATCGATGTTGTGTTCTGTATATAATATATCCAAATGGTATTGATATTGTTGGAATTTCAGTGTTATTTTTCAGTTTAATCCTCACAAGAATTAGCTTTCTTTCAAAAAAAACCTACCTTTGGCCCCTGTGAATATTGAGACTAAATAAATGTCAGTGGCCAAATGTTGGCATTTTCTGACCAAAATTAGGTTTAGGAATAATAAATAAGTATTGGTTGTAAAATACGATTGAGGAAAATAAGAAATTATAAAAAAATACCTTTTAAAATGTAAAAATATTCAACTTTTACATGGAAACTCAACAAAAAATTAAAATGCATTTTTAACTCCACAATACTTACGTTCCTATCGGTCGATTTTTACGTTTGAACACGCAAATTGAAGCTTAAAGTCCCTCCTATTGAACAAAACAAATTGACCAATCCGGTCAAAAGTCATAGAGTTTTGACCGCTATC
This sequence comes from Cistogaster globosa, assembly GCA_937654795.1. Lineage (NCBI taxonomy): Eukaryota > Metazoa > Arthropoda > Insecta > Diptera > Tachinidae > Cistogaster > Cistogaster globosa. Next base: position 129,766,564 of record OW569404.1, on the reverse strand, counting down.
TCGCGAAATTGACCACTGTGCGCCGCACAGTGGAACATTTAGTGAGAAGGCGGTCAAAAATTCATAACTTTTGATTGGATCGGAATTTTGATATGCGGTTTTTTCTGTTTGGTAGGTGGGATTTTAACCTTTAATTTTTTATAAAAAGCATAAAAGACAACCGTTATTAATTGAAGTTGGGTATAAAAGACAAGTGTTAAAACATTAAAAAAAATTTTTTTTTTCATATGTATATTCCATTCTTATTGTTACAAATTATAATTATTAATAGTTTTGTAAACTAGATCTTGTCAGGAAACACAAAATTTTGGGCCCCGTAATGTTTTTAAGCTTAAAAGCAAGAATGGTCAAAGGTTGGTTTTTTTTAAACATCCTTTTGAAGTAAAAATTTAAAATTTTTAAAAAGTTAAAACTTTCTTAATAACAAAAAGTTTTAAAAATAACAAAAAGTTTAAAAAGTTTAATTTACATAAATACGTATACTTTCAAATCAAAGAGCCACTATAAATAAAGCAATTTTATTAAAAAATTTTTTCTAAATAGCATTGATTTTCATCATCTAACAGTTATTTAGCCTCCTCTTCTAATTCGACTGGAGTTGTTTTCCATATTTGTTAAACATCTATGTACCTGAAGTGTACAACAAAATGGTGATAAGGTCTTCAGTAGTACAACATCTAGACATTTTCTTGTGCTTTGTTCGCGAAAGAGTCTGTAGTCTTTGTTCCTTTTTTCTTGCGCTCTCTTGGTAGCAAGTTATGTTGAATGATTTGTTCCCAAATATACAAAATTTTACGAACCATTGAAGACATATATCTCTAAGAGTATTTTTCATTGTAAAGTGCAATTGTTTTATTGGCGTAATCAACGAATTTTTTTTTTGCATTTATCTTTCTGCTGCATGCTAAAACTTGTAATATGATTTTGAATCGTCTTATTAACTAATAGTCTACACCTGTGATATATGCTGCAGTTTTTGGATCGGAAAAAATCTTCTTGCAGTATTTTCATTATTCGAATTTCCTTCTCCTTATTTAGGTTGGTCGATTATAAGGCCTAGGTGAAGATATATTTTTTTAACTTGTTCCTTTTTCTTTCGTTTTTCTGCAAAAATAAGCAGATACTAAGAATTATTACGTTAAGATCATCCCATGAAGAGTGTGCGCACATCTTTTGTGTAAAAATTGTGTTATTCCAATAAGCAAGGAATAAGCTTACGTTTCCTTACCATTTCCAAAGAAAGTCATAATAAACATGTGCATTCACGTATTTTATTTAAGGCTTTCTTTTTAATTATATCATTATTCTGGATTCATAATTCTTTATGATCTTATTGTTTTATGATATATTCTAATGGATAACCAAAATTTCATTAAATATTTAGATTTTGCAAATTTGATCGCAAAAGCGATGTGTTCAAAAGTTAAAATAATTCAAAAATAACTCTGTAAAAAAATGTTTTTTTAATTTCGTATGTATTCATAATTTATGTACAAAATACCTGACCTTTGGTCAGAGAGATTGCTCTAGTGCACAAGGTTGCAGCCTCGCGCACATATAATGGGGTATAGGTGTGTAGGGGAGGTTTTGGGCTATAACACAGAGAAATATCTTTTTGACGTGATTTGACGGGAGGGAGTTATGCTCTATTAAGCACGAGATTTTTGAAGAATTATGACCTTTTTTAAAACAAAAAATTTAACAGCTTTTAAAAAACGTAACGCCTTTATTTTGATTGCACTGATAACTAGCAAACTGCATTATTAAAGAAAATTTAATTTGATTTGATATCTTTTTAAACAAAAAAGTTATAGTAATTTGAAAATTTAGAATTTACAAAAAAAAAATTAATTTTAACAAAATATTTGGGAAGTCTATTTTGGATCACCCTGTTCAGTGTGTTATTATTGGAACAGAGTTCTAAATTTTTGCCTCTCGAGGTTTACTGGTGTTTACTTTCAAATGATTAAAAAAACACTAAGATCGGTAGCAAAAAAAAATGATTTTTGGCCGCCTTCTCAAAATATGTGCCACTGTGCGCCTGACAAAAGTTATAAATAAATAAAAATTACTTAAAGCAGAACAACTTAAGAAGTCTGCTTTTACATCGATTTAAGAATTAATATAAAATGATTCTCAGGTAGGGCTTGGGAAACGGGAAAATTTCGGCTAAATTCCCGAGAAACGGGAAGTTGAAAATCATTAGCACTTTAAAAAAATACACTGATTGTTTTTCAAATATTTGGGTTGTAACATTTAAAAATTTTCAAATATCTCGTTTTGTGTAAATTCTACTACATCTGTACATGAAATATTTTTTGAAAATTTTGATGTTGGTGTGGAATTTATGTCTGTCTGTCTATTCGTCCAAAAACAAGCAATAGTATGTCTAGTGATTTGTTAAATGCAGTTCTAAAATCATATATTTCCAAAAATAAATTATAAACTACTTTTTCAGTATTTTTGTCTTTGTAATCTCTCGTTATATACTACAAATGTACATATTAACGTCTTGTCCCCTGAATTGTTTTTATGTTTAAATAAAACTATGATTTTTTTTAATATTATTTTTTTTTCAGTTTGTTACTTTATCTCGAAGGAGGAACATCTGTGTGCGAGCAGATTTTGCTTCTTTAAAAAAGTAAGGTTATAATTAAAGACGCAACGCGCACGTGTTTTTCAACTGGCACTTAACAGTGTCCACCGTTCTGAAATATAAATAAATAAATAATTTTCTATACAAATATCCTGTTTAGGATTCCTCACTTCCTATACGAATGTATAGGTCGACATGCAGTTCCTGGAGAGAAGTAACATATATCTACAACCTTGTGGGATACCCTGGCGCTGTGGTTTTGTACCCGTGCCATTAAAAATTCAGATTTCAAAAAAAAAATTATTTTAAATAAGCTTGTTTTCTTCCATGATTGCTTTTTTCCGGGAATGTGATATTTTTTTCGTTTGTTTTTTTTATAAAACGACGGAACCCAACAATCTTCAGCGTTTTGTAAGTTGTTGTTGCACTATGCAAAAATTTTAATGCAGCTGCCAATCAATTAACTAATGAATGACTTTTTTGGATCTTCTTTAATTAAAAATTTTTTGGGGTTTTTTAAGTTTTCAGTAATTTAAGTTTCGATCTTGAAGGAGACTAAATTCGGTAAAAACTAAATTCAAGCATACTTTCAGGCGTATGAAATAAAAAGAAGTCATCTTGGAATATTTTGAGTAAACAAGTTTTGACAAACTTGGACATGAAAAACTGTTCATTTGCTTAAATACTTAGTAAAATGCCCCTGCTTTTATTTTTTTAATACTGATTTTTTTGCAATATTTTTGACGTTTGAGCTTTAAGTCGAATTTAATTTCTAAATGTACGATTAAGATTAGGTGGTGAGCAGGCAGCCAGAAAAAAAATCGGTAGTTATAAAATAACCTATTTTTAGAGATAACGAAATGAAAGTAGTTATATTGAAATTGTTGCAGCATATTGTCAGAAAAGCAGAGTGAAGCGTAGTAGGTGAGTGCTACGAAAACTCGATGTGCGGCGATGTGTGTTCATGATTAGATCTCCCAAATTCCTTTAAAATCAGCCTCTCATTTGTTGTTGTACTGGTGCATGTGCTTGCAGTTGCATGGGTGATAATGCAGCTTGGCTGTCAGTGCAACAAATATTTCTTCCGAAATTTCAGTTTGCCGACATTTAAGCTTGGAGGATACTTTGCTCATTTAGTACCTGAGTCTTATTTCGCCAACCCCTGCCGCCACTCTTTTTTTACCATCCACAGAAATTGTGCAAATTACAAATCATCAAATTAAAATTATTTGGATTCGCAATAAAACTTGGTTTGTTTTCTTGAACAAATAATTTAGTAGAATTCAAAAACTACGAGGGCTGCTCTATATATTTCTGGCCTAATAGTAAAAATGCGAATATTTATAATAAAAAATGGTTTTATTGTTTTTCAAAGTATTCTCCAGCATGATTTATACACTTTTGCATGCGCTCAAACCAGTTGTCGAAGCACTTTTTTCACTCCGATTGAGACACCTCTAAAACATTGTTTTTGAACACTTCAACAGCTTCTTCTGGCGACGAAAATCGTTGACCACGCATTTTTTTTCTTGATGTGCGGAAACACGAAGAAGTCATTAGGTGCCAAGTCAGGGCTGTACGGTGGATGACCCATTAATTCGACGTTTTGGCCGGTCAAAAACGCTCTGGTTTGAGCCGATATGTGAGAGCTCGCATTGTCATGGTGAACAATGATTCTTCTTCTCTTGTTGGTTTTTCGAATTTCTCCGATGACTTCAGGCAAACAAATTGTAGTGTACCACTCAGAAGTGACCGTCCTACGTTGCTCAAGCGGAACAGTCGCCACATGACCAGTTTTGCCGAAGAAACAGGCGACCATTTGCTTCGAAGTGCTTCTTCCACGAATAACTTTCGTTGGATTTTGCTCGTCTTTGAAGACCCACACGGTCGATTGTTGTTTCGTTTCGGGCTCATACGCATAGATCCATGATTCGTCACCTGTGACGATCTTATAAACGCCTTTTGAAGCACTGCAATCGTATTTTTGCAACATTTCTTTGCACCAATCGACACCGAGAACAAACCTTTTTTAGGGCCAGGTGTTCATGCAGTATCGAATGTATGCTAGTGGAAGAAATTTCCAAGGATGTCTCTATCTCTCGGTATGTCGCATGTCGATCTTGCATTATGAGTTCACGCACGGCATCAATGTTCCCTGGCACAACAGCCGTTTTTGGACGACCTTCATGGAATTTGTCTTTGAGCGAGCTTCTACCACGATTAAATTCATTATACCAATTTTTCACAGTGCTATAGGATGGTGCTTCATCGCCATACAAAGATTTAAGTTCATCAATGCACTCTTGTCGTGATGATCCACGTCGAAAGTTGTGAAAAATGATGGCACGAAAATGTTCACGAGTTAATTCCATTTTTTCTATATTAATTTTTTCAAGTCACTGTAAACAACACAAATAATGGTCGTACGTCAAAACGTTTTGAATACGATTATTCTTAAAAATGACAAACTTTCCAATGGAAATGTCAGATTACACTTGGCAGCACTCAGTGTTGCCAGGCCAGAAATATATATAGCAGCCCTCGTACATACATCGGACTTAAATTTTTTATTAACATCATATTAAAATATATTTATTTTGGATCAATAGCAAGATAAAAATTAGCCTTACCTATAAAAAAAGTTTTGAATGGTTTTTATGTTTAAACAAATGCTCAAAATAACAATTCCACATAGCAAACTGAAAGTGATTTCATTCCGAAAATTTTTTTTCGTTTTACGTTTTCTATAGAAGCAAAATACGGAATCAATTCCACTTCTGTGACATGGCTGTATATTTCAAAGTTAAACGCAGGTAAATTAAATATTTTATTTTTAATATTCTTTATTTTAATTTTTTTTTTTATGTTTTTCCTTCATAATATATGACACTAAATAATGTGTTGTAATTATACATATGTATATATATTTATATTTAATTTATTTGATAACAAACTTTTTTAGACAATTATTTGATCATAAAAAAATTATAAATAAAGAAAAAATTAAACGTTTTATATGGTTTTTTAATACTATTTATTGTTTTTTTTTTGTGTTTTCTTATTTTTTGTTGCAAAATATAATCAGAATTTATTTTTTATGTTTTTAATATATTTTATTTTTTTATAACTATACAAAGATTATTAATGTTTTATAAAAAGCAAAAAATAAAAATAAATGAAGTTTTCGAAAATAAGAAAAATGATTTAAAATATATATATTTTAAATTGTTTTTAAAACAATAATACAATACACTTTTAATAATGGCGTAATTAATATCTGCTTAACAAAAAAAAAACATATTGTTTTGTTTTTTAATTCTAAAATAATTTTTGTTCAACAAATGGAAATATAAGTTTTCATTTTAAAAGATCTTCTTTTAGAGTACTTTTACTTGTATTAGTTTATTAGAATTATTATTTGTCTAATGAGATTTTATTATGTTTTTTTATTTATATTCTTGAAAATTATAAATTTATTATTATTATTTTTTAATAAGTTATTTTCAGGGTAGTTGTTTTTTATTCGATTTGTGAGTAAACTTGTTTGTTTTTTATATCTTTTCTTTTAACATGTTTTATTTATTTATTTATTTTTTTTTTTTTATTTATATTTTAATTAAATCTTTGTTTTTTATATTTTTACTCTATGATTTTTTATATTTTGTAAACTATAAAAATATCAATATCTTTTTTTATATTTCATAAACAATTATTTTGCTCTGAGAGGAAATTAAAGTGGATTTTTTTTATTTTAATGCAGTGATTTTCTACAAACTTTTGTAACAAATATTTTAAATTTCTAAAAATTTTAGAAATTTTATTTAAACTCAACACATTTAACTTTCTCAAATTAAAAATGGGAATATTTAATTTTTTTAGTTTTCTGCTTAAGTCTTCATTTCCAAGTAAAACACACAATGTGGCTGTTAGATTTGAATTAAAGACAAAAAATTCTATAAACTCTTCCTTTTTCTAAAGAGCGAAGCGCACTCCCAAAATTGAGCGGTATTCGAAGCTTTGTTTGAAATTCGAAATTTTTATAATAAAGATAACACGAGACATTTTCTTACTAATCTATTACAAAACTGTCAAAAACGTACGAATGCAATAAGTTTAATACATGGCTGAGTGTGTTACAAAAATTTTAAGTTTTTCGAGTATCTAGAATAGTTTAGTTACTAATTACTAAATAAATAAAAGTATATTATTGCATTATTTCGAAATTCTTGTAAATCGATTAAAAGAACTGCATGTAATTTCTAAGGTACAAGAAATCAAAATCATAAAATAATTATGAAAAAATATATAAAGCATTGTTTTATTAACTAAAACTACACAAACTTCTTTTGCAAAAAAAATTTTTAATATTTCTGTATAATTTCTGAAGTTTTGAGCTTTTTTTTAATTTATAATTAAAATAAAATTGTTTTAAACTCAATTCATGTCTTTTTTAAAATCAATAAAATAATTTATTTAAGAGTTTGAAATATGTATTTAAAATTATTTATTTTTAGTTGGTTAGTTTTCTATTTATGAAAGTCTTGTTGAAAGTTTTTGGAATTTAACGTTTTACATTTTTTATTTCTTTGTGGTATTTTGCAATTAAAAATATTTTTTTTTATTTATTTAACATCTGTTTATTATAATAAGTATATTTTTACAATATTTATATTTTATATGATCTTACCTTTTCACATTTTTGTGTAATGTATAATTATAGAGCTTTACATTTCGAGAATTTTGTGGGTTTAGTTCGAATTTTATGTGTTATATTTTTGCTTAAACTTTTTTAATTACTTAAATTTAATTTTACACCTATTAATGATTTGCATTAAGTTTTTTTTTTTGGAATATTAGTTGTATAAGTAAATAACAGAGTCTGGGTGTTAGTTAGTTAATTATTTATTTAGGATTGTGCTATAATTGTATTCAGGTTTTTTTTAGGAAAGTTTTTCTTTGAGGGAATTCTTAAATTTGGAAATTAAGTTTTTGTCATCGAAAATTAATGCAAGCTTGTGTTTTTTTTAATAAATATATTTTATAATTATTTATTTAGTTAATATAAATATTGTTTTTAAATTACTTTTTTAAACTGTTATTTATTATTTAACCTTTTTGTTTAACTACTTTTTTCTTCGAACTTGTTTAATAATTAATTTTTGTTTTTGTTGTTTTATTTTATATTTTTTGTTTTTTATTATAGAAATGTCGTTGCATTTGCCCCTCTTTTGTTTGCAGTTTTCATTTCTCTAACAATGATTTGTATATTTAAAATTGGTCTGTAAGCAAATCGCATATTTCACGGGTCACACTTTCTTTGCTCGCACGTATTGTTAAACGGAACATCTAAGAAATTTATAATATAATTTGTTAAAAAATATATATTTCACAAATGAGCAAGAATTTTTTAACTTTCAACCAACCTGTGCCTGTTTGTTGGGTTCTAATCTGAGTAAACAACCCACTTGTTGAGTTTGTGTATGTATAATACCCGCACACACCATATTATCTGGATTGGGATCAACATTTTCCAGCAACTGCATACCGAAACCCATGAGTTTGTTACGAGCACCAGGTAAATCCAATGGCTGTTGAGCTTTAAAGACTTTTTGAGCTCTTTGTTGCTCGCTAAAAAAAATATTTTAACTTCAGTTATTTAAAGTTATCTTCAATAAGTTTAAAGACAAATTTAAATTAGTTTTTTAAGGGATGAAATTAAATCTATTTGACTTTTATTATGAACTAAAACAATTTCTTTGTCTGAACTGAATGCAGTTTTAAATTAAAATGCAGAATTCATATCGCAAAGCGTTCATTAAAAAGTAAAAAGTATTTTAACAAGATTTTATTAATACTGATTACAATACACATACTTCGAGGGGACTTAGTACTTCCTAATGTATTACGTTTTTTAGTACCAAAATGTAAATTCTAAATTTATTTATAACTGGGTAAATAATTAAGTGCTGGCAAGGTATTGGCTAAAGTTAGTCAAAAAGAAAGTGTTTTAGTACCAAAATAGAAAATCTAAATTAATTAACATCTGGCTAAGGTAGTTTAGTACTGATTAAGGTACGTAAGTCCAAAATAGTGTTAAAAAAATCGCTTCTAGAATCGGCTAAAGTACGTAAGTCGAGAGTAGTGTTTTAGTACCAAAATATATATCTATAGAGGTTTGTAAGTTATAAATAGAGTTTTAGTACCCAAGTAGAAAGCAGAGTGTGAAAACAAACAAAACATTTCGCAAACGTTTCCGAAAAGTCATAAACTTTTTAAATTTTTTTAATCGTTTTGTACATGAGCAAAACCACAACAAATACTTTTTAATTAAGAGAGAGAGAGCGCAAACAAAACAATTGTCTTTTCGCTGATGTGCTTACTTTGATATCCCGTTGCAATTGTATAATTGCAAGCAAAACAAAAGAAGAAACGTATTTTTTGAGTGTTTCATTTGGTTCGTAAACAGAAGTAAAAGGCTTCTAAATGAAACTTCAAATAGTAAATTAAGTAATAAAAAACAGTTTTATAATTCAATTCCGTAGTCTCTTATTTGTAAAAATGTTAAGCAATAATGGACCGAAATCGTATAAAAACTGAAAAACGAAAACACCAGCATATAAATTTACAAAAAAAAAAATTTATAAATATTAAACATTAAATAAAGGATTTGTTAGTAAATTTAAATGTCAAAAATCTTGTTGTATTTAATATTTTACGGAGTTATACTGAGCAAATTAATTGGCAAACGTATTTTCTTAAAACTTTTCAATGTTGTTCTCATTCATTTCTTTTCTACCTACGTACGTTTAAATTAATGTATAAGCAAAATCAAATGAAATAATCGCTCTTATTGTTTTTGTTTTACTTATTGAAAAGCAAAACGAAATAAAACGTTTCAATTTGTTTATTTTTCTACTCTGGTAGAAAGTACTGGGTAAAGTCACAAGTGAATCTTCTAATATTTTCTTTTTTTGTAAAAATCTCAATTTTTCTAAACTTACCCGCTTAAGTTTTTCCATCTAGCAAAGAATGAATCTGCATTCATTTCTGTTGGTTCGAAAAATTTATTTATTGTTAACGGCAATTTAATGCTGAACTTTTGTTGTACACCGTTATATCGGAAATTCACCTCAATTGTTGGAGCGTCTAAGTAATCTTCTATACATTCGGCGGTTAATAGTTGCTGTATTTGGGCACCAGCTTCTAAGGTGGGTTCAACCGGTTTCATTTGAACATTCAGCTTTAAAGCATTCTCAGCATCCCATTGTAAAACAGGAGTAAAATTCTATAAAAAAAATATTTTTAATAAATATTTTCATTCATTAAAAATCAAAAAAAAATAAATTATTTTACCGTTAAAGGTATTTGAGTTTTATTGCCATAGAATAAACCCAGACGTCCCAAATTCTGTCGGAATTCACTTTTAACACCGATTTGTAACATTTCATTTTCAAATAAAACACCATTGTTCTTGAATAGGAACTTTTTGGTATTATATATAGCGGTATTATTGTTGGTGCTACCATAAATATCGCCTAAAACATCTATAAGAGTACCGCCGCTGTTGGTGGCGTTATTAGCTGGCGGTGTGCTCAAACCTAATAAATCTGTATTGGCGTTGCTGTTTACTCTGCAACAGAAAAAAGAAATTAGTTGTTTTTTTTTTTTTTAATTATAATAAATATGTTCTTACTTGTGATTGGGAGCAGCATGTGTATTATTTTGTACAGCAGCTGGTGCTGGGCTTTTTGCCTCACGTATTTCATTTTCTGGTACCCGACCAGGTTTCTTCTTCTTAAGCACTGCCAATATGGAACTTTCCCTTTCCGGGAATGAGGGCATTTCTTCTAACACTGTAGCCAAAACATCTGTGGATGCTACAATACTCAATTGTAAATATTCACTGGCTCTTTGCTGTAGCTCAGCATCGGCTGATCTTAAGTTACTATGCTGGCGGAACACTTCTTGAATGTTAGTACGTATCTCAGGAAACAGATTTATAAACTTAATATATGTCGATAGTAAAAGAGCTCTTGTCATTGGTGAACATAAATGATATTTTGAGTGCAAAAGTTTAAATTGCACAAGTGGTGCAGAGCGAGAATCTCCAGCAATTAGATTACCAAATTCACCTAAGATGTAGCCGCCTACTTTAACCATATTCTCGTGACAAGCAGGAGCTTGAAGGGCCTCGAAAACAGTCTTAGCCGCATAACCCTGGACCTCTTCGCGATTTATTACTATTTGTATGACACGATACCATACCTCTTCGGACACATAATCGCCAGCAATACGTATTAGATTAAGAATAACATCAACATACCTAAAAAATGTAAACAATTAAATACTTTCTCTTTTCCTAGTTTATTATACCCTTCACTACAAGTAGATTAGATGCGCACGTAAAAAGATTTTCATTCCCTTTCATTGTTCACATTTGTAACTTATCAAGTAAGAATATATTAGATCGATACGAAAGTTATTTAACTTTCGTATCGATCTAATATATTCTCGAAAATTTAAAAATAGCGAAGGTTGAACAAAAAACTACGCCATTTTCTATTTTTTTATTAATTTGTTGTTGTTTTTATTTATGTTGATTAGTACCTTAATATTGGACTTTTCACTAGTTTAAAGAACAATATGTTGCTCTATAGAAATTTTTAAGAAAAAATTACAAATTCAACAAAATCCGGAATTATTTGAAAATTCGAATATTAAAAAAAGGATAAATTTTTTAGGAATACAAATTCTTAAGAAAGCATATTAACACCTCTAAACAAATAGCGACACAACAACAACAAAAATTTACAAAACAGTAAAAAATCGCTAAATTACAATTTTTTAAAATTAATTTTACTTAAAAAATACTAACAAAGAAAACAAAAATTTGTTTAAAATAAATTTACAAGAAAATCGAAATTTTACACAAATCGAAAACAAACCGATATATCATAATTCACAGGAAATAAATATTGAATTAAAAAAAATTCTTTAAAATACTAAATTGAAAGTTTATGTTCGAAAACAAATATTTAAGGATCTTTAGAAAATTGGGCAAAAAAGAATAATTAATAATAATAATAATAATAATAATAATAATAATAATAATAATAATAATAATAAATTCACAAATAAAAAAGTTATTGAAAATCGTTTGCTTTAAAAATGGAGTATTTACAAAAATTTACAAATTACACGCTTTTGAGTATGACAAAAATAAATAAAAAGTTTACAAAATTAATATCATTGAAAAAAATACAAAAATGTTAGGATAAAATAAATTGTTTTAAATAAATAATAAACCTAAGCTGAAAAATCAATTTTAATTCATTTATAAAATCCATAGTTCAAATCCTGATTTAAGAAAAATTAAATTTAAATTCTTTAATAATTTAAATAAATAAAGAAAAATACATACAGACATATGTTACTAAATACCATTTTAAAGATCTCTACACAGGACTAAAATTGCGATTATCTTATCGGCATTTTACGTTTTCGAAACCTAAAAACTTTTATTGTGTGGATGACTAACGGTTCATAAAATATGCACATTGGGACACAGCACAAAAATTATTGAAACTTGTCCTAGGTAATCATTTTTATATAAAGCTCGTATTTTGCAACAACAACAAAAAAAACGATTTTTAACTTTTATATGGTGAAGGGTATTTAATATTCGAAATAGCCAGTTATAAAAACATTTTTTGTTATTTTTACATACCATGTAAAGTCGGTTGCATATTTTTCAGCTAAAATAGCTACTTTTAGTACCATTTCTTCTCGTATAGAATAATCAGCGGTTTCTAAATAGTTTAGCATTTCCTGTACAATTTCCTCTGCATTACTGCGATCACACATAGCATACAACAAATCAACAGCCATCTGACGCACAGAAACATCTTTTTCCATCTAAAAAATAAAATTAATAAATATCAAATTCTTTAATTTATAGATTTAAAAATTATGTATCTTATACCTTCATCGATAAAATGACCACCTCTTGATGTTTTTTAACTTCTTCGTGTGAAAACTCTGAAGTAGCCAAATGACACATAGATTCCAAGGCTAAATAACGCAAGTTGGTCTCACGATTACTTAAGAACTGACCCAACTGATTACAGGCACGCACCAATAAATTAGGCTCACTATCACTATGAATTATTAGATTGATGGCCTCGAATAGTACTGCATTTTTAGCATTTGAATGTTGTACCTTCTTGCTTTTTGGTGGTTCTTGCGCCTTATTCAAAATCGTTTCTAAAGTTTCATTTAAACGTGCACGTACGCCAGGTTCCTCAGTAACAGGATTGTAGTTTTGTAACAAGCGTAATAGTTTAACCGACAACCAAGGCGCTGGCACAAAATAATACGTATAATCTTGCAAATCTGTATAGCTTGCTGTTACAATGCGTGATAAACGGGAAACGGCTAAATTAACACAACCCTTATATTCTTCAGGATTGCGTTTAACTAGTGCATCTATGAGAGAAGTTGCAGCGGTCACAACGCCCATATGTTGATCATTTAACAAATGTATAATGCGGGAAGTCCACTCGCCACCAGGTATAATGTCGGGGCTAGAACGGAACAAACGCAAAAGACAAAGAGCAGCGGATTGTTTTACAACATCCATAGTATCTCTGAAACAAAGAATATGAAAAGTTTTTTATATAAAATTGATATTGTGATTTGTGCTTGTTACTTACCCTGATACCAATAATTTTGGTATTTCATTGGAAAATGATTCAGCCATATCACGACTGCCAATATTGGCAATGCACTGTAAAGCCAAATTAACATGTACAGGATTACGTGATTGTAAATCATTTTTGATTGATTGTATAATCAAGCGTATTAAATCACTATTTGTATTAACCAATACCGAAATAAATAAATAACCCTAGAAATGTTATAGAAACAAGTTTTATAATCTCGTTATTCAAAATTGAGTGTCAAAAATTTTACTTACAATTTGCTTTTCTGAATATTTATTCGATGATAGTAAATTGACCGCTTCCATATGACCAAAATCAATATCGTGTCCCAGCAGAAATATAAATAGCAGCTTACACACATATTTCTTTTTCTGATAGCCATCTAACGTTTTGTCTCCTTTAAATTTACTACGTATGTTGGCCAGTTCTTTATTAATTCGTTTTACTTCCGCTTCTTTACTTTTACCTGAAATAGAAATAATAAAAAAGATATTTATTATTTGAAATAATTTTTATGTATAAAATCAAATTGCTGAAGTTCAATAAAAATAGTGCATTGATTTGATTATTATTTCAAAATATTTAACTATTCTAAGTTTTATATCGAATGTTTGCATTTATTTTATTAAGAGTAAAAAACGTTTTTTTTTTTTTGCTTTACTAGAGAAAAAGAGACTGCCTACTACGGACGACTTGAGAATTTACCTTGTGCAAATAAAAAAAGTGATTGTGTAAGGTGTGTGAAGAGCAAAAAAGTAATCATTAAACTTTCATCAAATCCTATAGTGCTCATGGGACCACCATAATACTCAAGTGTTAAATGTCAAAAGCAGCTTCAATTAAGAATCGCTAAAACAGACCTAAATATTTCAAAAAATCTAAATTTCTTCTAAATTGTTGAAGTTCTTACATCTAAAAAAAATGTTCATAAGATGTCTCTTAAGGTATGTTCCATCGGATTTGATCCTGTTAATAATCTTTGATATTTTGGCAGCGTAATTAGCTTGCTTACTTGGTACTTCAGGAAAGAGCTTGAAAAAGAACTTTTCTTTCATTCTTGACGTCAAAATGTTTGAAAAATAAATATAATAAACTTTTGCTGTAGAAGTTAATACGTTTTAATTGTACAGTAGATCCAAAAAATTTATGATACATTAATTTTTATAAAGCTGATTTTCGAAAAATTCAAGATTTATCTCTAACTTTAAGCGAAAAAAAAAACAGCAGCTTTCACATTTATAATTGCAACCCAGCAAAATATTTGGGTCAAAATAGAACCAGATAACCTAGTTTTTAAGAAATTTTGCATACGTAAATATATATAACACATCCAAAAAATCGGTAACATAATTTTTAAAGAAATCAAAATTCATCTGTTTTTATTTATTTATGTTATTATTATTATTATTATTATTTTTTTTTGTTATAATTTCTATTCGAAGAAAACATAGGCTTTGCGTTACCGATTCAAATTATAAGAACGAATTTCACAAATTTTATGGGTTTTACGATTTCCATCACAAATAAAACATTTTAATTCTCCTGAAATAATTTCGCTTCTAGTGGTACATTTACAATTCCTTAATATGTGTATATTTTTGCTTCTATTCACTGATAATTAACAACATGTATACAGGGCGTCCTGAAATTTAAGCAAAATTTGAAAGAAATATTGGCAGAGGAAGTATAAACGAAATGAATCCTGCTATTGTTAATTTTTTTCTCACGCTGTGTTAAGAATTCTCACAAAGACTTGAAGAATCAGCTTTAACACTCATTATTTTTGATTAATTTTAACAGGAATAAATTTATATATTTAATGTTTTTGTATTTCTTTTCATTATTAGGATTTTTAATTATTGATTGATAATATTTGGGCCCGATTAATTAATAAATAAAACAATTAATAATTACAACAAAAAGAGCTGTTTGTTTGATTGCCGGTTTATTTCTACGAACGCTAAGCTGTTATCTGTCAAATTGTTTTTATTAAAAGTGGTCTGTCAACACTTTAAGCGGTAAAATAAAACAATGCTTATATTTTGCGACACCCTTTACATGTACAAATATAACTTGTTGAACCCATTAAGTACCAGTTACATGTAGAGATTTCAATAACAATTTATTTAGCATGTAAGTAGAAAAAAATAATAATCTACAATAAAATGTATAGAAAATTAAATCTATCTACTAGCAGACATCTACTATTAAATTATCATAATTGAATGTTCTAGCGCCAACAATAATATTACAACAACAAAAAATTACCCACAAAAAAATTAATGGTGTGAAAGGGAAGATATACTGATAACGCTATAGACACGTACATATTCAAAAAAAGGAAAATTACGCCCCTATTATTAAATAAATATTTAATTAAATCATAAATTTATAAATGAAAATTATGTTTTTTTTTTAAATTGTTCTGAAGTTTAAAAATGAAATCACATATTTTTAAACTGCTTTCAATTGCAGCAAAAGCAAAATCATTAGTTGACTGTTTATTATAAAATATAAATTTTAAAAAACATTTCTTAAAGTTGATATTTTTTATTAATTTTGTTTCAACAATTATTATCAAACAAATATTAAATATGTTTGAGAAAAACTGGTTTTAAGTTTAAGATTAAACAACAACTGTACGACTGTAGAAAAAAATTTGCAAATTAATTTTATTGCTGATAACTATTTTTATTTTTTAACTTTAATAATTCTTTTTATTTTGCAAATGTTTTCTTTTAATCACGTTTTAGTTTTATCCTCTTTTCAGTCGAGTCACAAATTTTTGTTAATGTTTGAAACAAAAAATTGGAGGTGCAAAAAAATAAATAAATTCGTTAATATATACAAATGTACATACGAGTATAATTTATTTATAGTCACTAAAAAGTGTGTTTTTGGTATGTAGAGGCACTGTACTTTAAGTTTTAGAGTATCTGATGAACTAGAAATTAGTTCGAAATACTTCTAGCTTAAATAGAGGCCTCTAATAAAGCTGATGATAAATTTGTTGAAATCTCGAGACACCCTATAAGTTTAAATTCTATTTCGAATACTTGTTATTGCGGTCACACATTTGGTGTAAATTTTAATGGTCTGACTGTTGCGGTTCAAGAGATTAGCCTGTGTTCACGTTTTGTACAGGGCAACCTTAAATTTTTGATTTTATATTTTTATATTTATCGTTACAAAAGACATACTCTTTAATACTCTGTGTAAATTTAAAGCTTCTGCTCATTTTAGTTTCAAGTTCAAAAATAAGCCAGTTGAAGTTTTAGATAAAAAAAAAGTCTTTTAATTCTAAACAAAAAATTTGAAACTATGTTAGCTCCAGTTCTGGCAGCAACTCTTTTTGACTAAAAACAGCTGTCAGCGAAATCGTTTGTTTTAAATTTTACAAACAGCACACACTTGTGGAACGTGTGGAAAATATTAGAAAATTATATTAAAAATTTAGAAATTCCGATTTTTCCTTAGACTTATTTTTTTTAATTTTTTTTTTTTCTTAATTTATTTATCAAACATTAGGAGTATCACTATGTTAATTTTTTCCTGAAGCTTTTAAAAAGGAAAAAAAACTTGAACAAGGAATGGAAAAAAATCATTCACCTCTACTCTTTTTCGAATACGCTGCCACACTCAACGGAACGGAATCAACTTTTAGAATAAATAAATCGTTAGTTTAAACACGAAATTCTATAAATTCGAAACGTTGCAACGTGAATTAATAATTTGGTTTGAATTAAATTTGTTAAAACTTATTCGAAAAATTCTTTAGCAATAAAATTAAGCAGTTAAGTTTAAAATTTCAATAAGAGAGCGATGATAAAAAGCTTTCAGTGCCTCCGGCATGAGAAAACCTAAAGATGTGCAGAACAGTTTCAAATATGAATTTACCGAAATTAAAGATTTTCTCTGTTTCTAGTTTGACAGAAGCTATAAATCAAATTCTAAGACAAATTCTAAAAATGAAAAAAAAAAAAAATTATAAATCAACATGTTTTTCTTATATTCCAGATGAAGATGTCCCTTTTAATAATAGAAAATGAAAATGAATAAGAAACGCTATTTGGCAATTTTGGAGTACTGCATTCTATGTGTTGGGTATTTTGGTCGTCAGGTTAAAATCGGTTTAACTGTTATGTGGCCGTTAATGTTTTCTTAAACTAACACTGAAATTAAAAAAAATTATAGATTTACTTACAGTTTCTTATGTCCGAAATAAAAACCGCCAGACCACGCATGCCATCTCCCCTTACCGGTGCCATTGTTGTTAGTTTATTAATTTTTAAAGTTTAAGAAAAACCCGCTTACGAAGAAAAAATTTACGCTGAAGACGTAAAGCCTGCTAAGATTTGCCTGTCTCTAGTTTAAACTCTCCTTGTTTAGGGGAGAGTTTAAATAATTGAAATTAGTTACAAGTTGCGTCTGCTAAAAAGAACAGACTAAAACGTTTAATAATCAAAAGTTAAATTATTAATGCAATTATTGCTTTTCTACAACAATCGAGCATCAACAATACAAGCAAATTTGTAGGGAGAGCACCATCAATTAAATCAGTAGAATAACAGCAACAAGTTGTTTCTATTATTTACACAAATTTTTGCTTTGTGAATGTGTGAGTGTATATTTTGTTATTTTCTTTTTCTTCCAAATCGACACTAGTGTTTGATAGTTTATAGATCTTTATTTAAATAATTTGGATATTTCGGATGGATATTCGCCGTATGACCTGCACGAGAGAGGTGTATTGACGTTGATTGTTTTCACTGTAGATTAAAGATAGATAACCTGTTGATTAAACAAAAAAAAATAAATTGAAAAATATTATATAAAAGAAACAATTGTTTTGTAAAACTAACAACAAATTTCAATAAACTTCAATTGCAACGTAACAAATTATCGAGTTTAAATAATACAACAGGACATTTAATGCTTTTTTAAAATACATTTCTACCTATAATTAATAAATTATAAATGTTGAAAGTGTTCAATTATTTAAAATTTATTTTCATTTCACCTAGAGGCGTTGTTTGTTCTGAACTGATGGCTCTTTTATGCTTAATATTGTTTTATTTGGTTTTTTATCATTTTTTTTTTTGTATGGATTGAAAAATAAAATAAATATTTAAATGTGCAAGTACACGAGTATATACATACATATATACATACAAACAAATCTCTATAACAAAATTTTTTATTTAAAATTTTCTTATCACTGGCTGCATGAATGTCGCAAACGAAAACAACAGAAAGAAATATTTACGCTGTAGAAATCATTAGCAACCAAGAAATTTACAAAATGAATGACAGAATGACGAGAAATTGGTCGTGGACGTTAGTTACTCTAAATTAAATCAAGTGATTTATTTTATTACAACAAAAACCAATTCATTTTATAGAGTTAACATGGTGAAAATGTTACAATAAATATAGGGAACATTTTGTTTTTGTGGAATTCATTACTTCCAAGGACGTTATGGTAAAGATTTTAAGGGTTTTTGTTTAGAATACACTGGAAATAGAAAAAGATTTACAAGAGTTAATTAAATATATCTTAAGTATAAAATGTGTCTGTTTGTTTGTCGGAAAGCTATAGCTACCACATCAGTGTAGCGATCTTCCTGGAGTTTTAAGTTTCTTGTCAGACATGTGGATGGTAAAGCTTATTGTACCCAGTAATGCTCGGATCTAATTTAAGGCTTTAATAGGAATTGTATAACCCGTTATAGTCTTTATTACTACGGGTTTCAACTACGATGACATGTGAAATAATTTTTTCAGGTATCAATTAAGGGCGGTTTATATGGTCATAGAAGTCTTACGACATGTCAAATTTTTGTGCAGAATAGTACCAGTGGGATCGTCTAAGCCAAATATGTAATGAATCTGCACAAATTGAGAGAAATTACGGATGAAAATTTGACAGTCGTATGCATGGCCAAATAACTTACCAGGTGGTAGCGTAGGCGAATTCAGTCTTTTTTGCTGGTATACACGACTGTCGCCATGGTCGTATGGCTCTCTATGTTTTCTGAAAATTTTCAAAAGACAATTTTCATAATATTTTCTCTTGAATTTTACGTACGTAAAGTCGTACCGTCTAAACCCCCCTTTATTGATATTAATCATAACATTTAAGTTCAATAAAATATAATGCATTCAATACGAAAATTTAAAATTTTATTAAAAATTAGTCCAGCCGTAAATGCTCGTGTTTTCTATTTCTCTCTTATCTAGGTCTCAGTCCTGGAAAAAGATAAGCATTGGACTTTATAGATGAGGACCGAACTGTTTCAAATTTCATTGAAAATAAAAAAATGGATTGGCCAAGAGTTTTTTAAAATCGATTCTGACGTATAAAAAGGTCGGATTTCCTTTTTTCTCACCTCCTGGTCGTGGTTATTTTACCAATATTGTAAGTAACAAACGCAGTTTACGGACCCAGCACAAAAAGAAGAAAAAGTTGTCTACCAAAAGCCAAGAAACCAAAAATAGTAAGCGAAAAATTTGGGGCTGGCGTATATTTTCGGAGATACGGATCCCAGAATTGATCATTGTGGTACACCATTTATAATTGAGATGGATTGCTCGTTTCTTAGTTTTGTTAGTTATGATTCGAAGTGTTAAACAATTGAATCTAGAACATGCTTGTCAATAGACACAAAAGCTCTCTTAAAATCTAAAAAAATTTCGACAATTTTTTTTTTTTAATTCTTTTCGATCTGTAAGTTTGTTGTTTACTGCAGTCCCACATGAAAATTCAATATCGCTTGTCTCATGTAGAAAGGGCCTAACTCGAATAAATGTGATCTTACAGAAGGTAAAAACATAATTAAAACTGTATTTATAAAATTTAATATTTAAGCGGTTTTAAACCGTTATTTTGTATACTATTGCATAAAAATTTTGTGACAAAGGGTGAGCCAAAATATAACTCTACTTCGTAAAAATTTGAGTTAGGGCCCTTATACATAAAACATTGTTCTTTGACAATGTACGCATTATATATGTAAGTGTTAGTGTTTAAATATCAATAAAGCAATTAAATAATAAATTATTTTTATGGGATGCCAGAAATTTTAATTTCCTTTTCTTGACCTTTTGCTTGAAAACAATTCCCATAAATGATTACAAATTAAAAAAAAAAAAATAAACCTGCCATACAAACAAATACAACTAACACCAACCAGCAAATGTTTAAATTATAGAGAAAAGGAATAATATTGGTAAAAATTGTTTATTGTTGAACTCCATATATAATAAAATCAATAAATGTAAAATAATTGCCGGCACAATAAATAAAATACATGCATAAAATTAAAAAAAAAACAATTAAAATTTATTTGTAATTATTCTTTTTTATTCCTCTTTAACACTATATAGTATAGTTGTTTGTTGCTTAACGTTGATAAAATAGTATGTCAAATAACGCAGTCGACGCCACAAAAATAACATAGCAATAACATTTTTCTTGTTTTTTTTTTAATTTTGAACAGCACAACATAGATGACGAACACAAATCAAAAGAAACAAAATTTGTTGCTTTTTTTAAGTAATAGTTAAGTTTACTTTAAGCACTAAAACTTGGGAAGTTTCGGAATTTTAATTTTTGCTGGTTTATAAATTCACTCACACACTTGCAAACACGTATAATCCATAGAAAATGCTTACTTTGAAATCTATGTTTCTTTTTGCAAAATTATGACATTGCTCTCGTCTATTGATTTTACCACAATTTTTTTAAATAACTATTTATAATCAATTAAAAGTGTTTATTAAAAAAAAGAAGGCCTCATCTATAATATACTTAACAAGGAGCATTCTTCGGCGAAGTAAGATTTTCACTTAATTTTTTACATACTTATGCATATACCGTTTTTTTGTAATACCTGGAGATGGGCGTTGCAATTACCAATAAATTTTAATTTTCGCGTTTATTTAATTATTTGGCCACACTTAACTTGTTTTATATTTTCGGTTTTTACACTTTGATTGCAAATTTTACTTGTTAAATATAAATTTCTTGAAATGATTCTCTAAAAATCCTTTGCACAGCATACAGCGAAAATTTATATTGATTTTTCTTCTTACGTTTGACTTTTCCCCACTCGCACAAACATACGCAAGCAGTGACAAGTCAAAGAATTTTTTATATGAGACTCGACACAGTTGCGTAATTTTTAATACCTATTTAAGTTACTTATTTTACAACTATGCAGAAGAATAGACCGGCTAATAAGTAACCGAATGGCTTTTAACTTTAAATTTACTAATTTAATATGTAAGAACATGGATGGATTTATACCATTGTGCTGTCGACATTATGTGCATGTAATATTCAATTTGATTGCTAGAGGAGACGTAGGGTTATTTATCAATAAATGAATAAAACCATTTTATATGACGGTACTATTTTTATTGATTTATGTATTTCAATATAAGTAATATAAGAAGCCTATTCAGGCCAATTTAAACTATATTACGAAGAATAAATTCCCAAAATAACAGAAAAGATAAATAACACAATATAAATAGCCAGAGTAAAAAAAATAAAAAAAAAGATCCCACAAAGAAATGGTTCAAAGAGTAAACGAGAGCAGTTTTCTTACTTAATTAATAATTCTAAGAATATATTAGAATAAACAGAAAAAACGCACTTAACTAATAAAGGACCAAAAAATATGTCAATATTTTTTGCTATGTTTTTTTAATTCTTTTTAAAAGTTTCATAGATTTTCATCACGTACGAACCTTATGAAATGTTTAATAGTATCAGAATTCTTATATATCGATTTTAATTTTGTATTAGTTAATTTAGTTGTTTTTGTTCTTTCAAATTATACACAAACAACAAAAGGTGTACACAAAGAAAGTGTAGAAACATCCCAAAGTTTAAGCTATGCCATTTTACTTACCCGGCTTGATTCACTAAATTTTTTGCTAACAAACAAAAACTTCCTGAACTAGTTGCATGAATAATGTTATATTGTAAAAATTTTGAAAACCAATTCGGCTTTTATACAATTTTTCAAAGTGTATTTGGTACGAAAAATGACAACTGTTAAAAATATAATAAACGCCATACTGCGTTACTTGTATTTTTATGCTAAAAAGGCGAAAACAAAGTATTTTAAAAATAATTAGGCATTTTAAATGCCATTTTCTTGCAAAATTCTTATATACTTCATATAATGATTAATCTATAAAATATACATTTGATTAGAAAAGCATAACACCACAAAGGTGAAGTGAAGATATTCGCAAAAGGCGGTACTTTCATTGAGAAAACATCTCTTTGAGAGAGAAATACAATAGAAGGAAAAAACAAGGGAGATTTACCAACAGCAAATAATTTTTATGAAAATTGTTTAAAATTTAGAAAACACACAACTTTAATATTTTTAGTTTTTAAAGTGGCTAAAATGAGTTTTTCTAGTGACGAAGTAAACTTTTTAGTTTACAGATATTTGCAGGAATCTGGTTAGTTCTATTTTCAAAAGTTCTTACTAAACATGTGAAAATAATTTCTATTTAACAATTTTAGGATTCACGCACTCGGCTTTTGTTTTTGGTATTGAATCACATATATCACAGAGTAATATAAATGGAGCACTTGTTCCACCCGCTGCCTTATTGACAATCCTGCAAAAGGGTTTATTATATACAGAAGTTGAGTTATCACTGGGAGAAGATGGTATGTCTGTAAGAGCCATAGAAAGTCTCAGTCTGATAGATGCTGTAATGCCAGAAGCTAAACCACCCATTGTTAAAACAGAACCTGGCAAAGCAGGAAATGGTGATAATTCAAATACAGGCAGTGGGGCGTCATCCGGTGGTAATCCTGTATCAAACGTTAAATCGGAGGTTAAAGCCGAAGGTAATGCAGCAGGTAGTGGAACAACAACAAATGCAACTGCATCAACGGGAAATTCCAATACATCAGGCGAAAACACTGAAACGGATAGTAATGCTGCAGGATCTGCTACGGGTACGGGAAGTTCACCAGCTGGTACAAACACTACAGGAGGAAGTGCTACAAACACTGCAGCTACTAATGCTTCAGACGATAAGAAAATAGATTCGGCAACTAGCGCAAATACTGCGGCCAATGCTGATGATGCCACCTCTTCGTCCTCCACAAATGGCAGTTCTAGTAACACTACTTCCACTGATGCAGCATCGGCCGGTGCTGTTGGAACAGCTACAAGTTCGTCTGGAACTGCTACTCCCACAACTGCTGCGCAAACCGGTTCTGCCGGTAGTTCCGGTACCGCTCCAGGTGGCAGTGCAGCAGCTGCACCCACTTCAGCTCAAACGGTCACTAGCAGTGCCACTGCTTCTGCTGCGGGATCTACGGCAGGTGCTGGCAACGTAGAAGCAATGGAAATTGATTCCGATATTGAAATTCCAGCATCTAAAGCAACTGTATTAAGAGGTCATGAAAGTGAAGTTTTTATCTGCGCTTGGAATCCATCACGAGATTTGTTAGCTAGTGGTTCTGGGGACAGTACTGCTCGTATTTGGGATATGTCTGATGCAATGAGTTCACCCAATCAGTTGGTCTTGCGTCATTGCATACAAAAAGGAGGTGCAGAAGTTCCAAGTAATAAAGATGTCACTTCTTTAGATTGGAACGTAAGTGGTAAAATATGAAATTATAAAGCAGTAAAATAATTAATTTTTCTCCTTGTAGTGTGACGGCACTCTGTTAGCAACTGGCAGTTACGATGGTTTTGCCCGTATTTGGAAAACCGATGGACGGTTAGCGTCTACATTGGGCCAACATAAAGGTCCAATATTTGCATTAAAGTGGAATAAGCGGGGTAACTACATTCTTTCTGCTGGTGTCGATAAAACTACCATTATTTGGGATGCTTCAACTGGGCAATGTACACAGCAATTTTCTTTTCACAACGCTCCAGCACTTGATGTTGATTGGCAAACAAATAATTCATTTGCTTCTTGCAGTACTGATCAACGCATCCATGTGTGTCGTCTAGGTTCTGAAGTACCTATTAAAACTTTTAAAGGCCACACGAACGAAGTTAATGCGATCAAATGGTGCCCACAGGGCAAACTTTTGGCTTCTTGTTCAGATGATATGACTCTAAAGATTTGGTGCATGAGCCGAGAGAAATGTTGCCATGATTTGCAGGCACATTCTAAGGAAATTTATACAATTAAATGGTCACCTACAGGTCCTGGTACGCAAAATCCTAATACTAATTTACTTTTGGCGTCCGCATCATTTGACTCCACAGTACGTTTGTGGGATGTCGAAAGAGGTATGTGTATGCACACACTAACGAAGCACACTGAACCAGTATATTCCGTGGCTTTTTCACCCGATGGAAAGTACTTGGCTTCAGGTAGCTTTGATAAATGCGTACACATTTGGAGTACTCAATCCGGGCAATTGGTACATAGCTACAAGGGTACTGGGGGCATTTTTGAAGTTTGTTGGAACTCAAAAGGCACCAAGGTGGGCGCAAGTGCTTCTGATGGCAGTGTTTTTGTATTGGATCTTAGAAAATTCTGATCGGCACCATTATCCTCATCGGCTTGCATTGCCCTCCCCAGAGACGGATTCTTTTAGTTGGATTCCGAATAAAACAAATATTTGTAGTTATAGCAAACAACAAAACCAGAACATTTTGTAGCATTTAAGTTAAAAGTGTTAGATTATCTTCATTTTTAAGCGTAATATAAAAAACTTAAAATCCTTTTATTTTAGTTTACTTTATCCGCAAAAATAAATTTTAATTTTTTTTTTGTTTAAAAATTAAATGTGGTCGTCCAATTATGGCTGATTGAAGAGTAACAGAGTTGCTTTCAAATCAAATTTTGAAAATTAAGTTTAATGGTTTAATTTATACATTTTTCAATAATTTTTTTTTTTTAAACTGGTTAACTTCAATACTCTATATAAATATATGTATTTAAAAATTAAAACTGCAGTTGCATCTCTTTTAACGAAATAATAATATTTTCCCCTACAACAGAATTTTGATGCAATGGTTTCCAACCAAATAAAAAATTTAAATTTTGAATATTAAAAAATTTATTTAAAGAATAATTTTAGTCTTTCCAGCAGGGCAGGGCGTATGTTTTAATTTTATCTGCTTAACTCTAATAAAATTGAAACGCTAAAGGTAAAATTTCTTATATGTAAGAAGTCAAGCTTGAACTGTTATCCCGCTGTAAATATTAACAGCGTTTATCCATTATTAAGTCAATCAAAATGTAATTTCTAACATCATAATTAATTTATAAATGCATTTTTGGAACAGAACTTATAACTAAGAAAACTTATTTTAAAAATCAACACAATTATCTAAAAATCGTTCTTTTAGAAAACGACACGGCTCTCTTTTTATCTCGCCAGTTTTAGTGGTTCCTTTAAAGAACTTTGTTAATTTTGTACCGGCGTATTTTGGTTTATCTGAATTTGGCTCGTCAAATTCCATTTCGTATGCCTTATCTGCGAGAGCATTTTCAGCTGTGGACCAACTAAAACGTACCAAACGAGGGAACCCAAATACCAAGTCAATGTTTTCAGAAAGAAACCGTTTTGTTACTGGGTCACCTGGATATCCGCTACCAAAATTATTATCTTCAATTTTAATACCTTCAGGAAAAGACCATACTTTTAAGGCATGGTCACGACTAACCTTGGCACAAATACTAGCAGCTGACACAATAGGGTAAGTGGAGTCGGCCTTTTTTGCTACAGTGATCTTAAACTGTGGAAAAATTTCTTGCAGTTTTGTTTCATATTTTTCTGGGGGACCAACTGTATCCACATAAACTTCAGCTATGTTCACACCTTGGTCGACGGCTGCGTGGATAAGACCGATGGCAGAATTCATCGAAACTTCATTCAACGAACATTTTGATCTCCTGAACATGCTTGTGCTTATAACATTTGGGGAAATAATTTCTACAGCCCAACCAATACAAGTATTAGCATAATCCTTGGTGTTGATGTCATCGAAAATTACGTCTCTTTTCTCTTCTGTCAGTTGTTTAGAATCAGCACAGCCCAAGTCAATTAACGCCTGCCTGCTAGATATAGGACAAAATGCTATGCCATACACCATAGGTCCTAAAACAGGTCCTCGACCGGCTTCGTCTACTCCCAGCATGCAGGGTTCATCCTTACAAACTTGTGGTATGTTTGAGAAATAAACAGCATTGCGAGCATTGTCTTGAGATGCTAAAAATGGACCCAATTTCTTTAATGACGTTATTTTATCTACAAGTGGATCAAATTTTTCGTCATCTGTGTCAATTTTACAATTCGCGGACTCATTTGTTTTTTCACTTTTTATTTCAGTTGTATGTGACATAATTTTTAAATATCGCAGCTTCAGTAAATTATAATGTGAAAATAAGCGCCAGTTTTGTTTACTTTTTTACAATTACAACTCTGTTTATATGATTCCAAGGCGAATAAATTACCAGGTGGCAGCGTAGGCGAATTCAGTATTTTTTGCTGGTATACACGACTGTCAAACTCCATATTAAAAAAATGTACACAAATTTTTTATATAGAGTTTGACAGTGGTGTACGCCAGCAAAAAATACTGAATTCGCCTATGCTGCCACCTGGTAAATCATTTCGCCATGTATGATTCTCTACAGCTCAAGGCGAATTATTAATTCGTCTTGCTACAGATTTTTTGTTGCCTTGTGTATGGATTTCGTTGTAACAATCAATATTGCCGGTTACGGCGTTTTGTCGCCAAGAATGGAGACGATAATTCCTTTTATGCTATGATACTTGTGCTTGATGTCTAAATTCAAAACAAACGCATGAAATGTATAACTGCGTGAAAAATATATCTATATGGCTATTTCGTCAGTTGATTCTACCTAAATATAGAAAATTGAATAGTTTTATATCTCAATATGACCTGTCTTTTATATAAAAGATTATTGAATTTTTGTGTTCTTTTTGCTTTGTTGATTTAATTTAGTTCTTCTTCAATCAATTTGGCTAAAGATATAAAACTATTTAATTTTCTATACAAAATTTTCATAAAAATATCATTAAATATTTATTTTTGAAAAAATCAAGTTTAATTAACGTATATTTAAATATTTATTTAATTTTTATATTTTTGCTACATCTGTTAATTAATTTCTGGTAGAAATTCGGGTTTATCATTTTGCATTTACTTCATAGGTATATGTGGAGAAATTCGTTCATTTGTAAAATTATAAGACATGTAAAAATGCGAAAATTTAAATAATTCCATGATCAAACAAGTGCCTTCATATTAAAAAATCAACAAAATTCAATGCAGTTAATCCGTAAACAAAGGTATTTAGTAATAAATGTTTTATATTATTATTCATAAAACTAAATTATAATGGTAAATGTACATATGTAAATAATTAGTTTACGCAGCAAGATTATGTAATTGAATGATAATGCGCTTTGGCCTCCTAGGCTTTTTGCATTAAAATAAAAATAAATAAAATAAAATAAATAATACTTTTTTACTGCAGGATGCCCGAGTCTAAAACTTAGTTATGTAAGTTTCCTACCAAGACAAATTGAACAGGTGGCGGAATTAGCTCATGTGGTCAACATATGTTTTTACTATTACGTGTATTTTGTTTCTGTGAAATCTTGTTGAGCTATCAAAAACTTGCGGCAAAATGTATCTATGCATTTGTGTTCTATAAGCAAACATAAAATAAAATTAAATACAAACACGCAAAAACGGAATACACGATAAAGCTCAAGGTACATTTATTTTACTAGGTAGAATCGTCCGCCCAGCTGGTTTGTAGTTGGACATGTCAAAAGTTGTTTATATTTTCCTACTTTTGTTTACGAATTTCAAAAAACACTAACAACAAGCATATGTAGAACAAGGGAGCTTTTGTTTTTAGACCAATTCTCTTTTATTTTCTGTTTCTAATTTTGACATTTCCACTCACAAAGCAACAATAACATGCCATGTTGTTTTTACAAATGTTGTATTTGTTGTAGAACCGCTTTTACCTAGTAAAATAAATGTACCTTGATAAAGCTATTGCAGTCACCTGTTGTCAATTCGCCTTGTTTGATTCAAAAAAATACAATACTTCTTTCTTTTCATGGCGAAATAATTTACCAGGTGGCAGCGTAGGCGAATTCAGTATTTTTTGCTGGTATACACGACTGTCAAACTCCATATATAAAAAATATGTGTACATTTTCATTTCAAAATTGTCAAACTCCATATATAAAAAATATGTGTACATTTTTTATATATGGAGTTTGACAGTCGTGTATACCAGCAAAAAATACTGAATTCGCCTACGCTGCCACCTAAAAATTTATTCGCCTTGTTTCTTTTTTTACTGTGCATATACAGAGTTGTATGTTTAACTTGTATATTTTCACCATCTTAGCTGCAGCCAACTTCACTTTTGTTTTCGTGTTACTTCTTTTCTTTCTTTCCGGTTTGGGATTTTGTAAAGTGTGCTTGTTCTCGCATTAGAGCTAAGGCCAAATTCTTTAATAAAAAATTTAAAATTTTGGCAACTTGCACCAATATTAAATAAAATTTAAAATATGTCGACTAAAGCTGAACTCGCCTGCGTCTACGCCTCCCTTATTTTGGTTGACGATGATGTCGCCGTTACTGTAAGTACTGTCTACGATTTTTGTTTTTAACATGAATCTGTAAATATCTTTGTAATCTATATTAAGAACGGATATTATTGATAGTAATTTTTATTACAGGGTGAGAAAATCTCGACCATTTTGAAGGCCGCCAATGTTGATGTTGAACCTTATTGGCCCGGCTTATTCGCTAAGGCTCTAGAAGGTATCAATGTCAGGGATTTAATAACCAACATTGGTTCTGGTGTCGGTGCTGGTGCTCCAGCTGCTAGTGCTGCTGTCGGAGGTGAAGCTGCTCCTGCTGCTGAAGCCAAGAAAGAGGAGAAAAAGAAAGAAGAAGAACCTGAGGAATCTGATGACGATATGGGTTTCGCTCTCTTCGACTAAACTGTTAACATTTTAAACGATCGAAATAGGACTAATGCTGCTTTTTTATTTATCTACTAAATGCACACTTCACGAGTTAAGTGTTCTGCCAAACAATAAAACTGAATGTTTTAAGTGTTTTGTACACGTTTTAATGTACAAATTTATTTAAGAAACAAAATAAAAAAGTATCATTTTTACCAAAAAAAAATAGTGTTTGTGTTTAAGAAACAGTGATTATTTCATCTAATACTTGGCAAACTTCTTTAAGGTTTGAGCCATTAATTTGTTTTAAACCCAGTCCAATTACAAATTCTGTGGGACATCTATTTAATTTTGATTTGTTAACCAAGAATTGTATGCCACTGCGGATTTCGTCTTTATCAGCGCCAAAATTGCATGTTATTGTTATGGGCACAGACATGTGATATTGCGGGTGTTCGACTGGTCCCTGTATAGCAACCGGAATATCTTCATTACGCTGCAAATCAAATTTAACACTATATATGTTTGGCACCTTTCCATACTGGGTGACTAATAGAAACCATTTGTTGGCAAACTGCTGAAATACAAATTCTGTATGTTGTCCATCTATAGTTTTAGCGAATTGTTTCGTAAAACCACATTTGTTCTCACTTGTAAAACACATTTTGCTTAAACTATTCAGATGATTTATTTTCTAGTGTCAAAAACGAAAACATCTCCGTTTTTACTAAACAAAACTGCCAGATGAAATTATTAAATACGTGATGATACCACATTCCAAAAAATATGTTTTTAAAACAAATTAAAAATAAATACTTGTTCATAATATAAATCCTTCCGACTAGTTTAAACGTTATGTCTGTGGCTTAAACAAAATCTTCTAAATTCAAAACATTTTCTAACTTAAAGGTTACACGATAAAGTTTTGCCTTTCAAGTTTTAATACATTCACACTTTTTTACTGTTTTAATACATTCACACTTATACTTTTTTCAAGAAAACAGCTGGTCACAATTCTTTTCAACTATTTTTCGATTTTGTTGCTACAAATATTTTTCCATTTTGGGCTTAAATCTAGTTTACGGACGCAGCTTGAAAATGAAAAAAAAGTTATCTACCGGGTGTAAAATTTAATTTTAAGCAAAAAATGTAAAATGAAAAATTTGGCGGCGACGCTTGGTTTCCGACTTATGGGCCTCTCAAGTTTGTATGGACAATATGGAATATATGAAGTATTTTGTGGTGAAATGGGGCAATATTGGTATCATTGGAAAGGTAATTTCAATATCTATTCGTCCGTAAACTAGATTTGTTCCCCATTTTGAGAAATAAAATTGCTTTCAAGTTGCGTGCAGCGTACGACACAGCTCTCAATTTAAATGAATTTTAACAAACAGTCTGTGTGAAAAATTTGATTGTGTGGCTTTGAAGTCAAGTAGAGGGTTTCAATTTACGTTCAAGAAAACAGCTAATTACTATTCTTCATTTTTATTTCTACAAATATTTTGCCATCTTGACAAAAAAAAAAAAAATGTTTTCAAGTGGCGAGCAGCCTACGTCGTAATTGCTCTAAAAACAAACAGTCCCTGTGTTCTGCATATGCTTGATGTTGGTGTTTTTTGCAATTCGTAAACAAAAGTTGTAAAATACAAACAACTTTTAACATGTCCAAGACCAAACCAGCGGGCGGACGACACTACCTAGTAAAATAAATGAACCTTGGTGACTTGTTTTCTTCGAATGTTATAATCCCTCATTGTACTATTTTGTTTTTGATAGCTGAAGATGATTTGTACAAAAACAAAATATACGTATTTCTTTCGCAGTGTTGTATTAAATTTTGTCGTGAGTTTCTCTGTTATAAATTCGCCTTGTATAGAATCCGTATACAATTTTTTATATTTAGTTTGACCAAGGCGAATCAATTACCAAGGGGCAGCGTTGGCGAATTCAGTATTTTTGCTGGTATACACGAATGTCAAGCTCCATATATATAAAATATACACATATTTTTTATATATGGAGTTTGACAGTGGTGTATACCAGAAAAAAATACTGAATTCGACTACGCTGTCGCCATCGCTACCATCTTAGAATTCATTTACCCTCGAAAAACATATTTATTTGTTTCTTTAAATTTGGTACCATTATAAAATACCTTTACTGTGTCTGTTACGTTGTAATACGACTTTTTTTTAATCATCTGGCGTTTGACGCCGATGAATATTTAGTTGGCATAACTTTGAAGTATTATCTGGCAAAAATAATAAAATTTCTCAGTTGAGCAAAATTCTCTCACCATTGCGGTTGGTTTTTTAAACTTGCTTGTCTGTATTTTTAAGGTTGCTCTGTGTCAATTTATGTAAAAGAAAATCTGTGTGTCAGTGAAAATTTAAAATAAAATAGAAACGCAATTAACAAAGAAAATTTTACGGGCAACAATTAAAATGTATAAATTATAAACAAAAGCTTTCTTTTTAGTTAACAAAAAAATATTGCAAAGTGTCATTGTACAAATTACAAAAATATTAAAAACTAAAAGTTAAATCTATTGCAATTGCATAAATATATTATTTTCTTTTTATTTCTTGATTTATCAAGTGTGCAAGTGTGTGTAAGTGTGCAATAATTGTTACAGAGCACTACAAAAAAAGCAAATAAAATAGATCCTACTGAAAGAGTGGCCTTTACCTTATTTTTTTGTGTTTGTTGTTTATGCTAAAATTGTTTTTCCTTTATTTTGTGCGTTTATTAAGTGGCGCCAAATAAATAATAAATAGAAATTTTATCCGTTTCAAAATTAGTTGATTTCATTTTATTATTGTTTTTGTTGTTATTAAGTTGTTTGAAATTGTTTAAAATAACTACTGCATAAATTGAAGGATTTTATTACTGTAATAAAGTTTTAAGTGAGCAAGGAGAAACTAAATCTAGCAAAATTCAGTTCGTTTTTGTTTATCCCACAAATACGAAATTCAACAAAACGGATACATATCGAACTTACCGAAATCCCTCTCCTCCGCCCGATACGGAATTCTTTGGCACCGCTTCCACTAGTGACGAAGATACTGTTAAGAACCAGCAAAACGGCTCCATTTCGTATCGCAATAACAAATCCAAGTCCAATAAAAACGAGGAAGTTCATAAGTTTTCGAAGTTTCCAACAAGTGCAAACAAAAAATCAGCTTTAACTTCGACGTCATTATTACCTCAATTGCCTTCGTCCTCAATTGAGGATATTAAACCATCAGCTCACAATAACTTAAATAGAAACAACCAAAACAACAACAGCATTACGCAAAACATGGCCATGGTACGCAAAAAACAAGATGATAAATATCTCGAAGCTTTGCGTGAGCTTATAACCACTGGCGGTGGTAATCGGCAATGTTTTGATTGCGGCCAAAAGGGACCCACTTATGTCAACATGACGATTGGTTCGTTTGTGTGCACCCGTTGCTCAGGAGTATTGTAAGTATTTAAATTGCGAAAAATACCAATTTAATTGATTATTAATATATATTCAATTATGTGATGCAGTGATTGTTTAAAAAAAAAAACTTTATTTCGTGTTGATTTTGTATCTAAACGGAGTCAAACACATAAATATATGTATATATGCGTATGTATATATTTCATATATTTTTTAATTTGGAAATTTATTTCGAATCATTAAGTGTTTACATTAATCGTTATTAAAAAAGCATTAATTCAATAAAAATAAATTTTTGAAAATAAAACATAAAAAAAATATGCAAAACAAATTAATAAATTCTCGTAGGTATTTAGTTTTTCCAAAACTCAGTTTATATAAAAGTACCTTTGGTCTAGTTGCTACTATTTTGTACATACAATAGACATGTAGAAACATCTGGGATGAAAAGTGTTAAATATTTTTAATAGTACTTTTATGACCTTCAAAGTACTAAATTGCAATACATTTTTTTTATTTACTAAAATCATAAATAAAGTTTTTATAAAAATAATGTATTGGTTTTTCGACATCAAAATTTTTTTTTTAAATGTATTAAATCAGATAATTTTATTTTAATTTTTCTAATTTTAAATGTTTAAATGTTTTTAAATGTTTTAAAATTCCTTAAATTAATTTTATAATATTATTGCTAGGGATGCAACCCATACCGATACCGATATATCGGCAATACACCGATATTTCTTATATTTTTCTGTGGAGTTTTTTGAGTAAAATATTCAATTTTTAACTTTTTTTTTTTTTTGCATGACAACTATGAGAAATAAATTATTAAAAGCAAAACATTAAATTAAAATGAGCATCTGAGAGACTATTTTCCACTTCAGGTCTGCTGCGGTTTCGAAAAATCGTCTCCGAAAAATTTGAAAACATTTATTTTTTTTAACAAAAATCTTATAAATATCAATTTTAAATGATAATATTTTTATAATTTTAATTTAATTATACGATGATCTCAAATTCAATTCGTTGTCTTTTAAATCTTGTTAATATCAATTTGAAATCTTGAGCCAATGTAAAATGAATGCCATCGTTTATTTTGTAAAATCATAAATATTGCAGACGTTTTGTAGTTTGAAAATTTGAATTTTCAGAAACTGAAATTTATTGAAAATTTTGATGACTGTTATTTTGTATAATAAAAGAATTACTCTACTTGAGTTTTGTTAATTTTTACTTGAGCTCAATTTTAATATGCGTATCGGTATCGGCGATATTTATTTTTGAGTATCGCCATCATATCGGCGAAATGGCGTATCGTTACGTCCCTAATTATTGCTTCAATCTGTTGAGTGCTTAGAGCAACAAATTTCTTTAAAATTTTATACAATAAAAAAAAGACTCAAATATTTATTTTTGTATGTGATAGAAATCCATCGATTTAAAAAATATTTTGTAAGACTCTGTTAAAAAAATTTTTTTTGTCCTTTTTAAAAAAAATTTTCTTTTGTTTTGTGCTTACGCAAAAAGTTAATTTGTATTAAAGGCTTCAAATTCAAATCGACTTCCATTACATCTCTGATTATCAGTAATAATAAAAAAGGCTTGCTCATCAAAAGATTTGAACAAAATTTTAAATAGAAAATTTAGGTTCTTTAGTCTTAAACTTAATTAGCTAAATGAGAAATACATTCAGTCAAGAAGCTTGTTTATAGTTAAAAAAAAAAGAAATATTTAATATAAGTTTCAATTGTAAGTTACAAAATTTGTAAAATATAATAGCATTTTTCTTAAAAAAAATTTCGCTATTTGATCCTCTTTTTATACTCCAGAAATAAAATAAAATAAAAATTTTTAATGCTTCATTTTGTCATCAAAGAGAAAAACTATCAATCTGTGCGAAATCATACAAATTTTATTGTCAACAATCTCTAGTAACAACTAAATGTCAGCACACAAGGATTTAAATTCTATATACTTATGCTTGCCATATGTTTTTAGAAAAACCGAATTTAACAGGGGAAAAATCCTAAATATCAACTCAAAATAAAATATTTTAATATTTAAAATTGTATGTAATTAAAAAAAAAATCTTAAATATCAAGTTAAAATAAAATTATTTTATATTTAAAATTTTTTTTAATTAATAATTACTTTAACTAGTTTAGTATTATCAACTTAATAGTGACTGATTATCAATATTATTTCGTGTTATAATATCTTAAATTAGTTTATTAAATAAATGATGCTTACAACAGATAAAGCTACTGTCTAGTTTTTTCCCAATTTCTTTAAAAATTTGCACACAAATAGGTAAAAATAATTTTTAAAGTTATTTATTGGGATAAAAATGAATTTATTATTATACCTTGTGTTGTAAAAATATAATAATTTTCATTATTGAAGACCTTCTTCACAGAATAAAATGTGCTACCAAGTTTTCAGTGTCATTCACCTTTATTTTTATTTGTCCTTAAAAATTAATTACTTTCTCCGGTAAAAGTGCCCTACATAATAAACCAGACAATAAAGTACCTTCCCACAAACTTTTATTAAAAATTAATTCAGAAGTTTTTGCACGACACACACAGACAGATTAAAATACAAAAAAAAAAAAAATGATGTTTTGTATTCGAACTCAGAGACTCTCTATTTTACAAAAAAAGTGTTTTATTATATGTCCGCTAAACCACGATATACGGTAATAATATCGTCTGCCAACTGTAGGCAAATTTTCGAGAACGAGCGAAACAAAAAAAAACTGTTTTCGTGTTGCTCAGTTTTGGCTGCAAATCTTTCACAAAATTTACTACATGTATAGATCACAGTTTAAAATAGCATTTTAGACTTAAAATTAAAAAAAATTGGAATAGGAAATAAATTATTGTCACTGGTTTTAAAAAATCTGAAAATAATTGTTTAATCAACTTTATTTAGTTCTTTTAAGAAAAATCAACCTTAAACACTTGCGACCGTATGAATAACAAAAACTTAGCATGAGCTTGGCATAAGTGACGAAACTAAACAAGATCTCAGAGAGCCCTTTTACACAATTTGACTGAAAAACATTGCTTTATAACGCTTCATTAAACTGTGAGTTTTGATGTCACACAGTAAACAAAAAACATGCTGTGAGACTTTGCTAAATCCCGCCATCCATTTCAGCTTCATGTTGAGTTTTTTTTATGCAGATGGTTCCTAGAGACTTTTTAATGAATCGAATATACAACCACAACTTCAGACAATCAACTAATCTAGTGGGCCATGATTTAGAAGTTGTAATATAAAAGCAAAGCAAACCAGTAATAATTTAAAAATCTTTTTACTGTTTTTGAATCTGGCATCACTGAAATGTTGTAAATGTAAATGTGCAATTTTAAAAGTGATCGATCTTAAAACAGGTTTTTTGTTGTTATTATTGTTGCATTTTGAGTTGAATAGTTGATGCCATTTTTGGTACGTTTTGTATCAATTGCTTTTTTTTATTTCTTCTTTTAAATGTTGCTTTGTTTTCATCCTCTTCAGGTTGGTTGGTTACAGTTTGAGATCTCTTACTTCACTTTAACACGTTTTGTAGTTATTTATGCAATTGCGGTAGTGCAAATGTTATGATTACCTGTATCCCTTCCAGTGAATGAGTCACCGTACAACCGATTCAAAAGTAATACAAGTCGATTAGAGATGACTTTTGTGATACTCGTACCTACTATGTTGTTTAGTCTTAGTAATCACATTGTAGTTTTTCGTGCAAACACAAAGCAAGAATAAATTGCAATATTGTTGCTAAAGGTTTTAGATTTCTTGCCGTGTGTGTGATCTTGTATATGGCTTAACTGGGAGGAAGAATGCCGGTGTTTTCTAGTAGGTTGGCTGGCTTTTTGTCTATATAACATTTTGCTTGGTTGGCTGAGTTGTATGAATTTTTCATTCAATTGTGAATTGTTGCAAGAATGTTGTTATTATTATTATTGTTTTTGTCTAGGCAAGCTGTGTCTTCTACAGCGTTAGAAGTTACCCTGCCTAACTAAAAAAAAAAACAATATAATAACTCATCAGTCAATGAATTTTGGTTTCCATATAATTTTTGCTAATTTTATTTAGGTTTTGCTGTAGTGTAAACGAATTCCAAAGTTACAAAAAAAAAAAAAAAAAAATTAAAAAAATGTGTGGATATAAATAGATTTTTTGTCTTGTTTAGAAACACATAAATTTAAAATAATTAAAATTTGCAAAGCGAAGAATTATTATAAAAGTATACTGTTTTAATAGCTTAAGATATTTTTTCAATAATTGTTAACTACTGAAAAAGTACGTCCTCAGGTCAGAGAACGAAGCCAATGGCAAATGACCGGCGGTGGTTAAACAAAATGTACTCAGAATGTACTCAAAGACTAAAATAATATTACGGCGACAGCTGGACGAATAAATGCAGCTAACGAAAAGTTTCCTTTTAAAATATGATTTTAAAATAATATTTTTTAAAAATTGTAAATATAAATAGAAAACTAAAACATTTTAACACTAAATGGTCTAAAAGAATATAAAAAATCGGCTAAAGTACTTAGCCGAAATCACATATGCACACTTTGACGGCAGCTTTCTGCTTTTAATTATAGTCGGCTTTGGCTGTTAGCATGAAACTAACGTCTCTATGCAGACGACCTGTAATTTAAATGTTTGTTTTACTCATTTTTAATGTACTGATCTTTATAATTGTATTGTACTGATCTTTATGTGACAGATATAGACCTTTAGGTATGAAACCCTAAACAGTGTTTCAAAATATATTTTTAGGTACTTTAATTAAAATTGTTTCAATAATTATTTTGTGTCCTTTTGGTTAAGCTTATTAAAAAACTGCCCTTTAAAATATTTACTTTTATTTCTTAAAAGAACCCAAAGATCGTTTTTATTTTCTTAAATAACCAATTAAGTGTACAATGTAATTTGAAAATTAAAAATCATTCTTTAATCAACCCAGTCCTTAAAACTTCCTAACTTATATTATTATGTTTCCGTCCACACCAAGGTACATTTATTTTACTAGGTAGTGTCGTCCGCCCAGCTGGGTTGTAGTTGGACATGTCAAAAGTTGTTTGTATTTTCCTACTTTTGTTTACGAATTTCAAAAAACACTAACAACAAGCATATGTAACACAAAGAGAGCGTTTGTTTTTAGACCAATTTTCTTTTATTTTCTGTTTCTATTTTTAACATTTCCACTCACAAAGCAACAATAAAATGCCATGTTGTTTTTACTAATGTTGTATTTGTTGTAGAACCGCTTTTACCTAGTAAAATAAATGTACCTTGGTCCACACTTTGCAGCTTTTGTTGCGCAACTCTTGAGTTTATGGATAAG
The DNA here is from genome assembly GCA_937654795.1 of Cistogaster globosa. Classification (NCBI taxonomy): domain Eukaryota; kingdom Metazoa; phylum Arthropoda; class Insecta; order Diptera; family Tachinidae; genus Cistogaster; species Cistogaster globosa. The sequence goes on along the minus strand of OW569404.1, from coordinate 129,728,476 downwards.
AGAAAAAAGACATAGAAATGGGTACACTGTTTCATGCACTTGCAATTGTCTCCTTTTTTGTCATTCGTAGTTTAAGCAAAAACAAAATCGAAAAAATCAAGGCCGAAATTATAGAAACAAAATTTGAATGTGTAAACACGAATGCAATTTCAAAAGAGATTTAAAAAAAAAACTACAAAAACAAAAGTTTAATGTGTGGACGAGGACTAAGGGAAACGTCACATTTAAATAAAATTATTTTTTAGATTTTTTTTAAACATAATTTCATTGTTTCATATTTCTTATTTCTCTCTTTTCAAACAAACAATGTCTACTACCTGCTGTCTTAGTAATTCTCAGAAACTCTACACAAATGTTTAAGGATGATTCATATGAAATGCAATAATAATAACCCCTAGATATTTAAAGTCATCTAGCACTTTCTTTGACTTGTTCGTTGGCAACTGAATGAACAGTTGAATGTGGAACAGGAAGAAAGGTGTTAAGGATTAATTACAACAATATTTTAATATGCGGAATATCCCTGATTGCCATGCACAGAAAAGGTGCATTCTTTTAAACTATACTTCAGTCCTGTTAATAGAAATTTAACTTGTAAAACTGTTTAAATTTTATAATGGATATTTCCAAATTACATTTCTTTGAATTCAAAACTACGCTTTCAATAAAAAACATTCCTTAAATGCATTGTAAGGCATAAGTTTAAAAATATAATTTTCAATTCACATCCTGTTGTTAGTATGCTAAGTCGTCGTATTCCACAGTAGTTGTACAAATATTTTTGGTAATTTCTATGCAAACATTTATATGTGTTTACTGAATATCGTAATAGAAAAAATGACGTTATTTGGGTAAAAACTTATTTCTTTTTTTCTTAAATATTTTAATTTCGATATTTATTTAAATCTTCCTATTTATTTTTATTTATTTTATTTTTAAAATTTTGAAGTTTTTATATATTTTATAATAGAAACTTTAACAGTGTATTCACAACTACTCTGGTTATGTATAATACAACATACAACATTACAATGGGCTGAGAATGAAAGAAATGTTTATTGAATTGATTTAAAATATAACAACAGTGAAACTTGGCATTTACGAACTTCATAAATGCCGGTACTCTTATTTTCTTTAGATATCTTTCCTTCCAGAAGTCAAATCAAACTTAATTTTTAAATATTGAAAAAATATGCGCCGATTTTTAAACTGTGTATAAAATAAAAGTTTAATAATAAAATATTTATGTAGTTAAAAAAAAAAATGGTATCTACTGTATGAAAGCCTCTACAAAGTCTATATTTCAATTAAATCTTAAATGCAAAGTCGTCGCATAATATGAAACAGAATTAGTGGTACATTTGAAAATATCCTTCAACATTTGCGGATAAACAAGGGAGACATATCAAATTTATTGTAAACTTCGACAAAGTTGGCAAAATTAACTCACTATACGCTCTAGAAATTTTTGACATTGTGTGCCAAATGTGTGTGAAGATAAATACGTATTTAAATAGCAGAGACACAAACTATTTTTTTAACATTGCCGTTTTTACAGTTAACAGTGTTCTGTTAACCACTTAACAGTCGTTATGTTATTGGCTTCCTTTATTCAGGAGGATAATTTTAGTAAAAAAACACGAGTCCGAATAAATATAATTTACGGAAATGTTGCTCCAAGGGATATATTACAGAACTATAAAAGTTTGATATCTAAGAATTGCTTAGAAAAGCATTTAAATTGAGTTAAAATAAAACACTCATTTTGCAACATTTCTTGCGCAGATAAATGACTATTTTGGACAAATATGGAATAGCACACATACTACACCATATACACATGTTAGTTTGAAGGGTCCTTAATAAGACCCAATTAGTCCAATATCTGAAATAATTTTGGGATTTGAGAAAATTTCTCTTGGATTTTACGTACGTAAAGTCGTACTGTCTAAACCCCCCTTAAAGAGGCATTAATTTCTACGGGTTTTTTCCTTATTCTTCTCAGCTTTTATTCAATTACACAAGCCTTATTCTATACGTAACTTAAATGTCCATTTATATTTTTAATATTTATTGTTTATTTCATATTGTATTGTTGCTATTGCTTGTTTTATACAATTTTCTTTTTAATTTAAGTTGTATAATGTTTTCCTCATTAAAATTCCATGATTTCTTCTATTTGTAAGCGCATTTTTGTAGTTGTAAATGCACACATTACACTTACATAAAGAGTAATCAAATTAAAATCATACAAAAAATACAGACAATTATTTGTAGAGTTTTTATTGTCATAACTTGAGTTTGTTTTTTTCTTAATATAAAATTTTATTATTACTAGTTTTTCACATTCTGTCTGTTAAAACTTGTTTGATTCCTTTTAATTCATGAGTCATATTGAGTTTTAACTTTTTAATATTGAATTAAAAAAGTTCTTTTAAAGTTTTGTAGTGCTTTTGCTACAATGTCTGTCCGTCGTTTACAGCGTCTTTATTTCTAAAACCGTAAAAGGTAGACTTTTGAGATTTTCACAGAAGTTGTACTACTATAGTAACATATATTGTATAATAAAGGGTGTGCCGAAAGTGATGTCATATTTATAATAATATTGTTATTTGTTTAAATGTTATAGGAAGGCACTTAAAATTTGTACAGTGTATGTAAACCTATGCCTGTTGTAGCAAAAACTAAAACTATTAATTAAAGGTTGTCCCAACACTGACGTGATTTTCACTAATTTTGGCCCTGTTTTTAGGCCTTACTAGTTGGACGCTTGAAATTTTTTTATTTCTGCTATAAAAACAAGTACAAATAATTAAAAATTAAACTAAAATATAAAGGGTGTTCCCATAGTGACGTGGTTTTAATGTATGTGGTCTTATTTTTTTCAACCGTTAGGGCAGACATTTAGAATTTAGATAAAATGTGTACAAACACGTCCGCTATATAAATAATGTGACCGATTGCTTAAAAATTTAAGTGTGTTTCCATATAGACGAATATCCTTGTAGGCACACACCTTAACTTTTCAGCCACAAATAAAATAAAAATAATATAGAAAATTAAAAGGTGAAACAATTAAAAGGTTTACATTATAGAACGGAAACCTTCGTGTGTAAGTTAAAGTGGCATTTGTCGGATTTATCTATATTTTGCTTTTATCAATTTGTCACTGTTTCGAAAGTCTTTTGTGTTTTCATATTTGCATGCCTCGCTTTTTTTGATATAGTTTTGTTTCCAAACACCCAAAAAAAAAAAAAAATAAAGAAAATAAAAATTTTGTATGACCAATTGGCATTTAATTTGTTTAACTTCTTGAGTTCGAATCCCAGCCGCCAATATTTAAACATATTTTTTGTAAATAAATTTAATTTTGTCTATGCTAAAAAAATTTAGCAAAATCTAGCTTGATTTAGCAAAATCTAGCAATACAAAAATGAAGTCCAGATTTTGTTATATTTAACAGTTATGTATATTTTTGAATTGGGTAAAAAAGCAAAAGGCTAAATCGGTCAACAACCCCTTTTTTATTTTTATTGACATTTCGCACTAGATTAAATTTAAAAGAGTAACAATGGCAACACATGTAAAGTGAGAAGAATTGGGTGCATTTAAAATACGATGCAAAATGACCAAATTTTATGTAGAACTGGGTTGATTTGTTTATGATTTTTGTAGTTGTTGCAGTTATTTTTATTGTTGTTGTTAATAACTTATGTAAATGGTGCCATGCAAGGCGAATTAATACAGGTGATTGCACGGCTACAACAATGCAACAACACAAAAAACAACAGGGAATTTGTTGCTACAAAATCTATGTATGTTGTCAAAAATAATTGTTAAAAAAAAACAACATAACAAATTGGAAAAAAATTAAACAAAAGTATTTTTATTTTTTACTAGAATTCGAAAGTGATGCATTATAAAAACTGTAGGAATATATTGAAGAGCAAGATGATGTAGTACCCGAAGCAAAAAAGAAACTTAAAAAAACGATTTTAAACTTTATGCGATGCACACCCCACACTTGAAAGCGTTACATAGATCTTTATTCTGTTTAAGTGCGGAGAAATATCAAATTTCTAAAGAAGCTACTGTCATTAATTATGTTTTTTTTCGACACAAGTTATAGACAGAATTTTCCTTATATAGCTAAAAGGTTTTGGGTATTGTTACGTTTCTACGAAGCTTGAAAGGAACACAAGAGAAAACGTTATAAACTTGAAAAGTCTCCTAAATGATTTTTTCATAAGCAGAAATTTACGAGACAAATTGGAAAAGAACAAAATGTTCCTTAGTGTATATTGTGCTTGGAAACACGTAAGAATACTAATCTAGCGCCATGTGGCCATTTCTTTTGTTGGAACTGTATTTTGGATTGGTTGGACGAATGCGATGAATGCCCGTGTGCAGGGAGACAGTAAAAAATCTCAAATTGTGCAAAAAGTTATTTATGACTAGCAATGCTCACGACTTCGTCCGTGTATCATTTCTAATTTTCTTGAAATTAATACTTAGAAAAATAATAAAACGTTTGTTGAAGAGTTCTGTAAGCAATCTAACAATCTACAAAAATATAATGTACCGACAACTGTTGTAGTACCATTATACCGGTAAAATTGGGTCCTTTCTCATTTGTATCTCTATTATTTTCTACGAAAATTTTCTATGAAAAAAATTATTCTATATTACAACCAAGGTTCTAACAGACCACCCTAAATACGGGCGTTAGGCACGACGTAGTTTAGCGTCTAGTTTTTACGCTGTAATGAGTAACTTAAATAAGAGCGCCAACGTTGTGAAACGAACAGTATTGTTTACTTATCTTATTTGTTAAAAACCACAAAATTAAAATAATTAAGAGAGATAAAATCGCGAAATTGACCTTAAAGTAGCTGTAATGTCATTACTGTTGTAAACACTTTTGTATATACCACAAAAAAAAAAAACCAATAACAACACTTCTTTTGCAGCCAACTTCACTTTTTACGTGCAGTCAAAATTGGATTTTTCAATTGTCCAACGTTAGCGTCGCGCTATTTGGGTTGGTCTCATACATTTTGTATGGGCATGAGAATTTTTGACATTTAAATAACGTCTTACGCTCGTATTTAGGGTGGACTGTAAAGAACCTCATTATAAAATTTTATTCAAATCTATCTAGCAGTATTTCCGTGATGCGAACACAGAAAAACTTACAGACAGACAAACAAAAACAGGTCTTTTGTACTCCATATCAAAACTCATATCCGAAACGAACATAGATATCTACATCACAAGCGGAGGCCACAGAATCCTGCACAGCACTCACGAAATTCTAAATTCTTAACAATATTGCCACTATCTCTATCAAATAGGGATTATTCGACTACGATTCCGTATTGTACAATTTTTTTTTAGCAATTAAAATATTTTAATTTTTATAAGCAATTAAACACAAAACACACACATTAAATTTTTTTTAGTGCTTTTCAACAATGTGTTTTTGACAATTTTCAAGCTAGCTCAATTCGCCTTGACAACTGCAACGTATACAGCTGATGAGATTTTTCGCCCGTGCGTTCACCTGTATTATTTCGCCATGGTGCCATGTGTTCTTTTTTTCTTTCATTTGTCGAAGCATCAATATAACGAGTTGTTGAAAATAAGTTTGTGTGCAGCTACACTTTTATGTACTTCAAAAACGTGTTAATGCAACATATATTTGCAAATGCATTTGGCACTAAATTGTTTGTGAAATTTGCGTTCGATATATAAATTTTTAATGTTTTGGATATTGTAAAAACAATCAACAAAAGAATATAAATATTTGGAACGCACATGCTTTTTTAAATTATAGGTATGTATGTATGTATATACATGCATTATGAAGATAACAAAAAAATTTCTCAGGTTACCTTAGCTGCCAGATTTGACGATTTATAGTGTTTTCACTTTTAGTTGGCGATTTTTGTTTTAATTTTAAAAAGTCTTAGTGTTTAATATTTTTCATTTTGGTAACCCATGTTTGTATAACAGTGAAAAATAATAAACAAAAAAATATATATTTTTTGGTGCAGCCGTACTTGCCGTTTTATGACTTACTTTTATGATTGCCATATTTTGTTCCTCGCTTACAAAACACATTACATTAGGTGGTAAAAAGAGAAAGAAGTTAATAAACTTCTTTAAGTTAAAAAAGAATACCTTCAAATACGTACGTAATGATGATCATTATTTCCTGCAATAATTAATGTAATCAATTCTAAGTAATTGAATAAAACAGTCTCATGACTTGTTGAAATCATCATCAAATATGATTACTTCCACACTTGATTACCTTTTCTAAAATTTTTTTTTTTTTGGGTATTGGCTCTCAATATCATATTTTATATCGATTGACTACTATTGCTGTACAAATACATTTTTGAAAAAAAATTTACTAAAAATGTAACGAGTTCGCATCAATTTGCTGCTAACGTCGCACGATTTTTTACTTAAGTAAATTTGAACACAACGAAAATTAAGAAATCGTTGGAAAGTGAGACAACTGTTGTACTTTTTTTTTACCAATAATAAACACCGGTTAACTTTATACTAATAAAAGTTACCTTGATTCTATTCTTAATTTTTACTCACTCGTTAGGCTCTTTCGATAGCAAAACAAAATACCGCATTTACATTTTTATTTTAAATGCCCCTTTATTTACGCAACTCTGAGAGTTTTAACACTGAGCTTAACTATTGACTACTATGCACATAGAGCTTCTTTGTTTGATGCTTTGCTAAATGTTGCAACTGCGGTTTTTTTATTGTCGAGTTTAAACGTATTGGATATTGTAGCATAGAACAATCTGGCATCTTGTTTTAGCAATTTTTTTATATTTGTATGCATTTATGTAAGTGAATGTATGAGCCATTCGAAAGAATGCTGCAAGAACAATTGAGGAAAGCTAGTATCTTTGTTTGGATAGCATGGAAAATTTTTCTGTTGTTGAAAACATAAAAACATATTTTTTTTGTTTCAGTTGTGTAAAGATATCAAATTTGCTTCATAAATTCATTTACAGGCATGTTCTGAAACTCGCACGTTTTTGAAATCGCATGTGATTTCAAAAACGCCAACTTTCCTTTTACATGTTCTGAAACTCACGCGTTTTGCTTGCGATTTGCTTTTTTTCAAACTTATGTTCGAAAAACAAAAACATATGATTTGGCGTTGCAAAACATAAAAATCAAAAGAAAATTAAAAAAATGGCAGCAGCCTTCTTGCTTAGCTTAATTTTTCAAATTAACATGAAATTAAAAAAAGATGAAATTAAAAAATGGATGCTTAGAGATAATTTCAATCTATTGGATATTCCAATCCAATAAATATTTATTAATTAAAAACTTTATACAAAGCAAGAAATAATTTGGCGACAAATGAAATTTCTATTAGTGATGTTGCATTTAGCAACTTTAAAGAAGAAGATTACTTAGATCGTGAGTAATCAGTACTTAAAAATTATTTTTGCTTATTTTGTTAGTTATAATATACACGTACAAAACGCAGATCGTCCTAAAAATAATTGAGATATATTTATTAACGTACATTAACACTTAAATCGTCCATTTAATAAGCACTGAATATTTGTTTAAGATTTTAAAATGTGAATACCGCATTTTTATTTGACTACACATATTACCGCACTAATACTAATATATTTTCGAACATCAATAAGAACAGCTGTTTTTATGAAATCGCAAGTACTCAAGAAAAAACCAACACATATTTTATTTTAAATTTATTATTTAACACTTTAATTGTGTAAAAATAAAAATAAATTTTGATAAAAATAAAAGAAAACATATTCATTTTTATTTGTGTATAGTTTTATTATTGTTTTAAAGTTTATTTTAAGTGAAATTTATAACTTCACTTCAGTCTGTGCTTGCGATTTCAAGTCGCCAAATTTCTTGCGATTGTGAACTACAGAACACCTTTCATGCGATTTCAACTCACATCGCAAGTTTTAGGCGATTTGCGATTGTCAGAACATGCCTGTAAGAGGCATTAATTAATTAAAATGTTAAGGTCAAATAATGCAGTACAAGGTTTTTTTTATAAATTTTTTTATATTTTTTTTTTTTTATTTATTTATTTACAATAATCTTAGCCAAGATGATACGCATGTATTCATTATAAAGACATGTGTTTTTTTTTAATACATAAAGCCATAATATAGTGTTATAAAGGCAAGGATGTTAAATAATTGTATTGAGTTTTTTAAACCGGAAAATTTATAATTTTTTTCAAGTAAGCTGGCATCCCTGCTGGCTCTTAAGTGCGTAAATCAATCAACAAAATGCACACTCTACATACTTTAGTGCTTTCAAAGTCAGCACCACACCAACACTTACCCATTTTTTTTTTTTTCACAGAATGACGTTGATATTTAAATGATAAATTTACATATGAAACGTTATAAAGTACAACGATGAAATGTAGTTTCTTCTTCAAATTAGGTCACACATTTACATTTTACTGCTTCTCAGTCACGGTCTTATACGTCATTAGGTCATTAGTGGGGAACGTAAATGTGAAATTGAAATGAAGAAACACACATCTAAACTAACTTTCAAAGCATAATAATAAAAAAATGACTTTCAAAAATGATGCATTAAACAAAAATTTCCAACAAAAGTAAAATAAATTTATTACATAAATAAAATAAATTAAGTTTAATTTGTAATTTGTTTTAAAACCAATAGAATTAAATATATTATTATTTTTAAAGATCTTTCTTCTTTGTTTCTAATTATAAATTTGCGCGGAAAAATTTTCAAACCTCCCACTCATTAATAAATTAACAAAAATAGGTTTTATTTTTTTTTTAATTTTTGTTTATTTATTTATAAATTTTAAAAATGAAATTTGTCAGATTTATCTTTGTTTTTATAAACAAAGTTTTTTGCAAAAATTTTTATATTCATCAATAAACATCCACGCTAAAGATCTTAATGTTTAAAAATTTATTCTTCAAATGGCGTTAAAAAAGCGTACACAAATCAACCGATAGCTTCCAGGCTGCTTATAGTCTATTCGACTTATTTTGAATTATATTTTGTATACACGCGAATAATTTTGATAAAGTATAAATGAAATAGTAAACTACACAATAATATATTTTTACGGAGAACATAATATGGTTCTTGTGTCTTTTCTGTTTGTGAGGGTACTGCACAAAATATTAGATTGCATCTTACACTTAACGATTTAGACATTGTCAAAAGATTAAGAATTTTGCTAAACAACTTATTTACAACATTACCGGCAATCCTTCGGTGCAGTATGCCCTTGCAAACTTATCAGACTGTTACGTAAGTATAATAAATTTATTTAATTGAGCTCTACATAAACTTCAAAAGATTTGTACATATTCTCGCAAAGATTTGGGATAGCAATTAAATTTATCTTAAACAGCATTATAAATCAAGTCTTGTAAGTTAATAATCATTATGCTTTAATTGTTTTCTATAGTCATTAATCATAATACCAGATATTCACAGCGAAACAAAAAACTTGAAAAAATTTATTTGAAAAGATGAGTAAAAAACAAACTAAACTCAAAGATGTTAAATTCATGGTTAAAAAATGCAATTAATAGAAAAAAAAACTTTGTACTCGGCGCCAGGTGGTAAAGGCCTTTAAAAGAAAAAAAAAAACAAGAAAAAAAAATAGGTCACCAGCTGCATGATAATTAATATTTTCCGTTCCGGACATATATTGTTAAGACTTTTTCTAAGGTGAATATTAAGCCGCAATAAATAAATATATTTATAGTAAAAACAATTATCTGTTCAGTTACCGTTAGGTAATTTTAAAACAGTTAATACAAAACAATTTTTTTTAATATAAATTATTATCTGACATCAACCTTTAAATTATTTATTTGTCGAAATTATTTAAGTACACAGAGAAAAGAATTCGTTGCGAGAACCGCTACAGGATTATTTGAAATTCAAGAAGGAGGACAATCAATTGGAAATTTTATTTTAAGTTAAAAAAAGCAACTTGATATCTTCGTATAAAACTTTATTTAAAAAATAATTTTAATTTAATAAGAACATAATATATTACACGTGAAGAATACCTCCTTCTCATTTTTGCTATTTTCAAATTTCTTTCTTTATCTTTTCTATATGAAAATAAAAACGTTTGCCAATGTGAACTTAATAAAACGTTTCAAAATTATTTCGGGAAATGTCTTTTTTCTTATGTTAAACCTGTCTTTAAAAAAATTTGGTTAATTTTTTGACACTTTCACAGTTCTTTGTTTTTTTTTTAAAGTAAAATATCGTTTTATACATTTAGGCACATCTATACATTTTTGAATGAGTTTTTACTAATTTGTAGATCATGTGTGTAGGTCATCAAAAGCTTCTTTCTGAGGCTGCTGTAGTCAAGGTGGTAAGCTGGTTGGCCAGGGTTCGACCCCTGCGGCAACCAAAAAATAAAAATGTTTTTTACTATTTAAGGGTATGAATACATATTCAGAATTAACATTTAAACATGCAGCCTTCTTCGTCGGTGCTTCTTCATAGCTCATATGCTGCCGAAGTAAAATAACTAATAAAATGACTATACTTTCACCACCTGTTCTCTTCTCTCCTCTATCCCTTTCCTAAAGAATGTAATTAAATAGTTATTATAAAAAAATACGGCCTTCGATATTTTAAACACTTGTCAATTCGGATACTGTGAATTCCAGACATAATTCCGAAAGAGGTGCTATTGAAATTAGGCAACATCGGTCAGCAAAAAACAGAATTCTAGATTAGCAAAAAATTTAAATTTCACGAAACGAGTAGAATTTCACCAAAATATTTATTTTCGACAGTTTCAACAAAAATTTTTATTTTTTCAAAAAATTTTACCTGCAATAAAAAATTTAAAATTCATTCAAAACCGAAAATGTACGAACATTAAATAAAAAGAATAAACAATTTTAAAGTATTTTAACACCACTTTTGCAAAAATAAAACACAGTAATAGTTTTAGTGAAGGGAAATAAGACTCGGCACTCTTACTTGTTTTCATTATACCTTTATGATTGTTAATTCGTTAATTTAAATTAAAGAAAGCTTTATTTTGAACAAATATACTTTAAGGTTTATAAAGTATTTTTAAATTAACACTTGGAATTAAAAAGAAAGTGATGTTTATCGATTTGAAAATTAAAACATTCGATAATTACTGCTTTCTTAAAAAACTTTTATTTGTTTTTTCTTTTATTAATGAAGGTTTCTTCTTTTTAACACATTTAAAACAATACTTTTTACAATTCGAAATGCTATTTTATTATTTTTAAAATGTTTCAAATAAATTTGTGACGAGTCTGCTTTTTAAATCATTTTTGTTGGTATATAAGAGGTGCAACAATACAAAGGTAAATGTGAATGCATGTTAAACAATAATTACATTTTCAGAAAAATTAAATCTAATATTAAACTAAAAGAAATTCATAATTTTTACATAAGGTCTCATTTATTAGTTTTAATTTACTTAGACATTTTGGAAGAATTTGAAAAAGCTTATTTATCGCCCTTAAAAATATAAACCTTCGAAAGCCTTCATTAAGACTTTTCAAGTAATTTTTATTACATTTCTGACAACACAAATATGTTTGTGAATTAGGAATTCTTTGCTTTAATACACATTTTGGATTTTATTTCTTTAAACATGTTTATCTTTACCAAAGTATTTTTTTTTTTTAATAGTAATAGTAGAGTATTTAACATATTTTTTCATTAAAATACATTTCTAAGCATCGCTCGTTTATTTGCACAACAACTTTCACTTTTATTTAATTTTTTTCTGCACTTGACACTCATGTCATAAAAGAAACTCCTTTCTTTTACATGCGAGTACCATTACAATGTAGAAATTGGGGCTCTAGGCCACAGCTGAAGAAAATGTAGAGGAGTTTTTAGTTAGAAATATTCATTAAGAGTTAAATATAAAATTATGGGACAACGTAGTATTTAAGAGAATGATTGTTAACAATTGTTGTAAATTTTAAAGAACAAATTCTTTTTACGTTTGAATAATGTTATTAGGTTGAAAAGAAATTGCACAAATTATTTAGAGAAATTGTGACAAAAGTTTAATAAAAAACAAGTAAGAGTGCTATATTCGGCTATAGCGAATCTTATATACCCTTCACCAAATATGTGAATCTAGTTTAATGAAGTAACTTCAATCAGAAAAACAAATATTCGGGTGACAGAGAATTAAAAATTGAGAAAAATAAGTTATGTTTCGCCCTTGACTGAATGCTTTTCTATCAGTTCAGTGATTTGTTTCACAACTATCGGTTCGTTTGAAAACTCCTTAAGCTCCTTAAGTGTAAAAAATTAAAAAAATTATTTCTTGTCAAAAAAGAAAATTAAATAAAAAATAATTAAAGTTAGAATTAAAAAAAAATATTAGAGCAAATAAAAAAGAGAACAAAAAGAAAAATTCAACTTATTTTGAGATATTTCTATCCATATTATTTATGTACTTTCAATATAATTATGATTATATGTAAAAATATAATATGGTGCTTCTTGATTATGATTATTGCCACCATGTTTTTTCTTTCCGCATAGCGCTGAATCATGTTTTGTCACTCAACAAGTTTTAATTTACTTTATGGAATGTTTGTCAGCTTTGTGCCTAATATATGGTATTCTTGTAGCCCGATAGAAGTTTAAATTGTAAAAAGCACAAATAATTATATAAAAAACTTATTTGAAATATCGATACATGCCATTAACATTTGGAAACATCTTCGGGAAGACGGCTTGAAGAAGCGCATTCCCGATGTCCAATTTAGCTGGTCATATTTCACGACTAACACGAACATAGCTGCCCTCCAAGCCGTCAACTATACTTTTTAGCATAAGCCAGTGAAATAACAGGCGCATCAGGTAACAAACCCTTGGAAGCCGACAGGTCACCGTCTTGAAAATAATGACAAATTTTCATTTCAATCAATCGATTGTTACTGTCGCCGTATGGCACATAGCGCCGTTTTGTTGAAACTGAATTTTGCCTGAATCTGTTTAATCAAATTTTCAAAAACCAAATTATTGTTCATAATGTAGTAACGATTTTCATCTATCGCGACACGAACTCATTTACAGTGGCGATACTCTGTTATATACACACACCTTCGTCGCGTTGACGCTAATGCATAATTAAGAGAGTTTGAAATTTAAAACACTTTTTTTAGTTTTAAAGTGGTGCCTTTACAGTTCATAAAACACGTAAAAACCTGTATGTTGTACGGGGACATCCTTTAGTTTTTAAGATTATGAACTGTTTTTAAAACGGGATTATTCTGAAGCATCATTTTTTAAATAAATAAAAAATTTCGTAATCGGTTCAAATCGGGTGAGAAATGGCTGAGTTTTTTGGGCACGAATATTAGAAAAAAAACAACATTCAGACGAATTAATAACCACCTTTATTTTTGATGACGGTTAAAAATGCATAAAAGTGAATTAAAATAAATTATGTTAAGATTTTTTGTAGCATGATATTAAAAAAAATATGTCAAGGCACAAAAATTACCATTATGCTCATATGTATATTTAAGTGTTTTTTAACTTATTTTGAAATTTTAATGACACATAATACTTCCTTCCATTGCTTGACATTTCAAGTCATACCTAATTGAAATGTGAGAGTTTAAAAGAATTCACATTTATTGCTTTAGTAGTTTTAAATTTATTGTACACTTGTATTTGACTGATGATGATGATATTTAATAAGTTAAAGAGCTTATTAAAGTAGAAATAATCAAGAATAATGAAGTATGAGTATTTGTAAATTTACCGTGTGGCAAAAAAAGTACTTTATTCCGCTAGTGTCTAATAATTTATCTTTCTTAAAAAATTAATACAATTCATGAAAAAACGTCTACCTTATGAAATAGGATATCAAAATTGTAACCCTAAAATTATGTGAATTTCGACGCCATCAAGCATTGCTCGTGATGCAATAGAATCTGGCCCAGAACATATATGAGCAGTTAGATGTACTGAATCATTTTAAGTACATATAATCACTTGTACCATACTGCAGATTTCAAATTGAAGAGCTTTAATAAAATCACTTGAGAAATTCTTTACTACCATAAAGGTTGCTTTGGTAAAAAAGCTTCTTTTCAAAAATTGTAAGTTTTGCTTAGGGTTGTTGTTCCAACTTACTAAATGAAAAAGTTGCTGTATAAGATGAAAGCTTACCGACAAGCACCTGCAGGAATACAAATGAAAGTTTATATCCAAAAATGTCATCGGCTGATAATGGGTTAAGCACTTTAAAAAAATTTTATTTCTTAAAAATCTTTTAATTGATACCCATATTGACCACATTAACAATCGTACTTTTCTATAAAAAGTTTAGAGGCCCATAACTTAGGAAATATAGGCGAGCGCCAACTATTGCACTTGACATCTGTTTTTTTCATTTTTTAATAGTCTATTGGGATCTACAGTTGTTTTTTTGATTGATGTTTCTTCACTTAACTTGATTTGTTCCAAAAGATATGGAAAAATTAAAGGCGGGTGTGATGTTTTGGCCGCTGCCTCAGAGAACTTGGACCGATCTTGCTAATTTTTAATATGTCTGATCGATAAACGTTTTCTCTAACTCATCTAGTGCTTTGAAAAAGCTGTTTTTAACCCGGACATGGACGGACAGATTTACATCGCTCAATCGACTTTGAAGGGTATAAAAATGATGTAAGATTTGTTGCAAAGAGTGAAAACTGATTTTTTTTTAATTTTTGACTCCCTTTAGAGAAACCAGTGCGACATTCATAGAAATTTTGACGTTTTTAGGAGATTTTTTTAATAAAGCTGGATTTTTTTTTGTATAATTTTATATTTATATACATTTGCACTGTTCCACTGTCATGTTCTGTACTGGATATGTATTTGTCATCATTAAGTGCTCAATTGCATGTTTGAAAAATATTAAACGAGATAGCAATCAACAACATACTTAGTGTGAGTGTGTAATTTAAGACAAAAACCTAAAATAAAAATATTTTTATTATTCATTTTCCATCGGCTAGTCGTTTAGCAACAACAGGTAAACAGCAAAAAAAGGAAAGAGTGGCAAAATGTTATTGCTACACTAGTAGCTTCAAGTATCTAGAATGATACTTAAATACTTAGCGCATAGAAATCAAATAAAGCACAATTGTCTGCTACTTTTTTTGTTATTATTTTTTTATGGGAATTAAATAAAAAAATTAATAAAAATTTAAGTACATATATCAAGAATATAACAAAACTAATACCCTAAAATTGATATTATAAGAAGGAGAATTAAAATAAAAATCCCAAAGAAAAAAATAATAAAACAGACAAATTAACAAAAATTGTATATGATAAAAAAAAAAGAAACGTCGACTAAAAGTGAAATATAATAATAAATTACGAGTAATGTGGTGGTATCATCAATAATTATAATTAAGTGCTTAATTAACAAAAAAGTTCTTATGAATAAAACAATAAAAAAAAAGGAAACAAGGGCAAGGTTAGGTTACATATTTCCATAAAAATTTCCGGTTAAACGGCTGCAAAGCAAAAAAGAAAAAATATATTAAAGAAACATGTTGACATATTTGGAAAAAAGAATGTCTCCAAATAATAATTATTTATTTTTTC
This sequence comes from Cistogaster globosa, assembly GCA_937654795.1. NCBI lineage: Eukaryota > Metazoa > Arthropoda > Insecta > Diptera > Tachinidae > Cistogaster > Cistogaster globosa. Next base: position 129,712,792 of record OW569404.1, on the reverse strand, counting down.
TTAATAGAAGAAAAATAAAAATTATGCGAATTTAACACTTTTATAACGAATATGATTTTTTCAATTAAAACAAAAAAAAAAAAAAAAAAAAAAAAAAAAAAAATACGTTTTACACCTAAATTAGATCATTATTTTTTTTTACTTTTTATACGCTCTTCGTTTCTCTGTAATTATTTTGTTGTTGATTGGTAGTTGTCTGCCTACTTAATTACCAGGAAGTCTGAGGAGTTCATAATTACGCCTATTTTTAGTTGCATTACTTTTTGGCTGTCGACTGCTTTAATTGTAACACTGTAATTTTTAAGGATTAAATGTCTCTTGTTATCGCAGTTCAAATAAGGTTTTTCGTTGTTGGACATGACACCTATGCCCGTACAACAGAGTCCTCCCTTTTAGCTTTGAAATTTTATATTCGCCTCTTCTTGCCAGGCTGGTAGACCAATTTATTTAATTTTCTTAGCAGAGAAGAAGAAAGAGAGTCAACCTCTCCTCAAAGCTCTTTATTACACAGGTATTAAAACTGCAGTTGCTTATATCTATAGTCGCATCAAACTCCGGTCTAACTTATTTGGGTAGCATTTCTACAAGAAGGCTTCTTTCTTACAGACCACAGTTAAAAAAATCGCTTAAATAATTTTTCTCGAGATATAAATATTTTTCTTGTTACATATCTGTTAATACAAAGCTAAGGTTGTTCGTTAAAAAATTCTGGGCAAAGCTGAATAACTTGTTAATTACACCACTAGCAAGTGTGGTGTGTGTGTGAATTCTATTCAAGAAAAGAAAAGGGTAACTAACAGTCGTTGAACAGCCGCATTTGATGAGTTGGTTAAAGTAATCGAATGTTGTTAAACAAAAGATCACCAGTTCCAATTCCAACAGAGCCTTAAGTATAATGAATAATATTTATTGCTGAAGAGCGGCCGTAGATGACTGGCGCATGCATATTAGTACAGCAGATGAGGTGTAAAAAAGATACCTGAATTATAAAACAAGAAAGCTATGATCTAAACCTAAACGGGACCTTGGTTACAAAGGAAAGCAAAATATAATAACAGTTTGTGTAAGTCTTGGCCACTGTGACCAGATATAGGTGAAAGAGGATATGATAAGTAATCAGAGGTGTAGCGTAATATCTGTACTGGCTAAAAATACATATTCACTAAAAAAGACATCGAATAATTCGGGTCTGCCCATAGTCACAGAGTATTGGGGTCTGGATAGCTACATATGTTAGTTAAGGAGCATTTTTGGTAAACAGGAGATTGTAAAAAATTTTAAATAAAATATCAATAAATAATAAACATGTAATGCTAAAACTGTAGACTGGATTTCTCTTAAGCTTGCAAAACATTTGAGAAGGAATCAGGAGCACGAAGCTGCAGTGGGACAAAATTGATCACATCTTTCTTTAATATTAACCGATTTCAAAAATGTTAATTAATTTTATTTTGCTAGAAAAAATTAAAAATGATGTCCTTATATTTATATCTCTAATAGTTTAGAGGGTATTTGAATTAAGTAAAAAAATAAAAATTATTTTTCTCCTTACGTTTTTAAGTTTCCTGCTTATAACTTTATAGTTTATTGTTCGATTTTAATTCATTTATAAAATTCTAATTAAAACTGAGAAAAAAGCGTTTTTTTGCCAGGTAGTGTTCTACAGCTTTTAAGCAGACCAGAATATTGATACTTAAATGAAATACAAATAAAAAAGATTCTTTTATCCCCCTAAAACACAAAAAAATTTTCATGGCTAAAAAATGTTTTTTTTCTTAACACAATATAATCAGGTACATTATTCTTATAAATATACATAAAGACAATTATTGTTTCTGCTGCGTTTTTTATCTTAACGCCAAAACGTGACTGGTTTTTTGAAAAAAAAAAACTAACATAACTACCATTCGATATAACAATTAATTGAAATTTTTATTTGTTAGAAATAATGAATATCTTTGAACTTGTACAAATTATATATACTAGATATCGTCGCTCTAAATACAAAAGGCCTTAATCGAAAATACATACATATTTCCAATCCATAAAATTTTTTTACAAAAATTATGGAATAGAACTGGACCATAACGATTTTTTCTGTAAAATTTAACATGTTTAAAAATCATCCTAGAATGCAGTCGCGAGCAGTGTTCTTCTTCTAATTAAAGATTTTTGTCATACTAAAAGATTTGAAAATGTTAATGCAAAAAATTTTAAAATACAAATTACAAAAAAAAAATAATAATAAATCTTCTTTGTGATTTCATCTGGCATTGTAAACGTTTTTTATTTAATTTGCTATTCAATTTAAAATTTTGCATTTATATATGTAATTACGTATTTATATATATTTTTTTAAATAAGTCGTAACTAAGAAACGGTCAAAACGAATTTTTATTATACTTTTTTATTATACTGTTAAAAACAGTTGAAAACCGCAATTTTTATTTTTTAGGTGACGACATATTAACCTTCCCCTTAAAACCTTTATTTATCTAACTGTTTAGTTAATTAATTTAACGTTTAATTTTTTAAAGTTAATCTTTTGTGAAATACTTGTAAACAACAGAGAGAGAAAGCATTTTTAGGAAGAAACGTCCACCTTAAAAGAAAATGAAAAACATAAAATATAAAAAAAGTTACAATGTACATATCGTTAGTTTCGTGAAGAAAGGCCCTAATTTATGCAGTTAACGCGCTACACGAGATGGTAAAAACAAAATGGAAACTGTAATATGTAAAATGTAAGTGCTTAAAAAAACTTTTATTTTTTTGGAAACTGTAATATGTAAAATGTAAGTGCTTAAAAAAACTTTTATTTTTTGTGTCGAACTGTATAGGTGTGAAATTGGTTGGATTTTACTGAAAAGACTCCATTTCGTGAAAGTGCGAGTTAGGGCCTTTCTACATGACACCAACGATATGTACATTAACATTTTCTTATTTTATTTGTTATTTAGCACTTTTTTAAAGAGAAGTTTAAAAAACCAGTATCTTTTTAGGGTTTTTTTTAATTTAAAAAATTTAATTTAAAAAATCTATTTAAAGAGGTACTTCCTAAAATAATCTTTTCTAATTTTCTAAAGAAGTGAATTAAAAAAGCACCCAAGACATGTATGCATGTAAAAAGGTACCTTTTTAAAAATGCCCTTAAAAAGTGCTTTTAATAAAAAAATACATTTTAATAGTTTATATTATGAAAAGGACCGTCTAATAATATTACTTCTAAAATACGTACATGTTAGAAAAAATACTTTTTAAATAAATTCTATTTGAAAAATATTATCTATTGAAAAGTAGCACATAACTTTAAAGAAATGTATCAAAAAGCGTAGTCGAAATATAAATATATAAATATATTTTACTTCTCCGACGAATATGCTATAAAGAAACACTGACGAAGGAGGCTGCATGTTTCATGTTAATTCGGAATATGTGTTTATACCATTAAACAGAAAAAAACATTTTTATTTTTTGGTTGCCGCAGGAGTTGAACCCTGGTTTGTAGACAACGTGTTTACACTTTGACTACAGCAGTCTCTATAAGGAAACTTAACTCAATATAGCCATCTTTCTCAAGAAATACTTTTTGAGCAGGATATTAAAAAATAGAGGTTTTTAAGTTATTAACAAAAAATATCTTAAATAGGTACTTTAGAGAATTACTTGAAAAGGTACTTTAAAATAAAAAACTTAAAGAAACAAACAAATTTTTTTAAATATGTGCTTATTAAGCAGTAATTCTAAAAGTCTTTTTTTAATAATATTTACCTAAAAAGATACTTTTAAAAGCTTACTTTAAGTAAGAAACTGTTATGACAGAATTTTTACGAACGTTAAACAATCGTGTAAGGGAGAAAAAAGTTTTTGCAAATAATTCCTTTTATTTTGTTTCCTATTTAAGAAAAAGTTTCTGAAATCAACCAAGACAAACATACTACTTGCAAGTAAAAGTTTTACATTTTAAATGCTATAAAAATGATTTTTCTTGTACTACAAAGGGGGACTTAGTGAGTGAAGATAAATATGCCGTCGGTACTTCTTAATAGCATATTCGCCGGCGAAGTAAAATAACTAATAAAATGGCTATATTTATCTTTCTCTTTTCACAACCTGTCTTATCTCCAATCTATTCTTTTCCTAAAGAATGTAGCACGGTTACAAAAATAACTAAATGGGCATTATTGCCTGAAGTGCTACTTCTCTTTAATATTTGTGACACATTTACATATATGTTATCGTATTTAGGACAAATCTGTAAATATGTTTTCGTATTTGGGACATATTTAAATACTCGTACAAAAGAGTATTAAGAGGGATTTTGGAAGTTCTAGACAAACTAAGATAGGTTATGGGATGGGACCTACCGCATTTTAAAGCTAATAAATTTAGACATTTTTAGAAAAGTATTTAGGATATATGACGTAGTTTGTTAGGTCGAAACATATTTAGCCGGACATATTTATCTTCACACACATTAAAAAAATCTTTTATATAAAAAATGGTTTAATTTTTTAATTGAAAAAGAAACAGTAGCTTTGATGGGGTGCAATTGAAAAATATTGGTAGGTACAACAAGTTCATGAAATTTATTTAGCTTATAATATTTATTTATATTATAACTTTTTCACTCGCACATATAAATTTAAATTTGTTATAAAAGTAGACAAGGAAGTCAATAATTTTAAAAATAACATCTACTTCCTCATTGTCTCTATTACCTGTCACTGCTGCATCAACTCAAATTGAGTTGATAAAAATTAACAAAAATATTTTAACACCACGAATTTTAGTAAAAAACAAGTGCAAGAAAAAAAAAACAACAACTGGTTTTTGTTGTTTTTTTTTAATAATTTATCAACCAGTTTTTATTTTTTTCTTTCAGTTTAAACAATTTTGCGTTGTATAATTTTAATAATATTTCACCATTTTTTATTTATTTACTTGTTTTCTATTTTAGAGTTTATCTACATCCACATAAATTTGTTAACGATAATCGCTTACCAATTTTTAAAGGGTGTGCTAATATTACTTATTTTTATTGAATTATAAAAAACGAGAAACTTTTTAAGAAATTTTTTGCTTCTTGTTGATGAAGCGTGTAAATAATTTCTTTTTTGAATCTACGGGTAGCTGGAAAACTGCTGGTAAAGATTTCTATTCTTAAATAACAATTCATAACGAAAGCCAAAAGGGTTAAATTACAAAGTTTAGAAGACTAATTTTTATCATGGAAACATTCGACTACGTGACCAGTAAATTGCACATGTGATGAGGAACAATTTAAGTCCCCTTAACGAAATCACATTGATATAATCAAACTAGGACAGAAAACACTCTGATACATGTTGTTACAACGGGAAATTTAATCCACTCCAGAAATAGTCACGTCTTTTTATTTTTGTACAACTAGAACCTCAAAAGTACCATTGGATTTGCTTGATACATTTAAAAAATGTGTTTAATATTGCTTCGTTTTATTGACTTGTTAAGTTCAGCTAGTTCCAAATAAAACACGTCAGTTCCTATTTTGATTTTCGATACCTCTTAATGATTTTTTTACCAACACTGTTAAACACACAAAAACTTTGTAACTAGTTACAAATGTCTTCCCTGCACCACGTTTTGCTTAATGCTGTCTTATCACTTGCAACTGTGCCTTTTATTAGTAGGCGAATTGTGACGTCTAAATTCTATTAGTAGGCGAATTGTGACGTCTAAATTCTATTAGTAGGCGATATAAAACGTCTAAATTCTTCAAATATTAAATAATCTGGCAGCTTGATCTTAAGTACTTGTATTACTGTACATACGTATTGGGTATGAGTCAATCAAAAGAGTGCTGCAACAACAAGTAAGAAAAAGTTATTTTGCTATTGTTCTTGTGGACGGAAAATTTTGTTAGAATATTTATATTGTCTTAAATATTATAAAGTATTTTTATATTAATTCTTTTGTATGAACAATACTTTTTTTACAAAAATATGTCTTTAATAACATTTTGGTAAAAAAAAATTACAATTTAATAAACCTTTTGAAATATTTTAAAATTGTTTGCTATGCCTAATCCTGCCTGAAAATTTTAACCAAAAAGTTACACATTTATAAAAAATTTATTATTCGAAACCCAGAAATATGTTTCTGAACCTTGAATGGAAATATTTTACGATTATCAAAGCTCTCGAGAATAAATTGCGCTTTGTCACTTAAGAAAAGTTTATTACAATTATGGCCGCCAAAATCCATCGATCAGCTAACGAATTACTTTTTGTAGTTGCCCAAAAACACAATTCAGAGGTACCGAATCTTGAATGAATAACTTAACAGGAAAGTAAAAAATTGCGCACTAAAGAGGGAAATAAATTCAGGTTTTGTTTTGCGTTTTTATTTTTTCATTTTTTTAACAACTTGTTCATGTAAATTGAAATTGCTGAAATTAAGAGTCAATTGCTATTTTTATTAATCTAAATGGCTTTGGCACTATTTTGAAAATTGGAGCAATAATAATAAATAGCAACTACAAAAAAAAAAAAAAAATACAAAATTGTAATAGTTTTATAATGAACCTAAGGAAGTGTAGCAAGTAAACAGGTTGAGAGAGGAACCCAATAACAAATTTTTTACTTAATTGGCACAATCTATTCTAGACAGTTCGGTTGAGGTTTAAAATCAACTTGATTCGGCAAAAAGTACCAAAAATTTACTTAAGTTACAAATCGATTTTTTCTTTATGTGTATTTGATTGCAATAAAGATATGAGAATGACAGTACGATTAAGTCGTTTTAAAAAAATTGGAATGTGTGAATCTAATTTGTATACCTGTTGTGACCATTACTTTTACAATTGCGGCTTCTGCGCAACAAGTTAAAGACGTTTTTTGATGAAAAAAAAAAACATTTCATAATTTCAGAAATCTTGCAATAAACAAACTTCTAAAAAAAATATTTTACATAATTTTAAACACAAAAATAAAAAATCTCTTTAAAGGGTATCCCAAAATTGACCCAATGTTTTAAATTAATTTTTTCCCTTGAGATTGTTTTTTAGATTGAATCATAAGGCACACTTGGCATAGCACAAATGGCCTCCTCTTTCTTTCTGACATCTTTGGTAACAGTTTTTATCAACAGTTTTTCTGCGGTCTTTTTTATATGACTCCACAAAAATCAAATAATTTTAAAGGAATATTTAGAAAAGAGCGAATAGAAAGTTTGACCACTTTTGTTACCTAGAGCTTGCTTTACATACATTATTTTGGTTTCAATACATCCAGAATGATCTCCCAGGAATTCATATAGCCTTAGCAAAAGGCATGAGTGGTTTTTGGCGCAGAAACAATACATTGAGTCCTGTGTAGAAAGAGCAGTGGAAATAAAATATTTGTAAAGAAATTAAGATAAACAATAACTGTGCAAAATAGTTTTTAGAAATATTTCTTCTCCTTTAGGATCGAAATATCAAATTGAAAGAACAAGTTTAGACTTTCCTACACGTAAAGGAATAACATGGTTGGGGTAACCATACATATTATGATTAAATTAACAAAAACTTGTGTATCGCGACTAAGGAATTGTTCAAAACAAATTTAATTTTTTATCTGTAATCATATGGTGTTGCAGCGATCATAATATTGTTTCTGTAAACATACCACAAACATATGTATTTTATTCCTGCGTAATACGGTTAATAACTGAATTGTTTATTTTGCTTTAGGAATACACGTTTTATTATTTTTATCTTTTTCAAGAATATTGGACACACTTTCCTTAATTTTGAAACATTTTTTAAAAGTGGCGCTTCACATACTAACTTGTCAACTTCCTAAAAAAAACATTTTAAATAAAATTTTAATGTGTGTTTTGTTCAAAGTCCACTGCTCTTTAAAGTTAAAAACAAAAAGTTTAACAAGAGAACAAAATAAATTATGTTTTAAACAAAATTGAAAACCATGTTCTTAAAAGGCCATTATGTCGGCAAAACGGTAAAAAACAAAAACAACACACAAAATAAAATGAAGTGAAAACTGTGGGTGTTTCAAATAAAGTTTTTGTGTTTTGCTTTTCTTTAAGACAAACAATTTTTTCCAAGTATTAAAGTAATGAAGCTTAATGATTAGACAACACAAGCTAATATTTTTAATGATTTCTTTGTAAATTTTTAATTCAAAGGTTATTGCTTTTTATGTTGTTTTACTATTAATTACTCATCATCAGTAATATTTTCGAGAATTTTGTTGACTTCTTAAGAAGTCAAAAACTTTTTTGCAATTCAGTGACATTAAAAAAAATTTTGTTTATCTTTTAAGCAAATGAAATATTATTTTTGTATAAAATTTTTTTTGTAGAATTAAATTAGAGCACATTAGTGTTTTTAATTGTCACTAGTATTTAAAAGAAAAAGTTCGTAAACGTCTTTTCAATAACGTAATCACTAACTTAAGGCCGGGGCACATAGAATCCGTCATACGTTTTACTTTGACAAATTCAACTAAAGTCAAAGTAACGACGAGTGAGGTTGGCACAATGAATACTTTGCTGACTGATGTTAAATCAAAGTTGTCAAAGTATTCAACATACGTCAAAAGTTAAAAGTTGACCACCTTTCGTACTTTGCGTTGACGGACACGTATTGATTGTGACAACGCTCATAAGAAAACATGTATTTTAACTGACTTGTCAGTTGAATTTGTCAAAGTTTAACGTATGACTGATTCTATGTGCCCCGGCCTTTACCCAGTGATGGTGTAGATACAATTGGGATGAACGACGAAATTTGTACAGCACTAAGACGGCTTCATCCGAATGTCTTTGCTTAAATTCGACGGCTGGAATTTGATTAGGAATACAAGGTTATTAATAAATTTATTTGAAAATATGATTTGTTCATATATAACAGTTGATAGAGTGACCAGTATTTGAAAAAAATAAGCAATAATTAAATGTAAAAACAAAAAGAATGTAAATGCATTTTTTATATGCGTTATAGCGCAAAAAAAGGTAAAAATATATTAAAAATTTGAAAATAAAGTGTTAAAAAATAAATTGAAACAGGGTTACTCTGTGTCGTCACTTACTAATTTTTGACTGGCCCCCGAAGTACGACGTCTGCCAGTTATAGCTATTGCTTTCTGGTTGACTTTATAAGTTCTAGGTGTTTGCCAAACTGCACGCCAATTGTTTTGTTACACATTTTCTATAAATGAACTAGATTTAACTCTCAGAGTGCTTAAACTCTTTAATAAGTCAAAAAACGGCAAAATTATAAAATTAAGGGAAATTATTTTCTCACTACACCATTCTATTCGAATATAATTAAAATATGCAATTTATTTGTTGGAATCTTGTCAAAGGTTTCCCATTTTATTTAAATGTCTTTAATTCTCACTGTGTTTGTAAAAACTTTGCAATAAAAATTATTTTTAATAACACAAAAAGACCGCAACTTCAAAAAAAGCTGGCACAAACAGGCTTAAAAATTGAATCAATGTCAGTAACTTATTTTGAACGTAGAATTATTATTATTTTCTTTTTATCTTTTCTGCTTGTTTTTTTCTTTGTGTCAAACACTCAAAAGCAAACAATAAAAAACATCAAATTTTTTGAAAGTATGGTAACATTGCTTAGAGAATGCGAGTCTCAAAAGGAGAAAGTAAAGAAAGTCAATCTCATAATAATATAAATTCTATGACGAGATTTATATGATGCTATTTTTTGTTCAACTCTCTTTATAAAGTTGCAGCGAGTTTCATCGTGCGTTTAAACGATAAGATTTTTGATGTAATCGAGATTTAAAAATTTGTTTTTTTAGTTGGATATTCCTTATTGTGATTATTTGTGTGTACGATATTTAAATTAGAGATGCAACCGATACCGATATATCGGTGATACTTCTGGTTTTCTGATATATCGATATCGGTGATATTTTACTGTTGATAAACCGATACTTCTTATATTTTTCTTTAGAGTTTTTTGAACAAAATATTCAATTTAAAATTTTTTTTCTTGCATGACAACTATGAGAAATAACACATTAAAAGCAGAACATAAAATTCAAATGAGTTCTGTCGCACCTGAGGGACTATTTTCCACTGCCGGTCTGTTTCAAACGGATTTGAGAACACTTTGTTTTTTAAACAAATATCTTATTAATATCAATTTTAAATATTAATCTTTTGCTATGTTGTTTTTATAATTTTAATTTAATATTAACATGATCTCAAATTCAATTCGTTGTCTTTTGAATCTTATTAATTTCAATTTTAAAGCTTTGTAAAATCATAAATATTGCAGACGTTTGAAAATTTGAATTTTAGAAACTGAAATGTATTGAAAATTTTGATGATTTGAATGGCTCATTAATAAACGCTGTTACTTTGTATAATAGAAGAATTACTTTACTTGAGTTTTGTTAATTTTTACTTGAGCTCAATTTTAATATGCGTAACGGTATCGGTATCGGTATCGGATCGGCTTATATGCACCTCTATCTAAATAACAAAAATTTAATGCAACTTGTTTCATATAAATTTTATTTTCTTCTAAGTTGGGTCTATTTCACACCCACATTTTACGAAAAAAGCCTAAAGCCTCTGTTTTGTTTCATCAAAAGTCGCGTGGTGGTAGGGAAGAAATAAATTAAAATAAAACAATTATAGTCTTAAATTGAAAATATTATTTTTTAAAAATAATTCTTTCTTAAAGTCATTTACAGCCCTCTTAAAACTGACGACGTATATTGTTGCTCCAAATAGTTTTCTAAAAAAAGTTGATCTTAAGTGCGTAGGTTTGCTTTGTTGAGTTACTCCTTAGCCAACCAATTACTGATAAAAATACATTTAATATTAATTAAAAAACTTTTCAAAAGACACTTATCTTGTTATTTAATGACGCTCTTGATTATTAATTATTTGTTTTTTGTTTTTTCTTTACAGGTAAGTGATGTTCTTGATATCATTGATACAAATTATTAGATTAATGAAGCACTTATATTGTAAGTTTTATAACGTTTTAATGATTACCGCCTTTAAATCTAAGATAGTTAAATTAAATTTTCTTATTACTTGGGACCATTTTTAAAAGTTGATAGTTATAATTTTACTTAATCGCCAAAAACGTACTTTTTCAGTTAAAAGTTACTCTCTGTCCTCTGATGCGCAAGATTTTAAAGCGATCTGTTAATTAGTTGGATCGTGAAACCGTAATTAACATTTTTATATTACTTTTCTATTAAAAGTGACAAAAAATTTAAAAAACGAAAAATTAAAAAAGGTTTTTTCATTGCTTTCTTTAATTATAAAGATGATTAATTATTAATAACTTTACAGGCCCAGGTTTGTTGGACTTAGGAATCGTAAAAAAGTTTGTTATTATAATCGCAAGCCTTAAGCAAAGTAACTGTTACATGAAGTTGTTTACCGTGTTTAAATTTAAAGTGTTTTCTGTTTATTTGCTATAAAAATGTAGAGAATTTCAAACTAAAATATGCGATCGGTTTTATCTGACTTTTGTGCTTTTCTTTTAATTTGACAATTTGAGAGCGCACAGCTGTTGATATTCACACCAGTAAAACGCACGTGCAGTAATAAAACTTGCGATTTAGCAATCGCTCTATATCGAGCACATGTCAGTGTGCTTTTTTAAAATTTATTAATACTTTTTGTTCATTACTAGTTATTTAAAGATTTTTGGTTTTGCTTTTTTAATGAATCGATTACCTTAAAATTGTAGTTGTTTTTGTATTTATTGATGTGTTCAATAATATTAATTTTTATGCATAAAGTTTGACAGCTCAGGATGTTAAAAAAACTGATAAAAATGGTATCTAAATTATTTAAAATCTGGAAATATAATTTTTTGTTTTTGGTTTTCAAAATTTCAAAGTAACGCTCTTAATTTGTAAACCAAATCATATTTATATAGCAAAAACCTTAAGAAAAAACTAAACATGTTTTAGCACCGCAAATATTTAATAATGCCTGCATGCAAGTGTAGCTGACTCAATAAATGTGTAAACTTAAGCAAATAAAATGACAAGAAAATCACATTTACTACAAATGAGTAATAGAAAAATACAAAAAAGTAAACAATTTAATATCCAAGAAATAAGCAGAAATAACATGGTCAATACCAGCCATATGCTGCTGTGCATTGAGCAGACAGACTTTGCAAACTCACACAATACAACAATGACAGTCAAGGAGCTTTAAATGCCCTTTCAGACAAAAATCAATAAAGAACATTAAAGAAACCATACAGAGAGAAATAGAAATAAACGAGTTTAAGTTGGAAAATAATTGAAAAGATGTGTAAAACAAATTAAATTATTTTTTTCTCTCTTGCTTTTTATATCAACCACCATATGGTGATACTTAAGCAAGTGTTTTCAACCTCTAATAGGTTAAAATATTGAAATTTAATTTTAAATCATTTCATTTTAATCACAAATCATATGCTCGGTGCTTTAGTTACATTCTACGTAACATCATTATAACGTACGTCACAAGCTTATCACACAATTATCTAATAAAAGCTATCTATACATATAATAAAACCGTAGTGGGGTCCTTTCTGTACAAAAAAAAAAATTTTTTTTAAATTTTGTTGTTGGTGTAGATAGTAACCGATATGGAATATAAAACACCTATTCTTGGAATTTTTTTCTATCTGTCTGTGTTCGCCTCACGTAAAAACTGTTGGATTGATTTAAATAAAATTTTGTAAGAGGTCCCTTAAAACCTTTGTTCAAATATATAATACTTTTTATTTTTTTTTATTTTAGAGATACCAATGTGAAATCGCCTTATTTGATCGGTATAATGATTATAGAACATTTGTCAGCACATTTTATTTTTATAGATGGAAATTTTTTTACACTATTTACAAACACATTTTTTTAAATTAAGAATTTTAAGAAAATTATATGTGACGCGCGGACGTAGTCGTGGGCACTGCTAGTTCCTTAGTAAAAGAGTGACAGACAGCAGTTAAATAAATAATAAAAAAAAAATCAAAAGAGATACACATAAACAACGCTGTTGTTGTCATTATTAGGCGATAAATAATAATAATACAATTTAGAGAATAAACAACAAAGTAAAATTAATAATTTTATTATATTTGATTTTTTTTGTCTATTTGATATTAAAATAAAATTTTTATCGTGTTGTTATATTGATTTTTATTCTGAAAACTATTCTTTGCTTCAACTGTTCATTTGATAAATAGTAAGAATTGTTAATAAATATTTTACTTTAAAGCACCATTTGTCTCCCTTGTAGTAAAAAATTAACAGTGAGGCAAATTATAGACAACAAATTAATGAAATTTTTTCTTTTAAATTTTTACAGAAACCTGATTAAAAGAAATTTTTTAAAACCTTTTCTACAGGTACTCTCTGATATGGCCATTTATTTAAAGATATTTTTTTTTTGTTTGTTTAGAGTAGGAGCTTCTTTACGTTTCTTTTATTATAATTTTTATAAAAGAGATTTTGCTAATTTTTTTTCTAAAAGAGCACTCGGTTAAAGAAAAAAAAAATAAATAAATAAAACAATTAAAAGAAATTTTGTAGACAAAGGTATTTTTATAAAAGTACTTTTCAAAAAATTATGTATCACAATTTCAATAAATAAAATCCTTATTTGAAAAAAAGTTAGTTTCGGAAGTACTTTTACAAAAAAGTTCTTCTTTATTTTTATAAAAAGTCATATTTTTTCAGGCTATTTTGTAGAAAATTGTTTATTTCGGTGCTATTTTCCTTTTATACTTTTTTCTGAAAAGGTTCTTTTTGTAAGGTACTTTTTTTCAGGATATTTTTTTTAGGAAGTTTCTTATTTCCGTGCCATTTTTTTTTTTTTTTTTTTCTGAAAATGTTCTTGTATAAAAGTGCTTTATAAAAAAAAGTACAGTATTACAATATCAAGTTTTGTAAGTACCTTTACAAAAAAGTACTTTTTGTTTTTTATAAAAAGTTTTGTGTCCTTTTTAGACAATTTTTTACAAAGTTTTTTATTTCAGAGCAGTTTTTTTTTCCTGAAAAGGTACTTTTATAAAAGTACTTTTATCAAAATTTTACTAAATAAAATTTTAATTTGAAAAAGTTATTTTCGTGAGTATTTAAAAAAAGTACTTAAAAAAACTTGTGGCTTTTTAGGCTTTTTTTTAAACAAGCAAATATTTTTATTACACGGGTACTTTTTGAAATTTAAAGTACTTTCGCTTTAAAAAAAAAAAAAGTAAAAGTATTAAAATATAATAGTTTTGAAAAGTACAAAGAATTACAAAGAAACAAATAAAAATCCAAAATATTTTTCTATTTCAAAATTCATTTGAAACTTAATCATTGTAAGATAGGAAAAGTCTACTTATTTTTTTTATTAACAAACTCGTCATGTCATAACATAAAATTATAAATGCACACAAAATATAAGTATTGATTTTCCATAATTTTTTAATTCGTTTATTTTTCTTAGACAAATATTATCACTTTTTTAAGTCGGTGTCCTTAAGACGAGTTCATAAGCAAACAAATTCTTATTAACATTTATATCAAAAGTTTTCTAATAATACGATTGTGCTTTTCTAATACATTTTGATTTTGAAACGTAATAAGAAATGTTTACAAATTGTTTTTTGTTTTTTTTTTTGTGTTTAAAAATAAAATAAACTATTTGAATGATAATGTGAAATATGTAAATGATTAATTAATCGAATGTATTGAATAAAACTAAGGAAAAGAGTATTTAAAATATGCAAATGTGCGTTAATAATAATTATAAATATAAACATATTAATTTAATTTATAATAATTATATTTAAAAAAATATTGAATATTTTGTTAAAAGATGTGAAAAAATGTTTTTTAATTTTTTTAAAATAAATAAAAATAATTAAGATAAAAAAGAGACAAAATAAGAAACACTGTTACACTCAAAAAAAATTTTTTAGTATTTCTTTTTATTATTAATTTTTGTATATAAAACTATCGGTAACCTTTCCATATATGGTTTTATAAAGAGTAGTTAATTTCTGTGCACATTTCTCAGCGAAAGTCTGTTTGTCTCCTTTATAAAATTTCGAGAATTATAAATGCCTTAAAAATTTTTTGAGCGCTTTTAATTAGTTCAAAATGTGAAGGGTGTGGATGTATTTCACATTTTATTTTCATACAAATATTTTTTAACAATGCAAACATTACTATAATACACAAATGCCTTCTCTGTTCGAGTTTTTGCTCTAAACTGCTATACTATTTGTAATGAAAATTTCCGTTTATAAGCGAGTTAAAACGTCTAAGTATTTATACTGTGAGAAAATCTGGCAGCTTAAGGTTTTTTTTCCCTTTCCGCTTTTAATGTTAAAAGTTTATAGCTGTTACAAACAAATTTTAAGTAATTCGTTTAAGTGTGAGTTTTTTTTTTATTGAATTATAGCCTATATTGTGATTTTTGGTTTAATTAGTAGCACATTAAGATCTTTGTAAACGTTGTTATTTTCTATATAGTAGGGTTACCTTCTATTGGGTACACTAGTTAAAATACAGTTATACAGGCCTGTTCTGAAAATCACTTTTTATCAAAGTGATTTGAAATCACGTAAAAGGTGTTGTGCGTAAAAAAATATTTGAATTCTCGTGATTTAAAACCGGGCAGTAAACAGCCTGACGATTTCAAATCACTTGAGGTTATTTTAAGGTCTTTTCTTTGAATTCAACAATAAAATTATCACACGCACTTAATACGAGATGTTTTTAATTTGTTTAAGAAATAAAATTAATTTTTTTACACGTAAAAACTTTAAAATTAACAAATTTAGGAAGACGCTGTATTTCTTTTGCAAGCATTTTTATTTTTGTTTACATTACTCGTGATTTACTTTTTTTTATTGTAGTAGTCAGCTGGTAATGTTTGTCAAAAATAAATCTGCAGTTGCAGTTGTTCTGATAATTTGCTTGAACATACAAAATATTTCAATTATAAATAAACAAAAAACAGCTGTTAGCTCGTGATTTAGAACAATGAAAATCACTACTAAAAATTAAAAATCTCGTGATTTTCAGAACACCCAAAAATCACTCTCGTGATTTCAAAATCGTTCGTGATTTGAAATCACCGTGATTCCAGAACATGCCTGATAGATAATGCACCATATACAAATCAAATATTTAAATTGTAAAGGGCACTTGATTATTAACTTTTTAGCTTATTTGCTTTAATTTGAAAAATTTTGTCAACAACATTGTTATAAAAACACAAATTTAATTCTATGTACAATAACTTCGTAATACTGCTATAATCGTTCACAACTGCGAATTCTATTTGTAGTCGAGTTAAAACGTCTAGATTTGATTACTGTTAAAAGATCTGGCAGCTTTTTCTGGTTGTTATATACATAGATGTTTTATTCTTAAAGGTTAGAGCCAAACAAAAGCATACTAAGAGAAAAACTTTGAGAAGCATTTTAAATTTTACTGATTTTTTTTTTGCGCTGTAAAGTTTATAGAGTGTTTTTCTTGGCTTAATTTATGTCGTTGCTTGTTTTAATATATTTTATTTGATAGACATATAGTCTGGTTGGCCGCTAATGCCCTTAAAAATGTTTTATGCTTTTTATACGAAATTTGTAAAATAGATTTTTGTTATAATTAATTAATTTGCAGTTTCCCTGTTAATAACTTTGTATTTAATTAAAAGAAACCTTATAAAAATTTCCCTTAAACAAAATTAAAATGCAAAATAACCCTTATATTTAATTCCTTTTTCTAAAAACAGTTTCCCCTCTTTTTAGGTAATTTAACCCACATTAACTTGTTTAGTATTTTTTTAAATTTGCTTTTAAATTATTTTTCGTATAATAAAAACATTTTAAATAAGGGACTTTGTTCTTTATCTCTCCACCTTCACCATCGTTTTTAAATAATATTTGCTCTTATATTTCTAAAAATAATTTAGGATACTTTGTAAACACTTGTCGGTAAAAGGAAACTACTATAAATTTCGAGTGAATGTGTACGAAAAATTTAAGTATTTTATAACTATTCAAAAACTTGGAATAAAAAATCCTTTAGTTAACATAAAATGATTTACAGATGTATTGAATTTGAAATAGTAATTGTGTAACATGAGAGGCACATACTAACATTTGTAAGGATTCCTTAAATACTTCTAAATATTTCTTATAGTGTTTGAACTAAGAGGGCAATTTAAGTTAAGAATTTAGCTACAATTATTTTTGTAATTAATGCTATAAGAAACTTTCAAAACGTTATTTTAAATTAAAAATACGTAAAACAAGCATCGGGGCCCAAGTCCACATTTATACCATACCATTTTTGGCCCATTTTTTTTCAATTCTATATTTAAGTTGCAGCGATATTTTTTATTTTAAACAAAGCATAAGTAACAATAACATCCCCTTAAAATTAAAATTTAAATTATTTACCCCTCTTGGTTCACTACGAAACAAAAATATCAAGCAAGTTTCGTGAAAAATTTCATAATGTAAATGCCGTGTTTCTTGTGTAAATTAACTTAAAAAACATGAAACCGACTTATAGAATACAGGTATGACGAATAATACAAAATATAGCATGCGATAAATATCTGTTCTCATATATTTATTTAAGAATCTGCAGTACAACTTGGCTTTTGTTTTTTACATAAAGGTATAAGTTATTGAAAAGCATTAAACCATTAAAAAAAAAAAATAGCATGTTTTTAAAAAAAATTTATAACATGCGACTATTGCTTTTTTTAAACGAAATTTAAACAAAATATATTTAGCCCTTAGTCTGTTTGAAATTAATAAAACAAATAATTTTTCCTTATTTTCTGACTATCTTAAAATCTATTATCAATCACTTATTTGAAAAGATTCAATTACATAAACCATATATTTAGCTTTTACGTGTTTTCATAAACTTTTATTTAATACAAAAATTTAAAAAATAAATAACCACAAAGTGAAATATTTTTCTAACCAGCATTGTTCAAAATTTGCATATGACGAATAGTAATAGAAAATATAGCATGCGATTAAAATATGTTCCCGTACAATTAGCAAATACTCTGCAGGGCATCTTGTGGCTTGAATATGAGCATTATTTTTAAAAAATCATAAAATCCCTTTTTAAAAAATGTGCGTCTTTTTAAACAAAAAAATATAGCATGCGACTTTTTTTTTTTTTTTTAATAGAACAATTGCATACATTCTTTTTGAAGTATTTTATCCTTAGCATGTTAATACTTTAAAGAATTAATTTTTCCTTTTTCCTGATAACTGAAATTACAATAAAACGACACCAAACTGTAATCCTTTTTAAATTATTTTTACTAAAGAAAGTTGAAAAGACCGAATTGTTGATTGTTAAACTCAACTTTTTTCGCTTTTTCATAAACATATTTATTTTTATGTAAAACGGAAAATTAGAAAAGTATAATATTAAGAAAGAAAAATAAAAAAACATCTCTATTCACGTTTCTAACCACAAAGTATAATATTTTTTCAACCCGCATCTTTATTAAAGTACATAAATAGCAGATAATATGAAAGAAAAAAAAGAACTGAGCCTGCCGAAAAGGAATGTTAATGATGCGATGATGGTGATAATGTTAATGATGAAATAGATGCTGATGAAGACATGAAAAAGTCTTTTTTTTTTTTTTTTTGCCTTGAACTTTTGCTTGCTTTCTTTGTCTGTTTCTGTAGTAAAAGGAATATAAAAACCAACAATGTTTGAATATAATTTTCAATTTTTATACTATTTTTTCTTCTTATATTTCTATTTCTTAGGTTGCTTTATTTAGCTTTAGTAGCCAACAAATACGCTGTATAAATTGAAATAGTCGTTTATATATTTAGCTAAGAAAAAAAAATTGTGTAAAAGAATTTGCAAACAAAATATCCCAAAAATACATTAAATTGGCGCCAATTTTAAAATAAATCATTATGTCTGTCCTTCTGCTTATTCTTTGTATATCTTGTAATCTCGTTGTTTTTCTCAGCTGTAAATTTTAACTTGAAAATATTTCTATTATGTCTTAAATTTTTCTTAAAATATGTACATGCGATTGCATAAGTCTTCGTACAAAAACTAAAAAGCGATCATAATAATGATTTTTTTTAGCGGTAATTAAAAAAGGTTTCAATTTTATAAAAACGGTGTAACATTTAAAAAAAAATTATAAATTAAAAGTTTAAAGTTTAAATCTGACCGAAAGGTATTTTACGGACAACATCTATCATTAATAACATGAACATATTTTCATGGTACGGTAACGTTCTCCAGGGGCCGTAACGAGAGCTTGATTTTGAAAAAAAAAATTACTAATTATGTTGCCACCGTGGGAACTTTACCTAAAGATGCAATTTTTGAATGTCATGAGGCGTGTAAGGTCTGTTGTGGGTTGGTTTTACTCCCATTGAGCCAAAAATGAGCATCATTTCTAAGTACAATAAAAATAAGTTGCCCCAATTGATGTCTGGTTTTCTTACTAAATACGAATGATTTGTTAGAGTGTTTCAAGCTCAATCTATTCATGATGATGTGCCACAGCATACTGAAACATACTTAGTAGTATGACGCTTTACTTACAGAAATTTAAAAAAAAAATATTCCATTTTTATTTCAATATAACTTTCTCCTCACTTTTATTCTCTTACGTAAACGCTTGAACGATATTAGACTGAAGTCCAGCCAAGACTGTGCACATTGTATAAAAAATTAAAGCTTGTCTCGCTTCGTTTGTATTGCAAACTTTCATATCAACCTCAACCCTAATTTGTACGCAGTAATATAGCAATATTTATCCCATGCAATATTTGCCGTCGTGAGTTAATCTTAATAATTCGCGAAATGAAAAGGATCTCCTTATGGCTTCTGCTGG
Source organism: Cistogaster globosa (assembly GCA_937654795.1). NCBI lineage: Eukaryota > Metazoa > Arthropoda > Insecta > Diptera > Tachinidae > Cistogaster > Cistogaster globosa. The sequence goes on along the minus strand of OW569404.1, from coordinate 129,692,909 downwards.
CTCATTAATGTAACAGCTTCTTTGTGCAAATTATTTACGAAAGCCGATATTCTAAAAATTCTTTTCCAGGTGACTGTCAAATTTTTTAAATAGGACTATCTCTCAGGGGATGAACCCTGCTCAGCAACGCATCGATTTGAATTTTTGCATACCCAGCACTGAATGCGACTTTTTTCAGTGATTTTTAACGAAGTTAAAGTAATATTTAAGGTTTACTCCTAATTTGTATGCATACTCGTGCAACCCAGTGTGTGGTATTAATAAATATAAAGAAAACAATTTTTGTGCAAATAACAAGAAAAAAAATTTTTTTGTTTAAAAAGGCAATAAATGAAATTCGCAATTGTAATTTAAAAAAAAAAAAAAAATAAATAAATAAATAAAAAAGCTGATATAAAAATAAACGTTTTGATAGATTTTTTACCGTTGTCATTCCATGTCCAATGACTTTGATCTATAGATGCCAGGAGTCTGTATAAATTCCATTTAATGGTTTTCAAGTATTGGTTTCTTATTTAATCATTCTTTTTTTTTTTAAATACCTATCAATAGATTTTAATACAATTGTATGCTTCACGTTTAACCAGTTTGTTGAACTGTTTGGTTACGATTTGCCATGCAATTATTCTTATTCTAGCTTTCTTTTACCAACGCAAATCATTAAATTAATTATTAATTTGCCATGCAATTTAATTAAGTATTTAAAGATTTCTTTTTTTATATTTTAAAAAACATCCGTATTTTTTTTAAATCTGATAATACATTTTGAACATTTTTGAATACAATGTTGTTTAAATACATTTACCCGGTGTTGTTTATCTTTCAATTGATACCGCATAATTTTAAAATGTACGTGAGCGTACTTTGGCTTCTTAATTTCTTTTTCATTTCTTTCTGATGATGATATCGATAGGTTAATGGCCTTTTGGCTCTATTTCTTTATTAGTCTGATCACCAGAACCTTATTAAGTCCTAACAATATATAGTTGTGATGAACAAACTATGTATTTTAAGCAATGCTCTATATAGTCAAATCAATTTTTTTTAACTCAAACCACAATTCAATTATTTGAAATAAAATAGATTAAAAAAAAGAGTGCTTAATATAATTTTATATAAAAATGTCATAGTTTTGTTCCAAATGATATGGAAAAATTACAGGCAGGTGTGGTGTTTTGCCTGCTGCCTCGAAATACATGGACCGATCTGGCTGATATTCAAAAGCAAAATATTGAAAACTATGTCTAACCGATCAGCGTATTTAAATTTTCTCTGGCTCACCCAGTACCCTGGCAAATTTGATTTCAACCCGAACGCGGATGGTCGTTCGGATATAGCTCAATGTATTCGCTATGCATTAGGACTCAGAATATATCGACGCATGAGTTAAAGAACGCTGTAACTGACAACACATGAAATGTTCACCAGAGCCAAAAAACCTGTATGAAAGTAAAAAAAAAATTCATATCACAAAAACTATAGAACTTAGGAACATGATTTTAAAATATTTAAATTATTGGCTGTAGACATTTTCTCTCAGATCTATTATTACCGGTGATTCTGCGGCTGTAACTATAATGTTTTTTTTAATGGAAACAAAATTTTAGAATTCTAAAACGCTTTAAGTGGCACATTTGGTTTTTTTATAAGTAAAACTTAATAGCTGTAAGTTAAAGTGAATAAATAAAGTGGGAAAAATATTTTTTGAATAAAATGCAAAGAATAGCGTAAGTGTTAGTTTAAAAAATTTAGCTGACGCAAAAGTGTCGTAAGCAACAAATGTTAAAAAATATGTACTTTTTTTTACGACAAAGAAGACACTGGTATTTTTTAAATATGGGGCAGACACCAACCGACGCAGTATTTTCTTCTGATAAAATGATACAAAAAAACGTGTTTTCGAGATTTTTTCAGTTACAGCGTTCTTTAATTCTTGCGGCGATATATAGTTTATGTGGTCGGAAGTGGATATTATAGAAATTATAAATGGAATGACAAACTTTGATATGTACCTTTTTTCCAACTGTGTTAAAGGGTATAATAATACGATAAGTCAAAACATTTCAAAATATCAATCAATAATGGCGGCTATTTTGGAATACGGGTCGACGCATTGAAACTTTACATGGAAAACACAAAAAATATTTCCAAATATTTTAAAACCTGTTTTTGTTTTACATAATAATTTACATATTTTTACGATAGTTGAAATTCCTTAAAATGTAACGTTTTGTTTGAAAAAAAAATGCAATTTTCAAAATGCGAGTTTTGTTTTTCATGAAAAGTTTCAGACGCTTTTGGAATAATAGAAATGAATATACGAACTACTCTGCACACAGATGCTAAGCAATTTTTATTCATTTCCTAAAGTGTGATCTACTTTGTGGTAGATTTTTCTAGTTTTAAATTTGTGATCGCGGTGGATAAGTTATTAAAAAGAGAACTGGAAAACAGCAATTCAAACCTCTAGGAATCTCGATTACAAAAAAGGAAAACAATCGTTGTGCGGCCGTGTCGGAAAAATACGTAAAAATCTCTGTTGGTTAAAACAGTAGCTTTACTGGTTATAAATCGGAGAATAAATAAATAATTGTGCATACCAGGTTGTTTGATAAAACAAGGTTGACTCGGTTTGCTCTGCACACTACAACAGGTAGTGGTGATGTTTTTTTTTTTTTTTTTTTGATGTATTTTAATGGGCATTTGTTTGTTGCCTGAACTATGCAATGAAATCTTAAAACTGAGTAAAACAATTTGGACTTGACAATAAACTTTCTTTCAAGTAACGAATTTTGGGTAGCACGAAAGTTGAGAGAACTTAATACAATATTTTTGTACTTTTCTCTTAATGAACCTTTTTCAACTGTTCACCTTTCTATCTATGGATATTTGCTAAAGAACATATTAGATCATATAAACAACGATACATTTGTTATTTTTAAGGTGATGCTTTTTTAATGTATTTTTTATACCTCCATTTTAAATCAGCCAACCCTTTTATTTAAATGCTAAAGAAAAATTTCTATATTTCAGTAAAAATTATAATGCAACATGAAAAATAATAAAAAATGTGTTTCTCATAAAACAGCCCACACAAACCAGAACTGGGTTTAAAATGGACTAGTGTTACTTTTTTGTTGCTATTTCTTTTTGTTTTTCTATATATTCAATGTGGCCTAAACCAACCAACCAAGCAGCCAACGTTCATTTTTATTTCTAACACAACATTTTGTTGCTATTGTTTCTAAGCGGTTTATATTTATAACAATTGTTGTAAAATAAAATATACAACAAAAAAGTGCTATAAATATAAATAAAAATTACATAAAAAAGCCAAGAGACTGAAAAACTGTCATGTTCATGCTAAAGTATACAAAATAAATAAAAAAAAATAAAGCTGCTGGCAAAATTATTTCCCGTTGTGAAATGTCATGTTATTTTGTGACATAAAAATTATTTACTCTTACAAGCAGCAGCAGCAGCAAATTACAATAAAAATAGAAACAAATTAAAAAAAGTTAAAAATCAATATGGAATGGAATTGAACTTTGAGTTCAAAATTCTAAATAAAGTTGCAAGAAACCAATATTTATAGTGAATACTTAAAAATTACAAATTTCAGGGTTAATTATATTATACATAAGGATTGGATTTATGCCCAAATGTCTCTTAAAATAAAATAAAATTTAAAATATTAGTGAAGTTTTTTTTATCATTTTAGCAATATCTCAAGGAAAAATCTTTTCTGTTTTACTAACTGACGTCTATATGTACAAAAGGTACGTCAGCATATTTTTTCCTTTCAAATGTAGACAATGATACGTTTTAAATCCCCTTCATCACAGGTGGCTTGTCAATCCCTTTGTAACAGCTATACCTAAATTAGCGCGTAAGACGTGACGTAAAATAACGTGCAGCTTTTACGCTGAAATGACATACCTAAATAAAAGCGCAACCTTTCGTTGTGAACAGTAATGTTAATTTATCATTTTTAATAAAACCCTATAAAATGAAAGGCAAAACAGTGATAAAATCGCTAGATAAAGCCGAAAAAACTAAAATGTCATTGCTGTTTTGCATATTTTCTACAAAAATATGTAAACAACAGTAGCTTGCAACCAACTTCACTACCTTACGCGCTGTCAAAATTGGATTTTCCAATTGCTAAGCGTTGACGCCGTGCTATTTAGGTATGCTTCATACATTTTGTATGTACATGAGAATTTTTGACAGATATCTTGCGCTTTACGCGCTAATTTAGGGATGGCAGTAAGTTATACAATATCCATTTCCGATTAAGTAATGTCCGTCTGTCCGTCTGTCCGTCCGTATTTGGGTTAACATGAACTTTGCCAAGGCACTAGATAGCTAGAAAAAATTTAAACACGCCGATCGATCAGACATTATTGAAAATTTTGCTTTTTAGCAAGATCAGTTCATGTCCTTCGAGTCAGTGGGCAAAACACTACGCCTGCCCCTAATTTTTCTATATCATTTTGAACAAATCTAGTTGAGTGAAGTAACTCCAATAAAACAAGCAAATTTATAACTAGAGCGACAAGGAATTAAAAAGTAAGTGAAAGTGAAAAAATTGGCGCTCGCCCATATTTTCCGAGTTATGGGCTTTATATTTTTTGAGATGTCACAATGGGTATCATTTGAAAGGTTTTGAAGAGATCTTTCAGGAAATACTTAAATTTAAAAAAATGCTTAATCCGTTAAGAGCCAATGAAATTTTTGTGTACAGCTCACACCAAACAGTGTTGCCTGGTTTTACCGAACCTTGACGTAGACTCCTGTGCGGAATTGTTGCTACATAGACGGAGAGTAGAAAAACTTTTTTTCGTCTACCCGATCCCAATATTTATTTTAGATTAAACTTTGCAGAATTATCAACTGTTTGATATGTCTTAGTGAGAGTCTAGCATCCTTACTGACAGGCAAAAAGTAAATTTTGTCAATTATTGGATACAAAGAGAAAAGTTTTCGGTGAGACGCATTATGAAACAAACCTTCGTGTCTAAAAACGTCTTCGCCTTCCGCGAAACTCTTAACCGTAATGTCTTGTTTTGTTATTAAGATTCGTCAAACACGTCAGCCATGACTGAACAACACTATTTTTCGTTTTTAATTTCCTGTCTATTGTAGGTTCCTACGAGGTTTGGGGCGTGATTTCTTTGTTTGTACTTAACAGGCACCGTCATCAACTTTTCAACACGGACGCCGCTAGGTTTAAACTGCTGTTATCGACTTTTCGCCTTTTAAAGAATTTACCTACCGCAAACAAAGGCTCTGATGGGATTTGAACTCATGCTCAACAAACATGACACCTCTACCGTTGCAGCCAACTCGGCTACTCAAAATGTGTTAGCTGTTCCTTTTATTTTGTCCACGAACACACCACACTATGTTAGTGGTTCGGCTTAGGGCACACACACACACACACGCAGACGCACACGGAAAACAACAAAAAGTCAAGCTATTTTGAATTTTCTATCAAAACCGCAAAGTTGTCAACATATTTTTTTGACTAAAGATTATTTCCTGTTGGCTTACTGGGCAAATAATTTTGCTGCACAATACAATACAATACAGTACAAAAAAATATACCGAACTTAATTGTATTCCCGATAGCTTTTTTATAATTTTTGTTTTTCTAATTTCCTTCTTTTCAGTGTTTTTATTTGTTACAAGCGAATTTAAATAGAATATTCCTTTAAACAATATCCTTTCTGCAAAAGTAATCTATGACTTTTTTTATTTCGGGTATACAGTCACGCAGTCGTTTTTATATATATATTTTTTTTGTTTTCTTTTATTTATTTTTTTTTTTAATTTTTTTTTTTCATTTCATCTTTTGAAAGGCGTTGGAATGGAAAATTACTGGAGAAAAAGTAAAGAACTGTGTTGATTTTTATATTTTTATCTTTTCGAAGGATTAAATATTTGATTCATATCTTTAATCCAATTTCTTTTGCTGCTACAATTTATATAAATTTTTTATCAAACTAGAAAATTGTAAAAGAAGTTTAGTGCAGTAGTGCGTAAATTTACACCACCCAAACCGTTCCCACCACACAAAAATATGTCCCAGTTTAATAATCAAAAATTAACCGATAAAATACTCTTGAAAAATTGTCATACTATTACTTGATTTAAACGTAATTCTCTATAGGATTATGAGACTTTTACTTTTAAAAAGTACTTTTTAGGGTTTCGTAACCAAAAGGCATAAACGTAACCTTTTTTATTTACACTACAATACTTGTCCACCTGTTATAGATCTCTTTTAAGGATCGGAAATCAAGTTTAAAATTAAAGTTTATCTTAAAAGAGATTTTTTTAACTGACACAGACAAATGCTTGAAATTTTTACAAAATGTGTGTACTCTTTAAAAAGAAGTGTGTAAAAAATAACTTAAATTCAAAGGGTGTCTCAATACAAGACTTGATATATATTGCCTGGTTTTCTAAGCAGACATATATTTTGGAAAAAATAATAAAAAAATAAATTATATATCAAAGGGTCATCCCTACATGGTAATTTTTTTTACATTTTATTTACTTTTTAACAACTTTTTCAATACCTTAAGAGAGAACCAAAAATATTGTTATGAATTTAAAAAATAAAATTACATAAACCTTTTTTATATCGTAGCAAGAATTAAAGAATGCTGTAACTGACAAAACATTATATGTTCACCAGAGCCAAAAAAACAACCCGTATGAAAGTAAAAAATTTCATATCACAAAAACTATACAACGTAGAGACATGATTTTAAAAATGTATTTTGTATATTTATTTTTTCTCGCTTTATATATTGGCTGTAGACATTTTCTCTCAGCTCAATTATTCCCGGTGATTCTGCGGCTTACAGCAAACGATTTTTCTTTCACAGACCTATAAAATGCTGTAACTACAATGTTTTTGTTATAGAAACAAAATTTTAGAATTCTTCAACGCTCTAAGTGACACATTTGGTTTTTTATAAGTAAAACTTAATAGCTGTAAGTTAAAGTGAATAAATAAAATGGGAAAAATATTTTTTGAACAAAATACAAAGAATGGCGTAAGTATTAGTTTGAAAAATTTAGCTGACGCAAAAGTGTCGTAAGCAACAAATTTACAAAAATATTAGTTTTTGTTGGGCTTACGACAAAGAAGACACTGGTAGTTTCAAAATGCAGACGGCGTAAGTGATTTTTTTTTTCATCATACAAATATGGGGCAGACACCAATTGACGCAGTATTTTCTTCTGATAAAAATGATAGCAAAAACGTGTTTTCGATTTTTTGTCAGTTACAGCGTTCTTTAATTCTTGCGACGATATTTTATTAAAGAAATACATGGAATTTATTTGTTTGAAGATTAGCTGGAAGCTCAAAGCCCTATAGGTGTGTATTTAACAGGAAGCCTTTGCTCACATTTTTAGAAAAGCAAAAAAACAATTTAAAAAATTGAAATTTCTATATACCGAGTGAGAATTATATTAAAAGACCAATACATATTATCAAATGTTAAATATTATATTGAAATACGTGGTTATTTAACTAATTCTCGTTATTATAGTGTAAAAGAAAATAAAAATATTTGCTTACTTATAATAATGCAACGCAGTTGATTAAAAACTAATTAAATGAAAAACAAAAATATAACAAATAATAAAAACAAGAATAATTAAATTTATTTGTTGAGAATAAAGCTGTGGCGTCAGTACGTATCTCACCCATCATTTAAGCAACATCATAATTTAACTTTTGTCCTAATTTAAGAAAAAGTAAAATAAAGAAACCTCAAAGACTAAATGAGAATTTATTTGAAGACCAATATACAAATCTTAAAGCTTTAACGTAATTCTCATTTTTTGTATTTTCCTAATTTGTCACATTTGTAGTTTTTTCCCATTTAATCCCTAATCTTATAAAGGCGCATTAAGTTTTAAATTATGAAAAAACACAATTTTTTATGTGTCGAAAATAGTTTTAAACTTTTAATCACTATTTGCAGTTTGGCACATTTTGGCGTTGAGGCTAAATTGTTTTTATTTAGCCAACAAATTAACATACTGCTGTAAAATAAAATAAAAAAATATTTAATTTCCTTTTTAATGCAAAGTTTGTTAACGTTTTAAAAAATTTTGTTGTTTTCCTTTTTAAATTTAGTTACGAAAACACTTACCGGCCCCAAACATTTGGTGGTGGAATAAGAAAACCCTTAAAAATTGTTCACAAATTCGTTTTTTTTATTTAAATGCAGTTTTTTGCTGCATGCTCCATATTTTAGTTTTTATTTAAAGTTAAGTTTTCTTATTTTCTTAGAAATTCATTTTTGGCTAAAGTCCAAAAATATTGTAATACAAGATTAACTTGCAGCTAGAGTTTACCAAAAAAAAAAACTTTCGATTATAAACAAAAATGTTTGTGATTTTGTTTTTGATTTGTTTTGGCAATAAATTGAAAATGCTACAGAGTACCACACACTTGAAGACTGCAATTTCATGAAATTGACCTTGATTGATAAGAAATACTCGTCCAATTTGAATTGGTAGGAGAGAGAAAATGAATCGATTGGTGGTGAGGGTGGCTGGTTGCAAGTTTTTGTAAAAAACTAAAAATTCTATTTGCCTCATTTTAAACATTAAAAAAGTTGTACTTGCTTTTTGATCATAAATAGTTATTTATTGTTATAACTTACAATACGTTTTCTATTTTGTTTACTTTTTTTGATTTATATTCGATAATAAAAAAACTTTTTATTTTAAACATAATAAGTTTTCTCGAAATTTTTCTCATGCTTGAAAATTAAGTAGGCGTCCGCCACCTACAATGTTTATAGTTCATTGCTTTATAATTTTGTTGCTATTGCGTCATGTAATCTTAGATGTAATTTTTTTTTCTTAAAAATATTATTTTATTTAAACTTTTTAGTTCAATCATATTTCACTTTTATCACTCTGTAAAAAAAATTAAAATTTTTATGACATGAAAATTAATTTATTTGTTTTTCTTTTTTTTCTCATTTTAGGTAAGTTTCGGTTTAAGTTTTGAAAGTTTATAATATTCGTAAGTTTAAATATCATATTTTTATTTTCAATTAAATAAACCATTTATTGGAATTTAAAAAAAAAAAATTTAAAATACTTTGCGCATATTTATCAATCTTAAACAACCTAAAGACGTAAGTTAGATTCGAATAATCAAATAATATGCAACTTTTCTATCATATATATTCCTTCAAATCTGATTGGAGATTTTTTTTTTTGGGTTCACTGGTCCTATTTCTTGGTATCCACGTTTGAATTTGTTAATTTTTAACCTTCTAATAACATTTCTATTGCACAGTGAGAGCACTAACAAAATATGTTTTTGGAAACAAATCAGCAATTTCTTAATTGAAAGAAAATTACACAGATTTGTAGCAGAGGAGTATTCGAGCTTAAATCCAAACTTTCGATACCTTACAAGAGCGGCACATTAGGGTGCCAAATAAGCGCAAGGCTTCTGCTTTTATAAAAATACTACTTCCTCACAGCTTAAGGGTTATTTTCTTTTTCATATTAGATTCAAAAAATATACGATTTTCAATTTGGCCTATCCCAAATTTTTACATATCTTCTTGAACATCACCTATTTCTTTTCATAGAAAATTTGATTTAAGACCATGTGCCAAGTGGCAAAAGTAAAAAATCCAACTTTGGAATTTTTTTAAGCATAATTTGGAAGTTTCAGTGCACTTTTTAGGAATTGTAGGATTCGGCTTGTCTAAACCTAAATTTGAATTGAACAGAAATGCGTTAATACTAAAATGGCTCTGCAATCTCATATCTGCCAAAATTCCCAAGGACGATGCAATAGCTGCTCATATATGGGCGCTAATTTAATAGCATGGCCGAAAGAAATTTCTTCAATCGAAATCAGCGGTTAGGATTATCTCATTGTCCGTAATCTCATTTATTTCTTATTCCCTTCCCAAAAAAAAAAAAAAAACGATTCTGTTAAGCAAAAATAAAAAAAGTAGTCAACAAAAAATTCAACAAACTCTTCATTGACTCTAATTATTTGTTTGATTATTATTTTCGTTGCAAAAATGAAACTTTAAATTGAAAATTCAATGAGCTTGTTTTTACTATTATTTTTATTATCAGCTATTATGAGTGGCTTGAATATTTGTATTTAAATTTTGGTCTTTCTGCTGTAAATATTTTTTAATCCTGCAAGTCAACTAAAATTTTAATTTTATAAAAAGCTGCCATATTTTCTTGTTGTTTGTTATTAAATTGAATCTTTTTAAATACTTTGGTGTTAAACTTGCATATATTTCATCAAATCTAGCTTAGGGTAAATTTAAACAATTATATGATATTTTTACTTGAATTGATTGCTTGTCTAAACTCAATTTATTCTTTTAAATTTATTTTTCATAAAGGTTTTATTTGTTTTCAGATAAAAATTTTATTTAATTACTAATTAATTCAATTACTTATTTAATTAAAAATTGTTTTCTTTTGTTCAATTAAATATATAATTAATACAATATTTATTTTTGAACTGAATTATTAAAAAAAAATTAACATATTTTAATTTCAAAACAAATAAAACCTTAAATAGATGTATAGGGGGCGGGGGGGGGGGGGGTGGGTGTTTGCTGTTGGTTTAATTTATCGCATGCTATATTTTTTTAAAACCCTATTTAACAGCAAATTTTTATATGTGAAGAATATTTAATTTCAGTTTAGTTCAAAAGCAATAGACCGACCTGGGGTTTACTCAGTATTTCTATTTGAAAGAAAGAGCTTTTTAAACACAATAAGCCATGAGCTATAAACACTCGATAAGATTTTCTTTTCGAATTAAAATAGAGTAACGCCCCTAAGTTTTCAGCAAATATTTACTAAGAAAGTTTTAAAAATTGAAGCAGAATATCTTTATTCAAAACAAACGATGCCTTTTGTTTGTCTCATTTAAAACAAAAGCAATTAAATAAAATAACCTGTTTTCACCCGTTCTAAAGGTTTTTCAAATGTTCGGTATAATAAAAAAAACAACAGATTTTGATTGGTGTTTTGTGTAAAGTAGGTTAATTAATACACTTTGAATGCATAAAAAGCTCCATTTAAACATTTAACTTTTACTTTTTATAGTTTTGCTAGATATTGTTTTGACGAGGGCACGTCAATAAGTCTTGAGAAAGACATATGTATAAAATAATATTAAAAAAATTATTTCGAAATGTCTGCTATAAGATCTGTATGATTCTACCTTTGTTTTTTTTACTAAGACGACCTCCTCTTTTGAATCTATTTCTCCCAACACATTTTTTTGATTTCAAAGCTAAAAAGGGCGCAAACAATTCAAATTTTAATTACGGTGAGCTTGTTTTTTATTAACAAAATTTTTTAAAATTCTTGTCTTATTTTTTTATTAGTTGATTGGATTATTATGTTTGGATTATATTCTACTTTAGGTGGAACAAGATATTTCATATTAATGAACATATTTGTCAAATCAATGAAGAGTGTATTTAAAAATTGTTGGCTTAGCAAAATCTTTAATCAGTTTTTTTTTATCATTGTTCAATTTCGTTATTGGCAAATCTTGGCCTGGCAGTTTCCATGACCTGCTACTAGCACAGCTACCCAGCTTAAGGCTGTCCAACCGTATCTAAGCATGTATCTGGTTTTTCTAACTAGGGTCTCTTTAAGCACCACTTAAACCTGTCTACATGCGGCAGTATTCCTCCACCTTTTTCAATTTTACAGGTCCTATCTACTGTAGCACCCTTGCTCGCAACCATTGCCCAGACGTATTATTTATTCCACAAGTTCCAATTTGTAGTAAATATTCATTTACCTCATGAGTTTTATAGCCGATTGGTTGTCGAATGAAATGAGGATGTTTTTAACCTACAACCCATTCTCAACAAGTGTTCCAATGCATGCAGCAACCCAGGTACATACTGCCCTAAACCTAGACTGCAGAACAGGTTTAGCTCGTCACCTGGCTCCAACTAGCAAACGTTAAGGAAGCATGTTTGCATTGTTAAAAACTTTTTAATATCTTTTTCCAAATAGCCATCGTATACAACGTCAGCCGAAAATGTTAAAAAAAATTGATACGATGGTGGGTGCAGCACGCGCTTAGACGGCCCCTAATTCATTTTATGCCAAAAACACATTGCCGCCACTGTCTTTGTTCTCATCGAAGTGAATTCATTGCCTTAGTTCGTTTATGATGGGTAGTGGCGAGCAACTTATGAAAATCTATGAAATATACACAAGCTACTTGCACTTCTTTTCGACTGCAAAAACCATGTGATAGGTAAACGTCTATATTAGACGTCTTAATTAGACCTTAAAAACAAGATTCATCATTTGAGGATAAAGGTCCACGTTAAAATTTTCTTACACCATTAAAGAAAGCCCTTAAAATTAAACATTTGTATCTTGACGTACTTAAGTTAATGACAACACAAAATTTACTTTTTCCTTTTCAAAAATAGAAAAAGTTTTTTTAGCTCAATAACTGTGAAAAGAAATAATTTGTCAGTCCCTTGTTATCTGATATCTATCAGACACACCTTCCTACTTTGATTTGATTGCTTAGTGCCGCTTTAAAATTTTTTAACGACTTTTTGTCTTCCCTACGTATTATTGATTTTCTCTTGAAGTTTACGAGCGAATAACTGTTTCATTGTCACAGTTCATTGATCATAATCTATAGTCTATAATTTCTAATCTTAAAACTAAAATAAAATGTTGCAACGGCATGAATTATAGCAACACAACAGTCGACAAGTTCAGTGAGTTTTATGCGTCACTGACCAACAAACAACCGTGATTTTCAACAATATTTAAATGTTAATAGAAGTGTAAATATTTATAAATTATTTAATTACATTTATACTCTCAGCAAAGGGGTTTTATATAAACATGTGTGTTTTAAAGCCTTCTGTTTTTAAGTAAACTGCAAGTTATTAAGGCGTTTTAAATAAATAACGAGAGTTCAATATCCATAAAACGTTAAATAAATTTATTTATTTGTTTATTATTATAATTTCTCTGCTTTGTGATAAATAAATTTAAAAGATTAAATTGAGTTCAGACCGTCAATCAATTCAAGTAAAAATATCATATAATTGTTTAAATTTACCCTAAGCTAGACTTGATGAAATTTATGCAAGTTGAACACCAAAAGTGTTTAAAAAGATTCAATTTAATAACAAACAACAAGAAAATATGGCAGCTTTCTTATAAAATTAAAATTTTTTAGTTGACTTGCAGGATCAAAAATATTTACTGCAAAAAGACCAAAAAACAAATATTCAAGCCACTTACAATAGCTGATAATAAAAATAATAGTAAAAACAAGCCCATTGAAATTTCAATTTAAAGTTTCTTTTTTTTAACGAAATAATAATCAAACAAATAATTGGAGTCAATGAAAAGTTTAATTGAATTTTTGTTGACTACATTTTTTTTTGCTGAACAAAATCGTTTCTTTTGGGGAGGAAATAAGAAATAAATGGGATTACTGACAATGAGATAAACCTTACCGCTGATTCCGATGGAAGATATTCCTTACGGCCAAGCTATTAAATTAGCGCCCATATATTAGCAGCTATTGCGTCGTTCTTAGGAACTTTGGCAGCTGTAAGATTGCAGAGACATTTTAGTATGTACAGAAATGCTAATTCAAAATAGTACCTAAATTAAATTTCTATCTGTGTCTAAATATGTGTTAAAGTCTGTTTGTTGACTTGTGCTGCTTTTAAGGTTAACGGTAAATAAATTTAAATTTATTATTTTTTCTTTAATCAACTTAAGAAAATAAATCTTAGTTCCTAAATTAAAAAAAATTATCTTCCTAATGTTTTAAAAACTATTTCTTTAGTTTTCCAATAGTATTTTAATCTAAAATGGCACAAAGTCTTTCTACATATTTTATCAGATTCCTCATATAAATCCTTCAAGGCACAAAACTTTTCGTATTTTTCAAAAAACTTTTCTACAAAACGTAAAGAAAAAAATACTCTGCAAGTAATTGGAAAACTTCAAAATTTAATTAGCCTTCTTAATGGATGTTGTTTTTAATAAAATTAAAATGTGAAAACGCAATTTTTAATTTATTTTTTAGCTGTTTGTAAATATAAACTAATGTTGTTTTTCAAGTCTTCCGCTTTTAGATTTACAAGTTTTTAAATAACAAAACAAAAAAAAAATTAAATTAGAGCGATAAGACAGAAATTTTAGTTTTGGCTTTTTTATCTTTTGCTTGCATGTTAGAATAAAAATTAAAACAAAAAATTTCATTTCCTTTAAATGCTTGAATAAGAGTTAAGGATGGGGTTGGTCTTTGTGTAGGGCTAGGAAATAAAAAAACTAGAAACCTTTAGGATTTATTAAGGCATTGACTTATGTTTTGGAAAAACAGAAAGCTATGTGTTGCAGATTTTAATTAATTTATTTTTTAACTTGTTAAAAAAAATCAATGGCTTTTCACTTCCAACTGTAATACGAGCATTATTTAATTTTACGTAGTTTTTAATTAAAACCTAAAAGTTTTTATAACTTCAGATCATATACTGTCTCGATAATGCTACCCTTGATATATAAGAGATTTTTTTTCCTAAGTTTATGTAAAACAGAAAGATTTGCGGATATTTGTAATTTATTGTAAATATTAATGTTGCGTCATCATTAATCAAATCTATCTAATCTATTGATGAGATAAAACGCAAGAAAAATACTGTTATAAAAGTAAACTTAATAACATTTCCCAACTGAACCAAAAAAAAATTATTATACAGCGCAAACATTTAAAATTTTACAGGCTAAAACAAAAAACTTTTACGAAAACGCAATAAGTTTTTCTTAGTTTTTGTTGCAGAATTCTTTTTACTGATTAATTCTTACACGTACAAGAACATTAACTACTAAAACAAGATGCCAGATCTTCTCATATTAGTCAAATTTAAACGGTTTAACTAGCCTATAAATAAAAATAAGGTTGAAAGTGGTATGTTGGTATGAAGCAAACTGTAAAACAGAAAAAAGAGCTTAGTTAAGTGTTTGTTGTTAAAATTTAAATACAGATGAGTGACTGATATGTTATCAGGAAAAAAATATATGTATATAAAAGTTTGGCAACTAAAAGAAACCAGCAAGTAACCCAGTTTCTTTGTCAGTGCACCCAGGGGGAAGATGTAAAGCAAAAACAGATAGTTTCATAAGATTAAACCGATTTTAATGAAATTTTACATACAAATAGATGTTGCAATTGGCCAGAGGTGAAGAGGAAGAAGTAAGAAAACCTGTGAATTTTCTACAGATTAACAAAGTTAATTGAATGAATTTTTTCCAACTTGGAACTCGAAGGGCGTAAAGTAGCAAAACTATAAATTTTATAAAATTTAGAACATTTTTTAATAGAATTCTAAACGTAGATACTTTCCTTTCCTTTTAAGAAACCTTAGACACACAAGGGAGTAAAAAAAAAAACAGGCAATCTTATGTCGCTCAACCGAGTTTGAGTTCATTATCTAGGAGGTGTAATGGATGGTCCGTATCAGTAAACTTGCAGTAAAAATAAATGCTTGCTGGTTACTGAAAAAATGCAGTAATCAGTAAGTTTTTACTAATACGTACGAGGGCTGCTCTATATATTTCTGGCCTAATAGTGAAAATGCGAATATTTATAATCAAAAATGGTTTTATTGTTTTTCAAAGTATTCTCCAGCATGGTTTATACACTTTTGCATGCGCTCAAACCAGTTGTCGAAGCACTTTTTCCACTCCGATTGAGACACCTCTAAAACATGGTTTTTGAACACTTTAACAGCTTCTTCTGGCGACGAAAATCGTTGACCACGCATTTTTTTCTTGATGTGCGGAAACAAGAAGAAGTCATTTGGTGCCAAGTCAGGGCTGTACGGCGGATGACCCATTAATTCGACGTTTTGACCGGTCAAAAACGCTCTGGTTTGAGCCGAAGTCATAGTGAACAATGATTCGTCTTCTCTTGTTGGTTTTTCGAATTTCTCCGATGACTTCAGGCAAACAAATTGTAGTGTACCACTCAGAAGTGAGCGTCCTACGTTGCTCAAGCGGAACAGTCGCCAAATGACCAGTTTTGCCGAAGAAACAAGCGACCATTTGCTTCGAAGTGCTTCTTCCACGAACAACTTTCGTTGAATTTTGCTCGTCTTTGAAGACCCACACGGTCGATTGTTGTTTCGTTTCGGGCTCATACGCATATATCCATGATTCGTCACCTGTGACGATCTTATAAACGTCTTTTGAAGCACCGCAATCGTATTTTTGCAACATTTCTTTGCACCAATCGACACGAGCCTTTTTTGAGCGACTTTCAAATTGTGCGGGATCCAACAAGAACAGACCATTTTTACGGCCAGGTGTTCATGCAGTATCGAATGTATGCTGGTGGAAGAAATGTCCAAGGATGTCCCTATCTCTCGGTATGTCGCATGTCGATCTTGCATTATGAGTTCACGCACGGCATCAATGTTCTCTGGTACAACAGCCGTTTTTGGACGACCTTCACGGAATTCGTCTTTGAGCGAGCTTCGGCCACGATTAAATTCATTATACCAATTTTTCACAGTGCTGTAGGATGGTGCTTCATCGCCATACATTCAAACAATCCACGTCGAAAGTTGTGAAAAATGATGGCACGAAAATGTTCACGAGTTAATTCCATTTTTTTCTATATTAATTTTTTCAAGTCACTGTAAACAAATAATGGTCGTACGTCGAAACGTTTTGAGTACGATTATGCTTAAAAATGACAAACTCAGTGTTGCCAGGCCAGAAATATATATAGCAGCCCTCGTACTGTAATTTAACTTTCATTACAACAAAATTTTTTATTTTTTAAAATTTTTAATTTTTTATTTTTTATATGCAAAAAAGCAATAATCAGTAAATTTTTATTGATAATTGAAAAAATTGCAGTAATCAGTTTGATTTTACTGGTAATGCAATTTCAATGTCAGTAAAATTTTACTAATTACTGTTTTGAAAATAAAAATTAAATTATAGTGTCAGTAAACATTTACTAGTAATGTCAACTAAACTTTTGTTATCAGTAAAAATTTAGTGGTTACTACAATTTTAAATGCAGTAACAATTAAAGGCAGTGTACCCATGTATATAATATACTATATCTGATTTTGAATTTCTGTTCTTTAGAATATTAAAGAAATGCGAGCCATTTTATATATAAAAATCAGGGTTAACTGCATTCATATACATTATTTTTAGCCCAGTTATCCAATCAATTTAAATGACATTTCTGTGTGATTGCTTAGTTTAAAGTGATAAGATTTTTATTTTGTTTTTAATAAAATATTTCTGGCTTCTTTAAAAATGTGCTTAATGGTTTTTAGATAATCTGTCTTGAGCAATAAACTTTTATTATGAAATGTTAAATGACTTTTTCCAATTAACTTAAATGGGTATTGGAGAAAGTTTTAAGTAAAATATTTTTCTATTTGAAAAGTTTTATTAAATGCAGTCGGTGATTATGATGTGGGCGTTATCTTCATTATGATAAAAACTATTATAACGATAAACTAGTGATGGTAATGGCGATAATTATTTTTCTGGACATTCATTTGAAAGAAGGAAATGCCGAAAAACTAGTTTTATTTAAAACTTAAAAACCATAATGGCCTTTTATGTTTTGTTTTTTATTGTTGTCGTTTTTGACATTAAGTAAGTAAAAATATTTATTATTTTATACTCTACAATTTTATATAAATTTTATATTTTATTTCATAGTTGTTGTTGTTGTTGTTAGTTTTGTGGTCCATAAAATTAAAATAAATGCTTTTTATAAAATAATGACAATGTTCATATGAACATTATAATAATAAGAAAAAATGATAGTAAATCTTTATATGAAAGATAAAAATAAACTAATAATTCATTATGACAAAGAGGCAATTTCGTTCAAAGCCAAAGAAAGATGCAAATAAGTTTTATTATAAATAATACAAAAAAAGAATTACATAAATTCAAGTTTATTTTCATATTTTATTTAGTTACTTATTTAGATATAAATAGTTTTTATTTTTAATATTTTTTTTTTTTTTAAAGAAATATTACACTTTACGCTTTTTTATATATTCGCTTATGGATCACAAAGTACTGCCGCCTCATTTTATTTTTAAGTAAATAAATATGTGAAAGAGTTGAAATAGTTTTAATGGGTTTCTTAAATAGAATAGTAAGCAAGTAGTAGTAGAAAGTTGTATAAAAGAACCAACCTCGTCATGAAAAGGCCGCCACAAACACGTCCATCCAGACCGCGGTTGATAAATCAGCATTTTAAAAAATCATGACTACGAGATGTTTGTTGTGTTATTTGTCCAAAAATTTATTAGAAGGGGGTCACCAGTTGACGTCATCATGATCTACAATTGAGTAAATCTTTATTTGTGTATTTGTTAATTGAAGTAATAATTTTTTATTGTTTAAAAAAATAATTTATTTTCAGGTTTTTGTTCTAATAAAAGCGACTTTTTAAACGTGATTTTTTCTACTTAAAATACAAATGCCAAATAAATTTATTGCATTTTTAAACTTATTTTGAGTTAATTGCTAAAAACAAATGCGTTTTAAGAATCTATAGCATATATATCCTTTTTTGTTGCATTTATTTTACGTTACTGACTGACTGGATGATTTTTTATCACGCAACTCTTTTTTTTTTAGATCCACTAAGAAAATAAATTTGGTAGTGTGCATGATAAGGGCAAAAAGAGGTAAAAAAAAGTGCTACCGAATGTATGGACCACCATTAAAAATTTTGACTCAATTTATTTTTGAAAATTCACCGGTTTAAAAGATAAGGCTACATTTTTCAAAATTACAGTTTCTATGGAACACCCTTTTATTTTAAGATTAATTGTTCATACTTATGTTTATAGCCGACATATTTGTACACACTCCTTGTAAATTTTATGTATCTGCCTACTACCTTTAAAAAAACGAACCTAAATACGTTATAATCGCTTCACAAGAACACCTATTATATTTAATATAATTTTTAATTTCTTCTTCGTTATTCTAAAGCGGAAGTTTAAATACTTAAACTAGGGATGCAACCGATACCGATATATCGGCGATACTTCTGGTTTTCCGATATATCGATATCGGCGATATTTTACTGTCGATACACCGATACTTCTTATATTTTTCTTTAAAGTTTAAAAAAAAAAAGTATTCAATTTTTAACTCTGTTTTTTGCATGATAAGTATGAGAAATAACATATTAAAAGCAGTACATAAAATCAAAACAGAATACATAATGGAAGAGGTTTTGAAAATTTTGGCTTACTTTGAAGAGGCTCCATAAGCAAAGCCACTGCTACATTGTCTGACGCTATTCCGTTAGTTAACAGTCTCGAAAATTTTTAGAAAACATAATACACTGCTCTCCAGTTTGGAGTCCCAAAAATTTTCGACTGACGTAGCATCAGCTCTGAATTAAAGATTTGAGGTTTTAGAGTATAATGAAACTTTATATTTATCTACAATTCTTGACCCTAGATACAAAGCTCGAATATTTCAAAGGCAATCGATTTTAATCCTACCAAAAAAAACGTCTTATTGAGCTGCTTAACCTCATCTGTGGTTCTGCCAACAAAGAAGTCGAGAGATACCTTAGATTCCCTAATATTCCTAGAGACGCTTACTGGCGCAGTGACATTTCCTACCCAAACTTAAAGAAAATGAAATGGCGCAAAAATACTTGAGTTTTCAAATGAGTTTTGTCGCATTTGAGAAATTATTTTCCACTGCAGGTTTGCTTCAAACGGATTTGAGAAATCGTCTATCTCCGCAAAATTTAAGAACACTTTGTTTTTAAACAAAAGTCTTATTAATATCAATTTTAAATATTAATCTTTTGCATTGTGATTTTTATAGTTTTAATTTAATTTTAACATGATCTCAAATTCGATTCGTTGTCTTTTAAATCTTATTAATATCAATTTTAAATCTTGAGCCAATCTAATGTATGGAAATTTTTAATGATTTGAATGGCTCATTAATAAACACTGTTATTTTGTATAATAGAAGAACTACTCTACTTGAGTTTTGTTAATTTTTACTTCAGCTCAATTTCAATATGCGTATTGGGTATCGGCGAAGTGGCGTATCGTTACATCCCTAACATAAACTTTAAATGTGTGCCCATTGAGGCTAACTAGCAAGACCAGGTTCTTGAAAATTAAGTCACTATAGGGACTCCCTCTTTTAATTTTTTTTACTTGTTGCTATAGCCGAAAAAGTTTTACTTACACTGTACAAGTTTGAAGTGGCAGTCTGCAACGACCTGAATATCACGTCACGTGACAGGCGGACTGACATTGTAGAAAAAACAATAAAGTTTGGGTACGAAAACCTTAAAACAGATAAATTCGTAACCTTATATCTCTTTGACTGTATATAGACGAAAAAAAATACAAAGAATATCAACGGAATATCAACGGAATAAAACAAAGAGGTTAGGATGTGGGTCCTTTTTTATATGTACTTTTTAGGGTAAAAATTCTTAAACTGAATTTTGTTTCTTTTTGGCTGGTTCTTTATTACTAAGAATTGTTTAGAAGGAAAAATATTTGTCAAGTCCTTTTCTTGTTTTTTTTTTTTTAGAAAATATTAACAGTCTAATTTTAACATTCTGCCCCAACTTGGTACTTATTTTTATAAAAAACCTTTTGTTAATTAATAAAGTATATAAATATTTTGTTATGAGCTTTTAACACTCAGTACAAATCATTTTATTCAATTTACTTGAATTTAGTACTTGAGCATTAAGGGGTGTTGGAAAAGAATATTTGGGTAAGCTTTGGTACTTTTTTTGTATATACATACTTAAGTTTCGGTGAGTTTTGGAACGCAAAAAGTAGAAAATGCTATATTTTTATTAATTTATCCTGTTTTTGCTTTTTTTCTTTACTAAAAATTTAAAAGCCACGAAGTGGTACCCATTCAGTGTAGGGGCAAAAGAGAATTTAAATAGTACTTTTGTTTAAAGCTAGTGCTTGTTTACCTTTCTTTTAATAAGCAAATCAAGAGATATAAAATTATACACAAGTACTCTTGAACGAGGGAAGTATTCACAAAAGGGTCAAAATGGTACTATTTTTTATTTTAATGGTACTTTTTCTACTTTAAGTTAACTTTTTTTAAATTGAGCAAAGTGACAAATAAAAAAGGGACAGCAGGGTGTCTTTTCTTTATTTATATATAACATTTTTATTTAGTTGAAAAATTCAGAACCATAAAGTGAAAAAAGTTTTCCTGATTGAACAAAGAAAAAAGATCCAGAATGACATTTGATATGTCTTCCTTAACAACATAATCAAGATATTTTACTAAAAATAGCAAATATGCTGGCCATAATGAATAAAAAAAGAGAAAGAACTCTTAGTCAGCTGATTACGAGGAAGATTAATACCAACTTAAAGCTGAAATTATGGCAAATAATTTATTGTTCAGCTTAAAGTGGAATCTAAGAATACATTTATTCGATTTGAAATAAGAAAACTTTTTTTATACCGAATAACAATAACTAAATTGAAATTAAAAAAATAGAAAGCTACAAGTTTCAACATTTTTAATATTTGACAAATAAATCACAAATGCAAATGACGAAATAAATTTAAAAGCGTAGAACACCTTAAATGTCACTCAATTCACTATTTTTATAATTTTCTCTTGTTATTGTTTTGTAATTTGAAGGAAAAGAAATATGTTAAACATTTTTCTATATATTTGTTATGCATTGTAGACTGCACATTAACTTTGTGGTGTTAAATGCGGTGTGCATATTTAGCATTGTTAGACAGTGTGTACCAAAAATATTCAAACATTTTGTTGATTTTTTTTTTTTTTTGCAAAAGAATTTGCCTAATAAAAAGGTTACTCATACGAACCTAAATTTTGTTAAGTTACATTTCGGGTGAAATTAAAAATTTAAGGTTGAAATTATTAATTTTACATATTCTGTGAGGTTTAAGTTTTTGTTTTTAAATTTTCACTTTTTTTAATTTATGTTTTTTTGACATTTTTGCGGAAAAGTGTTTTTTGTTGCTATAATTTTGTGACTTTTAATTTTTTTCATATTTTTTTTGTGAGTTTTGTTTTCAAAACGTCTAAGCAAAGTGTAAATAAACAAAGTATCACCCAGATACAAATACGATGATAAAGAAATACTTGCCACTTTTTCTACATTATCCGCCAATTAAAAATCGTATTTGCAAATTTTCTAAACTTCTACAAATTTCCTGGCATTCTGTTTCCACTTCAAAAGAATAGGCGGACAGGCAAGCTTACAAACAAATATATTTTGCGTAAACTACTTTCCTTCGGATAAGGAGTCTGAATATTTGTAGTTCAACGGGTTTTATATACACCCCTTCCATGGTAGTAATTATTTAAATCATTCAGCATTGAATGATTGGTAATGCTTATGATTTGTTATCATTGCAATTCATTTTACTAAAAGGTTTCGTTGATAATTAGTTAAAAAACAAAATCATTATCATTGACTAATTATTTAATGCTTTAGAAGCATTACCATTAATAAATTATACTGTCATTATTTCAAACAGTGCCAATTTTCAATGGTAATGAAAAATTCCAAGTATGACATCTTCCACTACTGGCCAAGGGTGTAGAAAATTAATAAAAAAAAAACTTAAAAATAAAAATAAACTTAAACTTAAAAGCCGGTTAAGGAAATAAATAATCTCACACAGTTTTGAAATCAATAAATTCTTGATGCAATTTTATATTACCAACTCTTTTTGGATAAGACGATATCTAGGAAATCTGATTGCTTTATACTTTTTCCACATACTGTTTAGAAAACAACTGTCTATAAATTTATTACAAGACGACAATTTTATGGCTTCTTCAAGTCTACATAAATCCCTTATCTAGAAGTCACAGCTAATACTCATATGACTACATTTGTATTTGATTGCCACCACTGGATCGTGCCTTTCTAAGCTTAACTCACACTTTTTGTTGTAAATTTTAATGTACAAAATACGAGGGCTACTATGTATATTTCTGGCCCGGCCCTACTGAGTGCTGCCAAGTGCAATATGATATTTCCATTGGAAAGTATGTCGTTTTTAAGCATAATCGCACTTTAAACGTTTTGACGTACGACCATTATTTGTGTTGTTTACAGTGACTTGAAAAAATTAATATAGAAAAAAATGGAATTAACTCGTGAATATTTTCGTGCCATCATTTTTTACAACTTTTCGACGTGGATTATCACGACAAGAGTGCATTGATGAACTTAAATGTTTGTATGGCGATGAATCACCATCCTATAGCACTGTGAAAAATTGGTATAATGAATTTAATCGTGGCCGAAGCTCGCGCAAAGACGAATTCCGTTAAGGTCGTCCAAAAACGGCTGTTGTGCCAGAGAACATTGATGCCGTGCGCGAACTCATAATGCAAGATCGACATGCGACATACCGAGAGATAGAGACATCCTTGGACATTTCTTCCACCAGCATACATTCGATACTGCATGAACACCTGGCCGTAAAAAAGGTTTGTTCTCGTTAAATCCCGCACAATTTGAAAGTCGCTCAAAAAAAGGCTCGTGTCGATTGGTGCAAAAAAATGTTGCAAAAATACGATTGCGGTGATTGAAAAGACGTTCATAAGATCGTCGCAGGTGACGAATCGTGGATCTATGCGTATGAGCCCGAAACGAAACAACAATCGACCGTGTGGGTCTTCAAAGACGAGCAAAATCCAACGAAAGTTGTTCGTGGAAAAAGCACTTCGAAGCAAATGGTCGCAGGTTTTTTCGGCAAAACTGGTCATGTGGCGACTGTTCCGCTTGAGCAACGTAGGACGGTCACTTCTGAGTGGTACACTACAATTTGTTTGCCTGAAGTCATCGGAGAAATTCGAAAAACCAACAAGAGAAGACGAATCATATTACACTATGACAATGCGACCTCTCACACATCGGCTCAAACCAGAGCGTTTTTGACCGGACAAAACGTCGAATTAATGCGTCATCCGCCGTACAGCCCTGACTTGGCACCTAATGACTTCTTCTTGTTTCCGCACATCAAGAAAAAAATGCGTGGTCAACGATTTTCGTCGCCAGAAGAAGCGTTTGAAGTGTTCAAAAACCATGTTTTAGAGGTGTCTCAATCGGAGTGGAAAAAGTGCTTCGACAACTGGTTTAAGCGCATGCAAAAGTGTATAAATCATGCTGGAGAATACTTTGAAAAACAATAAGACCGTTTTTGATTATAAATATTCGCATTTTCACTATTAGTCCAGAAATATATAGAGCAGCCCTCGTACATGTTGCTTTTTTAAAACTTAAAAGTAATATCAATTATGCATTTTTATTTTTGTTTAATTTTTAATGCAACAAATGTCATTTCAATAACTATATGTAAATCTTTTTAATCATTCCGTAGACAAGGAAATGATTAAATTGTTGGCATTCAATCATAAAATAAAAATTTTAAATCTATTTTAATTATTGTGTTGTTGAACTGAAAAGGTGTAAGAAAATGTGTTCGGGCGTTTTTTGTATCTTTGCGGTAAATATTTTAGGCATTTTGAATAGAAAATTTTATGCAACTATAACGAACTGGTCTTACATTTACACACAAACATTTGTCGCTTTCTCCATTAGGGTCTGCTGATAAATAAGGTGTAGCAAAGGTTATATTATCAAAATGTTATGTTAATGTGTTTATTTATTTTTACTACAAGACTGTTTTAATTAAAAATTTAATAGTATTGACGAATTTTTTTATTTGAACGAAAATTGTTTTTTTTTTTAGTAAGTTTATATTATACTGACAAACAACTCTATATTCTAAAATTTTGCTGAGTAATAAAATAATTTTTTATTTATTTTAAAAGACGTGAAAATTATTATGAAACATAAGTTTCGCTTCGAAGATTAATTAATTAACTGTGGAGTTTTTGTTTAAATACATAATACAAAAAATCTTTACGATCATGAAACATTTTCTAATTTTATGATGCCTAAACAGCAAAACAAAATTAATCATTATATTTCATTTTTATCTGGAAGTAAAATCAAAATTACTCACCCACTTAAGTATTTATGTAAGCGGACAATTTTTTTTTGTAATTTTCTATGTCAAACGCTAATAATTATTTTGCAACATGTTTAGAAACAAATGACAAAATAAATTATTCAAGGTTTTTTATATCTAATTTTAGGTTCAAACGTATGTTCGTTAATATTGAAGTAAGCTCAGATTGTATGAGTATGTGATTTCTATACGTAATAAATTGATGGCAACTGCATGCTTATTTTGTAAAATTCTCTCCTAAAGTTTCTTTGTTTATTTTTTTTGAACTCCATAACAATGACAACAACTATAAACGTCATGCCAAAAGCATTAGCAGCAAATAGCATCATGCAGCAGCATTTGTATTTTATTTAAATGCATTCATTTATTATAGTGACACTATTGAACAAAATTGAAAAAATGCTTTACTGGCTGCTTGACTGAACAACTGATGCCTTTAAAAATGTTGCTGCTTTTTTGTTTTGTTTTTTTTTCTTGTAACTTTTTAGACTCTCTGTGATCCATGAATTGTTTGACAAAAATGACAAGAGAGTGTAATTGTCAGTCATATAAATTTAACGTAAATAATTGTAGCTCTTATGCATAGATAAATGCATCCTAAGACAAACGTCAACAGTAAAATAAAAAAATATAAATTTAATTATGCACATCGTTTATTTTTTAACAAAAAGCAACAAAACAAACTATCGGTACCAGAGACTTTGAAAAGAAAAAAAAAAAAAAAACACACACACACACAAAAAATATTTTTGCTAAACGATATTGGGTGAAGTTAATAGTTATTTCGAACTTTTAAAATATTTAATACACAAAAACAATTCTTTTCTTTTACAAAATAAATTCAAAATATTTTTTTAAGGTACTAAAATTACATTTATTATAAAAAGTTGATAAAATTTAAATGTTTTTTGACCTTTATTCATTTCTTTATTCCTGTTTTAAAAACACATAATTTTAATAATTTAGTTTCCTGTTTCCTGAAGATGCCAACCAACTAAATATTTAAAAAAAAAAATAAATAAAAAGACAATATTTTTATTTTTAAAACCTGACCTAGTGCTTAATTAATAAGAAAAGAATATAAAAATTGGTTAAAAATTAATCCTCGATCGCATGCAAAATTTTTAAAAAATCGATAAATGATTTGTAAAAATTGGAATTTATAAATGAGACATCTAAAACTCCTTTTATTCGTAAAGCTTAAAAAGGAAAAGTCTGCTATCACTTGCAAAATTAAAAAAAAAAATAAATAATTTATGAGATAAAAATAAAAAATAAATAAAAAAAAATTAAATTGATTTTAGTTGTAAAGAAATTAAATAATATAAATAAAACTACTTTTAATTTTTACGTCTTAGAGCTTAAAAACTGCAAGTTTATGAAAAATCTATTTATGGTTCAATAAATTTGTTTTTTCAAGTGCCAAAAAGTGTCGGTTTTCGTAAAGGAAAATTTGTATTTAAAAGTGAAATTTTCAAAGCAGGAAGATTTTCCAAAAACTTTTAATGTTGAAAAGCACAAAAAAGTACTTTCTTTCTTTCTTAAATTAATTACTTAAATAATATTACATTAAATAATTACTCAAATTTGTTACTTTTTAAAAATGCAATTTTCTTTAAAGAGTGTTTTTTTTAATTTTTGCAAGCATTTTTTTAAAAAAGGTACATGTTTCCAACAAAGGCAGTTTATTCTTTTTTTTACAAGAATGTTTTTCAACAATCAATAATTTTTTTTTCTAAAATATTGATAGAATTTTTTTTTAAATAAATGTTTTTTAAAAATACACTTTTTTAAAGTAGTTTTTTGTATTTATGTGTAATTTTAAGTAGTAGTAAAATATATCCATTTTTTTATTTAAATATTTTTTTTATGTTTCAATGTTTAAATTTTTATCAAAATATTTTTTTTTAAAAAGCCTACTTTTTTGTATTTTTGTAAAATTTTTCAAAATATTTTATTTTTAAATGTTAAAAAGTACTTTTTTCTTCCTTAAATAAAGTACTTTTCTTAAAAAGGTACATATTTTAAATAATATTTTTTCAAGAATACTTTTTTAAATATAAAATTTTTTAAAGATTTTTTTTCCGAAATTTTATATTTATTCCTTACAGTGTACTTTCTTCAAAAACTGGTAAATTTATAAATTTATTTTTTTTATATTAAGGTTAGTTTTTTTTGTAGTTTTCTTTTCAAAAAGATAATTTATTTAAAAGAAATTTTTTTAAATGCATTAATTTTTGTAAAAAGAAGAGTGCTGATGATGGATGCAGCGTTCCAGAAAATGCTGCATTACGTTCAGCTGGCGTGTAATTAATCTTGTTATTTTCAAAAACTTTTAGAAAAAATTGAAATAATTCTTTCGTAATAAATAATTAAATTCCTTTCTTAGTAATATAAAATTAAATGATTTTTTTATATTGAAACAGTGCAACTAATAATTTTAAATATTCAAATTATTTTTTTTTTTTAAATTATCGAAAACGTAATTTGTTCAAAAAATACTTTTAAAAAAGTACTGTTCCAAAACTACTTTTCAAAAATGTGTCAATATTTTCAGTATGAACATGATAAATTATCAAAAAGATTCTGTTCATAAATTTGGCTTAAAAAATATATTATGGTGTTGATAAAATTTTTATTATTCTTGTCAAATAATAATGGAAAATATTTTTTTTAATGAAACGGCAAATAAATATAATAAACTTTAAATACAATTAAAATTTTTATTTTGTTATATTTTATAAAATTTTTCTGTTTAAGTCCTTAGAGATTTACAAAGATTGTAGCGATAACAAAAAATTAGGTTTTCACCCCTTGGATGCAGAAATTTAAAATAAACATAATTAATTACTTAAGGATCAAGGCCCTTCAGTACATATAACACGTTAAAAGAAAATTCTTGCGCCCTTACCTAATACTTAAGAGTAGTAATGGCGACAACAGCTTGAAAATAACAGATTTAAACAAAATAAGTAAATTTATTCAGCCAACAATAGCAACAATAGATTGATGCATGATTGTTGGTTGGCAAAAAATACCATGAATTTGTTATTTGGTTAAGCCCTTTTCAAAACGAAACAAAACTTTAACAAAAACAACCTAAAATATTTAAGATTTTTCAAATAAATTGAAAAAGATAAAATCAGTAAAAACTTAAAACTTGAAAATTTTTAAATAAAAAAAAAATCGCAAAGCTTTATTAGCACATTAAAAAGATTTTGTTTGATTTTTAATAAAACAATCAGCAGTTTTTTTATGACACTCAACAAACAGTGACTGTTTGAAATTTTATGTTAAACGATTATTCATCAGGAATTCTGGTGAATGGGAAACTAAAAAAAAAGACAATAAAAGAAATATAATTTGCCTTTCTTTTGGTCTGTTTGTCGACAATACAGCTAACTCTGCGATCATTGTCAATTGTCACATAAAAATGTGTCTTTTTTCTTTTTGAGGGGGTTTGCTTTGTCTTTCTTTTTTATAAAACTTTAATATGATTATTTTATTGTTCATATGACCTCAAGTCGTGTTGAGAATTTTGAATTTATTTGTTGCGCTTTCATTTACTTTCATATTTTATTTGATTAATTTTTTTTTTTGTTTGTTATTGTTGTAAGTCTCAAGTTTATTGAATGTGAAAATCATTTAAAAAACATGGTTTTCTGGGTGGTAAGTGAAAAAAGGAAACAGCTAAAAAAGTTACGACTTATAACTGAAAGTGTTTTTAAATTTATGAAATCAATTAAGAAATTATGAAAGTATAAATTTCTTTAAAGCTGCCCATGAAAATAACTAACTTTTTCTTTTTTAATAGTTTGAAAGTTATTCATCGTTAACGATGTTTCGCAATTTTTAAGCCATTGCTTTGTTAGTTTGGTTTTGAAAACTCGCACAGAGTTGCAATAAGTTGCAGAATAAATAGAGCTGAAACCTGTAAATTAAACAGGAAGCAAAAATCTGAAATTTTTAATATATTTTTTTTTTTTGCCGAAGCTATCAGGCGCATTTTTTATACTGGGGTTTTTTAATGTGTCAAAAAGAAGGTAACAAGTTTCTAAAAAGTTTTTAATCGACTCAAAATATTTTATGCTCGGTTTCGACAGCTTTTGTTTAAAAATTTCGTACAAATGTATTTGAGAATGTAATGCCCGCTTAAAAAAAATTATAACTTAATAAATACGCAAGACGCGAAATCAAATAATACACAAAGGCTTTCGCAGCATGTGATTTAATTTTGTATTTGATTTAAAAATTTAACTGACAATGAAACAGATGTACACACACACGCATAAATAAAATTAACTATCGAACACAAGGGGATAGTAATGTAAAATTTAATTATTCAAAATCAGAAAACAAGACCACGAAAATTTTTTTCGTATTGTATTCGGCTATATCCAATTTTATATACCCTTCACCATATCTAGTTTTGTGAAGTAACTCCAATAAAAAAAAAAAAGGTTAAGAGGCCCATAACTCGGAAAATATAGGCGAGCACAAATTTTTTACTCGCTTTTTTTTTCTTATTTTTTAATTCTCTGTCGTCACAAATATTTGTTTTATTGATTGAAATTATTTTACTAAGATTCACTAGATTTGTTTTAAATGATAAGAAAACATTCAAGGCAGATGTGAACCGTTAATTTTGAAAGTGGCATAAGTCACTTTTACGCTGAGACACATAACTAAAGAATTGTGTTTAAAAGGTTTTAAAAATATAGAGGCTAAATCTCGAGAAGACTTACTTGCACTTCTTTCTCAGGGTACTTATTTCCCAATGAAAACTTCGGTCAATATAAAATCGTAGCAGCTGTTAACATTTATATTATTTTCTTTTAGTTTTTTGAAAAAGTGACTTATGCTACTTTCAAATTAAACGGCTCATATGGTGTTGCGCCAACTGCCTCGAAGGTCATGGACCCATATATGTCTGATTTATTGGCGTATTTAAATTTTTTCTAGCTCATCTAGTGCCTTGGGGAAGTTGATTTCAACCCGAACACGGACGGACAAACGGACTTTATTCAATCGACTTCGCTAGGCATAAGAAGTCAGAATATAAATTTACTTATGGGGTCGGAAATGGATATTGTACAAAATACAAACTGAATGACAAACTTGATATACCCTTTTTTCACTTGTGGTGAAGGGTATTACAAATACGAACCTATTCCAACCACATGGTCACCAAACATCATGTTTCTGGAAAATGATTTTAAAGTAAAATAAATATTTTACAAAAAAAAAAAAAAAAAAATCCAAACCCCTTTAACTAACTTCTGACCTTCTTGATACTCTTAATTGTGTTAAAAAAATTTATTTAGCAAATAAATTCGAAAAAAAATGTTTTTTTTTAAATATGAAATAGTAAAATTTTCTTAATTTTAACAAAATCTATTAATTTTTA
Organism: Cistogaster globosa; assembly: GCA_937654795.1. NCBI lineage: Eukaryota > Metazoa > Arthropoda > Insecta > Diptera > Tachinidae > Cistogaster > Cistogaster globosa. The sequence goes on along the minus strand of OW569404.1, from coordinate 129,662,348 downwards.
TGATTTTGTGTTTTGTAGGCAAATAAGTGATTGCCATAATTATTTAAATCGTACCAGGTACTGCCAGCAAAATTATCAAGACAAGCAGTCAGCTAATTAGACGGTCCGTCAGACAGTCACTCATACAGCTACAATGATGTATGTGCTTTAGTTAGTAAACTAAAAGCCATTTAATAATAACAATAAATATTAAAACAAAGCCAAAAAAATATTAATTAAGGAAACTTGTTAGCAAAAAATAATAATAAAAAATAAACAAAAAAAAAAAAAACTACGTCATTATAAAGAACTTGTGCACAAGTAACCCAGCGAGCACAATGCTATTTATTTAGGCGTTCCTATGTTTATTTAGTTTTATTTCCCAAAATTTATTTATTGCGCCTCTAAACATAATTAATTTTTATCATCTTAAATACTGCAAACTTATTTTTTATTAACTCCAGCCGGAGTTAGAAACAATTTATACCTTGGATGTTTTTTCCTTGCTTGTTTCATTACGCTGCGCTGGTATCCGGTCAAAAATGCAATATCCTAGATGGAACCTCCTTAGTCGAATGCTCCTGCAGTTTTGGTTAGGTTTATAGTTCGAATAGTTTTTAATTGAGTAATCGAATAGTTTTTAGTCGATTAATAGTTCTTTAACATTTTTTCAATTAATTGAGCTGAACATACAGAACAAAGCAATTGCATTTTATTTATTTTAGAAAGATCTTGCAATATGTGTAATGATTGTGAGTTGCACAGTGGGACGAAGGCAAAATATTTTACAATAATATGAGTAATTTTTGAATAGATAGAGCAATCGAAACATGTTTGTTTTAAAGGAATATTCAAGTGACAAGATTTTAGTTTAAGCTTTTCAGAAGTGGCTTAAAAAGATTCTAAACTAGGGCACCTCAGAAGTTTTTTTTTTCATTTAGGTCAAAGTTCATGATAAGACCAAGACCTTCAAACCCAAGTGTAAACCGTAAAGTTATCGTTTATAGTTTGCAAGACTTTTGTATTTTAAAGTCTCTCTTCAAAATTTTGTAAACTAAAGTATTTTCAAAAATTTTTTGTAATTTTTTTTTTTGTAGTTCTCTTTCTAGTAAAAGTACGAAAAAACCCCTAAAAACGAAAGCCAAATCAAATTTACATATGTTTTTGAAAAAGGCATCATCTATCTTTCCCCTTTAAAAAAATTTTTGATGCCTAAAAACTTTAATTTAACTTTGCATTGTTACCCATGGACCATCTAGATCTTAGCCTATTTTAAGTCAACATGTGTCAAAATTGCTAGATCTTAAATATTAAGTTATTATAAATAAGTGCTTCATGACCTAGAGAGGCTTCCAGTCCTGCGATTTTTGATACATGATTTGTGAATTTCGGTATTCGGTTGCAATTAATTTTGCATATTAACCCAAGTTGAGCGCAAAAATTTTCTGATGGTTTTTGTTATTGAATTTTTTCGAGTAATGAAATAGAGGTATGAACGGTATGGAGATATGGAGATTAGAAATAGGAAGCCACACATTACCCGATGTGGAGTTTTTAAATGATTCTTTTTCTGACTGTTGATTTGATATAAAGATCCAAATGTGCAAATTTTAATTGCTGATTTTTATGGTTTTTTTTTTTTTTTTTTTTTTTTTTTTTTGGTGGAGCGATGTAAAGAATCAAATTTAGCAAAAGTGTATCTTATTGACCATGACTTTTGGCACTATAACGCGGTGAACGATAAATTTGTAAATAATAAACATAATAAAAAATAACTTTTAATTTTATTAATCTACTTCGATGTTTGTTGGTTTTGATCGAAACCTTTGTTAATATTTTACTTTGACGTTTCATCAAATAATTTTTTTTTGCTCAAAAATGAATAAAAATAAAACATTTTTAAAATTTTACCTTTTTTTAACAAATATGATTTTATGTAACTAAAGTGTTTGCTGGGTTTTATTTTAAATGTGTAGCTATATATGCACATTCGTAATCTTATAAAAATATTCTAGTAGAAATAAAAATACCACGTTCGTCCGTAATATTACTATTGATATTTTAATTTGCAATAAAAAGTGCCAATATTAGCACAACTATAAAAATAAACAAACCAAACTAACTAACTATGTATGTGTTTGTTTAAGTATATAAATCTACACACATATAAAAAAAAAAAACAAAAGATTAGCTTAAGTTAATTAATAAGGGTATTCAGTTGCGTTCAATCTTAGTTAAAGGGTAAATTATATATATGCGCCTAACATATGTGCATCTAATATATTTGGCAGCTACTCAAGGTGAAAGATTCAGTTATAATAATTATAAAAACTGTTACAATTAATTATAGTCTAATTTTTAAATTTATTAATAATTAAAAATTATTATAATTATAATAATCTTAACTACTATTTTATTTGTAGTATTTATAATAACTCTAATTATAGAAAATGCGGTTAACATTAGACTTGTGTAGTTCATAAACAAACTAGTTCCTTAAAACGATTCCATCGATTGAACTAAGTGAACTATACTTTGTATTTGAACTACCAGACAAGATAAACTAAAATCCATGTCTTTCTTTCCTTGTTTACTATTTTCGACATGAAATTAGTGCTGCCACGCATTTTATTAAACTTTCGTTTTGGCAATGCTACGGTGTCGTTGCCATCATAGTTTGAAAAGAAAGCGTTAGAAATAAAAGTTGAAAGTACGAACAATACGTCAACAGAACATTTGAACTAAGAGAGATTTTAAACTAAAGAGAGCCTTTGAACTAAATTTTGAATAACTTCATTTTCAAACTTTGAACTAAAAACAGCGATCACTAAATTGAACTATATGGCACAAGTCTAGTCAACATTTCTATTTTTGGCGTAACTACTTTTTTAAAGGAATTCGGCTTTAATCATTGCTTTAAAATATTTTTGTGATCCTTCATTTTTAAGAGAGAACAATTAAATGTTATTAACCTTAATTCTTTTTACAAAATAATCTAAAAAATTTATTAAAATAAAATAAATAAAAAACATTTTTAGTGGCTTAATTATTTTTTTAAGCTGTCATAGTTTCGTTCGTGTTATTTTAAATTGCTAAAAATTTAGTTTTCTCAAAGAGCAATATGGATTTAATCGGGTACGATAATGAAGTAAATGATCATTTCGTATGTTTATCGAAATGATGTTTCTTTATAGTAGATGGGAAAATGCACAAAAAAGTGAAACAGAAGATGAGGAATGTTTAAGTATTCGAGGTTTGCTTAAGTGATTAGGGACTTATTCAAATTTTTTTTTTGAAAAAAATATACGTTTTGAATAGTTTATGTTGTAATTTTTAAGAAAAAAAAACTAAATATTGATATAAAGGGTCTTCCAAAAGCGAAGTAGTTTTAACGCATACGTCATTAGTTGTAAACGTATTAGAAAGACATTTATGGCTGCTATGAAATAAATAAAAAAATTGGAGGGAGTTTCCACAGAAGCTGTGATTAAACGGCACTAAATTCAGTTTAACACTACACAAAAAAAAAAAAAAATTATCAACTGCTGCTAATCGTTTACTTGTACAGAGCCCTACGTGTGTGAATTCAACTCACACTTGATCAGAAATTGGCGAAAAAGGCATCAACACAAGTACCATGTTCCTCAGGTGTGTATCGTTCCATTATTTATTGCAAAGTAATTCGCTATCTATCTGTGAAAAACATAGTCACATTTACACAATATGTTTGTTCCTCCCTCTATAAATGTTTATATTTATATATACATTTTTAAATTAATTATTTTCAATGCGGAAAGGGAAGTTTCTGCAAGGATGATTTTAGTTTTGATAAAATATTAAATAACTTATTTATGTAAAAATTTAAAAAAAATCTCCTTACTTGCAAAACTTAGTGAGAAGAGAAGCATTACAAAGGATAAATTCATTTTTCTTACAAGAAAAAAATAATGAACTATTCGTTCAAAATTACAAATTAAAAAAAAAAATTGATAAGAAAAAAATTAATTGAATTACCTAAGGTCATAAAACAATATTAAATTTTTTTATTTAGAATGCATTTTCAGGGATTTTTTAATATTTAACGCAACGCCTACCGTAAATTCAAATGTAGATTTGATAAAATACAACTAAGCTGTTGTAAACAGGCTGTTATAATTTTCTAATGTTGCAAAAAAATATAATTTCAAAGAGAAAGACACTGATAGCTCAATTTATTTAAAAAATTATATCGAAATTAAAATATGAACCAGTGCTTTACAGGCTTTTTTGGAGTTACTCGAATGCGTACAGCTGAGACCGAAGTATCTCATCGATACCCAGCTCTATTGACACACAGGCGCATCGACTTAATTTGAGATGTGTTTCTTTGTTTTACTGTTCATACAATAAAATGTGCGCGCAATACGCTTTCTAACATCAGCGCAATTCTTTGTGGTTGATTCACCAGCGAATCGCAATACGCGTTACAGGGAAAATGCGGTTTTTTCGCCGAACAATTTGTTTGTGCCATAAACTTCCTGCAGAGGTCATTTTGCAATGTGCAAAGATTCAGTTCGAATCTGTACAAATACTCTTCCCCTTATCCTCCTACCCACAAGCGAATTTTTTTAATCTGGTGCAATGCATTTCATGAGTACGGGTCATACCCTGAGTGCTGGTCCTATAAAAAGAGAACAAGAAAAACAACAAACATATTTTGTATATCCTTAATCTATATGAAGTCAAGTTTAAGTAGTCTTTGCTTATTTAATCAATTTGGTCATTTTTAACTTTAGTTGTTATTTTTTGAATTTTTAGTTAAACTTTCTTATTTTCTGTGAACTTACTGAACCTGATTAATAAACACCATTTGATTTCACATTACTGGCTTCTGTTGTTCATTGGTAACCATCTCTGAGCTCCATTTAAACATCTTCTGAGGTTCATAGCCTCTTTGAGGGAGGGACTCCTTAACCTCTCACACCTTTTGTGCCAAAAAAATTTAACTTAACTTAACAAATTTGAAACCCATATTGGACCCCCTTGAAGGTGCCCCCTTGGTCTTCTACCAAATGGGGCTCATGGGGCCCCCACTAGCCTGGGTAGCGCGTAAACACCTTTCAATCGTGGGTCCTCAAATGCTCAGACAAAAAAAAAGATGCTCAAAAACTAGCTCCCCTAATAACGACCTAGCACACATACAACAACTTAGCCACACCTACAACAGGTTGCGAATGAAACAATAGTTTCAATTAAAACCAGAAAAAGGAAAACATAATAAAAAAAAATTAGAATATCATAAATTTCAAATTTTTAGTTAATGTTGGTTGAATACAAAATGATTCATAATTTAAAATAAAACAAATATTAATTAAAAACAGCTTAATTAAAAAACTAATCAAATTTCAAACAAATAATTTAAGTCTTTCAAACTGATAATTAACTTAAATAAAATGTATCGCTAAATATTGTTTGGGCAGGTGTTAAAGTCAAATCACTTAAGCTTAAAAAAAAATGTTACCTCGTCACATTGCTTTTTAGCAAATTAAAGATAAAAAACACATCAATTTAATTTTTTTTAAATGTCAATTTTTTTAAACAAAAAAGTGCTTCTTCTGCCGCCAGGCGCTTTAAAACAAAAAACTTTTATAATCTAATTTGTGTCAATTGTTAATTTTGTTAAGTAACAACTACTCTATTTTTCTTTTTATTTGTGTTTGTTCAACTATGAAAAAAAACTTGTTTTATTTTGCACTTTAGTTCACATTATACTAAATAATTACTAGGTCATCAGTTAATTAACGTGTAAAGTGAAGCTGCATTTTGTAGTTTTTCTGCAATATTCATTATTATAATGATAATGTTTTTTTACAATTCAAAAATTAGCGACAGGTTGCAATACTTTTGTATCTGATTTATTTTAATTTGACATTTGTTTTTTTTTACTGCATGCAGCTCCTCTAATGCACTTGTACTTTAAAGCAGATGCTACGAGTGATTGCACCAGACGATGTTGCATGTTTTTGTTTCTAGAGTTGTTTTTAATAAACTTAAGTGTAAAAAGAAAGTGAAGTTAAATTAAATTTCGATTTTAGCTTAAAGACTTTTTGGGGAAATCAAAAAAAAGTAATAATTTTTCAACAGTCATTTTGTATTTTCCCTATTTTACAGTAATTTAAAAAATAGAACTGTAATTTCTTCAACAGCGCTTTTTCCCCATCCTTATTAAATGCAATGGATTCGTCCTTTTCTTTGCTAGTGACAATGCGCGTTTAAAATTTCATAACGATCAGTTAAATAGTTGGTAACGTGGAACCGTTACCGTTATCCATATAAGTCGGTGTATATTTTTATATCTAAAAACAATTAAAGAAATCGCACTAAACTTGTAAAAAAATTTGAAGTTAAAATTAAATTAATTTTTCTTCCAGTCAGGATTCGAACCGTGGATAGCATAAATGAATTAAAATGTAATTTTTTTCGTTTTACGTTTAGTTTTTAATTTAGACAGAAAAATTATTTACAAATGTATACGAACGTTTTTCGAAAAAAAAAACAAAAGAAATTAGACGCTAGCAGAATGAAATTCTGCATTTTCTGTACCGCTACACCCTTTCTTCGCATATAGGTTGCGTACATTGTAAACATCATCTTTTTAACCGACTTATCAATATTAATATGGTTAGACGAAGTTCGCACACAACCTAAAGCATTTCTTCGTTATTCTCTCTGTAATTCATCTCGTACATTTATTTTTGCTTACGTACCAACCATCAGTATGGCCGCAAATGCAATTTTTAATTTTGACTATTCATACTTGTTGCCTCACAACAGTATAGATGATGTTTCAGATTCATATTAACTGTTGTTAATTATGAATATGTATGCGCGGTGCCTTGCTCATTTTTATTTTTAATTTTCTTCCCAATCAGGACTTGAACCGTAGAAAATTAAAAGTTGGAATTGAGTTTTATTTTTTTTTCGCCTAAAAGTATGCTTGAATTCAATTTTATCCTATGAAAGATGTTAATCTCCTACAACGATCTATGTATGTGTTGTCCTAATTTTATAAGGAATAATTTAGTCATTTAGATGAGATTAAGCAACAAGCATCTAAATATACTTCCATTTTGTAATATTGGTGCGTAATTTTATACTGATGATTCATATGTAAAATTTAGTTTTCATTTTTAATTTTTTAATTACTTTAAAAATTCAAAACAACACGTTAATCGTAGCAAGAATTTATTTTAAATTAACGCCAACCAAAATTATAAAAAATTTTAATTTTTTTTATTTTATTTAACCGCTTAAATTTTATTTTTTTTAACGCCTAAAAGTATGCTTAGATTTTATTTATTTCACATGTAAAATATGATGTGAACCATTTTAAAGTTTTAATAATATTTATTTAAATATTTTATTTTGAAAATATTTGTAATATTTTAAAAAAGATTTTTCAAGAAATTGTTGGTTTTTAAAATTTATAAAAATCATTGACATTGTGAATCCATTTTAAAAACTAAACAATTTAATTTGTGACAATAACCAATCATTTTTTTGGAGTTTTAAAACACACCTTCATTTATTTTTTCCTACTCAACAATAGGAAGTGTTTTAAAAATTCAATAACAATATGCTAAACGTAGCAACAATTTATTTTAAACATATGCCAACCAAAATTACAAAAATTTAAATATAAACAAATTTTTTATTGTTTTCTGCCGCTTAAAACCTAAATCTTTGGGGGCTTTGTCATCAAACGACTATTTGTTTAAAAATGTGAATTTTATGTTTCCTGCAAAATATGATTTAAATGCGTCACATTGTTTGAAAATTTATTTCATTTCTAAATGAATTCCCTTAAGGCGTATTTAAATTACTCCTGCTATTTAGCCAAATTTATATTTATTTTTTAACGTTTATTTTAGCATTTCACCAGAAATAAAAAACTCTATAGAATTAACATGCACATTTTTGCATTTTTAATTCTCTTGTGAAAATGTGTTTCAACAATTAACGTTGGTGGAAATTTAAGCCCTACATTTTCTATGTTTATTCAGCTTAACGATGTGAAGGAGTATCAAGAGATATATACATATTTTTTTTTTATTTTACTCTCATTTGTCCTTTGATCTTAAAAAACTTGTATTTTTAAAATGTAATTATATGCAATAGAACTGTTATAATTTCAAAATGAATTTAATGATACATTTTTATATTTAAATGCCAGGGGAATATATTTATTATATTTTTTATCATGGCTTTGGTTGTATCAGCTAATTAACCTGTTAAACATTACACTGTCCTGTTAAATTATACTGGATTTATATGGACAATTTGCAAATTAAATTTAATTTTTTTTTTAATTTTTGTTTTATTCGAATACTTACGAATATCTTTGGGTTAGCTCTAATAAATAAAACAGAAAAGGCGATTTTCATAACTTGTAAAAAATATAGCATGCGATAAAAAAGTTTTTGAAAAACAATTTTTACACATTTCAAAAACTTTCTACTTTAAGAATGGACCTTGTTTGAACCAAAAAAATAAAGTTATTTACAACAAAACTGTTATGATACATTTGACATTCGAATACTGGAGATTGTATTTTTTGTTGTTTAAAAGTGAAATTTATATTGGTGGTTTTAGCCGAATCATGGTGTAATAATTTACCAGGTGGTGGCAGTGGAGAATTTATTCATTTTCGCCGTGGCATATATAAAAAATCAGCGAAGTTTTCTTTATATGAAGTGTGACATTTTCTGCAACGGCAAAAATTAATGAAATTCGCCACTGCCACCACCTGGTACATGATTTCGACATGAGTCGGGTAGAGTGGGTAAAATAAGTTATTTTTGTGTTCTTTTTAATGCTTTAATTAACCACTACTTTAAAAATATATCGGTTTAGTTAAGTTTTAGAAAAAAATAGCATGCGAAGAAAAAATTTACAAAAACATTTTTCATACATTCCAAACCTTTCTGGCTTAGAGAAAAAACCCAGTGTAAATAAACACTTATTTCTCTTTCTTAATAGTTCAATACTTTGAGTGGAGGAGCTTGGCCACTGAGGGACTCATGGTTAACATTATATCACTCAGTTTAATAACTTTATAAAAATGTTCTTGAATTCAATTTGGATGAACAATATTATCAAATAATTTTATGTGATTTTCCAAGATCAAAAGTTCTGAACACAGTAACAGAATACCTCACTAAACTCATCTTATATACAAAATTTTCTCGACTCAGGTTTTTTGCATCTAAAAAATGTTTTTTTTTTTAATTTAATTTATGTAAACTGTGTTTACAGTTTAATAACACAATATGTTACTTTGATTTTTCCATGATTTTCATTTTGTTCCGGTAAATCGTATTTGAAAAAAAACCCCTGTAATTTTTTATCGCATGCTATATTTTTCTGTAAATATATTTAATTTGCTGTGTTCATCTTGACACACATTATTTTTATTACACTCTTGTAAGCGTAATAAATTTCACATCCAAATAAATTATATCACATCTAAATTTTTTACTTTTTTCTATAACCTTACAAATATTTTGCTTAAAGCGACAATTTATATTTTGAAAGTTATCGGTGTAAAAATCACTTAATAAAAGGTAAATGACTTTTATGTCTCAAAGAAAAAAAATTACAACATTTTTTATTGCTTTCAATAAAGTTTATGGATTTATCCATTAAAGTCAATGTTGTCGTTTGGAAGTAGTTTTTTGTTAACAAAATAACACTTTAATAACTTTTCAATATTTTAGTTTTTAACTAAAAAAGCATTTAATGTTGTTTTTGTTTTTTTTTTTTTTTTTGTAAACGTAATCAATTTTAAATTAACTTAAAGCCAATTTGACTTGACCGGCCACTCATTTCAAATAAACTTTCAATTGAATTTTCAAATAAAACAACCTTCATGAAAAAAAATAAATAAAACCAACAAAATATTAGTAAAAATAATAATAGTGAATGTAAGAAATAAATCTGCTTTGGGTAAATATCTTATTTGCGGTATTCAAGCAAAATTAAATCGTTTATTTATAACTGCTGTTATTAATTTTCAACATACTTGTAATGGGTTTTCTACACACATCTGCTCTTTTGGTTTTGCTTTCGGTTTTAGTTTTATTGTGTCTATAAAATAAGGAGCAATTTAAATAAAACTTTCACTTTTTTTTGGTTGCAAAACGAAGTGAAGAAAAACCAAATAGTAACAGCAAAACCAAAACCTTCCGTCTCATGTTGTGGTTGTTTTTCGTTTTGGTCTAAACTAGCAATTTATTTTCTACATTTGATGATTACATATTTTACATGCAAACTACACAGAAATTGTTTTGGTAAAAGTCGTTAGTTTTATAGACAGTGGTAGTACGCTACATATAACTGTGTATGCACTTATTTTAATATTTAAACATTTTTCCAGTTTGAGTTGTACTCACAGTACTATAAGTTTTGAATTATGTATGGGCTACCCTTTAGTTTTAAACTTCATCTTTTTATTATTTGTTGTTTAGCATTAGAAATGCCTACTTGCTACGGTTCAAAAGTTAAAAATCATGTCTACTATGAAGACACCCTATAGTTATTTTTTTTTATGTATCTTTTTTAAATAATTCAAACTGATGATTAACAAACTGTTTTTTGAACAAATTCAAGTTTCAAAATAGAAATTTAACTTAATGTAGGACATGTAGAGCACACAAGTGAAATGGCTGATTTTAATCGCATGGTATTTTAAAAGATTTATTTAAGGGGTTCGTGCACTAACCATAACATATGTTCCATAAAGTGTTTTACTTTTTATTTGTTTTTCATTTTTTTTTTTTTGGAAATTTGAGGTTTTTCGTAACCACAACAAACAACCAACCAACCACCTCCTTCTTTTTGTAAAAGAAAGAAAACTTTTTACTTTTTATATTAACCTGTCCAACGTAAACTAATCTTAATGCAATTTAGCTGCCACTAGCAACAATATCTTTTGTTGTTACTGTTGCTATTGTTGCTGAAAGCAAAATAATTTTATTTGGAAAACTATCGAAAAAAGTCAAGAAGAAGAAAAGAAAAAAAACAACAAAATATAATTTGAAATCACTACATGTTTTCGTTTTTAACTGAAAAACGTATTTCCTTGAAAGTAAGAAAAAAAATCTACTCAATGATTTGGAAATTTTGCTGTTGTTAAATAAAAACGTGATTTCCGTGAAAAAACCCAACTTTTTCTAACATTGTTGTAATTGTTTTTGTATTAATGACTGTAGTGTAGAAGAAGTCTTATGTTTTTTTTCTGAATAATTTTAACGTTTTGGTGTTTAAGTTTTTATTAACGCTTGATGGCGGGCGGTACACACTTTTTCAAAATTGTTGCTGTTCTTGTAGTTATGTATTGTTAAGCTTATCATTCATCCGCAGTGCATTGCAATGCCAGTTTAAATACTTTATTCAAGTTTCACAATCAGCGTAAAAAGAAACCTAAACAACAAAAGTAGATATGAAAACAAAAAAAAAAAAAAATGTTAACAAATTTTAAATTGCGTTGCAGACAAACATTTACTTACTCTTGTACCTTTGAGAGCAATTTGTAATATTTTTAATATTCTTTTTTATTAATAATTATGTATGAATGATTGTGTGTTTTTCTGTAAAATGTGATTATTTCTGTAATTCTTTTTGTTTATTAGTAATTTATTTTAGTTGCATTCTCATTTAAATAATTTTTGTCGTCTAGTGGTAGTTTGAATTCGCATTTACTGCAAATCGGTTTATAATCGTTTATTGTTTTTGTTTTAATATAAAAATAGTTTTGCTTTCACATAAAGTTAAAAAAAACTTTGGTTTCTGGTTGGTGTTATTTTTGTTAATAATATTTCAAGTATTTTAAAATTTTAATGCCATTTTTGTTTTTTTTTTTTTAAATTATTATGAAACTAAATTTATTTTTCATTTTCACATAATAATTAAAAATTAAAACTAAAAAGTTTTTGCATTTAATAAAATTAATTTTGTTTAAAAAATTTGATCTGGTCCATTTAAGCTTCTATTTGTTGGACTTTAAGTTGTCTAGTTTCAACTTCTGCTAAAAAATTCAGCGACGCAAAAATAAACACATTTTAAAAAATTCTTATTGAAGAGGTACATATTTCACAGGTACTTTTAAGGCACGGTGCTAAGGTACTTATTTTAAAGGTACTTATTTTCAAAAGTCGCCTTTTAAAATTGTATTGTATTTTCTCAGCCAGTGTTTTTTTATAATTATTTTGTTTTTTAAGTAACATTGATGCTTAAAAATGTGTTACTTTGTAAACTCTTCCTGGGGCTCAATTTATTAGAGGTAAGACTACCAACTTTAGATGACTTTGCACCAACTTTTTTTTTTAAAGGAAACTTTTTTACGAGTTTTGGAATTATTTCTTTAATAATTTCCTTTACAATTTATTAAATATTTTTTGTTTTTGTTAAGCTTATTCAAATTTATATATTTTCAAGATTGTGTCGCTGTATTTTTGCAATCTTGAATAAATACTGCGTAAATTATAAAAACTTTATGATATGAAAAACTGACGCATATTGCATGCCCTGTAAAATCAACAATGGATTTGAACTGTTAACCTTGAATTAAGTTAAATCTTTTATAAAAATCAAATTTGTGTTTATTTATTAAATATGAAAAAAGCTTTTTAAAAAACCTTTTGCAGTAAAAAATTAAAAAAAAAAAAAAAATCAAAACCAACTCAACTCATTAAATTAAAATATTTTTAAGGGATAAATTGCAAAGAAAAAAAATGTGTGAGGTTAAAAAGCGGGCAACGCATTCAAGGCTGCAGTAAGTTAGAGGTTGTAGAGCGAATTCAAAAAGCATAATTTCAACTTTTTATGATTTATTATTAATCCTTTAAAGCATTTTTACGGCTTAAGACTAAAATATTTTTTTTTTATTTATTTTGGCAGGTACGAGGTAACACTGTTTTTTCTATTCTTTTTTATATCTTCGTATTAGCTTTTTTTTTTGGCCATAAAGTCACAATGAAAAATATTAAAACTTACGAAAGTTCACTACAAAATCGACATATTCCAAAAAATAACATTTTCGCTTAAATTTCATCAGAAATAAAAATATTTCCAGGAAGTTAAATTAAAAAAAATATAAAATCACCATTAACTGGAAATATTTAAATTCCAACAATTTTCTTGATTGTGATTAAAATAAAAACTTTCATTTAAAGATTATAAAAAATAATTAAATAATCCAAAATTCATCAAAATTGTATTATCCACCGATGTCAAAAAAATCTAAAATTCAACAAGAAATGAAGAATTGCCCAAAACCCGATTTTACCAAAAAAAAAAAAGAAAAAAATAATAATAATAAAATTTTACAAATTACAAACAGAAATAATTTTTAATATAATTATGGACATCTCCAAGATTTTGCTTAAAACCGCATAAGTTTAATTAAAAATCATAATCATAAAAAATCCATAAAAAATATTATTTTCACCAAAGTATCAAAAAATCTTCATCAAATACAATTTGCAAAAGAAAATTTGTGAACTGCAAGATTTAGGGCAAAAAAAAAATTTACAAAAAGTTAAAAACTTAAATACATATTTCCTGTGTTAATGTGAACGCTGTAAATGCATATTTTTCAACGACACTTAAAGGTTATGATTGTGTTAATAAAATAAAATTACAAATCCTTAAATCTCTTCAATGAAGGGCATGTTAGATTTGACACGGCCGTATAAAATTCTCTTCTTTACTTTGTGATTTAAATATAAAATAATTCTGTCCCAGCTGATTACTTTAATAATCTGCATTTAACTCTCAGTCGCTGCCAATCTTTTTTTATTCTTTGCGTATTTAACAGTCGAAATAAATATCAATACACAAAAATAAAAAATATTATAATTGATTCAATCAATTTTAGCGCAAACAAAAAGCCAATACACAAAACGTTAATTTCAACTCAATATTATCCTTGAATTAATCATAAAAAATAAAACTAAATAACACGTTAAATCAAAAGGATTTTAATTTTTTGATTTTTTTTGATGCTTTAATAATAAAAGAAGAATCAAAAAAAAAACTTTGATTCGTTAAAATAAAAGCAAAAAAAAAGCAATTAATGACCTAAAGTATAAGTCAAGGTTTAACTTTTAATGCGAATATTCACAAAACAACAATCCGATTAAAATGCAACAGCTACACTTAGAAAAAAAATGTTTTTTTTTTTAATATAAAATCAAATTATTTTCACAAAAAAAAAAAAAAAAAACACAACAAAGGACAAAGGAAAGAGAAAAAGAGGTTCATATATGAAACTTGTGTATTTACATCCGTGTTATGGATAATTTCTGCAAAAATAAAAAACTTGTAAAAATGTAAACAAGATGATAAACAAGACGATTTAAAAGATGTTGCTGCCTAAAATAATTGCCGAAAGCATTAGAAAATATTACGTGAAATATTTGAGCGCAAAAACTAAAATAATACTGCAGTTTCTGCTTTGTATTTCAACTTTATAATGTTTACGCCACATTGCCTCAAAGTAGAAGAGCCTTGCTCTGTAAAAAATTATTTTTGACCAAATCATCTGTTGATAGATGTTTAAGTGTGTTGTGAATTATTTTCTTTTCCAGCATGCTTATGACTGAGTATTGCCAGGATCTTACCGCAGTAAATCTGGTGCCAAATTACGGATCTCAATATCGTTCGAATTTTCAATGGAATTTTCGATATCAATCGAAATTTACATTTACCTTTACCTGTTGGACCTGTAAAATCTACCAATTTTTTTTTCACGGGTATTGTGGCCACAACACACTGATTTTGTTTTTATAAATTATGAAAGAATATCACTCATGCAGATACAAAATAAACTTATTTTGACAAGAAATGTAAGAAATGCTCTCAATCAAGAGAAAAGTCTTTGGAAAATACAATGCGATTTCTGTAACCGTTATCAACCAAACGAGAATTATATCAAACATATAAAACGTACGCCAGTGGCGTTTTTAATAACAGTTTAAGGAAAGTTTTATAAATCTGAAAATAGTGAATTTGATCATCGATTATTTTTTATTTCACAAAAAAGAATGATACATCGTTCGTACCTTTAGGCCATTGTTCGTATGAGTAATGAAATTGCATGTCCACGAGAGGTTACCATGGCTGTCCTTGAGGCTTTTTGAAATAATGTGGGAGCACAATATTTAACTAAAGTTTTGTTAAGGTACCCACAGACATTCATGACACTTGACACTTCTTTGGTTATTATATCTGGGGCTATGGAAAATATAATACTGTTTTGAGGCCAAACTAAATGATTGCGCAAGAGATAAACTCCATAATCAAAGATTGCATCAGCTGCTCGTAGCATTACCAGCAAACCGAGGCAGCCATTTGATAGTGACTTTTAAAATAAATCCAGAATCAATTTGAAATGTTTTTTTTTTTACAAGATTCGTTTTATGAGAACCAGACTTATAAAATAGTTAATTCTTTATAATTAATAAAAATTTGAAACCGATAGACTAGATTTCTTTACAAAATTTATTAAAACGTGACTTGTGATGCTAATATTTGGGTTTTTGAAACTCCCAATCCCGTTATTTCCCAAACTCTCAGAAATTCGAGTTTTCGTTACTTCAAAATTTTAAATTTATTTACTTTATAATATCTTTGGCTCCTAAGAAAAAACTTCAATAAATAATTGATAATTAGTCATCTACAAATCGCTCGAAAGCCTTTTAATTTCATACGTATCACACATAATGATATTGTGGAAGTTAAGAAAATGGTGACTTGTAAAAAAAATAAATATTACAAACAAAAAAAAAAAAAAAATTAACGTGTTTAATTTCTAAAATCCGATATTTTTTAAAAGTGGTGAAAATAAAGTTACTTTTGTTGTAGCGAACCAGAAAATGCATTTTATTCTGCTGGTATCTAAATTTTACTGTTCCCTTAACTGAAAACATATAATAAATTTATAAAAAATATTAGAAAATTTTAATTGTTTATAATTTTTTATTCATAAAAATATAAAAACTTTAAATTCCGAAAAACCCCGGGATTTCAAAATTCGGGATTTCTCGTTTGGAATTCTAGAACCATTAAATTTTTTTTTAATAATTTTAAGAAAATTTTTCAAAAGCTTGCGTTTTCATCCGGTGTACTTAATTCTAAATTGAAAATAGTTTACCAAAAAAAAAATTTTTTTCATCATATAACGATTTAGGCAAAAAACGCTACAATTTAAAAGCGTTAAAATGCTTTCGGTTGGAATTTTTTATTTTTTCTCTGAGTGTAATGAATATTCTTTATACTTAAGTGCCTACCAATCAATGAAACAATATTTTTATATTGCAATTCGTAAACAATTACAAGCAGTAAAAAGAACGAAACAAAAGATTTTTAACTTAACAGTTTGTGTTTAACCACTTCCTTTTCCTTCTATTGCTTTTGGAAGTCATCACCGTCTTTTTACAAAAACCATTCATATAAACGGCAACAACTAAACAACCGCAACATCAGAACCTTTGTCAGTAACCTACAAAACTAAAACAAAATTGAAAATATAACCAAACAAACCAGATAATAACAACAACAAAGAAATTGGTGCATTTGAACATGTCTTTGTTGTTAACAATTTTATATGGATTTCCCTGTGTGAATTCGCCATTCACACACATTTGGCTTTTAGCCAAAATTTATTACGAGCCATCTCTTCACTGCCTTTCTTTTTGGATAAAAAAGATAGGATAATCATAAAACTAACATTGTAAAGAATATTTGTTGTTTGGCTGTTGTGTATGGCCGACATTAAAATTTGCAACATTGAAAACACATGTAGAGATTTTGTGTAAAAGATACTTTTTCAGTTTGTTTACATTTCTATAGAATTTAAGAATGTAAAAATTGTTCGTTAAAATGTAGGTTTGTGCCAATGAGTATGTCCGTTAATGTTAGTTATTATACATGTGTGTGAGTAAGTGTTTGTTTTTCTTACCAACAAGGTTGCAAGTATGTTTTGTTCTAAACAAAAGTAAAAGTCAGTTAAATATTTTTTAAATCTTTTTTATTAAATTCTGTATTTTTAATGATAAAAAATATTAGACTAAGACGCTGGCAGCTATTTGAAATTGCTATTGACATTGTAAAAAGTTTCTAAGTGTTGTTGGATATAATTTACTTGATACATTAATTTGAAAAGCGCATAACATATTTTTTTTTTTTATAAAATAATATAGAAGAACGACACATGAAAGTTTTAATTATGATTTTTCCGAAATATGCGCAGGGTAATTTTTGCAAAAAAAATTTTTCACAAAAATAAGAAAACTTTAGGTTAAAAAGTCTAAATATATTTTTGAGCATGTTGTCGCCAAGGCTTGCTAGTCGTGCCGATCATTCTCGAATTGCAACTTTCGACTACATTTTCAAATATTTACTTCAGGTCATGTAGTTTCTTAGTTCGTGGCAATTCTACTTAATAAAATTTAATTTCTTTGATAATTTTTTAATCGCAATTGCAATGATTTTTGTTTACAAAAATTTGGTTAAAAAAATAATTTAGTTTAGTAGTAAATTCATTTTTGTTCAGCCAACTTAGTTTTTGAAATAAAATACAGGGCGATTTTTCAGCTATTTTCTTTTTGGCAACACTGGTTTAAACAGCTGATGCACGTTTCGTGTTTTGTTTCACTGTCAAACATCTTCAATTTGGTCTATAATTTAACCATGAATCGTCTTACATACGAACAACGCTTGCAAATTATTGAATTTTATTATCGCGCGCTTCTTCCATTTTATGGTCAGTTTAATCGATCCATTGAAGCGGCTATTCGGGCTATTGTGACTAAATTTCGCACCAAATTTACATTGTTGTAAATTAACCACCAACACGCTTACGTAGAGTGCGAACTGAAGAAAATATCGCAGCTGTATCGGCCAGTGTTAATGATGACCATCAATTATCGATTCGTCGCCGATCGCAGCAGTTGGGCATCTGTTAATCAACAACGTGGAAAATTTCGCGGAAAAATTTAGGTGTGATGCCTTTCAAAATACAGCTGGTACAAGAATTGCAGCCGAACGACCTTCCGCAATGTAAAATTTTTGGTGAATGGGCCCTTGGAAAGTTGGCCGAAGATCCAATTTTTTACCGAAAAATTGTGTTCAGCGACGAAGCGATCATGCGATTTAACGCTTTAGACTATTTTTGTGGGGCTATGATAAAGCTCATGTCTCTACAGACAAGCCCGCTTCAATTGACGCATTGGAAAACAACATTCACGCATTTATTCGTGAGATACTGGCCGAAATGTTGGAAAGAGCATAACAAAATTGGACTAGGCGGATGGACCATTTGAGGCACAGTCAAGGTCAACATTTGCATGAAATAATCTTCAAACATTAAATTATATGGACAGCACTATCGATTCAAATAAAGATTTCATACATTTTTATGAATTTTATGTGTTTTTTTAACTTTCCTATAGCTTTTAAAAACTCACCCTTTACTTTTTTTATAAAAAAAAAAGAAAAACATAAATCATCTTAAACCCCCGAAATTTCCCGGGTGTTTGTAAAAATTCCACCATTTTGGAAAACAAATCCAAAATTATGGTTTCGCCAAATCGAAAGCCAGTTTTTTAATGCTGAAATATCTCAAGATGTTACGAAATGTCATACGCTTGTTAGCTCTGTAGATACCGATAATCTAAATGCTGTAAGTCATGTTATCGCTTATCGCCCTAAACAGAACATGTATCAAACTCTAAAAACAGCTTTGCTTTCTGAGTTTCAAGATTTTGAGGAAAAGAGTTTGCAGACAACGTGGATAACGTGCGATAGGTTTGAACGTAAGTTGGTACACCCTTTAAGGCCTTTATGTATCAGCTACGCTGAGTTTTGTGTAGAGTAAATAAAATAAAGCGACTGTAGCAGCAGTAATATCGAAGCACTGCTAAATTGTCGTCATAGAGAAAAGTTTATAAGGTTTCTGAGACCAAAAATCGACATCAACACACCATCTAAGCAACTCAACACTCGACATTGCGAAGGGAAAATTTGAGGCTGGATAACTTTCTTCGGCCATTCATCATTTGACCGTACTATTAAAGAAATCAGTACTATTTAGTTGGGCTTATGTTCATTGTTATGTGTAATTAATTTTAAAGCGAATAACAAAAGTCAGATACGTATAGAAAGTAATGCGTTTGCTAGAACGATACATCCTTTTAAAGCATTCTGCGTGTTTATATACGTTGTAAACAAAAACAACTATCTGGGATAAGTACAACACAACAAATTGAAATTTTGTTATAATTCAACGATTTGTTTTCTCGTTTTTCACTTTTAACTATAAAATAATTAATGCAAAACAAAAAAAGAAATGGACTTCAAAACAGATTTTGGCTTTCTGTCTATAACTGTTTAAGAGTATGGGTACCCTCTGATTCCCATATAGCTCCTTGTTATTTTCAATTCTCTGTGTATAACTGTTCATCAGTTAAGCAATATACATCAAATTACATCAACTAAAGGGGCACCCTTTAATTTCCAAATTCAAATTTTATAATTGCTGTTGTAGTAAGCTAGTAATCAGGTTCTTTGTAAATTTCAATCATCTCTCTCTAACTGTTAAAAAATGTGGCCATATACATCAAAGAACTACTGGGGCACCCTTTAATTTTTTTTTTATAGCGAACTTAGCAACACAGATTTTTCGAAAGGTTTAGCTGTGTGTTTATAACGGTTCAAAAGTTTGGCCACATACATCCAATCACATTAACTACTGGGACACCCTTTAATTTCCAAATCCAATTTTTATACCTGTAATGGAGTCAGCAATACAGGTTCGATGTAAATTTTAAGCGTCCGTCTAAAACTGTTCAATATTGAGACATCCTTTAATTTATAATTAGGACACCCTTTAATTTATAATTTTGAATATTTATACTTGTTATTATAACTGTCATAGAAATTGGTATTATGTCTCATCTTCAAGCATATACACAAATACACAAATACAGTCCACATATCTTAATTTGCGTCACCTATGGGGACACACTTTAATTTTAAGATTTATTATTCTACTACTTTTTGCAATTGGAGCTATATCACTATAGGTATACTAATTTTTTTTTTTAATTTTTAGTGTGGTGCCCTTAACGGTTCATAAAACGCTTAAAAACGTATATTTTGTATAGGGACGCCCTTTAATCTTTAAAATTATGAACTGTTTTTAAAAGCGGTAAGCATAGCCTTTCAAATACAGAAAAACTTTTCAAAATCGGTTCAGAAATGACTGAGTTATATATACAGGCATCAACATAAAAAGGCAACATTCCGCCAAATTGATAACCTCTTTCGTTTTTTTGAGGTCGGTTAATAAAACACGCTAACAAATATTTTCTGCGATGAAACTTTATTTACCCAGCTCTGTAAAATTTGATTGCTAATAACTACTTTACACTTTACTACTATGTATTCAAATGTTCTATTTTAGACTTTTTACTCAACACCTGCCGTACCACTTTTAAATACATTTTATATTAATAGGCGAGTAAAAACGTCTCAATGCTTTTAATGTTATAAGATATGGCAATCTTTTTTTAGTTGTTTAGTTTTTACAATTGTAACCTATAATTAAAACTATTTCCACATCAATATTAAGGATTTCAGTTGGTATAATAATGTGAACTTTAGTTTGTATGTAACTTTTTTGTATATTCGTACACACTATTTTACGGTATTTTGTCGGTTCAGAAAGGCACTGAAACTTCTTTCGTGACCATACAAAATAAATTGGTTCATAACAAACTATTTATTTTTTCCCATCACAATTATGCATCTCTTATTTAACGTTTTATAAATAATTGTAAAAAAAGCTGTTATTTTTAACTTTATATAACAATGCAGTATCCGGTCAACGAGAAGTTATTATTTTTTTCAAAATGTTAAGCAAGTCATAAAGTTAATTCTGGTTAAGGTTTATAAGGCTTTAAGAAATGCACTAAAAATCTACAGCTGCCTTAACATCTTTCACTATAAATTTCCGATAAAAAGATTCGTTTTGTGATTTCTTTCTTTGTTTATTCTTCAAAGTTTTATCCACATTAATATTAACATAATTAACAAATAGTAATCATAACCTTATATAAACAACAACAGACCAGTACAGCCAGTAGTTAATGTTAAATATAATTAAATATTAAACAATAAACAAAAAAACGGTTACGTGTGCAGTAAAGAAAGCATTTATAAAAAAGCTTATAATTACAGGTCGTTGATTTATAGCAAAATGGTTACAAGGGTAAACTTTCTATTTGTAATAAAGAAAAACCTCAACTTAACACTAACACACACACACAACTATATATAGTCTAATGGCAAATATAAACATTTGTTTTTTAAACAATTACAGTGGTCATTAAGCTTTGTGGTACAAGCGTACTAACAGTTAAAATATCAGATGTTATTGTTTGTTGCTTGATTCAAGAAGAAAAAAATAACCAAACAAAAATTAGTTGAAATCTATAATCAGTTAATTTAAAATTTGGTGGTTATAAATTTGGATTTAATTTTTATCATACCCTTTACCACAGGTGGAACAAGGGCACATTTAAGTTTGTCATTACGTTTGTAATGTCTAAAATGTCAATTTTCGACCTCTGAGTCCTTATGCATAGCGAAGTCGATTGAGCGATGTCTGTCTGTACGTCCGTGTTCGGGTTGAAGTCAACTTTGCCAGGGTGAGCTAGAGAAAATTTAAATACGCCAGTCGATCAGTCATAGTTTCGAAAATTTTGCTATTAAAAATCAGCAAGGCCTATGTGCCTCGAGGCAGCAGGCAAAACACCACGCCTGCCTTTAATATTCCATATGATTTAGAACAAATCTAGCTTAGTGAAGTATATCATTACAAAAAAGAAATATACGGGGCGATAGAGAACATAAAAATAAGAAAAACAAAATGAAGTAAAGAAATTGGCCCTTTTTCCGAGTTTTGAGCCCCTGAACTTTTCACAGAAAGCACATTGTGAACCATATTTTTTAAGATATCAATATGCGAATCGTTTAAAAGCTTTTGAAGAGATCTTTCAAGAATTGCTTAACATTTTTAAAGTGTTTAACCTATTAAGAGCTTTTTTTCTTGGTGAAAGTTAAGATTCGGCCTTATAAATTCCTTTGAATGTTGCTTTTTTATGTTTGTGCCTGCGGAACTCAGAACTCCTTTCTTAAAAACAGTTCATAATTTTTAAAATTAAAGGGTGTCCCTATACAACATACATTTATTTTAAGTGTAGTATGAACCGTTAAAAATTAAAATTAAAAAAAAAAACTGCGTATCACTATAGCTCCCCCAGTAGCAAGAAGTAATAAAATAAATGTAAAAATTAAAGGGTGTTCCCATAGATGACGTAAATTGACTTAATTTTAACCGTTATAATTAAACACTGGAATATTGGATATAATTTCGATTACTACGACTTTTATAATGAAGTGTATAGATGTTCAAAATTATAAATTAAAGGGTCCCCCAATAGTTGATGTAATTTAATGTATATAACCAAACTGTTAAACAGTTAAACACAGACAGTTGAAATTTTCAAATAAACTGTATTGTTAAGTCCGCATAACAAAAAGTATAAAATTTAAAATTGTAAATTAATGGGCTTCATCATAGTTAATGTAATTTGAAGTATGAGGCCAAACTCTTGAACTATTATAAACAGCTGGATATGTCCAAAATTAAAGGGTGTTCCCATAGTTTATATTAATTGCCTATATGGCTCTATTTTTTGAACCATTTTAAATATATAGAAATACTTGGTTATTAAACAAAATGTCCACTATGTTCTGTACGAGGGCTGCTCTATATATTTCTGGCCTAATAGTGAAAATGCGAATATTTATAACCAAAAATGGTTTTATTGTTTTTCAAAGTATTCTCCAGCATGATTTATATACTTTTGCATGCGCTCAAACCAGTTGTCGCAGCACTTTTTCCACTCCGATTGAGACACCTCTAAAACATGGTTTTTGAACGCTTCAACAGCTTCTTCTGGCGACGAAAATCGTTGACCACGCATTTTTTTCTTGATGTGCGGAAACAAGAAGAAGTCATTAGGTGCCAAGTCAAGGTTGCACCGCGGATGACCCATTAATTCGACGTTTTGGCCGGTCAAAAACGCTCTGCTTTGAGCCGATGTGTGAGAGCTCGCATTATCATGGTGAACAATGATTCGCTTTCTCTTGTTGGTTTTTCGAATTTCTCCGATGACTTTAGGCAAACCGTCCTACGTTGCCTAAGCGGAACAGTCGCCAAATGACCAGTTTTGCCGAAGAAACAGGCGACCATTTGCTTCGAAGTGCTTCTTTCACGAACAACTTTCGTTGGATTTTGCTCGTCTTTGAAGACCCACACGGTCGATTGTTGTTTCGTTTGGAGATCATACGCATAGATCCATGATTCGTTACCTGTGATGATCTTATAAACGTCTTTTGAAGCACCGCAATCGTATTTTTGCAACATTTCTTTGCACCAATCGACACGAGCTTTTTTTTGAGCGACTTTCAAATTCTGCGGGATCCAACGCATGCAGTATCGTATGTATGCTGGTGGAAGAAATGTCCAAGGATGTCTCTATCTCTCGGTTTGTCGCATGTCGATCTTGCATTATGAGTTCACGCACGGCATCAATGTTCTCTGGCACAACAACCTTTTTTGGAAGACCTTCACGGAATTCGTCTTTGAGCGAGCTTCGGCCACGATTAAATTCATTATACCAATTTTTCGCAGTGCTATAGGATGGTGCTTCATCGCCATACAAAGATTTTAGTTTATCAATGCACTCTTGTCGTGATAATCCACGTCGAAAGTTGTGAAAAATTATGGCACGAAAATGTTCACGAGTTAATTCTATTTTATCTATATTAATTTTTTCAAGTCACTGTAAACAACACAAATAATGGTCGTACGTCAAAACGTTTTGAGTACGATTATGCTTAAAAATGACAAACTTTCCAATGGAAATGTCAGATTGCAGTCAGTGTTGCCAGGCCAGAAATATATATAGCAGCCCTCGTAGCATAATATGAAGTATAAATATTAAAAATTATGAATTTAAAGGATGTTAAAATAGTTGATGTAATTTGATTTGTATGATGAAATGTGCTTAACTGTTATAGAAATTTACTAAAATCCTGTATTACTAAGTCCGCTACCACATCAAGTATAAAATTTGTATAATGAAATTCAAGGGTGCCCCTGTAGATAACATTACTTCATGTATGTGGCCAAATTGTTGATCAGTTGTAGACAGACGTTATTGCTTAAACCGCTATCACAACACTCGTAAGATTTGGATTTGGAAATTAATTAGTTTATGTTATTTGATATACGAGGCCAAACTTTTGAACATTTTATAGACAGACAGCTGAAATCTGTTATAAAGTTGATTTTTTACAAAAACTATTAATAATAAATAAAACTGACTTAATCAATTACTCAATTATCTTAATATATGAATATATTATTAATAAGATCAGTTTGTTTGGAAATATATCCAATGTAAGAATGGCTAAAATTATTTCGTAAGTAAATAAATTTCTAAAAACTAAATGAGAATTCTATTTCTTATTATTTCTTATTATATTCTTTTTATTCTGCAATTCATAGGCTTTAAGTCACCTTCAAATGTTAATTTAAGAAATAATTTAATTAATATTTATCGTAACAGATGTATAGCAAGTGCTGTCAAACTTTCTACAAACAACGCTAAATTATTATTATTAATTATTGACTTATTGGGAATCGTAGTTATAGTTTAAATGGTAATGTATAAAAAATATCACATAACTGAAACGAAATGTTATTAAGCAGAAATGCACTAAATAAATTAAACTGCTAAAAAAAAATTCAAATATTTTTTCTTTTTGCTGGGGAAATATGAACGCGATGGTCACAACATTTATTATGCAACATTTTATGCTAAACTTACGATAAAACTTGTTTTGTATAATTGTTACACCAAAAACTCAAGAAATTCTTGAAAAATAAAAAGAACCAAATACTTACGGGAGAAAAAAATCAAACATATATATCTATAAACGAGAATTCACACTAATAAAAAAGAATTCGAGAATTCAAACTCTTACATCCAAATAAAATTTTTAAAGTTTATAAAACAAATGAATTATTTGCAAAACTTTTTGAAAAAGAAAAATTATTTATAATTGGTAAAAAAATTTGCATTCGTTGCTAAATTAACGGAAAGCAGAGCGCTAGAACAAATATATGTGTGACAAACGATTTGAAGAGAACGAGGAAAGAAAACCTTGGGCTATGTGTGAACTTCGTCTAATGAAATAAATATTGACTTATTATGAATATTCCTCGTATTTTTATTTATTAAATTATTTGATAAAATTATTATTAATTATTAAGGCGAAGAATGTTGATGATGGATGCAGCTGTCCATTCTGCTAGTGTCTAATTTTGTTTGTTTGTTCATTTCACTAAAAGCTATCACAATTGTTAGAAATTAAAATAATACTCATTTCATTATAAAATCGTAACTTGACTTAGCATTTTTATTTCTTAAAAAAGAATTCGAGAATTATAGTGTAAATAAAATTTTTAAAGTTTTAAAAACTAACAGAAGCTGTGTGTTTTTTTTTTTTTTCTTTTTTCCAAGGATTAAGTGGTTTTAATCTTTACGCTCATAATATTTTATAAAAAGCATTAAAATGATATTTTAACCAATTATGCACAGTGAGGCAAAAATCAAAATTTCTTGTCAAAGACTTAAACAAAGCAAAAAAAAAATAATTTTATGAAAAATAAGAAAATTTTAAACATCACAAAAATTTGCACATTTTAGATGTCCTACTTAAGGACTCCCTAGTGAGTCACTTCTAAAAAGTTATCCAAAGCACATTTTTGAACTTCAGGATAAAATTTTGTTTGAAGTGTTTCGACTAGTTAGAAATTGTTGAGTTATTTCTAAAAGATTTTGGCTTTTGCCTTACTGGGCTCTGTTAAAAAAAAATTTACTCATTTAAATTTTTTTATTAAAGCTAAATAGTAATAAATTCCTTAAGAACAGCTGCAAAAATATTCAAGTATTTCCTTTTAATTTTATTCCTTTATTTTTGCAACGTTTTGTAAAGGGAAACAGAATATAATAAATAACAAAATACTTGGAATATTCTACTCAAAAACACAAATGCAACATGCATTCAAGCTTCACTTTAAATACCTACAGAGCAGTTGTTGTCTTTTACTTCTGGTTATAATAATTTTTTTTGTGCCCGGTCTGGTTGGTCATTTTCTTATCTCTGCCTGTTACACTTCGACTTGTTTGACTTCTTACAGGGGCTTAAACCACATTTTTTTGTTGTTGCAAAAAATAGTGCAACGGACAATGTCCTCGTTTTTTTTAATTATTGTTATTATTGTTGGAAATGGTGAACGGATATTTGTACATACAAACGGATGCTTGTGTGTTTGTTTATATGTGTTTCAAGTTGGCATAGTTTCATTTTTGAACAAAATTTTATATGTTATAAAGAAAGAACTTAAAGTTATGTGTATAAGTGTGTGCGAATAAGTTTTGGTATGTTTATGGATTTCCTTCTGCATGCGTGTTAAATTCGTATTTGTTTAAAGTTTTTTTTTTTTTTTTTTTTTGTGACCCACAAACTGAATGAACAAGTTTGATGAAAATTTATGGCCACTAAAGAAATTCCCAATATCAATATAATAATAAAAGCAACAAATTGGTAAAAAAAAAAGTCTAAAGTTCAGTGAGAAAATTGTAAATTCATTATCTTGTGCCAGGAATTTTATCAGAAAACTGCAAGAAATTATTATTCACTCAATCACATCTGACTCTTAATTCTTATATTTATGTTTGCAGATTAAGAAACTGTTATTTAATCCGCAAAACTTTTACTTATTAAACTTTGTTTTAAAAGCTGACTAATTCTTGATGATGCATGAAACCTTTTATTTTAATATTTTACGTAAACATTTGTGCGAAACTTTTAGTGTCTTAAAATATATTTAAGTAATGGAAAAGACAAATTTACCGTTGCTTTAACTTAAAATAATATTTTTGTTGGTATTGTCACCTACTTTTATTTTTAGAACTAAAATAGGTTTTCTTTCACAATTAAAACTTGAATGATTATAATTATAATACGTGTAAAAATATACTTTTCAATTTCCCTTTGTTTTTTGTCAGTATGTGTCTATACTTTGTATAAACATGCCCTATTTTGGAACCCTCTTGCTTCGTTTTTGAAAGGTCGAAAAAGCTTAAACTTAAACTTTATTTCCAAAATATTTCGTTTCTGCCCCACTATAAAAGAGGCTCTGGCTTCTCAGAGTTGGCCAGGCACAATTTACAAACAGTGGATTTCCTTGATAAGCATCCCACTTAGATGAAGGTAATTTTCTTCGATGTCCTCTCAAGAGCGCAGTTTTACGGCTTAGGGTACATCGTTTGTTTTTTTAATTTTTCTTTGAAAACTCCTGTCTTACGGCTCTTGAGACAACATTTAATATTAAGCAGCTTTCTTTGCAAGACTTTCATGTTTAAAGAGATTAAACACTGTAAGATCGGGTTCCCACAAAAAGCTTCTTCAGACATGGTCTGCTTGACCTCAACCGAGTTAAAAACATGCACGATCAAGAGTTCGCAAATATCCATTCGGACCGGTATTTTATCGCATATGTTGCTGGATTATCCATAATGCTCCGTAGCGGGTGTCTTAATCAATACAATCTTTAACAAAAATGCCGCTTGTCCTGGGCAAGATGATATTAGTTGCTGCGTAGCTAATAAACTGGACAAAATGGGACAGAGTTTTACATGAGTTGCATGATTCTGGCATGTTTCCTAAACGAATGATATTTGTATTTAAGGGAAATTTTATGTATATGTATATGGTGAAGGGTATATAAGATTAAGCGTAATTTCTTTCTTTGAAGTAACTTACGATTTACAATAGATTGTTAACTGACCTAAAGTTTTAGATTAGCAGAAGGAAGACCTATGGTAAACCTTTCACTCCATGTAATTTCAGTATGTTATGAATTTAAAATATGACAACAACAAAATGGATAGATTTTTAATTTACTATGTTTTACTGGAATCTTCTATTATTATCTATATATTATCTTCTATTATTGTATGAGAAGTTTTTAATGCATTTTTTCTTAAGTGTGAAACAGCTGGCGCCGTATTGTTTTATTACTCTTTTGATTTCTTTACATTACAGGAGAGAAAAGGTCGCTCACACCGAGATGTTTTAATTTGTAGTATATTTAAAAGGATTTTAAGTTTTATAATCGTGAATTCCACAAATATTTTTAATTTTATAAAGTACAGGAAAAAGAGGTTTTTATGAAACCTGATTATTTCACTTATAACAGAATAGATTTTTTTTGAGCAATAAAATCAAACTCAGCCAAAATAAAATTAAATTAAGCAAAAATTCTATAATTATTATTCTATTAGTCTAATAAAAAACATGTGTGTAAAGATAAATACGTCAAGTTAAATACGTTTTTTAAAATGTGTAGCATGCGATAAATTTTTTCCTCCCTACATACAGTACAAATTGTATAGCAAATTCAGTGCTTTTTTTAACAAATAAGATTACAGCGACAAAACCCTTTCGAGATCGGTAAATCAAACCTATTGCGAAATCAAGGGCAAACATAGAGCTATTAAACTGTAATCACAGTTTATTAAAATTGAATTTCAATTTTTCGCGTCTTATAAAAAAATTCTCAAATTCAATTTGAGTAAACTTTGATTACAGTTTAATAGCTCTATGCGTGCCCTTGATTTCCCAATAGATTTGATTTTCTGAGATCGAAGGGTTTTGTCGCTGTAATCGTATTTGTTAAAAAAAAAACATTGAATTTACCATAAAATTTGTACTGTATATAGGGGGGGGGGGTTGAAATCTTATCGCATGCTACATTTTCTAAAAACGTATTTAACTTGACGTATTTATCTTCACACACATATAAAAAACACATTATCGAAAAGACTATTTTGTTAATTTGTAAAAAATAACAAATGGTAAAATAATAATAAAACTTTGAAAAGAACTTCCTCAATTTTTATAATTTTTCTTTTTTTTACCTAATTTAATTTCAAGCTAACTAACCATGTCTTTTTCTCTTTTATCTCATTTTAGGTAAGTGTTTCAAACATCTTAAATTACAATTGTGAATTTATTAACGTAAGTAATTTTTTACCAAAACATAAATTAATAAAAAATTTAAAAGAACTAATAGCAAAGGGAATAATTTTAAAGACCATTAACTAGTTTAAATGACAACTGTTAACAAAGATAATTGTATCATTTCACGGTTTAATGATTTCAAAAAAGAAATTAATTATAAAGAGAATAAAAAAATTATTAAATTTTAGTTAACTGTTTACCCCATAAAAAAACATTAAATTGTTTTTAATCCCTTCAAGTTTAATAAGAAAAGCAAGTGTTTATTTTATATTCTTCAGTTTATAGTTTATAAAATTTTTTATATTCAACCCATTTTTACAGCTCAAATTCTGTTTATATTTTTTTATGACGACGCTAGCAATTATTCTGAGGATGATGGTGATGATGTTTTCATTTAAATAAAAATCTTAGTTTTTGTTTGTATACTTATTCGAATATAAATGACGTTAAAGAACTAAAAAAACAAATGCTGCATATTGCATTACAAAAACTACATTCTATACTTTACGAATGTATACCAAAAACGAAGTCTTTGATAGCATGAAATAAAAAATGAAAACAAAAACTACATACAAGGTCATATTCCTTACGGCAGTTTGTTTAACGTATAAAAAAGTAACTTATTTCGTACAGTATACGACAAAAATTTAACTATTTTCGTAACATGAGTCGCAAACAGTTGCTTTTCGAAAATGAATTTTAAAATTAAATATTTAATTTTAAATTCGATCCAAAAAAATCCTCAATGTGACCAGTTGTTCTTAGGAAATGGCCTATTTCACCGAAAATCGCTAGAACTACAAAAATAGTTTTGTTAAAAAATCGCTAAAAATCGACCAAATTTTTTTTATGCTGAGAGAAATTTTTTATAATAGAATAAAATTGGTAACAAAAATAAAAAATAAATACGTAATTTAAGGAAAAAAATTTTTACGTTTAAAAAATTTAAAGTAAAATAAGTTGTACTCTTAAAAAATGAGCACTACACATAAATTTACATAAAAATGTGATCGGCTTTAAAAAGGTTAAATAATTCCAATAAATTTTAGTATTTCCTAAATGATCTCTTCAAAAGCTTTAAAATGATACCCATACTGGCATCTTGAAGAAAAGTTTGGAAGCCTATAACTCGGAAAATATGGACAAGCGTTAATATTTACACTTGATATTTTTCTTCTTATTTTTTAATTCTCTATCGCCTTATATATTTATTTGTTTTGATTGGAGTCACTTCACTAAACTACATTTCTTCCAAATGATATGATATAATTAGTGGCAGGCTATAGCGTTTGTTATGGCCGATGTAGTAAAATACACTACGTAAATTTCAAGTTTTTATCTTTTATAGTTCAAAAGATAACACTCTAATCGTAAAAATCACGTCAATTATGTAACACCCTTTAACTTTTCTATAGCGTTTATCATGGCCGATGTAAAAACACACACTGCGTAAGTTTCAAGTATTTATCTTTTGTAGTTCAAAAGATAACACTATTATCGTAAAAATAACGTCAATTTTGTAACACCCTTTAACTTTTCTATAGCGTTTGTCATGGCCAATGTAGTAACATACACTACGTAAATTTCAAGTTTTTATCTTTTACAGTTCAAAAGATAACACTATTATCGTAAAAATCACGTCAATTATGTAACACCCTTTAACTTTTCTATAGCGTTTGTCATGGCCGATGTAGTTACATACACTACGTAAATTTCAAGATTTTATCTTTTGTAGTTCAATAGATAACACTCTAATCGTAAAAATCATGTCAATTTTGTAACACCCTTTAACTTTTCTACAGCGTTTATCATGCCCGATATAACACCCGTTAACTATTCTGCAGCTTATGTCATGGCCGACGTAGTAAAACACACACTGTATAATTTTCAACTTAAAAGAATTATTGCAAGAAAAATTAATTCCTTCAATATTTTTTTCCTTCCAATAATTGCAGTCAAATTCTAATTCATTTAATTCGATGGCGAGTGAATGCATTCACGACGTTTATTTTCATAATAAATCCATTCAGATTCTAATTCATTTTTTAGCTGATGAAGTGAATGCATTCATAAAAAGTAATTTCATGATGAAATTCAAATTCTTATTCATTCATTTCGTGTGGGTAAGTGAATGGCGATCAAGAATTTTATTCATTGTGAATGCATTCAAATTTTAATTCAATTCTTTTTTGTGTGGAATGAATGCATTAAAAAAATCACAATTCAATGCGGGAATGATTCGCAGGAATGATTCAAAAAAGAATCATTCGTTTACAGCTCTGTTTGACAGACACAAGGAACACAAGCATATATTCTATTATATGCATTTTAAGGCCGCCATATTGTCTAAAGTATATTTTAATATTTTTTTTTTTTGTTTTTGCTTGATCTTATAACTCACAAATATAAACAAAGAAACTTAAAACAAAGACAACTTTATCTCAAAAGAAGTGCAAAATTGTTAATATTTAGAAGAGTGAGTTTGAAAAAAATAAAAAAGATTTAAATTATGAGTGGTCTATCTAATGACGATGATTTTCTTATCGAATTTACTTAACTGGTTTTCATATAGCAAGAAGCAAAACAATAAAACTTGGCAAGTTACTGGTAACAAATCGCATCACATCTCTTGACCTGGTGGAATTATAGATTTATACTTTAATAAAAATCGAAAATTGTATACAAATCGTCAGTATCATTTTTATTATTTTGAAAATCGATGCATTATTTGGCGTTTTTGTATTGTAAACCGATACAATTTTTCTGGAGCTAAACCATTATATTTTAGTTATGTGTCTTTTATTTGAAATATATACTGTGTTTTGACACCGTTGAACTGCTTTTTATCGTTTATTCACAGCTCATCCTCCACAGCTACTCAACAACAAGTTTTCTTTCTACGCAAAGGCTTTGTTGAGATTTGAACTTATATTAATTATCTTCTGTTTAACAAACAATCAGACACCTTAACGAACGAAGTCACCACCACTGTTCAATTTGTGTTTATTAACACCACACATTTAAATGGTAAAAAGTTACAACTTTTTCAGCCCTGTTTATTCAGGAGAGAATTTTACAACTGTGTTGTTACCCATTTTAAAAAAAATCTCAGTCAGAAGCTTTGTAATTTATGTTTACTTTTGAAAGTCGTTTAAAAACTTTCAATTGCATGCAACGAAAATTTTAATTAATATAAGTTCCTCCTCCTTTAAGTCATGTTCTTTACGATCACTAGTCATTACCAACATTCAATCATAAATATTAAAGAAAAATGTATTCTTTTTTATTACAAATATCAATAAAAATTTATCTTTAGTCATTTCAACGTTTTGTTTGGTCGGATTTAATGTCAGGTTTTTTTTATTTACGTTTCTTTTCATTAAAGACAGGAAATCGTTTAAAGCATTGTCTTATTTTAAATCATAAATTATTTTTCAAACACAAATAAAAGTTAAAAAAGTTATTGAGTTTTAAACTATAATAAAGAAGAGAAAAACTTATAGCTTTTAGTAAAATTTAATGTATAGTTCTTTAAAATGTGCGACAAGAAATATATTTATTTATGTTTCATAGATCCTTGATTTCTAAGAAAACTATAAATTCATTAAAACCGCTTATTGCACCAAAATATGTTAAAATTCCCATAAATTAAAACGAAAAAGGAGAAATGTGAACTCCAAAATTGAAATAGCTAAAACAATCTAAAAAAAACGTTTGTATAAAAAATTTGCAAAAACCAAAAATTAAACAAATAAAAACGCCAAAGCTATAAAAAAACGCTACAATAAAAAAAATTTACACCCGGTCTTACTAGATCCGCTCTTCGAGTCGGAATTAATTTTATTCCGTTTTTGTTAAGGCTCAGAAAATGTTGAGTTAAACACCAAAATATTGTAATGCGTTCAACGATATTTTTCTCTAACATTCTTCGCATCACTCAAGGCAATCATTTAATCCCAGCAAAAAAAAATGATAATGAGTATTTGCGTGGCTTCTCTTGCACTTATCCTCTGTTTTTCATTTTTAATAAGTTCATTTATTTTATTCAATATTTACACTATGTAATTTTTGAGGCATTTTGTTCAATTCTCTTTTTAAATTGCATTGATATGCGTTATTTAGAAAAAAAAAATCATAAGCAACAGTAACATCCTCTCGAAATTCAGTAAATACCATATCGCTTACCCCTCTTGCTTCACTTACAAACAAAAATGTCATGCTAGTTTCATGAAAAACTGCACAGTGTAAATGTCGTATTAGTTATGTTATAAAGTTCATGAAATAAGAAATTATATCATCGAATTTTATTGGTTTTTAAGCCCTCGTTTAAACGCCAAGTAGATTAATATAAAAACTTGTTTATAGAAATTGGAAAAGCAATAAGAGTGAAGATTTTTTGTTTAATGAACTTTCAGTTTATTTGAAAGCTCCTGTTGGAAGACTGAATGAAAATCCGTTTGATATTTGGAAAAATTATATATCGCAGTTTCCTAAGCTTTACAAGGTCAATTTTAAATATCTTAAATGATGGGAACATCGGTTACGTCTACAAACTATTTTCACAAGCGGCTCAGGTCATGACTCAGCAAAGAAACTGATTGAGAGGTGAAAGACTTGGTAAACTTTTATTTCTAAACGGTATTGAAAAAAGTATTGGGAAATGCAAAATAAAGTTAAGATTTTTGGAAAATATATTAATAATAATTAAAAAACATCAAAACTTCAATTATAAATAAATAAAAAAAACAATCGATGTATTTTATGAAATATCGATGCAACATCGATGTATGTTTGCGATACATCGCATGGAAGAAAACATCGATCTTTTTTTACCGTGTCCATTCTTAATGCCAAGCCGTTTTGTTAATGGTAACCTATGCTCGCAAATGACAAGCTAATATTAAAATTATGCGTTTCTCCTCTAAAGAAAACCCATTAATTACCTACTTTTTTGCATGTTTTTTTTTTTTTTTTTGCTGGGATGTAAAAAGAATACGATAACTGTTGGCCATTTAATCAATCAAAATGATTTACCATGTGCCTTGTTAGACCTACATATTTCGCTTAATAAAGCTCTATCCCTATTTTTTCTCCTCCTTATTTTACTCGAAGAAGGATTTCCTGTTCCTTTTGTGTTTACATTTTTATCAGAATCAATTTATTTAAAAACAGAAAACATTTAATTTATTACAACTGTTTTTACATTAGAAACTGACAGCAGAAAAAAAGAATAATTAAACGCACCAGCACATGGTACTTCAAAAACAGAATTGGTGGCACATATTGACAACGACAATTACACCCGTTGCGGTCTGTTTATTTTTAAAGAAACAAATACCACCAAAATAAAAAAAAACATCAAACACTATTAATGACAATAAAAAATACAACAACCGCAACAACAGGTCACAACCATCATTATCATCATCATCAGCTACATAACACTTATGTTCTAAAATTTAACGCTGTCAGCAAAAATAGAACACGTCTATACAAAGCTCTACCATATGCCAGTCATTAAAACAGTATTTATCTTGGGGTTCAATTCATCGCACTTACTTCTGCTGTTTTTTTTTACTTAACTACTTCTTGTAATGGTGTATCATGAATATAAATTATTTGCATTTACGATTATTTTAAATATCTCTTGCAAAAGTTTATTGAACTAACAGATCATTATCTTTGTGATCATAAAATAAAGGTTAATAACCGTAACAAAGTTTTATTGACTTTAAAATGTGTTTAATTTTCGCTAACAAAATTGAATGCAGAAAAATCTTTATATTTTTTCAATATCAATACTAAACGTCTTTATTTAAATAACATGTTTTTTCGTAAAGAGTGATTTTTTAGCTATTATCTTTTTGGCAACACTGGTTTAAACAGCTGAAGCACCTTTCGTGTTTTGTTTCACTTGTCAAACATCTTCAATTCGGTCTATAATTTAATTATGAATCGTCTTACATACGAACAACGCTTGCAAATAATTGAATTTTATTATCAAAATGTGAGCTCTGTTAAGAAAGTTCATCGCGCGCTTCTGCCATTAATCGAACCACTGAAGCGGCTATTCGGGCTATTGTGACTAAATTTCGCAACAAATTTATATTGTTGGACATTAAACCAACAACACGCTTACGTAGAGTGCGAACTGAAGAAAATATCGCAGCTGTATCGGTTTATGATGACTATCAATTATCGATTCGTCGCCGTTCGCAGCAATTGGGCCTCTGTTAATCAACAACGTGGAAAATATTGCGGAAAAATTTAGGTGTAATACCTTTCAAAATACAGCTGGTGCAAGACTTGCAGCCGAACGACCTACCGCAACGTAAAATTTTTGGTAAATGGGCTCTTGGAAAATTGGCCGTAGATCCACTTTTTTACCAAAAAATTGTGTTCAGCGACGAAGCTCATTTTTGGCTCAATGGGTACGTAAATAAGCAGAATTGTCGATTTTGAAGCAAATATCAGCCAGAAGCATTGCAAGAACTACCAATAAATCCAGAAAAAGTCACAGTTTGGTGCGGTTTATGGGCTGGTGACATCATTGGACCGTACTTCTTCAAAGATGATGCGAATCGTAACGTAACTGTGAATGGTGATCGCTACCGTGAGATAATATCCAATTTTTTTTTTGCCCAAAATGCAAGAGCTTGATTTGCATGACATGTGGTTTCAACAAGACGGTGCCACATGCCACACAGCACGCGCAACAATGGACTTATTGAGAGGCGAGTTCGGTGAACATTTTATTTCACGTTCGGTACCGGTCAATTGGGCGCCTAGATCATGCGATTTAACGCCTTTAGGCTATTTTTGGTGAGGCTTCGTTAAAGCTCATATCTATACAGACAAGCCCGCTTCAATTGACGCATTGGAAGACAACATTGAAGCATTTATTCGTGAGATACCGGCCGAAATTTGAGACGCAGTCAAGGTCAGCATTAGCATTAAATAATGAACCGTACTATCGATTCAAATAAAGATTGCATGCATTTTTGTGAATCTTACGTGTTTATACTTTCCTATAGCTTTTAAAAAATCACCCTTTAATATTTTTACGAATCAATCATACAATGGCATACTGCATTATATTTTAACTGCATTTAAAATTACAGGAAGCAGTAAATTTTTACTGATTTCTAATTAATTTTTAATAGCAGTTATTTTTTTATTGATAACCTTAAAATACTACTGTGATTTAAAAATAACATGGTTATTACAATTATAAACGGATTAATTAATTAGATAGACTGATAGATAGATATATAGAATGATAAATAATGATAATGATTTTTCAAGCATTGCCATTGTTTTGTAATAAAAATATTTCATTGATAACACTGACCAACAATTATTATGTTTCAATCTTAAAAATACCCAATTATTATGCATTTTCATTCCCTGCGTTCACAGTAAAGACAGCGTTCGAAGGATCTCCTTCTTTTTTTTAATAAAAACAACCTTGTAGTATGCTGCGAAGTTAACGACTTTATGAAATGTTTGAATTTAAACGTAGGCTATTCATAGATTCGTCGAAGGTTAGTTTGAAAGATATATTACTTCACAACGGTGACCGTCTTCCTTCTATTACTGTTGAACATACAATTTACATTAAAGAGACTTATAAAAACATGAAAGACCTCCTTTACTCAATCTAATAAGTTGAACACAAGTGGAAAATCTATGGTGATCTAAAGGCCATCGCCATACTTTTAGGAATGCAACTGGGGTATACTAAATGCTGCTGGACAGTAGGGACAGGAAATCACATTGCATTCAAACTGACGACTGGCTTGCAAGAAATCTTAGCCCTAGTGAAAAATATGTTGTTGCCCTGCCTCTCGTCGATCCGAAAGATATAGTTTTTCCACCACTACATATTAAACTCAGTTTGATGAAAAAACTTTGTCAATTTAGATATTTGAGGAAAAAATTTGCTTTCTTAAGTGATGCAAAAGTTAAGAAAAGTGTTTTTGTTGGACTACAAAGTCGGGAGCTTGTGGAGGGTACTAAATGTGACAGAGTTTTTGAGTGAAAAAATGAAGCTTGGAATGCGTTCAAGAGTGTTATTAAAAGTTTTTTCTTGGGGAACAAAAAAAAAAAAAACATAACTATGTTCAGTTAGTGAGGATACTTCTACAAAAAATATTATAAACTTGGATGCAACACATCTCTCAAAATTCATTTTCTTCACTCTTATCTAGACTTCTTCCCTTCTAGTTGTGGTGAGGAGAAAGATTCCATCATGATATTTCTGTAATGGAACGAAGATATCAGGGCCGTTAGAATGAAGCAATGCTTGCAGATTACTGCAAGAACAATAAGAGACAGGCCAAAAAGAAAAATGAAGTCCACATGGTGGTAATAATATCCAACCTGCCGAGTTTTCTGCCAATAATTTTCAACTCTTATAAAAATTTCACTACTATTTATTAAATGCAAATTAATTTATGTTGATAAACTTATGTTTTAAAATTTATAGATTTGCCTTAATTTGTTAACATTATATATTTTGACCCATGGTGTATTACAGAAACTAAATCATTGTCATTGTCGTTTTTTTTTTTTCAACCCGAAATTAGTAACATTACCAAAATATTTTTTTTGTACCAGTGTAATAATTTATAAAACAAAATTATTTTTGCATTTCATAAAAGCAGTTATTTTTTATCTAGTTGTCTTTAGTAATTTTACAATTTTATTATATTATATTCATTTCAGGGATATTCAATTATGTTATTCATCATACATCATACATCAACCAAGTTAGTTGCAATTAAAAAAAGAAAATAAAAAAAATTTATTGTAAAGTTCACAACAAATTGTTTATAAATAATTGAATTTTCATATTGAAGTAATTTTACATTTGCTGACAAAGTATTAATAATAAAATTACACATTCTCTTTACAAGTGGGTGGTAATTCTTTAAATCAATAATTATTAACTTCAATTTGTGGAGAATGAACAGAACAATGACTATGAAATATTACATTTCTGATAGGAATAACGTAAAGGGAATAATTTGTTATTTCAAACTCGATTACATTTTTCCATTTACTTGTCCCAGCATTTTTATTCATACTTTGTTTAACTACATACATGAAAATTTGGATAGAGGTGCTTTACAGCATGTGTAAAAATAAAAAAAAAACCAATTTAATACGCATCCCTCTTCTCTTGTAAGGTAAAATCCGCTAAAAAAAAAAACAAAGATAATCTTGCCATTCTAAAGGAGCGTTTAGAAATATATACAATGTATAAATGCTTTACTTCATTTAGAACGCCCGAAAAAAAAACAAGTTTTAAAATCATTGATAAAGTTTTTGATACAATTTTCAGAGACCGACAAGTTTAAATGCGCCGACTAGTTGAGACTAGAGAAATATCAAATGATCCAGTTTGTTTAATGCTTTACATAAGGAAAAAGCGACAGATTGAAAGCGACATATGTGTTTATAACGAGCTTTTCTTAATTTAACAACATAAATGTTTTAGGGTTTTTCATAGCATTATACATCATAATGCACTAATTCCCTGGTATTACACTTTTCGGTTTACACATTCAAAGAAAAAGTTTCAAATAAAATCAGGTTGCAATCTCTGCCTAAGACTGCTGAAGATTAACAAATAAAACCAGAAATGTTTTTATGTTTCATGTTTTTAAGACGTTCCCTAATAAATACTAAATATTTATTTATCATTTACATTAAAAATAGAAAAAATCAAGAAATAGCGCCATATTCGGCTATGACGAATCTTATATACCCTTCACCATACATGTAAATCTAGTTTAGTGAAGTGACTCCAATAAAAAAAAATATATTGAAGTGACAAAGAATTTAATAAAAGTAAGTACTGTATATAAGTTTACATAAAATTGTCACCGGTTCTTAATGGGTGAAACATTTTTGCAGAATTTGAATATTTTCTGAAAGACCTCCTTAAAAGCTTTAAAATGATACCCATATTAATATCTTAAAAAATATAATGCACAATCATACATTTCCATGAAAAGTTCAGAGGCCCATAACTAGGAAAATATGCTCGAGTTTATTCAAATTGTTTTAAGAATATTTTTATAAGACGCGAAAAATTTACTTAGTGCAATTTTCTCATATACAATGAGTTCTGTGAGGGATTTTGTTATTGTGTCCAAACCCTTCGATCTCGGAGAATTAA
Source organism: Cistogaster globosa (assembly GCA_937654795.1). Lineage (NCBI taxonomy): Eukaryota > Metazoa > Arthropoda > Insecta > Diptera > Tachinidae > Cistogaster > Cistogaster globosa. The sequence goes on along the minus strand of OW569404.1, from coordinate 129,622,918 downwards.
ATCTGTTGGAAAATGAAGGGCAAATACAGAGCTATTAAACTGTAAACACAGCTCTGTATATGCCCTTCATTTCCCAACAGGTTTAATTCTCCGAGATCGAAGGGTTTTGTCGCTGTAATCATATTTGCTAAAAAAAAACACTGAATTTACCATACAATTTGTATTGTATGTAGGAAGGAAATTTTATCGCATGCTACATTTTTTTTAAAACGTATTTAACTTGACGTATTTATCTTCACACACATTTCAAATGATATAGAAAAATTAGAGGCAGGCGTAGTGTTAAGCCCCCTGCCTCAAAAGACATGGACCTATCTTGCTGATTTACAATAGCAAAATTTTCGAAACTATGTCTGAACAATTGGCGTATTTAAAATTCCTCTAGCTCATGTAGTGCCTTAGCAAAGGTCAATACTAACACGGACAGACAGACGGACATTGCTCAATCGACTTCTCTATGCATATGGACTCAAAATATATTGGTTCGGAAATTGATATTTTAGAAATAACAATGTTTTACAGAAACATTATTTAAATCTGCCGTATTCATAAAATATTATGGATTTCAAATATATTTCAGGACAAATTTGTATGGAAAATTTGTCACAAAACATTTTAAAACAATTTTATTTTTTATGAATATGGCAGTTATATGTTTATATACTTGTTTTATTTATTTGTGGAAATCGGATAAAATGTTTTCTAGTTTTGGTGAAGCATTTTAATTTGACGGCTAATTTAAATATTTGCCACGCCGCTTAAAGAAAAATTAACGTGTTTGAAAAAAACCGAAAGTTGCTTTTTGTTAAACACATTAAACCCTGAAATGCAACAATCATAAAAGTAATTTTTCTCTATTTAAAATCTGCCCTTAAATAAATTGTTCTTACTTTTCTTACAACAAAAAAACAATAACCATAACCGTAGTGTCTGCTCTAAATGAAAAAAAAAAGAAAAAATAGTTACTATCAACAACAAAAACAGAAATAACTATTTAAGTGTGTATAATATAATCAAAAGCAATTTCCCAGACATTATTATGGTCTAAATTGGATGATAGATAGATATTCGCTATTGATGCAATATGAGCAAAGAAGGGAAAAGAAAATTAAATTGAAAGGTCGGTCGATTGGTCTTCTTAATATTTTGCTTTAACAAAATGAATAGAAACTGGTTGTAAATAAATGGCTGGCGAATATTTCATAGTGATGATGAGAATGTCTGAAATACAATTGAAAAACTTAAAGTAAACTTTTAATTGGACAAATGTTGGATAAAGATTTTTTAAACTTTAACTTGAAATGCTCGTGCAGCAAAAGTGACTTCATATTTTTACTTCTTGTAAAACTCATGCAGACCAGCAAATATTCCATTAAAAATATTTATATACTAAAATGAATAAATTTATTTCTTCACATTTATTTTCCTTTTTTTTTATATTTATTTGCTAAATTCTTTGTTATATTTTTATGACCTATTTATTTTATATTTTTATGTTTGTGTAATAATTTGTGTGAAAAACTAAAAGAAAAGCGAAAACCATCACACCATTTTATTATAAAAAAACACTAATAAAAAAACCAAACAGAATAAATTAACAACACTTGTAGTTTTAGTTGAAAATAATAGTTGAAACGAAACAATTAAAAAAAAACTTTTATACATTTGCCATTTTCTTTAACGTTACGTGGTACATGATGGATGTGGTCTCCACTTCTCCAAATCAAAACCAACATTAGCCATCCATCTTTAATGATCATTATCTGCGTTAAAAAAACGCCTAAAAGGCATCGAAGCGTTCATGCAAAACGTCCGGTTAAATGAGAGATTTACAAAACAAAACAACAAAAAAATTTTTACTCTTGTTTTTTTTTTCTTTACAGTGCAATAAATTCTTTAATGAATAATTTTATGATTTTATAATTAAAAATTTCTTTTATTATCTTTCTAACCCTGTTGCATTATTTTGTGCGTAATAAGCATTTAGTGTTGAATACTAACAAAAACCTTTTTGACGCAACTAAAGTATTCTTGAAAATGTTTTTTATTTCCTTTACGCAACTACATATTGTTTCAAGAAACATAATCTAATTCTTGTGACCGTAACATAACCACATTTTTCTCTGCGTGTGTTGTTTTTAGAAAAATGTTGCATTCTTCTATCTCCGATTAAGCAGATTACCAGGAGGGGCAGAAAACAAAGTTTAGTATAATTCAGTTAAGGTATTTTTAATTGTTTACCGTTCGTAATTTTTACAATATTTATTTGTCACTCCATTGTTTCGTAATCGCGTCGCGAGATGAGCTACACAAAATTTATGACCACAATTCTCTCAGACTTAGTTTTGAATTAGCTGCTATTGATATTTAACAACATCGGTCCATAAATGTTGAAAATATGTTCTCAAAAAATCGAGCGCCTATATACGATTTTATACCCTTCACCACAGGTGGAAAAAGAGTATATCTAAGTTTGTTATTCCGTTTGTAATTTCTACAATATCAAGACTTCATAAAGTTTATATATTCTGGGTTCTTATGCATAGCGAAGTCAATTGAGCAATATTCGTCCGTCCGTCAGTCTTAGTGTTGAATCCAAGGCGCTAGATAAATTAAAGAACATTTAAATACGCCAATCGATCAGACATAGTATAGTAGTATTGAAATCAGTAATATTCGGTCCATGTCCCTCGAGGCAGCAGGCATAACACCACGTGTGCGTCTTATTTTTCAATATCTTTTAGAACAAAGAAACAAATAAACGGAGCGATAGAAAATTAAAAAATTAAAATATTAAGTGAAAAAATTAGCGCTTGCCAATATTTTCCGAGTTATGGGACTCTGAACTTTTCATAGTAAATTCGATCGTGCATCATATTTTTAAGATGTCAATATGGATAATAGTTAAAAGCTTTTAAAGAGATTGTTCAGGTAATGCTAAAATTAAAAAAAAAATGCTAAACCCGTTAAGAGCCGATGATATTTTTATGTAAAACTATGTGTAGGACCTAATTTTTTTTCTTCTTATTTTTTGATTCTCTGTCATCCCAATATTTCTCTTTTGATTGGAATTACTTCACTAAAATAGATTTACATACATGGTGAAGGCTATATAAGATTCGGCATAGCCGAATATAGCACTTTTACTTGTTTCAACTTTCATTGGTATTCCAGCAGGTGGTTGTATTTATTATTTTTTCACTTCTTACTTCTTAGAGATTAAGGGAAGTACAGAAAATTTATGACCACCATTTTCTCAGACATAGGTTCTAAAGAAGTGCTATTGAAATTTCGGTCCATAAATGTTGGAGATATATTTTCAAAAAAGCAAGCGTCTCTATTTTCTCCACGTTTTTCAGATTTTATTGTGCTTTTTTGCTGGTGAAAACTTAAATTTCAAAAAAAAAATAACACTATAAATAACTAGAACATTGAAATATTCAAAACGATGCAAGTTTTACAATAGTTTTTTCAAAAAAAAAATTAAAAATTTCATTGAAACCCAATATATATCAACAAAAAAAAAAAAAAAAAAAGAAAAAAAAAAACGCTGGATTAGCAAAAAATTGTAATTTCACTAAACGATTAAAATTTCACCAAAATATTTATTTAAAAAAATTTTTTTTAATATTTTTTTTTTTATTTTTTTAAACCAAATTTGTACAAAAACTTTTAAGAAAGGGTATATAAACTTCGGCACAGCCGAATATACCACTCTTGTTTTTTTTAACATCTTTAAAAAAATCAAACTAATTTATGAATCATGCAAAGTATTGCAAAGAGAAATCGTTTTTTCAAAACGACAACATTTGCATCACTTCCCTCTAATTTGCTTTTTAAACTAACATTCTGCAGGGAGTCTGTTTCGATACTTATTCGCTCCAAAAGCATTATATTTTTTTTCTAATTAATTGAATTAAAGGAATTTTTCTTAAAAAACAGGACATTTCACTGCATGACTTTGTGATAGTCTCAAGTCTTACACCCCCATCATATTTGGCGTAGGCGTATTTCAACTATGACAACTTTGTATTATATTTATGAAAATAGGTACGAGCTATCTTTAATCTATTATAAAATTAAAAAAACGCTGAATTTTTGCTACGAAAACGCCAATCACGATTAGGATGATTGTAATAGTATTTCCGCTAGAATAGAAAATAATCAAGCGGACTTTTTCGCTATTTCTTATTTTTTTCAACACTAAAAATTCTTATTTTTTTATATTTTGCGTTTTTTTCTGTTTTATGCATTTTTCACAACACTGAAAGTAATTTGTATATTTTTTCATGAATTTATTTTATTATTTTTTTTTTTACTTGTTACTATTTCTTTCTTTCCTTCTTTTCGTTTTGCTGCTACGCTCTATCAATTACAACTTTAATTTTTAAACGAATAATTGTATTCATGAACATGTTAAACTACTGTCGTAAAAGTGATTTATTTTACAATTTTACAAAATAAAACAATTAAAAAAAAATATACTTATATTGACCGTTGGCAGGTGGCAGTGAATATGTTGTTCCCATATACAACAACAACTAAACCAATCTCTATGGCAATGACTTGTATGTTTGTACCTGCAATTACGTATTTTTTTCTACACGAATTAACATTTGTATTTGACAAAAAATCTGTTAAAGAAGACAAGATAAAAGGATGAAGAAAAAGAAAAAATAAATAAATTTTTATAATTTAAAAAATTTGCAAACATTAATTGTTTTAAAATTACTGGAAAATTATTTAGAAAATCTTTGTTCGTAAATGTGTTTGGCAACGTTTTTTAAAACATTGCAATGAATGTGTGAAAGTTTGTCTGTCCGTATGGTTGGCATGTTGTCTCTGTTAAATAAAGAAAATCGTTTTTGGATTTTAGCCAAATAATGAATGAAACTAACGTTATCACCTGCCAATTTAAGTGCCTGCTTATTTTACTTTAGCTTCGACACAATGGCACTTGAATAAAATGCATAAAATGACTTGAATAATTTTAGCGTATTTGTAAATAAACAAACATTAAGTTTTACAGTTATTGAAAGGAAATAAAAATATTAAAAAAGTTAGGAGGTTTTAAAAATTTATATGTCCATATGTAACTTGTAGTTTTTTCTATCTACGTTTGTCACAAAATTAAATTTAAGTAACACTGGGCTACAGCCAAATTTAAATCATGGGTGAGTCCTGGAACATCCTTCATATTTGATTGAGTAATACTCTTGGTTTTAAAACAATCTTTTTCGTTTTTTCATGTGTTTTTGCTGTTACACCAGATGTATTTCCCCTAATTGGCGAGTTTTTGCAAAGTAGCCGGTGTTGACAACTGTTAGTGTAGTAAGTGAGACTTTCAGATTGAAATTTAATTAAACATTTAATAGACTTAATTACATATTTAATTATAAAAGACGATAACAATTTTTTTAACTATTTCATAGGTACAAAAAGTTTTTACTGTGTACTTAACAATAACAATCCATAAGCCTCAAATATACTTACTTACATACGATTTAAATTCTCTGCTTAAGACCTCCACTAACACCTGATTTTAGCTAAAACAAATGTCTCGTATTTAAATATTTCAACCTTTATATGCCTTCAATGTGATGTAATAATTATTTTGCTCTTGTTTGAAATTAATTAACAACATAAGAACGCCTTAAACCTTATAAAACAATTTTCACCATTCAATTTGTACCTTCTATAAAGCTCTTAATACAAGAATCTTCTTAACACATAAGATGACATTGCAGTGCGAATGAGGGGTATAAATATTTACCAGCCAACGAACCAACCAACGAAACATCCATATCCACTCAATCAAGTCAGCCTTCCTCTCATTTCTATTTATCTTACGTATGTAAATTTGTTGAAGTGTAGGAAAATCTTTTTTTGCCAGTAAATATAAGCAGATGGAAGAATTACGAAGGCTGGCTTAAAAGTAATTTAAAAGTATTAAACAAATCAAAGATTTCTTTACATATTAACGAGTTCTGCTACTAGTCCATCGAAATATTAAAGAAAATAAATTATGCCGACCATTGGGCTTGTGTGAAATTCTTAATCCTTAAATTACACTTTAAAGTGGCCATAGTAACGTATGTGTGTGAAGATAAATTTTAAAATTTATAACCCTAGCCACATTCTGTTACGATAACAGAGCTCTGTTAATCACTTAACATAACCAATGTTAATATTAAAAATTTAATATTAGAGTTTCAGAACAATATTTAAATATAATTTAAAGTGGATAGAACAAAAAAATATATTTCAAAACACTTGTACTAGTGTCGTTATTAAACTCCAATGGTCAAATATATTAAAATTTTGTTTTTTAATAAATTATTTAGGTTTTTCCAAAAACACCACTTTTGAAATTTGAAAAAGGACTTTGGTCCTTTTCTCGTAAACGAAAGAGAGTGGGCGAAAAAAATTTATTGGAGAAGACTTCTAGTAGTGTCTTTATTAAACTCTAATGGTCAAATATATTAACATTGTGTTTTTTCAGAAATTTTAGCGGTTTTTCCAAAAACACCACTTTTGAAATTTGAAAAAGGACTTTGGTCCTTTTCTCGTAAACGAGAAAAGGACCACTCTCTTTCGTTTACGAGAAAAGGACCAAAGTCCTTTTTCAAATTTCAAAAGTGGTGTTTTTGGAAAAACCTAAATAATTTATTAAAAAACAAAATTTTAATATATTTGACCATTGGAGTTTAATAACGACACTAGTACACAAGTGTTTTAAAATATATTTTTTTGTTCTATCCACTTTAAATTATATTTAAATATTGTTCTGAAACTCTAATATTAACATTGGTTATGTTAAGTGATTAACAGAGCTCTGTTATCGTAACAGAATGTGGCTAGGGTTATAAATTTTAAAATTTATCTTCACACACATTAGTAACGTTAAGGAAAGAAACAGAATATAGCGACCAATACGATTCATTGTATCCCCTGTCAGGTTTTAAATCACCTTATCTAAACCTTTTCTCTTTAGTAATCTAAGAATCACAGTTATTTAGTATTTGTCCAGCCGGTTGTATCTGTTGTGACATAAAGCATCCCAATACTTCAAAATAGAATTAAAAATTTTCTTGTTGCTCTCGACGCCAATTTTGTTCAGCTGCTTCCTTCACCTGCTATAGTCTGTTGAACATCCTTAAGTTATTTTTACCTGAAGACATGAGAGCTTTAATGAGTTTTCAGTTATACGCTTCAATTGCCAGTTTTGTAAGCGCTAATCTAGGAAGGTTAATACAGTCAACTTAATACCCCGGTGTCTTAGTCTCCATCTAGATTTGCTTTCATATTGTTTTTGACATTTGTCCATTAAATGCTTTCAGTCCAAACATGGGTATACTATTAAGTACCGTTGTGGCCAATCTATCTGACATTTTGTTGCCCCCTATCACTTTCTACCCAAGTACCTAGCAGAAAGTAATCGTGTTAATGCTGCCTAACTGGTTTTCTAGGGTAAATGGGAGGTGAACTCATAAACCTAACCGCTTTCCTTGTAACTCCTGTCAATATTTACGATAATCTTACGAAAATAAATTTGGCAACCCTTTACATGTCTGCGGAAACAAAAGCTAAAGTTATGGGGTTGTGTCTTTGATAATAAAGCAAACAGAATAAGATATTGCTTCCATCGCTAGCAATACTAATATGTGTGTCATGTGATCATATGTGATCATGGTTTAAAACCCACCAGATCATTGACTTATCACACAGCCCACTTGTTATACATATATACGTTTGTGTGTGTATATTTTTTTTGTAAATGTCAATGTTACGACACAAAGATAAAAATAGAAAAACTAGACTTTTAAACAACAATTTCAAAAATCATACTTGTATCTACTTAAGTGTACGCTGAGATATTGTTGTTTAGCCTTCTTTAGTAAACTCGAGAGTGTCCAATAGTAAATAAATAAAAAAACATAGAATAGCAAGGTATTTTTATCATTAGAATATGAGTAAGAATTATTCATTAATATGAAAACAAATTGAATTTTTTTTTCCATTTTCTACATGTACGTTCATACACAAAAGTTCAGGTTTAAACAAAAAACAATGTTTGAAATAAAAAAAATAAAATTTGAGAACTGTGTCAAGTTTTTCTTTTTGTACGATTTAGTTGTTTGTGAAATAAGTTTTAAATAAATTTCAGTTTTTATTTATAATCTTTGTTCCATAGCATTCGTTATTGTTTTTTTTTTACTATTTGTTCTTTTTTTTATGAAATTTCAAAGTCATTTTCGTTTATTATTTGTAAGTTAAGCATTGCAAGCCTTAATACTGTCATTCAATCAGAATTTATTTTCATTTCCATAATGATTGAAAGATGTCTTTCTCCTTCATTTGTCCATAATTAATTAATTCTTTGTGTGCATTTTACGCGTCAAATGTTTCAAGCAAACTTTAACAGAATAATTAAGGTTTAGAAAAAATTAAATTTTAATATTATTTAAATAAAATATTATCCTTCCTGCTTTGACGCTCGCAGTAACAATAACATTTCATACCTTTAAGTAAAAGAAATTTTATCTCTTATTTTATATTACGCTGACAAAATTGCATTTTATCTTTATACCTGCAGCCAACATCCTCCAGCCAAAATTGCAGTTGACAGCTTTTAATACCTATAAAAAATGTGTACAATTTTTATGTAATCTGCCTTTCCTTTTATGGTGTTTAATGTTAAAAATTTTCTAACTCAGCAGTTGTGATGGAGGTGGCAGTGCGGAAGCTTTAGTTAATAGAAAAAAATTCATTTTAATATTTCGTTTGTAGTCAACATAAAATTAGTTGGCTACTTTACTCATACAAAGTTAACCTGCAATGCACAGTAGAGCAAAAATTAAATATGTTAGAAATAAATAAGCGATCGAAATTAATCTTTACACGCTAATCTTAAGATTTTGGCAAAGGCTTTTAAACCTTTGCGCAAAAGTGTCCTGAAGTTAGGCACTTTGGAAATGTAAGTCTTTATAAAGCTGGGGTTCTCATCAAATTCCTGCTCACGGACCCTTAGTAAACTAGTGTTTTTCTCGCGGACCCCTCTAAAGCCAAAGTTCAAAATAAAACTTTTATATTTTTTGAAAACACTGTTTTTTTGGTGCTTCTTGCGGACCCCTTGGATGGTTGCTACGGACCCCAGGGGTCCACGGACCCCCATTCGAGAACCGTTGTTATAAAGCTTCTATTCAAAGATTTCCGTTAATAAAAATCCGAATATTTACAATTAAAGCTGAAATTTACTAGTTTTTCAACGAATTTAATCAAAGAAATCGATATAATAGAAAAGACGCTAATTATTTTTCTGATTTTTATATAATAACTTTGCAGAAAAAATTGGAAAACACATTTGATCCATAAAGTGAAGAATGCTATAAATATAAAATTATTAAATAAAAATGTGTTTGCTGGGCAATAAACCATTGGCATTAAATTATCACCTTCTACCAGTCTTTTATTTCTACTTTTTTTGTGTCATTAGTAGCCATCTTAAATAATCTTTTGTAGCATAAACGCCATTTTGTGCTCTCTATTAAAACTGAAGTGACATTGCTAAAATCAAGAAAATGGAGTCAGTCACTAGAGCTCTATGACATGTGTTTTTATAGATAGAACTTACAAAGTATCACTTAATTTTTGACATTTATGATCGCTTGAACAATTTGAACAACTTGTTCAGATTTATTTTGAAAATCAGTCAGCAATTTGAGCGACTTATTGACACATAAGTTAGGCTTATTTCTTCCTTAGCGGGTTTGTTACTAAAAAAAATAATTCCCTCACGTTAAATAAAGTCAATCTACAACAGATCTTATAGACACCATTACATCCAGAAAAATGCACTGTTTGGTGTGTTTAACACATTAATGGCATCATTAAACTTCATTTCCTAAAAAATAAAGCTGAAGCTCGGTAGCGGTCGATTGAAACGTTTCCACACAATAGTCAGTGATTTTTTGTTGAATATATGAATGAGTGGCTGTAGTCAAAGTGGTAAAGACGTTGACTACAACCCTGGTTGGCCAGGGTTCAACTCCTGCGGCAACCAAAAAATAAAAATGTGTTTTTTCTGTTTAATGGTATAAATACATATTCAGAATTAACATTAAAACGGGCAGCCTCCTTCGCCGGTACTTCTTCATAGCATATTCTCCGGCGAAGTAAAATAGCTAACTCTCTATCTTTCTTCTTTCACCACCTGTCGTATCTCTCATCTATCCCTTTCCTAAAGAATATAGCACGGTTGTGAAAATAACTAAAAAGGTAAAAATTGCCTGAAGTGCTACTTCTCTTTATAAAAAAAAAAGTTGATTCGGGCGAGATGAGGTTTCAACATATTGTCGCTACCTATCTTATGACAAACACCATCATCGACTAATTAAAATCAGAATTTCACGATAGGGTAATTTCGAGAAAGGGTCCTGTCAATTGTCATCCTGTGTGGTCATGTGAAGCTACTGGTTTATGCTAATAAACCCTTAAACCGTATGGATTCCTTTGAATTCATAGTGAGAGCAAGAAAATGTTTTAAAAAAAAGATTTATTGCCTTTCTTGTTAATTTCTTTCCACATTCTACTTTAAATATTAAAATAACACTTTCTTATAAACTATTTTACAATTTGCTACCAATTATCAAGAAAGTTTATATATATTTTTAGTTTAAATTTTATACATTTTATTTTAACTATTTAAATGAAAATTTATAGTCTACATAGAATATAAACAATTTACTTTAACAGCTTGTGCTTGTCTATTCTTTGACAAATTTACAATATTCTTTTCTTACACGTGCAATTCTAGGTGAATTTTTGTAACGAATGAAAGAAGTGAAAAATCTTTTATTATTTGTAAATTATGTGCTGTTTGTTGTTGTAAATTGTTTAAATGTCAAAGTAATTGCATAAACTCAAGTAAAATATATGAAAAGTATTTCAAAAAAGGTACAAAGTACATATCTATACACATAATAAAACAGTAAAAAGGTCATTTCTGCAAATGAAATATTTTTTGAAAATTTTGTTGTTGGTGTAGATAGTAATAAAAATGGAATACAAAATAACTTTTTTTTTGGGAATTTTTGTCTATCTGTCTGTGTTCACATCACGTAAAAACTGCTGAATGGATTCGATTAAATTTTGTAAGGAGGTCCCTTAGAATCTGGGTTTAAATATAAAATACTTTTTGTTTTGAAAAAGTCAGTTATTACATAGAGAAAATAGAGATACAAACGTGAAGTCATTCAATTTCATTGGTATACTGGTACTAAAACAGTTGTCAGCATATTTTATTTATAGACGGAAAATTCTTAACACTTTTTAAAGATCTCTACATTAAATTTTTAAAAACATATTTTTTTAAATTTTCATTTTAAGAAAATTATAAATGAAACGCGGACGAAGTCGTGGGCACTGATGCTAATAAATATTTTTACTGTTATTTTCTTCGTCTTTTTCTTATCTTTTGGTTCTTGCTGTGCCAAATTTGTATGAAACCTCAATCTCTTGTTCAGTAAACATTTGATTTTTAGTCGAATTTCACACAGAATATTATGTCTTGTTTGACACACATCCGACGTTGCTCTGGCGGAATTAGATCTTACAATGTCTTGTTTAACAGTCCCTTCAATTAGCTTTTAGCACGCCATGTTTTATTTTGCTGATAATTTTCTTTTTAACTGCCCCTACAGCACAATTTTAACCTTTTCTATTGTTGCTATTTAACAATAAATCACTGCTTCCAGCTCCTTGTTCCTAAAATTAAAATGCGTAGTGCACTCAAAATTTTAGCATTGCAGTTCAAAAAATTACTATTTTATACCCTAAAATCTAAACTCGATATTTTATGATTGAAAACCAAAATATTTTTTTTTAATAGGACCAGCACTTAGGGGATAACCCCTAGAATAGATGGATTAGTACTTGTGGACTTTTGGTTTGAATTCTTGCACATTAAAGGTGACAGGAAAAACCTCTGCAGGGATTTTATTTCACATACGAACTGTTTGGCTAATAAACGAATTTTCTCTGTAATGCACAATGCGATTCACTGCCCAATCGACCACAAAGGAATGCGATTTTGGTGCGGAGCGCGTTGCGCGTACGAAGTTACGATTTTTAGGAACAAGTTCCCCGATTTCATAAGAGCACATCGATGGCTTAATATAAAAAAGGCCTTACTCAATTTTTTTTACTTTACAAGAGAATGAAAAAACTTACTTAAATCCTAAAAATTAAAATAAAAATAAAAAAATTTAAATGAGAAATAAATTGTATTGCTTTTTTTTCATTAAAAATTGCATTAAAATTTTTGTTGCATCTAAAATTTTTATGATTTTATACCGAGTTCACACACGGCAATATTTCTTGCAGCAATTCTGAATTTTGTGGGTGAGAAAAAGAGAAATAAAATATTCTGCACTTTTTTCTCTTCCACAAAATTCAGATTTTCTGCAAGATAAATTGCCGTGTGTGTCGAAAACAAGTTTCTTTGTTTATATTTTTGGAAACAGAATTATTTTTCTTTTTACACAGAGCTTTGTTGTGTTTTGAACTCATGCTCATAATCTTCGCAGACACCTCAACAAATGAAGCCACATGCTGCTGCTTAACACTTGCTAGCTTATCTTATTCTGTTTACATATTCCACACTTAGTGCTGGAAGTAACGAATTGTTCAATTCGGGCTTATTTGAAAGACAAAAATATTATTTAGCCAATTAGATTAGCTTCGTTGTTACAAATATATGAATAAATACAACTTTAATTTTTGCAACAAGTTATGTTTTTTTTTTTTGGCAACATAAAAATGTCACGGCTAAATTAAAAAGGCAGCCTAAGAACAGACACTAGCAATTACAAACTTATTTCCCGCTTCATCCACTACTTTTTGTTTTGGTCTACTGTATATGATGGAATTTAAAGTTTTTTATATTTGGCATTGAGAGGCTTGTGTGTTGTTGTTATTGTTGTTCACGCTATCAAAAGTTAACGTCATTTGCAAAACTCGTATCGGCCAGAACTTTTGTTTAAAGTTATTTAAATAGTTTTTCATTATTCTTGCTTCAACGCCACACTTTTAAAAAGTTTTTCTTTTTGCCTGCACTTCTTGACGTAAAAATATTGATTTTATTTAATGAAATTGAAAAAATACAATTTGCAGTCACTTTCAGTTATGTAGCGAGTTGTAGATTACTTTGTTTTTTTGTTTTTCTTTAGAGACAAAAAATGTATAGAAAGTAATTTCAAGTTTTAATTCGGACTAAGTATTTAATAACTGAAGCTAAGTGGCCACTTAAATAATGTGACTTCAATATTAAGGGAGAATATTATCGTTTTTTAAAGATTTAATTCGGGGTCATATTAAAATTGAAAAAATTATTAATTGGTTGTTTTTATTTTTTAATTTGTTTCTTCTTTTTTGATTTAAATATATAATTGATTCAATTATATTTTTATTTTTTTTTTTTTTTTTTTTGATTAAATAAATAATTAAATTTAATAAAATATTAATTAAATTTCAATTTGAAATCCAGTAAAACTTTTGATGGGTGCTTTCTTTACAAAGAACTCTTATATCTTTATATTTTTAGTTAAAATTTTGATCTCAGATTTTTAAGAAGTATTGAACTCAACTATTTTATAATTGAGAAAATCATGTTATGGTCTCGGTATTTTTTGTCTTCTTTTATCTTCATCTATATTTCATCAAATATATTTTTATTTATATAATTTTCAGACGGGGCATAACACCACCACATCGTGTTAAATCTATATCGATGGCAACATTTACACAAGATGAAATTGATTACCTTAAGGCACATGGCAATGATGTCTGTGCAAAAACATGGTTGGGTCTTTGGGATCCAAAACGTGCCGTTCACCAAGATCAACGCGAATTGATGATTGATAAATATGAACGTAAACGCTATTACTTAGAACCAGCTAGTCCCTTAAAATCTTTAACAAATGCCACAAATCTTAAGACTACAACAGCCGCAACCACATCATCGACATCCTCAACCTCAGCAACAGCAACAGCATCTTTAGGAAATAATAGCCAAAATAATAACAGTAAGACACAAATACATTTAACGCCACCAACATCGCAACGTACTACAGCTAATGGTTTGCATAAGAACTCCTCAACCGCCATTAGTCGTCCTCAGCATATAACGCCACAAGCCCAAAATGGATTCTCTAGTTCATTGTCATCCCACAACACAGATGCGTTCGGACTGCACAATGGTTTAAACTCATCGGTTGGTTCGATGTCCACTGGGGCTCTGTCAGATACTAGCAGTTGCGCCAGTGCCAATGGCTTTGGCGCTGAAGCCGATTTTGTTGCCGACTTTGGTTCTGCTGATATATTTAATGCCACTGTAGCTAGTTCGCCAGCTTCATCGATCGGTTCCTCAAATGCGAATAATGGCTACGCCAAAATACAACCAATGAAAATGTCTAGTGCTGCGGCTGCACATCAGCAATTTATGAATGGCCATGCTGGTGGTGGTACAAATTTACAAAATGGAAACCTTACGAACGGCACTAATGGGAATACAGAGAATTTTGCTGATTTTGATCATGCACCAATATACAATGCTGCAGGTCAGTTGATTCTTAAAATTCTTTTGTTTTTATTTATTTAAGTTTCTTGTTTATCTTGTTAAAAATTTTGTGTGTGATAAAATAATAATTTCGTTTTTTAATAAGTTATGTTTTTTTTTTGGTCTTCGAGAGTCAAAAGAGGCAAGTCGGAAAGGGTGCGCCTTAAGTGGCTTAAAGCTCTAGGAGTGTTCTTAGTTCTATTAGAAATAAGTACTCTTGTTCCCTTCGTGTTTTAAGTCTCTTAGTTCTAATTGATGTTTGTAAGCGGATATTTATTAAATTTTTCAGGGCAAGATTAACCTTTTGTCCAGCAATACAAATCAAAAATAAATATCTTTCTTTGCTAAGTTCAGTTCATTAGTGCCTAATGCCTAATGTAAGCTTAGCCGTCCTTTGTCGTGGACTTTAGAATCTCTTAGAAAAAAAGTATAAATTGTCATAAATTAAAGTATTTACCTTAAGCAATTTCCTGCTCTTTCAATCTGCTTTTAAAGCAGGTTTTATTTTTATGAATTAAAATTTGCAGCCTGTTTAATCTTTTTTCTTCTTGCTTGCTCTTTTATGTATGAAATTTTTTCTATAAACTCTAGAAAAAAAATATTTAACCCACATTAAAAAAACAAAAAAATATATATAGTCCAATGGCTTACTCGTCACCATTTAGCTTCTTCTATTTGCCATTACAGCAGCTTTTTTCTTCTCTATTTTTTTAGTTTAACTTGCTATAATTCTAGCTTCGTTGTGTGCAGATTTATTTATTTAAGCTGTTAAACAGGATTTATGACATAATTCTTTATTTTATTGCATTTCTTTCCTTTCTTTGGCATATATTTCTTTACTTACTTTATTTGACTTTTATATTTGTATGTTTGTAGTTTAACAGGAAAAAATACATCAATTTAAAATAATCTTATTGCACAAGTTCACCACCATCTTGCAATATTATGCCATTGATGCTGTTTTCGAATAAAGAATTGCTTTTCGTAGTGATGTTAAAAGAAGTCTATAATTTTTTAGTTTAAAGTTTAAATAAAATATTTCTTAATTTTTGTTATTTATTTTTATCGGTTTCACTTGTGTACAGGCAGAGAAGAAACATGTTGTTGTAAACAAATTATAGATTTTATAAACAATACTTTAGTTAATATAAACAAGCTTTTTTTAATATTTAGAAATTAATAATTATAACGCACCAAAAGTGCAACATGGTTTGTTTTAACGAATTATTTTTTGTGAAATTATAATCACAAGCAAATCTTTGTAATTATCCCAAAATAATTATTAATTTTTGAACATAATATTTTAAGCTTGCTTTTCATGTCGTGAGGGAAGTACCGAAAACCTTTTAAAAATATTTTGTGATTTTAAAAAAATATTTTTTATATTGTTTGTCCTTGGTCGAAAGTGTATTTTTTTGTGTGTAAAGAAAAAAAATTTACAAAAATTAAGCAAATAAAAAAATTTTAATTTTTTTGTTATCATGGTAATATCATATAATATTATAATTTATTAACGGTTAAACATATTATGGTTACATTTACCTAGGATACTATTATGCTACACAACAATATTAAAAGTCTGTCACTCCTTTAGTAATTTCTACAATATCCTTTTCCGGCTCCATAAAGCATATACATACTGAGTCCTCATGCATAGCGAAGTCGATTGAACGAAGTCCGTCCGTGTTAGTATTGATCATTAGTTAGATAGTACTCATCATTTGTTCTCATTAAAACGCGGCTTGTAAATGATGTTCTCACACCGAAAGCACTCGCCAAACGTACCAAATAAACAGGCAGTAACCACGGTCTTCACCGAAAGGTATGACAACAGTATAATATTTTCTGGCGGAACAAATTTAGTTAATTCAATGCCAAGCACTCTTACTTATTTATAACAATATGATTTAACTAAAACTGTATGATTCAATCATAATATCTTGCTCTTAGATTATGGTTAACACAACCATGTTTTTTCTTTGCATAAAACTACCTCTGTTAATAATATTGCTTCATACATTGCAATCTATGACTATGCAAATTTTTGATTTTCTTGTAAATTTTCTATTTAAGTTGCAGCGATAAACGTTATTTAAAAATAAACACAAGCAACAGTAACTTCCCCTCAAAATTTAGGCACTACCATATTGCTACTCCTCTTGCTTCACCAACAAACATGAATTTCATGTTAGTTTCATGAAAAATTGCATAGTGTAAATGCGGTATATCACTACTTCCTAAAATGCACAAAAAATTGTTACTTGAGCTTGTTCACAACTGCTTTTAAAAGTCATCTTATTTATCTCCAAAGGAAAATATCTGAAGAGAAAGTAGATTTTTTAGCCATAACGTTTTGTCCTCTAGAGCTGCTGAACCTCTTAAGTCAACTGATTTTTCAGTCTCGTGATATAAATCGTTAGTTTCAATATAAAGCCAGTAGACTTTTTAGGCTTAAGTCGAATTTTCTATACTTACCGATACCTTTCCAAAAAAGATAATTTTAATTATCTTGCGAATCAGTCCTACAATCATTGAAGAACAAACGTCTTTGATAAGACATCACTTTTTAAAAACTATAATAAAATCAAATATTTTTTATTCGACTCACAGCTTATTTCTTTATGCAGAAACAAGCATGGAAACTCTGACAGAGCACATATACGAGGGTGGAAGCATAATGCCTTTAAAAAAGCCAGCTTTATTTTGTTTTTGAATCAGTTATTTTAAAAAACAAAAAACAAGAATTTCCTATTGTCATCAAACCTTAAGAAAGACTAGGTTCATCGCACATTTGCTACACAATTTATTTTTAATGTTTCCGCACTTTCACAAGTGTCAAATCACATTAATTGAGTATAAGTCCAACACCATGTTAAGGTGACCAATGAGTAAAATTTTGTAGAGTGTGTAATTCGTTGTGTTGTATCGCGATACTAATAAAAAGATTTTTCAAGGCTTTAACTTAAAAAAATTTTTTACAAAACTTTATCATTGCTAAATCAAGGGTAAATTTCTGTCACTTACTAAAGCGTGATCTTGTCCTGTTTGTGTAAAATTTCATGTTGGCCTTAAGTTTTTATCAGACTTGTGTTTTGAATTAAAATGAAAGTCGTCTCTACCAATTTGCCTGATTTCGCTTTGCTTTCGAATTTGTTTAGTTATTAGTTTCTTTAAATGTAAAAATAACAATTGGATTTCTTCCTTTAAATACTAAATCATTTAATTTTTTTTGTGCTGTTTTCATTTTTTCAAAAAAATATGCTTCTTTTTTCTCTTCTCCACTAAACACTTTTTGAAACAAAATGAAATGAAAATCAAATTTTTAACTCAAACTACTGCTGCTTTCTTTCACAAACGACAATTTTGTAGTTGAAGAAACCCCCAATTATCAGTTTGTAAGAAAAAATGCCATACGAAAAAAATCGACTTCCAGCGTATCCGGTTCGATAATAAAACGAAATGAAAGACAATTGAAGGATATATTGGAAATGGATAATAACGAAAATGCAAGAGATTATATCAACTTTAATGACGACGATGTTTTTGCTGAAACAAGGCATACAGGCCAATCGGGAGGTTACAGTAATCTCTTTGAAGATTTTGACACCCTCTTATTAATGGACGGCGACAATAGACAAAAGGCGAACTTTAAAGAATTTGAAAGTGATTATGCGAATGTGGATTTAGACCATATGGGAAATGGCAGTAGTAGCAAGTTTACGCCTTTGGCTTTGGCAGCTCATGCTACAGCTATGGCAGTGTTGGGCAATCAAAGTCATTTTAATAGTCAACTTCAAACAGCAGAGCACAGTAGAACATCCAAACCATTTACAAACGAATGGGATGTATGGTCTTCATCCAAGGATATGGCAACAACAACAAAGTCAAGCACAACAGCTGCATCAAATTTATGGTTGCCTAGCAATCATCGTAATGAAGTACCACAACAACAACAACAACATTATCAGCAGCAACAGCAGCATGTTTATGCATCGATAATGAATTTCAATTCGCATCGGGAACATCCACATCAATACTTTCCCTCCAGCACACTTCCATCACAAACATTAACACAATTTGATACAGGCAAAACTACATTACCGACAGCAGCAACATTATCAGTGGCAACAATAACGCCAACGCCTACAACCAAAATATCATCAACAACAACAAAAACAAGTACTGCGAGTATGTTAAATAAAAATACAATAAATACAACAAATCCGTTTCGTATGCATCTTGATGTAAATGATAATTATAATACAGTTAATTATGATAACGATTATTATTTTAATAATTATAACACAACCAACATTACTCCAACAACAACAACAACAACACCAATATCCAAAACAACAATAACTACAGGCAATACTGATTTCAATATAAATAACAATAGTTTTGATTTTGTTACAAATTCAATTTTATCTTATAATTTTGATATTTTCTCGCCTGCAACAACATCATTAACCACCAACACCTTTTCCTCCTCTTCCATTACAACAACACCTCTACCGCCACTATCAACAAAAAATTATTATTCCAACAGTGATAACTCCAATTGTTATTCAAATTCTAAAATCAATCATCATGCTGATAATGATGATAATGAAGATAATAATAATGATGTTGATGATGATGATGATGTACTTAAAGATAAACAAATTATAAAAAATCCTTTTTTAACTTCTCTTAACAATTCAAAACCCCAAAAAGATCATCTTTTGAATGCACATCAATTTTCTAATCATCAATCCACGTCTTCGACAACTTCAACGACTTCTTCTTCTTCTTCTACAGCAAATCCTTTTGTATCTTGTACTCTTACATCAGAAAAAAATCCTTTTCGCTCTGTTGTTCCATCAGATCACGAATACAATTATAATTTTAATTATGATTCCAATTATAATAATGAAAACAATATTGCTGCTGGTAAAGATGTTGCCAACAATTTTTGTCCAAAAACTAATCAGAATTATTTAAATTCAAATTGCAATACAAATACAAATGCAAATCAGAACTCAAATAGTTGTCGAAATGAAAGTTACAATATCAATAACAATAGTTGGCGTAAGTTTTGTGTTGTGTTTTCTTATTTTTTAAAACAATGCATTATTTTTGTTGTTGTTGTATTTGTTTCATTAAATTTCGTTTTTTTTTCTTGTTAGTTTATTTTCGTTACTGTTTGTTTTGTTAAAAAAAGTTTGTTGCTTTGATATCTAATGAATTGCTGATTATTACTTTCTTTTTTTTTTGTCAGTCATATTTTTTGTTTGTTGTTATTTTTGCTGTTACTTTATGTCGAATTTGCATGAAATGTTTAAATTAATTTTAATATTTGAATGGTAAAAAAATTTTTTTTTGTTTTTTGGCACAAATAGGAAGACATTTTTTATTTTAATAAATTTAATTTGTAAATTATTTTTACACACTATTGAAAACAAAAAACAGTAAAAAGGATCCAATATGAATTTTTTAATTTTCTTTTCATTTAATAGTACAAATACAATTGGGACGAAGAGCGACAAACTTTACACAGCACGACGAATAGCAGCCATTTAGAATTATTTAGAAACTAAACAATTAACTATTCCAATGTCAAACAATTTTAAGCATTTTTTATAAATTATTGAAATCAAAAAGTATTTCTTTCATTTCTATTCACTGGATAAATATCCCTGTTTTCTATCTGACTACTTTTTTATTCTTTTAACGCTAGTTTATACAAAAAAAATTTTCTCGATGGAGTTTTCAGTGTAATCAATATTTTATAAAAAACACAATGGATAAATTTAAATGTTACAATGTGCCCAAATGTCTTTGATATTTTATTTTGGTTACAAAATATAAATGAATAAGAAAACTATTCTAAAAGTGCAAATTTTGCTAAATCTGAAAAATTTAACAGAAAAGCGGCCATTCTTAACCAAATTGATCGGCGTTCATTGACGTAATAATTTTGAAGTAAATTTATCGCAGAAATCGTTACGCGAAAATATTTCGGCGACGCACTGATTTCAATTACTCGAATGTGTTTGATTTCTTTCTTAGAATATTTTTCGTTCGTCGCAGTTGTGTTTATTGCAAAAGATTAAAATTTTTATAAATATTTATTTAAAAAAAAAACTTAATTTTATTGTAGGTCTGACAACAAACTTGTTTTCTTTGTGATATTCATTCCAATTTATAACTTGAATTTATTGTTAAAAAAAGTGAATCATGCTTTATTTCATAAGGTTGAAGGTTAATAATTTTCTAACAGCTAAGAAATAAAAAATCTGGTCAGCCTTTGCATCTATTTATATATAATTGTGTAGGATTCTGTTACGACAAAGTTTTAGTAGATTTGATTAGTTTTTTTTTTATTCCGAAATTCTTAGATCTTTAACTAAATTAGTTTTGCATGGACCGTCAATTTGGGAAAATCGGCTTACTTGGATCATAATAGTCACTTTGTAATAGATGAGGATCGAGTGACAGAACAACCCTATTTCTACATAAATGAGTCAGTTAATCCTTCTGAGCCTCACCGAAAGTTCGTATCAAATGTTAAACAGTTCTTTGAAAAGAGTGTTTTTTTCTTTGGAAAATTTCTCTTTTCCTAGAAGTTTTTATCGGCACTAATTGCAACCCTCTCAGACCGTAATCGTTGCATGGCCTTAGTTCTTTCTTTAATAGTTCCCAATCTAACTTTTAGTTTTTTTTAATTGAAAACAATTTTTTTGGCACTCAAACAACGGATTTCATTTTATTTTATGTTTTTGAATCACTCTAAAGTTAAAGCCCAAAAAAATTTAAATCGTTAGAAATAAAGACTTTTATTTTATTTTGAAAATCATGTCCAGTTCTTCTGCTCTTGTAAAAGCCAAATATTTTTTAAATATTCTTACAAAAAATTTTTGTCGTTAATAATTTTTGAATTATTTCAAAAGTGTTGAGTTAATAACATAATTGTGCTGCAAAAATTTGGAGGTAATTCATCTCACATCTTCTGGCGTTATATTTATCCAAATCAAGTAAACCTTTTTTTAATGAAGTAACATTTTAATGTTCTTGCAAAATAAATAAATTGTTGACAAAAGTTAAAGAAAATTCTCGAAATATTTTTCAATTAGTTAATTTTTTTTCTAAAAACGATTACTTGCCCTTTACGTAAAGTAATTTTGTAGAACTTTCATTCACTTTTGCTGCTGTTGTAATGTTAACTTGAGTAAATGTACAAAATTTAATAACTGGGACGTTGCTTAACATAAATTTACAATATTTTTTTTTTTGTATTAAATGTATTTCTTTAGCTTCAATATTGTCACTTTAAAAGCCTCCATTTTTTTAAATTTTAAAATTAATTCTTAAATTTTCTTTCAAGTTTTTTAAATAATTTTAAGAAAGAAATAATAGTTTAACCATTTAATATTAAAAACTTGTCGTTATTTTGATTAATACTTTTTTAATTCTAGAAAGATTAATAAATTTTTATTGTCTGCTTTTCTAACTTAATTCATTGTTTTCTTAAGCCTTAATTGCCAATTTTCTGTTGAATGCCTAAAATTTTAATTATTTTCAAATATTTATTATTTGTTTATTGTACGTTTAATTTTTTACACAGCTTTTTTGCATTGGTTTGCTAGAATATATTTTGTTTATACATTATTTTCTTATTGATATTTTATTTTAGGTCTTCCAAATAACAACAAAAGCTCTACAACAAATGGTTTTAATAACAACAACAATAAAAATAATAATTCCTCAGCACCCGCAGAAGATCGTTATGCAGCTTTAAAAGATTTGGATGAACAGCTAAGGGAAAGTAAAGCGGTGGCAGCCCAGGCCGCTTCTATAGTTACAGCAAATGTTGTAGATTCTGGTTTTGGAAATCGTAAGTTTTATTGGATATTTTGTTATTGATTTTTTTCTTTTGTTAAAATATTTTCTATTCTTTTTTTTAATACCTACGAATTTAGCTAATGTGAATGGCACAGTGAATCCTTTTGGTGCACAACATCATAATCATCAACAGACAGCTGTTGTTAATCCTTTTCAAAATGCATCAAACAATGCTACACAAAATACAACACAACAGTTGTTTGGCCAAATGACTTTAATACCGAATGGAATTGCTGCGGCAAATGGTTTTTTAAATGCTCAAAAAACTCATTCTGTCAATACGGGATTCTTTAATTATACGGCAAGTGGATTTACAAATGCCAATACACCACAAATACAACAACAGCAACATCCGGCATCCCTTTTGTATCCAACACCTATACAAACAGGACCAAATGGTTGTGGCTTTGGCTTTGGCACAATGCAACAACAAATCGCTTCGACCGGCACAGGTCTAACAACAAATGCTTTTAATAATCCATTCGCTGTAAGTTATATCACATACTAGTTAATAGTGTTTTGTTATAGAATTAGTGTTTATTGTTGTCATATGTTGTGGATAACTTAATTAGATTTTCTTTGATTGATTTTAAAATTCCACTTTAAACTCTAAAAATAAAACGAACTTTGAATAATAGGTTTTTATTAGTAGTTGAAAAAATCCTTTAAATGAAAAAATAAATTTAAATAAAACAGCTAATTGCCATTCCACAGAAAAAAATTAAAAAAATTAAAATTGTAACTTCATTTTAAATACAAATGAATTGAGACGCACAAAAAAATTATAATAAACTCAGTTACCGACACCCCGGTTCATCTAGTTTTCACTTTTTTTCTAGAACTGGATTTTTTTCTCACTTATTTTTAAATAGTTAGTTTTCACTTGAGCACAATGTGTTTAAAATGATTAAAAAAAAACTGAGCAAAAATGGAATAGAATTCCAGGTTCTATAGGTGTAATTCTATGCGGTCTTATTTTTATTTTATTTATTTATATTTTTGTTGTTTAGAAATGTAAAATAAAATAAGAAGCTGTCTGAAGCACCATATGTTAAAATTAGGGATGTAACGAACGCCGATCCGATACTGATACCGATACTCATATATAAATATCGCCGATACCGATTCCGATACCGATACATATGCATATGCATATTGAAATTGAGCTCAAGTAAAAGTTAACAAAACTCCATTAGAGTAATTTTTTTATTATACAAAACAACAATGTATATTAATGAGCCATTCAAATCACCAAAATTTTCAATACATTTTAGTTTTTAAGATTCAAATTTTAAAACTAAAAAACGTCTGCAATATTTATGATTTTACAAAATAAACGATAGCATTCATTTTAGATTGTCTCAAGATTTAAAATTGATATTAATAAGATTTAAAAGACAACGAATTGAATTTGAGATCACGTTAAATTTAAATTAAAATTAAAAAAACAACATTGCAAAAGAGTAATATTTAAAATTGATATTAATAAGATTTTTATTTAAAAAACAGTGTTCTCGAATTTTGCGGAGATAGACGATTTTTCAAATGCGTTTGAAGCAGACCTGCAGTAGAGAATAGTCTCACAGATGCGACAGAACTCATTTCAATTTTATGTTCTGCTTATAATATGTTATTTCTCATAGTTGTCATTAAAAAAAAAAAAAAAAAAGAGTTAAAAATTGAATATTTTGTTTAAAAAACTCTAAAGAAAAATATAAGAAGTATCGGCATATCGACAGCAAAATGTCACCGATATCGATATATCGAAAAACCAGAGGTATCGCCGATATATCGGTATAGGTTGCACTCTTACTTAAAATATCCAGATATGTGCTGATAGCAAAGCTGAAGTTAACTTTTGTTTAGGTGTCTATTCGACATCTAGATTATTACATTAACGTCAAGTATATCTAAAAGATACGCCGACTCATTCTAACCTTGAGCCAACGCCGCGATGGTCTAACGAGACCGCTTTTTCGATAACGATGGTCTTTAGATGACATCAAAAAGACTGCAATACTCTTAAGAACCGTTAGAAGACTGTGTCAGTGGTGTCTATGATAGAATATTAAAAAATCTCAATGCAAAGACTTTCTTAGCTGTTGTCAGAGTGAATACGAAATAGTGCGGTACCATTTTCTTTATTTTGTTTCTCTCTTCACTGACCGTACGACTTTTTTTATTAGTCTGAGACGGCAAAACGTTGCAGATCCCTCTTCTTACTTATGTTTAAAGAGGTACAATACATTTATGTAGTTCTGTTTCAACTCCCTCTCGCTAAGACCAAAATGGATCCTTTACAACTCGCGTAAGTTGGTTTTGAGCAACATAACCTGAAAAAGATAAGGCAAATTAAATAAAATTTTTATTCGAAAAAAAATTTTTTTTCATAATTATACTTAAATATCTAACCTTTATATTTTCTAAGATTAACTTTTTTCAAAAATTCAAAATAACCTCTTCAATTAATGTATTTGACGATCAAAAGACCTTAAAACATTAGTAACATAAATTGCTTTTGTATTGTAGATTAGCCAAATAGGCCCTATGGGCTTGCGGCGTCCTTTTCTTTTGGAAATAAATAAATAAATAAATAAATAAACTATCTTTATTTTGCGTTAAATAAAATTTTCTTAAGGTTTTTTTTTTTTGCGGCAATTAAATAATTTCGCTTCAAATGAACTACTTACTTGTGAGTTCAGAAATAAATTTAGCGAATTTTCTATACCCCTTATTGAAGTGAAAATGATAACTGATATTTTCTAAGAAATGTAACAAAATTGAAGGTTGTTAGAAAATAAATATTCTAAAGAAATTAATCATGATAAACATTAATAATGTGAAATAGTTCTAAAAAGTAAATTTAGTATTTTTGTTAACGTAATTTATCAAGTTAAACTTCTCTTAATTTTTCATCATTGCTTAATCTTCCATTAATTGACATAATTCCGCGAAATACTACGTTTCTTGGAAGAACTTGCAGCGTTGTTGGAATTTTTGTACTCGGACTCAGTTGTTTTCCCTCACCATTATATTAATAGTTTTATTTTCACTTTCAGCTCTTCAGCTCTGTTGATGAGATTTTAAGAAAACACTGCTAATTTTAAAGATTAATTGATAAACATTTTTTAAATCAGTTTTTTGCTTTATTTTAGAAGAAACATCGTTAAACGCTATTTCGTAACATTTTCATATCAATGTTGCAAAAAAGAAGTTGTCAAACGAAAAATAAGCCTTCGCTACTTTTTTATTTTATGACAACGTTATAAACCAAAATTCGTCCTCTTTTCGAATTTTTGTAAAAAAAATAATAAGGAAATTTGCAATGCAATCATTAGATTTGGTTTTTGGGGTTATCCCACAAAAATGGCGAAAGTCGCAAAATTAGCTCAGTTTAAAAAATCACAGGTCGCTGCTTGAAACTCAGTTTAAATACGTGCAGTTTAAGGTAAATGCTATTTACAAAACGTCTATTTTGTGATCTCAAATAGTAAACGCAAACTTTAAGGGTTTTGCGCCCGTTTCTCATTACACGGCCCAATATAAAAAATACTGTTAAAAAATTTGTTTTCCTAAAAGTATGCTTCGATTTTTAATGTTGAAGTTCTAACCCATGCTTTTACTCTTCTGCCTTCACATTTCTAGAAAAAATCAAGCCTATGTTTATTTTCGAGTAGAGATCTAAAAGTGATACAAAATTTATTAAAATCGTTTCAGGTGTTTAGGCAGTTGGATAAACATCCAACTTGTTTGTTGTCTATAGAGCTGCAATCCTATTTAATACCATTTATATTATTACTAATTAAGTTAATAGAAACTGATATTAAGAATTAATTTTTTTTAATTATTTATTTTTAAACACATTCTCAATTTCTAAGCACACTTATAATCTTATATATTTTTTATTTTTTTTCTAGGCTACCGGAGCACTGAACTCAAACAATCCTTTTTTATGAGATATAAGAAGCCTTAAAATAAATAAAGATCCTTTAACTAACTATGAATTACTTAGGCACAACTAAATATTTTAAATAGTTAGAAAAAAATAAATAAAACTTGTTTCAATAAGTTTTCAAAGGATCCATCTAAACAAACTGTGGTTTATTTTTACAAATATATAAATATAAAAATATTTTTCTAATACAAAAAAAAAAAAATATATATATATACAGGCTGCATTAAATTTTGTTAATAAAAAAATTCTCAAGCCTTATCTAAATAAAAAGAAAAGTAAAGAAAAACTTAGTCCATTTTATGAACAATAGTTATTAACATTATAAATATTCTTAAATATAGTAAAAAAAAAATCTTTCTTATAATTAACAAAAAAAATCATATTTACTAAACAAAACATCTTATTAAATTGAAAAGAAAAAAAAACAAACTAAAACTAATTTAACATTTCCTTTAAAAGCAAAATCAAAAATATAAAATAAAACATTTAATATTATAAACAATTATTTTTAACTTAAAGAAACAAACAAAAATATATATAAAAATAATTAACGTATAAATTTAATAAATTATAAAAAAAAACAAAACAACAGATAGTAATACAAATTGATAATAATTTAAATCGAAAATTTATTAAACAAACGCTTCTAGAAACTGTAAAATTTACTACAAAAATAACAAAATTACGTAAACAAGTAAAAAACAAAAATACAAAATAAGTATTAGTTTATCATGATAAAACAAGAATAAAAACCGTTAAAAAAAATCAAAAGTCCTAAAATAACGAAAAATCAAAACATTATTAATGAAAATGAAATTGTTGAAAATGTAAATTATTATTTTGCTACTACGTAATTTAAATTGAATAATTTATTTCTTTTTAGGAAATTATGAATCCGAATTAAACACAATTTTTAGAAGTAGATGCAGAGATTTTAAAACCGAAATCACATTTTCAACTTGACAAACAGCCTATTTTTAATGATGATATAAAAATTATTTTTAATCAAAATTTATTTATTATAAAGAATTTTATTAGAAAAAATATTTTCAATAATGTTCTGGATGTACAAGAGTAAAATGTAAAGTTTTAATTAATCTGTATTAAAGAAAACCGAAAAATTATTAATGTTCTTCTTCAACCAGCACTTAAGGGATTCATGCAATACATTGTGCTGCAATTAAGAATTAAGGTTCGCATTTGAATTGAACTTTTTGAGGTTAAAAGTGTCAGAAAAGATCTGTGCAGGAAATTTATTCCATAAGTGAAAACAAACGAGTTATCTGTGTAATACTGATGACTGACCTAATGTGCTCTAATTGGAAACTGTATCGTATACAAAAGTGAGAAGTTATCGGAAAACAGTTCTGTGATTTTATTAAAAAACGTACCTGCAAAAAGGCATCTGCAGAAAATATTTTTTACTTAGGAACAATAACGACATGATATCGTCATAGGCATTGTCGTGGTTAGTCCTGTTCAAAGGTGGTCAAGCCATCACCATCCATTACGATAATCTGAAAAGCAAATAATGATATTGCAATCGTTACCAGACATCAACGTTAAGAAAATATTAATTTTTAAGGTTTTCCTCTATATTTCGATGTTGTAGGCGTGACATGCAAATACTCCAATAAATTTTATTGTTTATTTTCCTCGCTGTGCTCATTCAACTCCACTAAACAGATATGGAGCAGAGCTACTTTCGCAAAGAGAGTTCAAATGGTTGTGCGGGCGTATGCCACTTTTAGGGTAAAACAGGAGTGGTGTCGTTAATTCTAGACCAATTTGAGTTGTGCCAAAACCATTCTGGTCTTTTGTGGTGAATAAAGTTCGTTTCAGGCAACTAAAACAAATTTAACATCCTCACGCTGGTTATTGATGGCATCTTTCACTGTCTCTTGGTGCACTCTGTTCGATTACTGGTCTCTTACTCGCGAAAACCTTTCTCGACTTACTTCGGAGGATGATCGTTTTCTGTTAGATCGTTATTTTATAGCTCTCTCAAGTGACATCTTTATTTGGTCTAAAAATTTAAAAACATTAAAATGTTTACAACAAATTGCACAGTAGGCTAAACATACTTAGAAAAACTACTTCGATGATGATGATGTAAAAAATTGATCCTATTTCAAGATCGCCTGAAAGGGCAAAATTATTTTCTAAGCAGAATGATAAAAAAAATAGTTACATCCGAAGGAGAATTTTGATTGCAAGATCTGTCAAAAAATTTTTGAGCGGTCTGTCCGTTTTACATCTTTGAAATTTTTATAATAAACAATCGGAGTTGTAGGATTCTTGTGTGACAATATCACGACACCTTAACATACTTGCAATTTTTCGAAGTAGGACGGAACTCCTGTAAACTTTCTTGTAAATGAATCGTAAGATGGTATGGGATTGTCAATTGTGCCCTTAAGAAAAAGCATTTTTCTCTTGTACCATCTAATATATTTTCAATTTAACATTTATTTTAAAATTAGAAAAAATATTCGAAAAAAAACAAACTTGTTAAAAATATTTACTTTATATATCGGGTTTAAAAATCATATACTTTTCTCTAAAGTATACAAGTATTAAATAATATCTACGAATAAAAGTACCAAGTTTCCATGTCATCGATTTAGAAAAAAAAAGTTTATTTTTTTATTAAATTTTTTTCTTATTAAGTTTTATTATGTGTATATTTTTTTTTAATTGTTTATAAATTATCACTTATACTATTAATTTGCATAAAAAGTTTAGTTCTTTGTAATATATAGTTAAGTGAAATTAAATTAAAAATTAAATTAATCAATTCTCTTTCAAGGTTGTTATAACAATTTTTTATTTTTTTTTAAACAAGAAAAATAACTACTCGGTATTACATTTTACAAACGAAAGTGTCTTAATTATTATTTTTTTTTTCAAAACTAGAACAAATATTTTTTTATACATACTTTATTTAATTTTTTTTATATTGTTTTATTTTATAACTAATTTTTGTGATTACTTCATTCATTTTATTTACCAAATTTTACATAAATTCCATTATGTTCTTTAATACAATAAATATTTACCAAAATATGTATTAAATTGTTTTTTATTTATTATAAAATTATAAAAAAAAAATATCTTAATTTTTATTTCCTGTTACCCAGCTCTGTATTATTTTGAAGGCAACACTGTAAAACAAAACACTTGAGTTCAATAAATATACATGCTCTCTCTCTCTCTCTCTCTCTGTAACATGTTGTGCTTAATACTGCCACAATACTTGCCAATGCATTTTCTATTTATAAGTGAGTAAATTCGTTAAGATTTTTATAATATGAGAAGATCTAAATTCTTTTTAATTTAAAGTAAAAGAAATAACTATTTCGAAATTAAAATGAGGCGGCAAATTATGGCATTCGATATCGATCGAAATTTAGAGCTTCCAGTTTTTTTTTATTAATTAATTGCAGTAGCATTGAACACAACTTACTTGCAGGTATTTTTTTAAAAAGGAAACGGGGTGATTAAGAACAACCTGTTTAAAATATTTTTTTAATATTCTGAGTCTTAAGTCGACATTTATATGTAGCATTTGATATTAACGATCTGAAACAAACTAAAATAATTCACCCTTATTCTGCGTTTCGATTACATCTCCGCATTCAGTTCCGTTGCGATCGTAAATTGGTATTCTGAAGAAAAACGAAATCGAAAGAAAAAGAAGAAGTCAACAATGTTTACAAAATTAATAGCATCACCGTGGAATGTGTAAATGAAATAGCAAAATAAGCAAGTTTGTTATCATTTTCATTAATAAATTTTTGATGAAGTTTAATAAAATATTCGTAAAATAAATTTAAAAATATAAAAACAATATAAAAATTAGTTGTTCATGTCATTTCTTGCACTGGCATTTTTTGTTGGATAACCTAGTGCATTGAGGATTCCTGCAACTTTCTCTCAGAACGCTGCTAATTCTTACTTTGACAGCTTGTGGTACCCACATTCAATGTCTGCTTAAGATGTGAACCAATTTGTCAGTTTTTCATACTGTCCTGGTGTTGTTGTTTTTGACCCGTAATACATAAAATTAAATATCAGATTCGGGTACAAAATTTAACAGATTAAAACAAAAGAAAATTAATTAAATTAAAAAAATTATTTAAAATTATTTTAAGTGTTTTTTTAACCGTTTCTTAACATTTTATCTCATTTTCTACTTAAGTTTATTTTCAATTTTGAACTTTTTAACTAAAAAACACAAATAAAGAAACCCCCTCCGTTAAAAAATAAAAACTGCTGCGAAAAACGAAGCTCCGATCGTAATGCAGAATCGAAAGAAACTGAGCGGAATCGTAACGCAGAATACTAAAGTTGTCAGACGGAGAAAATTTCAATTCGAATCGGAACGCAGAATAGGGTTGGTTACAAACTCATTTAAATTGAATTGATTAAAATTTTAATTGATTTTGTAGGTAAATATGCGGTAAGCATTTTTATGTTTTCTTTGATCACCGGATATTTGCTGTTTGGTAGGAGAAATTTCCATTTTTATTTTCCTACATCTGATCCTGAGTGAATTTAAAATAAATTCAATGGAACCAGAAATGAATTGCAATTCCCGTTTTTGGCAAAATATTTGACCAGTCTGATTATCAATTTTCTTTTGTTTTTAGTTGGGCCAAAAATCAATTTGGCGTCCATTAAAAATTCTAATGAAGCTTAATTATTATGCTTTCAAATCGCTCGTGAAAAAGTCCTAATGAGGCATCTGCAGTT
Organism: Cistogaster globosa; assembly: GCA_937654795.1. NCBI lineage: Eukaryota > Metazoa > Arthropoda > Insecta > Diptera > Tachinidae > Cistogaster > Cistogaster globosa. Next base: position 129,591,707 of record OW569404.1, on the reverse strand, counting down.
TGGCACATAGCGCCGTCCTGTTATATCAATATCATTCAGTTAACTTTTTTCCCAAAATAACATGGACCGACGACACTAACAGACCAAAATCCACACCAAACGGTAACTTTTTCGGGATGCATTTGATGCTCTTGAATCTCGTGTTAACAATTAATTTTCCTTTTTTATGAAAATTGTCCCAGTTTTAATCAACTTTGTGTTTTGTTAAACGCTCCATCCATTCATATTGATTTGGCAAAACCAGCTGAATAAATTACAGCTCATTCTACAAATTTAGCTTCCACGATAAAACCGCTATCACCTCTTTAGAAGTTTAAGTTTTAAAACTATAAAGTGTTATACAACTCCAAATTTAAATGCAATAGCTTTTTTTTAAAAATATTTTCAAAAGCAGCAATATTTATTTATAATGATCTACATAATGAAAACTACTATTTTATTTCCGTTCAATTGCTATCAACATTGAGGTTATGTAAACTTTATATTTATGTGACAGGATGTTATGTTTAGTTTTTGTTATTTAATATAATTTAATTTATAAATAAAACCGTATATGGGAATTGATACTCTTACATTTGTAAGTTTTACCCAATGACTTATAAAAATCTTTGAGTCAACAAACTCATACATGTTTACATTCAAACAACAATACACAGTGGTTTAAAGTGAACAAAATGGTAGTAAATTTGAATTTTCTAAAACAGTTGAGCGATTTGCGTAAGTGCAACGTCGCTGATTCGTTTATCGTTGACCAACACCCAGTTACTTATCAACCACGTAAGATACTTTATAAAAGATAATTAAGACAGCCGGAAATTTTTACAGAGTAATAGCAGAGCAGCTTCGGTGTACTTTACAGTACAGAAACAAATACAACATTTCCATCTCCAACATTCTGCAAAGGAAAAGGCCCAGGAAAAAAAGACATCTACTGATATTCAAAGGGATTGCTGTGCAAATGTAAATAGAGTAAGACCAGAAATAAGCAGAAATATGTTCTCGATCCTGACGGTCAAAGATACGATGTGCATTTTGTTTTTTATTTATTTTGATTTTATTTAATACTGGATAAAATTCACAAAATTGCTAAAATTTTAAATAAAGAAGGGCTTAGGAGAATGTTTCCGTTATGAAGCAATTCCAAC